>CM074189.1:18581029-19264919 GCA_037179385.1 Holothuria scabra
CTAATCTTCAAACATGAAATTTACAAGAAACAACCATTTGGTTTACCTTGGAATATAGTAACGTACGTTAGAGTCATAAAATGTAATGAAAGATACTTTAGAGAGAAATAAGACGAAAATTGTGTCATTTAGTGTTTCCTTCAAAGTAAGTTATGGGGGACTGCTCTTTACCCTTAATGTGCCTGCATGTGGAGCTAATACACATTCCCATTTGGGTTTATAATATAAACATACAGACATAACTAATGCCATGCAAATAAATTAATGTTCCTTGCTAAGAACAGAATACGCGCAAGGTACAGTAGTCCACATAATTAAGATTGCTAATATGATAATGACATCACAGTTAAAGGTTCAAATTCCTTCTGTCAAAATCACATCTGATAATAGCAATGACTGAAATATTAGCAGATCAAGCTAAATCTTTTATTTGTGAAAATGTTGACTGTCCATATTCATTTTGCAGGTCACAAGACAATACATGAAAACACAGAATTATAAAGTGGGTCAGAAAGCTGTTATTTTGGAATTGAGGGTGTGGCAACTTTCCAAGGAGCTGATTTATCCATTGGCAAAAATTTCCCTTTGCTATCCTACAAAAAAGAAACTCGCTGCTAAGGCACTGCAATGACAAAATTTGCTAAGACAATATGTAATAATGTATGTTAAAAAAAGAAAACATAGGGCATACAAAAAAGAAGTCATGGTCAGTTCATGCATGTTAGAGTGCTCTCTCTCTCTTGCCCTGATGAGGTTTGTTAACTTATCTATTGAAAAACACTGAGCAAGGTGGTATTTGCTCCATGGAAGAATTTGTTCCACTTCTGTCAACAGCTATTTTGTTAGTTTTTGTTATGATACTGCTCTGCAATATATGATGCTACAGATAATACTTGGGTGAACCTAGTGCATAAATACACCAGGAGATGAACACAAGTGGAAAGGAGTAAGGCTGTGAAAAGTATTAGTATACATTTCTCATGATTTTGTTTACTATATGTTGTATCAGAGTAATGCAGTGATTGTAATAATATACCTTTCTTCTCAATCAATAAAGACAGTGCTTGTTTATTAATGCTTACAGTTCTGTCAATAGGGAACAAATGTGATGAATATACCACATGTATGCTTATATGTATCAAGCAGGCATGCATAGATGCTTTGATTGATATAGCAGACACATATACACACTTTTAAAAGATTAAATAACATTGCCATATTAAAATGGGGTGAAAAGAATGAATAGAGAAAGTATGATACTTGGCAAGAGTACTGTCAGCTTATATTTCTTACAACTACAACCTGCATTTTTGAATGGACGATAATATTTTGAGGCAGTATTTGTACTTCATCCAATTTTGAAATAAAAAACGAACAAAACCTTCACTTCAGAGAAAGCTGGAACAATTGAAATGTTATCATCAGGATAAGCTCTATCTACATAATAAACCATAGGTACTTATTTGCAGATCTAGACTTTGCTCTTTGCTAGCTGCACTGTGACAGATAGCTCCCACCATTGACATGAATGTATGTTGCTGTAATGGGATAATTATCTCACAGACTGTAGATATTATGATAAACACCTGCCTAGCTGTTTTATTATCAACTACAGTGTACTGTTGTACATGCAGAATGAATTTTTCGTTTGTAGATTTATGGCACAATGTGGGGCTTATGCAAGCAAAGCATGAGGATTCCCCAATGCTTCTTATGATGATAATTGTTGATGACCTGTCACTGGATGCATAACACCTTCAGAGAGTGGAAACAATAGAAGCTCTACCAACGTGGTCTAAGGATTACAATTGAATAAACAAGTGTGAACATTGACAATGTATTATCCTTTGTAGAATGCTGTATTTGTAAGAAAGAGTTTATATTCACAAATTTTTTTTTTCAGATGATCAACTACTACAAGCTTGATGACCTCTACAGTATATCTGTCGGGAAACAAAATTTTAAACCCAAGCAACGGTTCGCATGTGTTTCAGATGCGATTAACACAGACTACAGTATGCTGCAACAAAAAGACAGAATTGGGTATAAAAGCTGTATGAAGGTCTCATGGTATACAAAAGTACTACTATGTAATTTGCTTGGTGTGTATAGCAAAATGGTGGGAAACGCCTCCTGATGATCATTACAGCAAATTGGTGGTATCATGATGTCTGATTAAATGCAGAGCATGGCTTTACACATAAAATTTCAAGCTGATGTCCTTTTGGGCGTGATATATTGTGAACATGATTCCAAAGCCAAGCTGTGTCATTTTAGGCCACAACAGTAACTGAGTATACTGAATTATTTATATAAACTGTGTAGGAGATATGACACTTGCAAAATGGTGAAAACATACATAGTTTTATACACCTCCTGAAATGGAGTGTGCTGTGTTCTTGTTAATGAGAGGTTGAGAGTGAATGATATTGATATATGAAAGAGGAACTGAAAGTATTCTGATGAAATTTCATTTTTTTCAATATTAACTAGTCAAAACACAGTGAAGGAAGATACTGGATAAGCTGTCGGAAGTGAATTTGAAAGCGAAGAATTACATTACCTCACAATTACTGATGCCAATACATTTTGCATTTTTATGGGGGGGGGGGGGGATATCACAAATGCCAACCTGCCCCTTTCTACATGTGAATATAAGATGACATATGTTCCCTAATTACAGGTGTCTACATTACGTTGTTAGTGGCTGCCGTTCTTGCCCATCAGTGACTACACAACTACAAAAAGAGGAAAATGGCTACAAGCACTGCTGCTGTTTTCAAAAAGTTCTTCTAGCACAAAATCCCCTCAAATTGGCTTGAAGATGGAGCTTAACATATGGCTTGGTCGATGGTGCAGTCCATATTATGGCAGTGATAACAATGTATGAGTTAAGGCCGGATCTTCTCACCCCAGGCAGACAGTTCCAATCTTTTTAACTTTCTTTCTAAAAGCCCATCCCACAACTCTCTAAACCTCATCCTCGCCCAGACACAATCTCAGCCAGCTGATTGCTTCAGGGTGAGTATACATGACCACAATGTGAAACCAAAACACTCTCAGTACCAGTGGCGAATGCAGGATTTTGAAGGTGGGGGTGGGGGGGAGGAGGAGGCACAACCTGTGATTGCCCCGACAAGTGCGGTTTTTGGGGTTTTTTTTTTTTTGGCTTTTCTGCACTTCAGTTGTTGGCCACTGACTTGTGCTGTCCAAATTTTTAGGGACCTTTTTTTTTTGATTGTGCATTGACAACCATTTTTCTGGTGTTTAAAGTTTGAATGCTCATTTTATCTCTCCATACTTAAGACTTTTCATCTTCCCCTCGATCCCATAAATCCCCCAACTGAGTGATTTTACTCGACTGACTTCGGAGGTGGGGGAGCCCTGTGCCCCCTCCTTTAAACACGCTACTGCTCAGTACAGTACATGCTGTGTAATATGAGCTGAAGCGTTCTGCATTTTTTGAATTTGCTGTCCATAGGCATACGAGACGGGGAAGCAGGGGGGCACTTGCCCTCCCGATTCAGGCAAAAGCGGTTGGTCTATTCGGCCAAAACATTGGCAAACCAATATAAACCGTGACATATTAGGGCAAAAAATGCTCTTACCCCTCATGGTAAATTTAACCCCGTATGCCTATGTTGCTGTCAATAAAAGGGCTGTACCAATTGAGAATTTTTGTAGCCTACTAAAACAATTGTAGTTTGGGGGTGAGAATTGACTGCCTTTAAGCCAAGAAAGTGAAATTAAAAGCAAAGAAAGGAAGGAAGCTGCAGAAACACATGATCGTTTGACAAATACCTTTTCTTCTTCTTAGACTTGTCTATTACACCATAGACTGGTGCACTACTTGTATCACCTGTAGTAGCTGTTACAGCGCTGCTTTCAGAAGAGAAAAGAAATGTATGCAAAGAATGTTTATCTAATGAACTTTTCAACAAAGTAACCCATAGAAAAAGGGATATTGTAACATGAGTTAACTGTAACCTCAGTAAAAGTACTGATAAAAGAAAACAGGATACTGACAAGCAAAGCTACATTGACAGATATAACAGAGACTGTGAGAGAAAGTTGAATCAAAACATATTTAAATCATTGTTTGTACATTCTGGAACACGAGTCACTTTGGTGCCACGGCAGGATCATATGTGAGGGCATGGTTCTCTTGAAACTCTCAATGCTGTGGCTGCATGGTATGATTTCTTTGTGCACTGAAGTTGCAACAAGACATAATTGAAGTTGCAACAAGACGTAACTGCCTTTACTAAACCTTCTACCACCACCTCTTTGCTAAGAAATTTACTTTGCTAAGAGGGTAAGGCCTGTCAAATTGATATAAGGGCTATCTCTTTTATAGCACATTCAGGTTGAAGTTGAAGCAATCACCAAGGCTCTCTTGAGTCACAAAAAGCATTGAGAAAACTTTGGCAGCAGCTGTGGATGGAAATCATGTTTGAGAAAAACCAGGAAAAAATAATTTCATTACAAATGCTTTGGCACATGTGTGGGGTGTGACTCAAGTGAAATATGAGTAGCAAAGCAAATGTACAGAACTCTCCTCCATGGGAACTGAGAGTGCTTTTCCATAGACATAAGACCAACCTTCCCTTAACAAGTCTAAAATGCTTCTGAAGGGTCAAAGTCATTCATTGTCTGAGAAAAAAATAGGGAAAAAAGGGAAAAGAAGGGGGGGGGGGACAAAGACTGTCAAAATTGAGATCAAGAGAGATGGACAATAGTTCCACAAAATAATTACAGGGATCATGGTTGGAAAGCTTGACCAACACATTATTCTGAGGCAGTAAATAATGCACTGAGTAATGCTCTGTAACAAAATGAAACAAATCTTAGTGACATGGTACAAACAGTGGGCCTACACTACACCGACAAGAGACCGTATCATTGAGAACTAGGACTTCATCTCTTTCTTTGGTGCTTAGGTTGGAATTGAGTACTCACCATGTCTCTCCAGAGTCGCAAGAGAAATAACGCATTGACAAAATAAGACAGAAAATGGCAATGACGTGTGAAGCAATGTACAGAACTAATACAATGGAGACAGAGCTCGTGTTTCTACAAAAAAATTTCTACTAACTTGATCTGTGGAGTTCCTGAAAGGTCAAAGTCCTTGGCATTGCTACAAAGATGAAAATAAAGGATTAGATTTAAGATCTCAATCAAGGCTAAAATGAAGAGATGGACCTGAACAGTTCATTGAAATGATTATTGGAGAAAGACTGGAAAGACGAAAACAATGTCCAAATCAGTAAATAAAGTGCTGAATAGTACTGCAGCAAAGTGAAACAACTGTACAGGGCATTTATACTACAAGCCTGGAGTACAAATGGATATGAATCTTTCTCACGCATGTCCTCATAGGATTGTGGCTATCATGTGTCTACAGTTGAAATAGAAATGACTTTTTGCAGATGGAGAGTACTGATTCTCGCAAAATTTTTTGACTGAACATAACACTACTCTAATGTGAAACATTCTATTGGGAGCTTTAGTGAGTGTAGGTTTTTACACATGGGTTGTGCTTGAGATCATTTTAAGAACCAACCATTCTTTATCTCAGTGGGGTTAATTATGTTACCAACCTAATAGCCATAAAGCCTTTTCAAATTTAAAAAACTGTGAAGACTTGGATTGCCTCAGGTATATTCGAATTTGATAGTGTTTCTGGAGTAGGGTATTTGAAAGCGAAGAAGAAGACTACCCAGAGATGTTCAAAGTGTAGGCTTATATATCTGCTAATGCTTATAGTTGAAATAAATAAAATAAAAATAGCAATTAAGAAAAAACAGAAAAAAAAAGTTGTGAACACACTAGTTGTGTCAAGACTGAAATAGTTGTCACAAAGCTCCATTAAATAAAAAGTATGAAGGAAGAGAAAAGGTTGACACACATCCTGATTGATGTTAGTGAGTATGCTTCTTTCACGGGTTGAAGGTGCAATTGCAGTAACAGCTTGCTGGTTGATTGAGCTAAAAAAATGTTTGTGCAGATGAAGTAAATAATGACAAACAAACACACGTGAGATTGACCATGGGGGAGAGTCCGAGCAAATGTCTAGCCAAGGCAAGTATGGAACTGTATCATGTGTTACCTTTCATTCAGAAGTCTATTAGAAGTCTCCACTGACTGAACACCACTCACTAGACTACAACAAACAAACAACATGAATGGACAACAAATATAAGTCATAAAATAGGAATGATGAGTATCAAACTTGATGTATAAACATTACTAAGAGCTAAACCAACATTTTGTAAGGGCAACTATACCTCTGATATTGAAAACACTTATCCTTCCCTGGTGTATTTTTTCTACTCTATGAACTACATTACATCCATAGAGGCAGGTGGAATGAAAGAGGAATTTAATCATAATTTGGTAATACTGTATTTAATTGGTACCAAAGGAAACAGGGTGTTACTGCAGGGCCTGAGTGTCGATATAAACTGATTTGCAATCAAATTCAATGTTGTGCTCAAGTTGTTTAATTTCTGTTTGCACTTATGTTGCACCAAGATATAACTGTCTCCACTCAACCTTCTGCCACCCTCCTCTTCAAAAAGAAATTAATTTGCTTTTACAAGAGGATTGAGGTCTGTGGCATTGAAATTATATGACTTCATTTCTTTGATTTGTATACAGGTTGAAGTTGAAATTTACAGGTCAGTGACCTCCAGAGACACCAGAAAATATGGGCAGAACTTTAGCAGCTGTGGGTAAATGCTATGAAGTCTGGAACACAGATTGAAGAAACTTCACTTCAAAATGCAATCTTCAGTGAGTGGGCATGACTCACTTAAGAAGATGTTGAAAAACATTGTACAGAATTCTGTATCAAATACAAACAGAGAGTTATTGTGTTTCTACAGAAATATGCCAATTTTCCACTAACTTGTTTGGTGGCCCCACTGAAGAGAGAGAATTCGCATCAGAACTGCAGAGAAGAAAATAAGGGTAGAGAAAGAATTAACTAGTCAAGATTAAAAGCAATAGATGAACAACTGTCCGTCCCACAAAATGATTGCAGGAGAAATGATCAGAAAGATCAGCTCAATGACAGAACTATAAGGTGGAAGGCATATGACTGAGTGCATATGGAGGTCAAAGTTTGTTCAACCTACCCTTGAAATTCGACTTCATGTAAAACATATATAAATCACAAAGAATATGTCAAGTGCGTGTGTATATATGTAACAATGTAAATTTGTATTTATCATATTATTATCAATCTGATGATAACTCTGGAAGAGGACCTTGGAGATCTCCATCAGAGCGCCCTCTATCTCGGCTGTGTTATGGGTTTAACAGCTGCAGGGTCTAGTTACGGAAGGTGGGATTAAATACATGTGTGGTGAGAGGTGTAAAAGAGGGGTGACTTGAATTATATACATTACTGAAATGTGGCACATTATAAGGCAGCCTGCTATAAGTCAAAGGATGCACATACATACTATATAAGTGACTGTTTAACAATTTAAGTTCCACTTCCATCCACTAAAAAGCTAGTGAAGACTCCATCCAACTCAGACAAATCCGGTAATGATAATAATAGTTATGAAGTTCTCCATGAAGTCAGATTCAGAACAAAGAGCAAGAAACTATGCATATATCTTTATATACATATGCACAGTTGTACAAAATGAAGCTATTTACTGCTAATCCCACAGTAAGATGAAAAGGTTGCAGGCTGTATTAGCCAAGACTTTAAAATACAGCTCCCTAAAATAAAGACACATGAAAGACAAAAAAACGAAATAAAAAAAATACAAAATGGTTGATAGACATCTGGATTCTATTGAGAATGTTCTTTAGAGACACCTGCTATCACATTGTTTCCTTAGAATGCAACACAGACACCCCACCAAAGGTGATGTGGGGTGTAACTGGTATCTTAGTTTGTTACATCTAAGCCCTCAGGTAATCTATGATTTCATTGTGTTCACACTGCCTGAAAAACAAACTTTACAGCATACCTAAGACTGGCCTGTTAGCTAACCCCAAATGTTATGCAACTTTTTGTGTATTTTGGTTCAACTGTGCTAATAGCAATCAGTTACTATGTGAAATATGATGGTACCAGGTGTGAATGTAGTGTGCTTCAGGGGGAGAAGGACAATGTTTCAAAAAGTAAGAAGGAAAGTTTCACCATGCAGGGTTGGAGATGTGATTGCAGCAGTAGCTTGCTGGCTGAGGGGTTAACTAAAACACTACGTACAGATAAAAATAATGGCAGACAAACTCACGGGAAAACGAACGTAAGAAAGGGAAACAAAACATTGAGCCGAGCTAAGCTAAATAGCTATTGTAATGAATCAAGTGACTGTTTACTGTTCATAATCAACAACTTTGGTTCTAGCAACCTCTTCACAGCAACAACTACAACGAACAACACTTGTACAACTGAAAAGAAAAAGAAAATGAGAAAACAGAAAAATATCGGGAGGATATAACTATCTGTATGAGCATCAACTAGTTTGTGCCCAAACTAATATGACATCTAAACCAAAATACCTATGTAAGAGGCAACAAAGCAACAAAGACACTCATTCTTCCCTTTATCTATTGTTTGAAAAGTCAGACTTCATTCACAGTGGTGCAGTGATTGGTTTATGTGTTCCCTTCTTTTCTGTACATTTAATGAGATGTTTTACACTTATACGAATCTAGGTACAATTTGATGGATGTATTTGCTTTTAATACTTTCAAAGGGAACAACTTCTCCAGTAAACGATGCCTGGTTTATCATCCTTTTCTATTGACCATGCAAAAAACAGTAATGCACTTGACTGAATAAAGATAACAATAAATGAATGATTTAAACTGTCTTCAACAAAGGAAACACTACATTGTGGAAACCTGCAAACAGTCTTTCCTCCAGTTGGCCATTGTTTGCTTCACACACTGCCCAGCCCAAGTGTGTGTTAATGGGATATATCTTTTTAAGTTTACACCTAAGTTAATGGGAAGAAAAAAATCCCATGTTAATTGCTTTGATATAAGTGTGTAATTTCTTAAATATAAGATGTGCTTTGACTACCTTATAGTTCAAGTCACCTGTTAATCTAAACTACAGCATACCTTTAGGGTACAATGTATCATTTTGCTGAATTGCAGAGCAACTGAGTAAGGTTAAATACCAGCAGAACCAAGCATCCACATCAAAAGCCCTACTGAAACCACACAAATTCTCCCAGATAACCATCAGGCTCTTTCAACTGCTTGCCGAAGATAAGAGATTTCTTAACCCTTTTGCCACTGAAGGGGGTCCCTACATCCTTCTATACAATTTATATAAAAATATAACCTATACACAGTCCGTATGTATAGGTTCAGGAAAAATAAGTTGCTGTATGAAAGCCACTACACAAACCTTCCCTGTAGCCAAAGAAGGTACATGATACACCCAAGTAAAAATGTCCTTTTTATTCAAGGGTACTCCATGTCCAAACTGCAGGAAGACACACTGTAGGTTTATAGGTAGCTATTCTATCAACAACTCCCTATTCCAGAACCTGACAGTGCAATAATTTTGTGGGGAAAACCATACGTATGAAGCAATGGTATAAATTATGGTGAAATATTCCTATGTAAATAGGAGCTGGTAAGGAGGAGCAAATAGACTGTTAAATTATGGTTTCCAAGGGAAACTATAGGAGTGGATTACCAATATTCCTAACTTCTTACAATGTTGTACGTAAGATGCTTTTCCCTTTTGTTTCCTCACGGAGGGACAACGTAGGTATATATAAATACTTCAGGTTCATTCATACTTTCCATATCTTCTGGAACTACCTGCACTATTTTCTTCAGTCAATTAATGCTACCGATTTCGAATACACATTGAGCTAACTTGCTGAATGCCAAATGTGTGTTGTCAAATGTCTTCTACACTAATTGAAATTGATCTCCAGTGAGCAGATGCAGCCATATACACTAATGCTTGTTTCCACATGACTCGACAAAAGAAAGTTAGCAAAAATTACTGTGTTGGGCCAACATTGCAATTACAATGGCATTTTAAATGCTTTACATTTACCAAGCAACAGATGCACCTGCAGTTTATAAGTATTGGCAAAAACGGACAGTTGATTTGTGAAATAAATTCATGATGACTTCATAGTGTGTGCCTGAATCAGTTGCAATTAAAAATAAAATACATGAGAACAATCTCAATTCTTGAGAAAATATGTTTCTTTCTCTGTAGACTTTTTCCTTTTGTTTTTTCCCCCTTTCCTCCCATACTAATTAATGTGTTTATATTTCCTCCCCTTTTCTACAATCTAATTAGTCTTATCCTTTAGTAGCAAATTTGCGAGTTGCCCATTACTGGTGATTAAATTTAACGATCTGAAACATGTATACACACATATACACCTCTCAATTGAGAAAAGCAGTCCAACAAGGTACATGCTACTTCTCTGTATGTATTGAAATTATTTTTAAATGAATACTTTCTAAAAGTAAATTGAATAATCTGAGCATTTAGTTCTTCACTGTCAAAACTTTCCGCAAAATGTGATTTCTAAGAACATTTAATAACAATTTGTGAATATGAACCAAAGTGAACAGTGCATATAGCATAAAGTTAAAGTTCTAAAAGATTAAGGTAAATTTTTCCTTCCTTCACCTGTCTAAACCAAACTCTTGTATTGGCTATAGAAATATTGCATCGTGCGACCAGCACAGCAGCCAGAATTAGCTAGAGTACTTTGTGAAGTTATATTTTACAAATCTGTACAGTAGCACAAATTGCAGCTTAGGATGAAGTTTAGTTATAAATTGCATCCAAAGATGTTGAAATATTCCTATGCAAAGAGAAATGTCTTAAAATAGGGGGAAATAGAATGTTACTGTACTGTTAGTTCAGCAGCCGTCTAAGTTTATTGCTAGTGTTTTTTCGTGTCCTGCAGGTAATCAAAACTTTTACCCATATGGATCCAAAACCACCATGCATGTAAAGACAATACATAGTGCCATTCTTCATCCAGCCTTTAGAGTTTCTCTGGCAAACACAGAATTTGTTGATGCAACAAAGGGATTGGGAAAAGAACAGGGTGAGGGCAACTAAAGCGGCTCATTGAGTTGGTTCATGAAATTCAACAAATTTTTCCAAACCTGTAAAGTTTTTTTCACATACCAATGACAAATGGTCAATCTTAGACAATGCCCATACCCTACATATAAATAACTGTTTTATGAGTGAGTACGGTTCAAGTCCGTGTTTAAAAAATTTGTGACCAGACACTTTTTCAGATTATTTGCAAATCAGTTACAAGTCAGTACACTAGAAAATTCAAAATTTTAAAATTTTCTGTGACTTCTGGACTTGAAACTTAACTTAATTGTTATTCTTACTATAGGGCTAGGCATTGTTATGGGATAGTGACCCTTTAAGACTCTCATTAAGTTCTAGATATCAACTCAATGAGCCTCTTTAAAAAACAGAGGCAAGCTTGAAGAAACCATTGCAGCAGACAAGAAGAGATATAGCATCAACATTTCACTAATACCTTTTAGCTGCCAGGGTATCCTTGTGTACCTCATCATATGCTGACTCAGTATAGCTAGGGTTTGTGTTACCATCACTGGTAGCAAGACTTGAAAAGAGATTCACAAAACACTTTGAATTTTTTTTTGAAATCCAGTCTCTCAGTTGTACTGTAGTTGTGCAGGTGTTTCCTAAAATCTGTATAGGTCAGTTCATAGCTCACCACATCCAAAGGATTGAAAGTTTTGGTGAAATCTTAAACCCCCAAGTCCCTTCCTCTTACTTTTGGTGCTATACAATGTCAATATTTCCAACAATTAATAAAGTACACCCCCTTTAATTTTCACATTCCAAATAACTGTGGGTTGAAAACTTTTGTAACTGGAGTTGTGATTGTGGATGATAAGAAAGCGAGGGAAAATGTTGTTGTGATGACTTTTGCAACTTTTAAAATATCCTCTTCAATTCTTTCTTTGCCAAAATTTTCAATCTGAAAATTGAAGCAGACAATGCTGTCCCATGTACAGACATCTATTCCAACTCTAGCAAATATATAGCCACAGATTGCAGATCACGCAGAAGGAGTTTTGGGATCTTTTTCAATCCAACATGCAATTGTTTGCGACCTAAGAAAAATAACCTTGCTGTAAATTAGACTGTACCAAAGTCTTGCCATGAGGTTAGACATTTGGTCATGTACCCCACTTATGCAACAGAAAAGTGATGTTCAGATATTAGCATTTTAAGGAGGACTGATTCAGTATGTGGACAGATGTTGACTTATTTACCTGAAGGCTGCATTGACTTGTAACGGGATTTTGCATATTACCATCAAGTGCCTACCTTTTCATATGAGTACACTATTGACAAAGAGGTTAAAACTGATTCTGCAAATCAACTTCATTAAACGTCCAATACATTCCCCGATAGTTGTTCATCAAACCAATCTTCTATAAAGCAACCTTTGGTGTAGATATAAACAACATTAACATAAATTACATATTACACAATCCATGTATCATGAGAATATACTTACTTCTTTTCTTCTGTACATTTTTCACAACAACCCCCTGAAAGAGAAATTGGAATATAAACATTAGCTTCTTTATGAATTGCTCAGTACATCCCATGTAGGAATATATCACTGCCAATTTAGCTTTTTTCAGACTATACATTAACAGTATGACAAATGTTTCAGTGCAATGATGGTGAACACATTCTCATGCCAAAAGTGCAGAAATAAACATAGGGTTCAAGAGGAATTTTGGATTGCCTTCAATTTATATTTAAATGTAGCACCTTGCATTGTTGTGTCCCTGTGAAAAATGGATCAGTTTGAAAAGTGTCTGTGCATCATGACTTAAAAAAAAAAAAAAAAAAAAAAAAAAAAAAAAAAATGCAACTCCTTCTTGGTATCAATGCAGTTTTACAGCATTTCACGGAGTTCTAATACATGGAAAAGGGTATCACTCACGCAAATCTCCCTCAAACAAAATGCTTCTGAATAGCAAATTGCAATAATTGTAGAATAAACTTGCAGCATTTTTTTTCTTCCTTTTTCTTTTTGTCAGTGGTTCTTTACTATGGACACAGTTGGCCTGTTGCAAAACTTCATCCAAAAATTTGTAACATTTCTGTTTGGAATAATAGGCTATGGGGTTATTATTTTCCCATAAATATGTAATTTCAGAAAGAAAAGGAAATAAAAACATATACACAATCAAAACAAGGAGTCACAGTAGCAGTATGCAACAAATGCAATCACTTAGGATGAAGGCATTATGTCTTGGTTGCAGCTGCCTCAGCCAAGCTGTTAGGGCTGGAGCCATGCAATTGCATGTACATGGCCTTTCCACATTAAACCAGCAAGAATTAAGCTGACTGTTGTAAATTCCCTGACAAAGAGAATGGCTGCATCTGATACAGCTTGACTGTGTCAGCTGTAGCTTTGCATTTTAATATCATTACCTAAAACCATTTTGCAACATACACAAGCAGCTACAGCAGGGTATATGTACATAGCTCAATCATTCATGCAAGCCCTAACAGCATATTGTGCCAAACGCTGTACAACCACTGCACAAACATTCCTCTATTACAGTAACATGAAACTGAATCTATGCCATACTGTAATAGCACTGCATTCAAGAAAAAAACATCAAGTTTATGCAGCATGATATGTTGGCATGCATGCATTGCCAAGGATGCAAGAGGCAGAAAGTTATACACAAGAATATACAGTATGTTAGACTGTTCTCCAAGGCAGTAGGTCTATACAGAAGAGACTTTTAGAATAAGACTGCGGCAGCTGGCTAATTTTGTCACATTTATAGCTACATAGAAAATAAATGCACTTATAAATTGTAAGACACTCTGATTGTCACACAGGTCCTACAATGGAGGTCACGGTCTCCAACAATCCAGGTCCTACAATTGAGGTCTACTACAATCAAGGTCCTATGACTGAGGTCTTTCAATTGAGGTACTGCAATTGAGGTCCTACAATTGATAAGTGCACATATCACTATTATGCAGGCTTGGGGTAATCGTAATCAGTAATCGTAATCGATTGCAATCGATTACACATTTTGAAGTAGTTGTAATCGCAATCGATTACTTTTGAAAAAATTGCAAAGTAATTGCAATTGTAATCGATTACAATGGCAAAGTAATCACAATCGTGGTTTCATTTCTGATTACATTGAAGTTGAATTGAACAAAGAAGTAAATTAAAGTTAATAAACAATTTTTTCAGTGCTTGGTTCTTCTGTTGGAATGACAAAATTTGCAAAAGAAAATGTTAGAAACAAAACATAGTTAGATAGGGTTTTATGCCTCAACGAGTACTGTGCAAAAGGACAACCTCCAGAATTACCGTCCTGTTTCAAATTTGAGTTTCATTGCAAAGGTTATTGAAAAAGTTGTTTTGTCTTAGTTAATGGACCATCTATTGAGCGAAAATCTACTTGAACCTTATCAGTCTGCCTACAAGCCTGGACACAGTACTGAGACTGCCCTACTTTCTATACACAGTTTTATTGCATCTCAGCTGGATGAGGGAAAATATGTTTTGCTTGTTCTTTTAGATTTGTCCTCGGCATTTGATACTGTCAGTCATGATTTTCTATTAAACACACTGCAGTCGAAGTACAGAATAGGGGGTACTGTTCACGATTGGTTTATATCTTACCTCACAGGCAGGCAGCAGCAAGTAAAAATTGGTAATGTTCTTTCCTCTGCAAAGCCTTTAGATACTGGGGTGCCACAGGGCTCAGTTCTTGGTCCTGTTCTGTTTTCAATGTATTTGGCAGGGCTAAGTGATGTTATATGTCACCATGGTATTAATTTTCACCACTATGCTGATGATACTAAATTATATATTTCATTTGACAAAAACAATAAACAAGCCGCCTTTCAGACAATGGAAGCATGTCTGCAGGATGTAAACAAATCGGTCACAATTCACCAGTTGAAACTTAATTGTGATAAGACTGAGTGCATTGTCTTTCATTCAAAATTTTTGGTTGAAAACCCTGAATTTCCTCCTCTTGCAATGGGTGATTACCTTATCTTTGCTTCAAAAATTGCTAAAAACTTGGATGTGTATTTTGATCAAAACCTGAATATAGTAAAAAACATGTTAATACTTTCTGTCGATCGGCCAATTGGCAGTTGAGAAACATTAGCCTTCTACGAAAGTACCTTGATAATAAAACTTGTGAAATTTTAGTTCATGCATTTGTTACTTCCCGGATTGACTTTCACAATTCTTTGTTTTATGGTCTGCCAGATGTTTCCCTTAAAAAAAACTTCAAAAAATTCCAAACTCTGCAGCACATATTGTTAAAAGGAAAAGTAGACGTTGTCACACAACCCCACTTTTAAAGGAACTTCACTGGCTTCCTATTTATAGTGAGAGAATCAAATTTAAAATACAGCTGCTTACTTTTCGTGCTCAGCATTTAAGACAGCCTGTTTATATCTCTCAGCTTCTGTCTTCTTATACTCCTACTCGTGTTCTTCGTTCCTCTGGGGAGGCTTTCCTTGCTCTTCCTAATCCACATTTGAAATCATATGGTTACAGATGCTTTGCATATGCTGCTCCCTACTTGTGGAACCAGTTACCCGACCATACTCGGTTAGGTACTAATTTTTCTACATTTAAGCGTAACCTCAAGACTCACTTGTTTGCTTCCTTCTTTGATTGAAATGAATTTGTTTGATTTTATTTTTTGTCAAGCGCTTAGAGCAGCTACACTTTTGCGTTCCTGATTTGGCGCTATATAAGTTCAATGTATTATTATTATTATTATTCTATCCTTCTGGGCTTATCTATAGCAATGTCCATGGCCTTTTTTCCAGTTGTGGGCACTGGATTGTTTTGCCTACTACATTGTTTATGTGGAAACAAAATGTAATCACGATTGCAATCATGATTACATTGCAATGTAATCGCAATCTTAATCAATTACTTTCAATGTTAGCTGTAATTGTAATCATAATCGCAATCGTAATCAATTACATTGAGATGTAATCGCCCCAAGCCTGCTATTATGAGAGTCCATTCCTACTTTTTGCCAATAAAACATAAAAACACATTCCCCTGTTCAAGGGAATAATTATGCAGCATCTCCAATCAATTTTGTTAGAAGAGATAAAGGTTACAAATTTTATCTAGTACAAGAACACATCTTCACAACATTTCAAAACAGTTTTGCAACATTTTCAAGGTACTGATGTAAAGTTATGTTTTATCAGTTTGAGAAAACTAAAGAAAAGAAATATGTAGTCACTTATTTGCCACATGATTTAAAAGAGCCATTCATGAATTGGGATACCAGGGCATTAAATTTAAATATTTCCCTTTAAACATGATATATACTACACACAAGCATGTATGTGGGGAAAATGTTGCTTTCACTAAATGCAAAGTGGATGCATGCACATAGATGGCTCAAATACATGAGCTTGGTCAACCCAAACTTAATGAGCTGCATGGGAATGCATGTGTATATGAATGAAATCTTGTCCATTTCTCTTTGTAGTGGATTGGTTAAGACTGGGATTACACTTCTGTCATTAGCATAGGCCATGCCTAAATAAACATTTAGTTTTAATACTTAAGTTTAACATATATGGTACTACAGTATTACAATATACTTCTATAGCACAGAATCTTATAACATATTCAGATGTGCTTTACAAAATAAGTACTTGCAAAACAAAAATGAAAAGTGAAAGTAATAAGAAAAAATGGTCCAGTTTGAGGACCAGAGAGCCAACGGGCTTACGAACAAAATTAACAAAATTAAAAACCTGTGGACCTTTACACTTTTTGGATTTTGCAGGTCTACCTTTTCTCACTTTCAGTCTTGCAAACCTAAAGCTTTGACATTTTCAGTCTTGTGACCCATTTTCATTTTTGGTCTAGCAGACTTTCTCTCATTTGCATACTCAGTCTCACTAGACCTTGAGTACTGTAAATTTTTTGTCTCTTGGGTTAGGGTAGGTCTATGGAATTTTGCAGCACAGTTTTGAACTAATTGGTTGGAACAGCCCACAACAGCCCACAACCTTAATTTTTTCCAGTTGTGGCTCACTGGCCTGTTTTTCCTACTCCATTGCTAAATGCTGAGCACCAAGCACAGTGGCATGCAGTAGGTTCCATTTTCAAAGTCTTCAGTATGACCCGGCCAGGATTTGAACTCCCAATTAACCTCCCGAATGTCTCTTGGGCACTAACTTTCGCATATACTGTACATGAAGAGGGATGCAAGACATGACTTTTAAATAAAATGCCAAAGTACACAATGCTGTCTGTCCTATAGAATACAAAACATATGTCATCACTGTCATGACTCTATGAACAAATATATGACCTTTGGGCTGTTAATTCTGCTAGATTACAAAATATGGAGGGGATCATAAACACAGGCATGTAGATAGTGATATGTACATGTATAGTGTGTATTTCATACTGTACATTACAGCTGTGTAATTCTATGTTTCCAGTAAGTGCAATCAATGTCAGGGCTTGTTTCCCCGTGGGTAGCATTTCCCATGTCAAGCATTCCCCATGGGAAGCATTTCCATGAAATATTCCCCCATGGGGATCATTCCCCCCCCCCCCTGGGGAAATTCCCCATGGGATTTTTATGGGAAATTCCACAGGTTTTTCTTTGTAAAGGTGGCATAGCTTCAACATTTCTTAAACAATGGGTAAAATGAACTTTGTGCGCAAGAGTGCATAAGTAAATAAATGAAGGGAAAATGCTCCATCCAATCATAAACTCTCCAGTACAAGTGTATGTATGACCAGGGAGTTGTAAGGGATAGAGGGACAACACTTTGAGACTAAGTGCTTTGCCAAAAATTAAAGCTCCACGATGTCTTTTTGGTGAAACACATCCCTGATTAGTGGAGTGGAAACTCCTGAATTCCTATCCCTGTTGTTTGCTTCAACTAAGAGAGATCATAGGATAATTTCACCCATTGGTATCACATTGCCAGCCATCATGAAAAACAAAATTTATTTGACCTTGTGCAGCCAGGTGCCCCAATTTTAGAGATTACAGTATATCTTTGGTTTCTTTTTGAGCACACTCCCCTTTTACTCATTTGGATAAAAACATTATAAGCATCTCACATTTATCCCCTGTTAGTGATCAAAGAACGTTCTTAACAACAGTCTTTGCTACAGGATTACTGCACTTTGAAATTAGGGGCAGATCGTATTAAAGAAGGTCAACAGAAGCTTAACAATACGAGACATTAAGGGACCTGTCAATAAAATTATGATAGCTGAAGAGGATTTATTTCTCCCCAAGTACATTTGTCTGGCAGAATTTGGTTGATGTTTCTCCATCCCTTACAAAACTCCCTGGTATCAACCCCCACTGCTAGCTATATTTCCTTGCCAGGAAAGTAACTTGCAAATATCTATCATGAGGTCTTGACACATATCCTACATGCTTTAATTATCAACTCTTAAAAATAGCATGGTACTTCCCACTCTTCTTTTGCCAATATCTTTCTACACATTATGGGCAGCAACATTCATTTAAAAACCACTGTACTAGCAAATTAAGCTAGGTCAACAACATGAGCACCTGCCTCTTTAGCGTGGATAAAACCTATCAGTTCTTATATCAAGAATGCAACTAGTACTATTGTGAACTTGCTGGGGAAAACAATCATGGAAGTACGATACAATATATGTAGAGACTGCCTGTGTGCATGTACAGTGTACTTTTACATCAGTACCTAACTGATAGCGCCTATCAATGATGGCAATACAGTGCACTCATTACACTGTATATTACAGCATGCATCCACAATACTTGTGGTATACACCCTGCAGTTCATTATGATGTATCAGACAGCACAGTCGATTTGCATTTAAGAAGGGAGCCCTCTATCTCTCTTCACATTCCATTCTAGTGTTCATAGCTGAGTAATTCTATTCAAGATTGCTTCCCTATTGTAACAAGTGCTTACCATAAATACCACACAATGACTCACATACACTCTGTATAGTCTGTGCATGGGCCTGGTTCCCATGACCTTACAGTGAGTGTCTGCTGGTATTTGCTGATAGCAAAGAAGGAAGTACATAGGTGGTACAAACACTATGGTATATAGATCTACAATATGTGCAAACAGGGTGTTGGTGTATATACACAGTACTGCACATTTTACGCTGCAATGTATGTAGGTCATGCAGAGATAATAATGCACATAGCATGTGTATGTTTCTGTCTGCACTCTGTGGCAGGTGGGATTATAATTACACATCAGTCCACTGCATATCAAATATGTTTGTACATGTTTACCTTGAGCAGGATTTAGGAATGTACCAATAAAATATAAGATGACTTATATTACTAGTATGTACTTTGTCATTAGTCTATATTCTGTTGCTCATCAATTTGGCTCACAAAAATTCCCCTGAAAATGACTCTCCTCTGAGAATAAAATTGCATGCTGTCACAGTTATGAGTGGAGTTACCTATATAACTTTCATTCAAAATTTTGAAGACAAATATAGATAATTAAGCTGCTGATATTACAAGTAAAAACAATTAACATTCAAAAATTCTGTGTAGCCTGTATAATTTATCATCATAATCTTGTTCTCAGACCTGCCCCCCCCCCCCTTCCAAAAATTTCAATATAAACTCACAATTTAAATTCTACAATTTCATTTAAACTTTTCAAAATTTCAAAACTATGGCATAAATTTAATCCCCAAGCTGCCACCCCCAAACTTGACTTCCAGTTCCTTGCACATAGGCCTACGTACATGTACCATAAATGGTTGTTAATACTATTGCTTCCATGCAGTGCAAATTCAGCTTTTGCAATAAGGAAACCCTTCACAATGTCATTCCATACAAAATTATTCCACTTGCACTAATAGGGAACACATTTGCAAATGTCCATTTCCTGAAGTTCTTTTACATTTTCCCTTCCATAAAATTTTTCCCACATTTAACCTATAGCCCACATTTTTAGATGAAAATAAATTATGCCCCGTAAAATAAACATACAGTACAACTCTGATGAACATGTAAGGTTCTCTAATTACATGGTCTATGCTGGAACTCAACACATAAGCCATGGAGTAAGGTGGAAAACAAGCTTGTAAGCCACAATTGGAAAAAAGGCCCTGGCCAGCTTAACTTGAAAGAACTGGTTGGAAACTGGGCTGTAAAACTCCACCTAACTCACTGTAATTATATGGCATGCACACCGTCCATGAAATGTTCCAACTTCATTCCTTGTAAATAACTTCCTTATCTTCCAGAAATTTTGAAAGGTTACTTCCTTGTCCTTGTTTCCCAAAAGGAAACAGTTGTATTTATGCATGGATGAGTCATAAGTGACAATGTTTGTTAAAATTACTAGTAAGACAGTTGCTGCAAGCTTAGAAATGCCAAAATAAGGTAGGCTGCAGGCCTATAATATAATTGGTTCATTTAGGAAGGGTCAGTCCAGTCTGTTACATGCAGATAGGCCTACTGTAAGAGCCTAAAGGATTGCTTATAATTCAGTGTAATTTAGCACCTCTCACCCCCTACCATATCTCTAGATCTACCCTGCTCCTCATAATAATAAACAAAAACAAAAAAAAAAAAAAAAAACCAGAATGCAAAAATGCATTGAGGTTTCCATGATACATACATGCTCTTTTCAATAAAATGCTACATTTCTTGTAACAACTGGTGACCCAAAATAGCCTTTGTCTCCACCTGTAAGTGACTGGTTTTTCTTTCATACTGTGCCTTAAGATATTCTGCAAACAAGGTTTTCAGAGTTTGATGCCAGGTGATACCAGATGACCATTGACCTCTACCAAAAACAACAGGTACAGTACTTTCAACTCACCATAACACATCCACATACAAATTAGGAAATCCATCCAAGTTCCCTACCTTGAGATATCCCATTTTGACAAGTTTTTCATAGTTTGACCGATCATGACCCCAGATGTCCTTTCACCTCCACAAAAAATAACCTTATACAGACCATCTTCTCACAATAATTCATTTACATACTAATTTTGAAATCCATCCACCTTTCATACCTTGAGCTATTCTAAACAAGGTTTTCTGAGTTTGACCCCTATGACTCCAAATGACCTTTGACCTCTACCAAAATCAATAGGGTTCTTCCTCCCATCATAACGCATCAACATATCAAGTTTGAAATCAATCCAAGCTTCCTACCTTGAGATATAGTGTAAACAAGAAGTTCGGAGTTTGAGCCCATGTGACCCCAAATGACCGTTGACCTCCACCAAAATTTATTGGGTTATTTCTTACATCATAATGCATCAACATATCAAGTTTGAAATGAATCAAAGTTTCCTACCTTGAGATATAATGTAAACATGGATTTCGGGGTGTGACCCCAAATGACCTTTGACCTCCACGAAAATAAATTAGGTTCTTTCTTACATCATAACGCATCAGCCTATCAAGATTGAAATGAATCCAAGTTTTCTACCATGAGATATCATGTAAACAAGGATTTCAGGGTTTGACCCCAAATGACCTTTGACCTCCACCAAAATCAATAGGGTTCTTCCTGACATCCTAACCATCAACATATTAAGTTTGAAATTAATCCAAGTTTTCTACCATGAGATATCGTGTAAACAAGGATTTCAGGGTTTGACCCCATGTGACCCCAAATGACCTTTGACCTCCACCAAAATCAATAGGGTTCTTCCTGACATCCTAACGCATCAACATATCAAGTTTGAAATTGATCCAAGTTTTCTACCATGAGATATCGTGTAAACAAGGATTTCGGGGTTTGACCCCACGTGACCCCAAATGACCTTTGACCTCCACCAAAATCAATACGGTTCTTCCTGACATCCTAACGCATCAACATATCAAATTTGAAATTGATCCAAGTTTTCTACCATGAGATATCGTGTAAACAAGGATTTCGGGGTTTGACCCCACGTGACCTCAAATGACCTTTGACCTCCACCAAAATCAATACGGTTCTTCCTGACATCCTAACGCATCAACATATCAAGTTTGAAATTGATCCAAGTTTTCTACCATGAGATATCGTGTAAACAAGGATTTCGGGGTTTGACCCCACGTGACCCCAAATGACCTTTGACCTCCACCAAAATCACTAGGGTTCTTCCTTACATCATAACGCATCACCATATCAAGTTTGAAATTAATCCAAGTTTCCTGTCTTGAGATATTGTGTAAACAAGGATTTTGGTTTTTGACTCCCTGTGACCCCAGATGACCTTTGACCTCCACCAAAATAAATAGGGTTCTTCCTCTCAGTATTGGGTATCTGTGTACCAAGTTTGAGAACTGTCAGATCTTCCCTTCTCAAGATATCGTGTAAACAAGCAAAGTGTCACAAACACACACACATACACACGCACATACACACACACACACGCCATCATGAATGCATAGGTTTCTCTTTTCATCGAAACCAAAAAGGGTAAAATATGATAAGAACCTATTTCAAAGCTTCCCCCACCACCATACATGTCAGAAAAAATACCCTTAGAACCATCTCGTCAGGAACTGTTCTCAGTACTAATTATATGCCCATTTAAGCATTTGAAAATGACCATGAAGGTTGACATTTGATAGCACTTTATCTCAGAATAAGCTGAAAGGGGATGTAGCCCTTCAGTGTACTTTAAGTAATTTGATTCCCTTTTTGCCAGCACTTATTTCAGGATTTGTTGGAAGTTGTTATTTGAACCCCAAAGTTGTAGGGCTTCTATTGTACCAGAATGGTAATCAAATCTGCTGCTCATTGAAGCAGCTAATTGGGGTAATGAACCAGTGGTCGGGTACTATAATTGGGAACCGCAGTTTTTCCCTAAAAACTGTGGTAGCCATGACGGATCTCCTTAAAGGCCAATATCCCGTAATGTAGCCAAAACTTTTCCCACATAGCAAGAGCACGTCACCCAAAACTTGCTTTAAAGCAAAAGCAAAAGCTAAAACTCACAATTAGGCCTACCTGTCCCTGGCTTATTTCTCTTCAAAGTATTTTGCCAGCATAATATTTAAGGACTTCAAATACATATATTTAAAGTAAACCAAGCAGTTACTCCTCAGTAGTTAACTCCACATTTGATGAGAAAAAGAAAAGGAGTCACATAACTTTCAAGATGAGCCAATCAATGAAACAAGACAATTTACTACCCTACTTCAACAAAATTTGGGGTGACTATATTTCCCTTAAATGTTTGCATTTTTCCCCCCACCAGCTCTCACACATAAATATGACCTAGCTATGATCCCTTTCAATCCCTAGGGAGCCATGCAACACCTTTCAACATGGACCTATAGGCATACGTACTGTACTAATCATGAGATTTGTGTACTGCAATAAACACACAAGTTTTTTCCATCTTACAGCATACCACACAATATCTATAATTGGCCTACAGTATATATATCACACCCAACATCCACATAGGGCAATTCTTTTTGCCCAATGACCTTTGAACCTATAGCAATAATACACTACAAATGACAATTACATGCAGTAAAGAATCAAAGAATGGTTACATTTCTCCCACAGTGTATCTTGTGTAATCAAAGCAGTTACACCTGTGACAAATGTGTGTTGTCTCATATTAAGTTGCAAATAATGTTCTTCAAGCTTAAGGTGATATCCAAATCTGCTTTTTGCACAGGCACTAGCTAGTACCATTAACAGTATTTGCTACAGTGTTAAACACTGCAGATATTTTTGTGCAATGACAACACATTGTAGAAATAGCTTTTTACAGGCTGCAGTTATTACAGCCTGTCTTGCAGGCCACCAGTGACAATGAACTGATTACATTTATCTGAAATTTATCTGCAACACTGAAGTCCTAACTAAAAAATTAGATAAGATACTTTGAAGAAAATAAGATGAAAACTGTGATATTTAGCTGCTGTTTCAAAACAAGTTTGGGGTCACGGTGACTATTTTTGCCCTTTAAGCTGGGAAAGCTTAAGTTGTAGTTTCAGATAGCAAAGATGCTGATCTGGGTTACCCTGAAGTTGATCTTGGATGTGTATAGTCAATGGGGAGGGGGGGGGGGAGAATTTAAGGGGCTTCCATATCTGGACAACTAGCCTGGTAATTTTTTTTTTAATCTCTTTTTATATCTGAAGCATTATTTCATGGTCATCCTAATTCTATTAATCTCCACTATTAATCATGAATGGCTCTTGAAAATCATGTGGCAATTTCCCTTGCTGAATTGTGAAATTTTTGAGTTGCAACTCCCTGCTATGACTGAAAGGGAAATACTGTGTTTGTGAGATTTTTCATTGAATCTATTCTCTTTCACTTACAATCAGATGCAGTTTTATGAGAGTGAGGAACCTTTAAACAGAAACAAATTTCTCCTGATGACAATTACTAATTAATGAGTAGTCAGCCTTTGTAACACCTGCTAAATTTGTTCACCCAAACAATTTTGCAAGGAAAACTACACCAGGGTTCTAGCCAGGCCTTTCAAACTGGGTGCTGCACCCAGTTTGAATTTACTTTTTTAAGTCAGCACCCAGTTTAAAATTTTACCACCCAGTTTGAATCTCACTGCCCAGTTTGAATTTCATCACACTCATACTCTAAGCATAGGCTACACAGTGTCAGACACATAACATTCAATTGAATGATTGCACTGATATTGGGAATAACCAAAAATCATGCAACTGGCCACAGACAGTGTGATTTATATCTTGAGATATGGCCAAAATCATGCAAGAATGATACAATGTCGGTTCTCCCACCCAGTTTGACATTTTTCCTGGCTAGAACCCTGTACACCTTCCTCATCTCTGGGTCAAACTCCATCAATATTTGTCTCATACTGGCCCAGACAAAAACAAATCCCTCCTACCTACAGCATGTGCAACTTGTTCATGAAATACGAATAAACTACTGAGAATTATAACTTAGTACTGAATGTTCTGCTGACCCAGAGCTGTTTGATACACTGCTTAAACTGGACTTGTGTATAACAGTGAACCAGTTTATGAAACTCCTATCTCCCTAGCTGGGTGTATTGCAATATATCCCACAGTAGAGGACATGGGTACATTGCACAGGGCTGGTGGTGGTGACAGTTTGGTTTGAGGGTCAATCAAACTGGGTAAAAAGTGTAGTATGACTTAACTGTAAGAGTTCTTCCTAAACAAATATGCAGCCATATGAACATTGCTTGGGAAAGGCTTTTTTTTTGTTAATTAAGCTTGCTCGATAGGAAATTGTTGCTTCTTTTTATTAAATTTTGTGATATTAAATGGCAAGAGTAGTCATCCCAAATTGAAATAGTGAAGTAGACGGTCTATTTTGTGATTGGCTGTTTGGAGTCACGTGACAACATTTTTTTCTCTTCAAATGTGAAATTTACAAGAAATTACTGCTTGGTTTACCTTGAATTTGCAATAGTTAAGTCATATAATGTAATGAAAGATACTTTGAAGAGACATGGGAAAATTATGCTAATTAGCTTTTTCTTCAAAGCAAGTTTGGGGGACTGCTCTTTACCAAAAATATTGATCTGCTGTGAGTTATTTGTTACTCATGTATGGAAAGTGGAAAAGATCACAAAAGGATTGCATTTGTATCTCTTTGCAATAATTTTTAACTGAAATGCATACCTTGGCCTTTATTTGAATGTGTAATATTGAAGTTCCTGAGTATTTAACGTGACAGCTCTTGGTCATGAACTTGGAATTTGGGCTACACTGGATTTGAAGAAACCTTCAATTGCATGCTTTTTGGAAGTAAACTATGTTCTACTTTATCTCAGTGTGCATGAACAGCATACTGTAAATCATTATGGTATCTTATTCTATAGCCTATATTATTATCCAGGGCAGCACTCCTTTAAAGGTCAAGAGCAGTCCCCCCAAACTTAATTTGAAGCACAGGCTAAATCTCACAATTTTCTTATTTCTCTTGGAAGTGTCTTCCATCATATTTTGGTTACAACTTATATTGCATATTTATGATAAACCAAGCAGTTGCTTCTAGTAAATTTAACATGTAAAGAGGTAAAATATTGTCACATGACTCTCAACAGCAAATCACAAAACAGAACAGTCTACGACACTACTTCAAGTTGGGGTGACTGCTCTTGCCCTTTATTGTACAGTAGTTTACATGCATGCACTATGCACACATAATCTATAGGATAGCCTTTTTCCATGCAAACATAGGGACTGAAAATTTTAGGTAATTTTGATTTATAATAATGAAAAGCTGGCTCTGAGTGGAAGCTTTTATTTCAATGCTGTTAATTTACAACAGGAATCACATTATTCTGTACCAAAAACAATGTTGTACATCACACTATGTGAAATGATTTGGTAACCCCACTGTACTACCATAATTATGCATTTTTCTCCTCAGTAACTTACCCATGACTGTGTGTGTACTGTACAGGATTACTGCACAATCAATGCACACTAGCTATTAAGGCTACATCAAATGAAATATTGTATGCCTGCCACTGTACAGTAGGTTGGCATTCTGCCAATTGATTGCTCAACTTGAAAAGGGGGAACACCCAGTGAGAGAGGCACCTAATACTGTAGTTACTGACATACAGTTTGTATGAACTATGAATGTGTAAATGTCAGGCTGAGATATTTATTTGATAGGGACTTGTAGTTGTTGAGCCAGTTATGTTTTATAGCAGCATGGATATACACACTGATGATTCATCTCAAGCATTATTGAGAGAGAATGGGCCCGCCCCGAGTTTGATTAATGATGGTGTTATTTTTAATTCCTTGAATTGAATAAAGACCTATGATCACAGGATCATAATTTTACTACTGAACTGACTTACTAAATGATTCACTGAAATCTTGATACATTTATATTTGCTTGCAGGTTAGAATGGTTACTGATCAATTGGTCATTAACCATGTCATGTAATAGTTTAAAGAACGTCAAGGGCAATTAGTCATTTTTTTCAATAATATACAGCTTTAAAAAATATAAATAGCCAAAATTATGCTATTTGGGGTCTGAAGAACTAACTTTTGAGTTTTATGGACTGCTAAAGCAGTTAATTAAGATAATAGAGTCACCCATGCTACCAAACACTGCATTTTTTGGAAGAGGAAATATATATGAATGATGAAAAGGTATACAAACATAAATTGGACATTGTTTTAACCCGTTTGCTACTAAAGAGGCCTCATTCATCCTTACTGAACTATATTATATTGGACATATACATGACAGTGATGGCACTATTGTACCGCCTGTGCAAATACTAAGTTTTGCGTTAGAATTGCCAAATTTTGCAAAATACCTTTGGAATCATAAATTTTCACGGTCTTTCTCATCCATGTCTTCTCCCTTGTGGATATCTTCATCACCACTGCCCAGGTTTGTATTGAGAGCTGCAATTATTTACATAGATCCCCCCCCTTTGTTTTGTTTTTATGCTGAGACTGGCATATTTGGGTTCCTTATAACCCAAGAGGGTATACAAGTAAAAATTTTGAGCCTATTAAACATACCCAAAACTAGATTACCCTGTAGGTTTATATGCTATTCCAGAATGTAATGGTGCCAAAAGTTTCACAGCAAAAACCTTCATATACAGAAATGGTAAATTAGGATTTTGCAGTGAAACCAGTTGTAGCAAAAGGGTTAAAATCAATTATATAACCTAAGACAAAGCAAAGGTTGAGTGATAAGGACAATATGGATTGGAAAGGAAATCTGCATGTTGACAAAGAGAAGCACCTTTTAAGATATGGCACGCCAAAATGCTTACCAAATATGATGATGTTCTAAAAATACACGTTCATGTACCAAAAATATACGATGATGTACTAACTTCATATGATCATGATGTAAATTTACACATTCATGAACTAAAACCATAAGTTCATCATGTTAATTGTTACGATGTACATTTAAAATCACACGTTGTACATGTAAAAATGTAAGATCATCATGTTATTATTGTCTCTTCCGCACGCCATACAGAGTGAGCCTTTCGGCGTACCAGAGGTCCACCAGAAGGCTCACCGACATGCGATGTGGTAAAAGTACACGTTCATTTACTAACTGCTTACGATCATGTACTGTTTGCTTACGTACGTGTACTGATTTCATAAGATCATGTACTAAATGTATACGTTCATCAGTACATGTACATATGAAATCAGTACATGAACGTTGGCAAACAGTACATGAACGTATGAAATCAGTACATGATCATAAGCAGTTTGTACATGAACGTGTACTTTTACCACATCGCATGTCGGTGAGCCTTTTGGTGGACTCTGGTACGCCGAAAGGCTCATCTGTATGACCTGTGGAAGAGACAATAATAACATGATGATCTTACGTTTTTACATTAACAACGAGTGTTTTTAGATGTACAACGTGTGATTTTACATGTACATCGTAACATTTAACATGACGAACTTATGGTTTTAGCACATGAACGTGTAAATTTACATCATGATCATATGAAGTTAGTACATCATCGTATATTTTAGGTACATGAACGTGTAATTCTAGTACATGAACGTGTATTTTTAGAACATCATCATATTTGGTGAGCCTTTTGGCGTGCCATATTGAGAAACTGATAAATGTCATATCTAGCTGTTATTCATACCCACCACATTTACAATAGCACATGAAGGGAACATTATAAAAGACACACATGTACATCTAATACCATTTAGAGAAATATGCAATTGAAACTGCAAACCTAAACAAACTTTAGGAATAACTGTAGCAGGCAGTTTTAAAGTTTCAGTTCTTCTCAAACACAAAATTATCTTTTTGATTGGCAATTGATGTGCTTTTGCTTGCATGTGGGATGTGAGAATGTTGTCCAAATTTGCCACACTAAGAAAGTGTTAAAGTGCAATAACCAAGAAAAAGAAAATAGAATGTGATCTCATTTTATCGTTGGTATTTCAAGAGACAAAAATAAAAAAAAAGATGGGGAAATCTTGTCACCAAAACTTCCATCACTCAATGGCATACTGGCTATCAAGGTCCCTCCTATGCAACACCATAAGACCAACCCAACAAAGTGAAAAATGAGGAAAAAATGACTTATTATCTGACTACCAAAGCTACTTGTCTTGACAATGTGTGAGTTACATAGGTCTTCATGCATCAGCTAAGTTATTGTAGTAGGGTTTTATTTAGCAGCACCCTCAATCCTTTCCACATTTGGGGGGCCGGACAACTTGAAAGTGCTAAACAGGTTATTCTTATGTAGGTACAGGGAATATTGAATTTAACATTTACAAACTTAATGAATAAAACTGTGCCTGTCATAATATTTCTAATTATCAGTCCAAAAGGTGGTGAGGAAAAAAAAAACACAACTGCAATTTTCTATAAGTAGCCTACCCAATAGGACTTCAGCCATCAGTACTGCTAAAGTTAGTGAACTCAAGAATCATATTACATATAAAACATGAAATAAAGTATCTGCCTACCATACATCACAATGATTTTTTTGGGGCCCTAGTTGGGAAATTACAATTTCAAACTTTGAGGAAACATGACATCAGGATAATATTCTCAGCATAACCCTATATGGTATATTAGCTGCAACAGTACAACTGTTGCTGTAAATGCTAGCCTACCAAATTCTCCATAAAAATAGTAAGCAGTAGCCTTAAATTTAGAAGAACCTAAAATTTTGGTAGTTACTGTTCCCTATTTAAGCTGTCTTTTGAGGTCACAAGCTTGTGACCAATGGTTTAAATGAGACACTATATCAGATGAAAACATCAAGACAAGTAGCTTAATTGGCAGTTCCCTTGAAATACTACCATACATAACACAAGATGCACAGGGTGAAGAAAGAATTTTGCCATGCTGCATACAAATATATAAAGCTTCTCACCTCTACATCAGTCAGTGGGCACATCCCTTCACAGGTGTTAAGATATAACGCCAGTTTTCAATCATAGGTCCTAAGTTACTGTTCTACTCAGGCGATACGCAGAACTGTCATTCAGTTTCAACACGCACGTAACGTTGAAGCATAAATATTCTCCAATTCAAAAACCAAACTGAACACTTCCAAATACCTTCCCATCCTCATATTTACCACAAAGTGTTATCTTCTGATGGGGTAGAGAGTCCAAAAAATCAAATACTGCATACCCCCAAAATCATTAAACTACATGGCTGTAGGCCGGCATCCCATAGAAGGGATAATTCAGTAATCACACCATTGGTTTATGAAGAGCTAGAGAATCCAAACAACATACTTTCACAGTTTGGTACTGCAACTGTGAGTGGATACTGTTGAGGCCTAAATTACACTGAACACATTCATATTTTCGGAGGGAAAAGTATATTGTCCATGATTGCATGCATTCTCCTGGCTATCATGGTACAAGTTTATGTACTAAATTTTAGTCCTACAGTATACCAACAAATCCTATGATACACTCCACAAGATCAATTAATTGCTGTTTTGTATCTTCATGAACAAACAAGGACTTTTCCATGCTTGTCATACATGTACATAATATGAACTACTCTACATCTTTCATATTTAACATCACTAATTTAGAATTATGGTGCCCCTTTGAAAAAGGTAGTTTGGGTTGACAGGTGCATGCCTTCAAAGAGTGACTGCATGTATCACCCTTCACCACTAAACAAAAGGTTCAGTAAGGCGCAGCAAAGAAACTGTTTCATGGAATTGAGAATTTCCTGCAGTTTTCCAAGTTGCTTGCAGGATTATGTAATATACGGCCTTCATCTCAATTTGTGTACCCTGGTACCCTAATTCATGAATGACTCTGCTCAATATATAATCATGTGCCATTTCACTGATATGGGTAGGCTCATAATGTCCATTTCATGCAGAATGTGATATAAAATAAATTATTTGTGTTTACCTACAGTAGATATATTATAAAAGCTAACAATTTTCTTGAGGGAATCCATGTTGTTGCAACAAGGAGCTGTTATTTGGATGGAGATGTATCATAAATAACAATTTAAGTGTTAACCCACTGTAAGGAATGAAGACTAGCTGTTTGATTGCCCCATTTACCCATATTTCTTTTCTTTGCTCACAGCACTGCTTCAATATCATTCCTGGAACACCATTTCATTCAAGGCAACTAATCCTTACACAATTGGCTCATGAAGAACAATACTTTGATATGTAGGTCTGTACTGCCAACAGTTTTTGAGCAGATACAATGGAACTTGAAATGACTTGTTCACTTAAATGACGAAATTTATTTAGCCCCTCCCTCAACAAGGAATAATGTGAAAATATGTGGCAGAAGTGCATTTTTCGACAAACTGATAAGAAGCTTCCTCAGGTTTCCCAAAATTGCCAGATGTAAACTATTGTTCCAATTTTTACATACAACTTAAATGGTAGTTTTTCAATTATAAGTGTCATCAGGACACCAAAAACCAAAAACAACTGGCCATGCTGTGGCAGTGAAGAAATCCTGTCAGGTCTATTGTAATCATAGCAGACAACAAATACCTCTTTGTGTATTTCCTAAACCTGTATAAGCATAATAAATGCCAAGGATGATTGATGCAAGAGGCAGATTACTGTGTGACCTTGACTGCTTAAACCTCATTTCAAAGCATACTGCATCTCCAGCCAAATAACAGCTCTCTGTTTTTAACATACACCCTATGTGCATTGCTTTGAAAGCATTTTAGGGAAATTCCCCTTTTAGATGACACCAAAAGTTGCATCATCAACTCAAGGTGAATATTTGTTGTCTTGACTGTCACATGATGATTTGAAAGCTTTTCTACTGTGAGTCTGTTCCTCACTTAACTGATATTGAAGTGCCCTTGCTGACAATTGAAGAAAATAAGGGGAAAGGATACAAGAGGAATTGAGTGAAATTACTGCTCCATAAATGAAAATTCTTTAGCTTAAATTATTGTCTCACTAAGGCTGCAATGTCATTCCACTGGATTCAACCAGAATTTGTTTCATGTGTCCCTCCCTTTCATTTTAGGGAAAGACTATTTATTCTGATCAGGCACTGATCTGTATCAAACACTGAACAGCATGAATTTGGATTGGGAACAAATTATATTTTGGGTTAAACAAAACCAACATCAACTTAATTTTAATAGGAGTTGAGAATGATTTACCATTCACCAACTTTAATAACCAAGCATAGAAAAACCTTAAGACAGTTATGAACCAAGTCAATGCTGCAAACATTTTCACTAAAATTTTCCAGCAAAAAGACAGAAGTAGAAAATACCCCTAACAATGACTAAATTGGACCTTAGATCTATGTCACATTTTGTACCAAAAATAGCTTTCAAATGAATTTGACAGTGAAACATACCAAGAGGCAACCCCCCCCCCCCCTTGTTGAATGTTATGAGGACACTTCCCTCAAATGTGCCGTCATCTGTTACCCATTCTTATGGTGATCGTGCTTTTTCAACAGTATCTGCGAAACTGTGGAATGACCTTCCATCTTTTGTCAAGAACTCTTCCACTGTTGGACAATTTAAAACTAACTTGAAAACTCATTTGTTTACTTTGTCTTATTGACCGCATGTTGTATAGTTTTAGCACTTTGAGACTTCTTGTGTAAGGCGCTATATAAGAACTGTTATATTATTATTATTATTATTATTATTAATTGTAAGTACTTTTGATAATACCTCCATCCAAATAACAACTATCACCGAGGTGAAGAAACAGGCGACAACATAGGCACATCACACATGAACCTCAATTTATGTCTTAATTGGCTAACAGCTAATGTTTATTCACGATTTCAGTGCTTGAAAGAACTCGCTGTTCAGTTTGTAAAATGGAAAATTCCCTGATGAAGTTTCATGAGACTTGTAATTAGCTCAGCTAATGTTTGCATGCACTCTACATCAGACAGTCAGATATGACATCTTTCCTGTCAACAGATATTGAGGGTATATCCTTATTTTCATAAAAAAGAGAGGCATATTTATGCCACTACCTTCCAATTTTAAAACAATTTTGATGAGATATCAACAAAAACATGTTCACTGAAACTGACTACCTAAAAATGATATAAAAACGTAAATTAATATTAAAATACTTGCTTTTGAAGACCATCCAATAAATGAAACCACCAACAGTTATCAGTATTATGATCACTACGATGACAATTACAACGATAACTACAACTGGAGGGTTGTTATCTGCAGAGATAAAACAGAAAACAATAACCATATAAATGAACAAATCAATAATTTTTACCACATTTTCCATGTTAAGGGTTGAGTTTAAGAACTACAATTAATCCTCACATTATTTTACCATAAGTAATTGCTGCAAGCTATTGGCTGGAGGGACATCATGGATCAAACTATGGACTAATAATTTGTTTTCCTTTAACATCTGTGACACAGAATTGTTCACAACAAAAAATACAATAATCATTTCAATATTCGCACACACAGAATGCTATTATTCGACCTGTGTATTAAGCTGATAATCGCGATCATGCAACTTACTAAGTGGCCAACTGCGAATTACTGTACCGATTTATCAATGATAAGCAAGTCAGTGAAATGTTTTTTTTGCTATTGCTTGTCCCTTTAATTGATCTGTGTACAATAATACCATGACCAAATTGCAGTTGGAAAATATTGGGAACAGTTCTGTTCATTTCGTGATGGGACATCATTTTTGCTGGCCAACAATACTATTTCCAATCAAAGAGCAGAGATAAAAATTGACCATAAACATTGTAAGCTTTACTTGCCTTTGATATCACAAGTCCACAGATAAGCTAGTGTGTAGGCCAGTCAGGTTTTGTCTACTTTTCTTCCAACAATCATGTCACAGCATTTATATTGATTTACTGTACTGAGTTGTAGCTGCATTACTGTAGAAGCAGCTCCCCAAGGAGATGCTACATGTAAGGGTTTCTCAAACTGAGGTGAACAGAAAACTGAAGGGAGATATATATGGGCTGAATAGCCTAGTAGAGTGAGTAGATTAGATGGTGTCTATTCACTTCAGTTTGAGGCTGGTTTACATGAAGCATATACCCCCTTTCCAACCATGCAGAAATATAACTGTAACAACTAAAGGTGACTGGACAGCAAAACATTAGCCTTCACTCAATTAACTATCTCATGGTTCCTTTCTGATATAAAGACCCATGTGCTCTTTGCCACTCCCTGCCCAAACTTACATCTTATTTAAACCAGAATGCAAAAATGCATTGAGGTTTTGATGATACATACATGCTCTTTTCAATAAAATGCTACATTTCTTGTAACAACTGGTGACCCAAAGTGACCTTTGACTCTATCTGTAAGTAACTGTTTTTTTTTAACCAAAACATTTCTATATTCAAAAAGCCAAATTTCATACTGTGCCTTAGGATATTCTGCAAACAAGGTTTTCAGAGTTTGATGCCAGGTGGTACCAGATGACCATTGACCTCCACCAAAAACAACAGGTACAGTACTCTCAACTCACCATAACACATCCACATACTAATTAGGAAATCCATCCAAGTTTCCTACCTTGAGATGTCCCATTTTGACAGGTTTTTCAAAGTTTGACCAATCATGACCCCAGATGTCCTTTCACCTCCACAAAAAACACCTTATACAGACCATCTTCTCACCATAACTCATCCACATACTAATTATGAAACCCATCCATGTTTTGTACCTTGCATGAGCTATCCTAAACAAGGTTTTCTGAGTTTGACCCCCTTTGACCCCAAATGACCTTTGACCTCTACCAAAATAAATAGGGTTCTTCCTTACATCATAATGCATCAACATATCAAGTTTGAAATAATCCAAGCTTCCTACCTTGAGATATTGTGTTAAAGAGGTGTTCAGGGTTTGACCCCATGTGACCCCAAATGACCTTTGACTTCCACCAAAATTTAACTGGGTTCTTCCTCACATCATAATGCATCAACATATCAAGTTTGAAATGAATCCAAGTTTCCTACCTTGAGATACAGTGTAAACAAGGATTTCAGGGTTTGACCCCATGTGACCCCAAATGACCTTTGACCTCTATGAAAATAAATCTGTTTTTTTTTCTTACATCATAACACATCAACATGTCAAGATTGAAATTAATCCAAATTTCCTACCATGAGATATCGTGTAAACAAGGATTTCTTTGTTTGACCCATGTGACCCCAAATGACCCTTGAACTCCACCAAAATATATAGGATTCTTCTATACATCACAAGGCATCAACATATCAAGTTGGAAATGAATCCAAGTTCCCTACCATGATGTATCATGTAAACAAGGATTTCAGGGTTTGACCCCATGTGACCCCAAATGACCTTTGACCTCCACCAAAATTTAACTGGGTTCTTCCTCACATCATAATGCATCAATATATCAAGTTTGAAATGAATCCAAGTTTCCTACCTTGAGATACAGTGTAAACAAGGATTTCAGGTTTTGACCCTGTGACCCCAAATGACCTTTGACCTCCACCAAAGTTAATTGGGGTTCTTTCTTACATCATAATGCATCAACTTATCAAGTTTGAAATTAATCCAAGTTTCCTACCATGAGATATCGTGTAAACAAGGATTTCGGGGTTTGACCCCATGCAACCCCACATGACCTTTGACCTCCACCAAAATCAATAGGGTTCTTCTTTACATCATAACGCATCAACATATCAAGTTTGAAATTAATCCAAGTTTCCTAACTTAAGACATTGTGTAAACAAGGATTTTGGTGTTTGACCCCGTGACCCCAGATGACCTTTCACCTCAACCAAAATAAATAGGGGTATCTGTGTACCAAGTTTGAGAACTGTCAGATCTTCCCTTCTCAAGATGACACGCACATACACACCCACACACACACCCATACGCACACATACACACGCACACACACACATACATACACACGCACGCCATCATGAATGCATAGGTTTCTCTTTTCATTGAAACCAAAAAGAGTTGCACATGAAATGTACAAAAAAACTACAATTCTTGTACATTAACCATACTCATAGTGTTGCCATTCCTGGGTGAATTTAACATACATGGGGCTTTGCTCATGGCCAGACAATGTGAGCATGGGAAGTTCCCACTTGGCCGAATTTCAGCCCGAATAATAATGAACAGTGTTCACTGATAACATGTTCAGAACTTTTGGAGTTATTACCTCTCTGGTGATCCCAAGTGATCTTTAAATAGGATCAAGATGATAATGTTCATCTACAAAATATGGGCAATGCAAATGCTGAGTAGGAAAACCCTAACTGTTATCATGTTTACAAGGTTTTAACCTCAGACCTCTGGTGACCTCAAATGACTTTTGAACTCCACCAAACATGATAGGGATCAGTTTTCTGAATATGAGCACTGCATATCAGAACTATACTGATTGTTAAGCCATGTACGTTATTTGCAATTTCTTCTCGACATTTACTACTTAATTTGGCACAGAAGGTACAGGAAAACATTTGACTGAAGCACTTCCCAGATCACTGAAAAAGGCATGTAAGCCTAATTTCTTCCAAAACCATTTGAAATGCATATGAGCATTCTTCATCGTGCAATATACTCATGCATGCACCCCAACCCCTGGTCAAAGTATGGGGCGTGGGATCACACATCACTGGACCATCCCCCACAAAGAAGTACCACTGCCAAGTATAAAGTACAGATACTGTGTGGGTAACACCTTCAAGGTTGTTGTAATAAAACACGCGCTGAACTGCACAAGCTGATGTAAATATGATTTGCAGGATATGATCCAAGCCCTATGTATGTTAACTGTGTACAATGATGTGAAGTCATGACATAAGGCCCAAGGAACACCTGCTGTATATTGAAAATAGGTATAACTGTTCCCACTTTGCTGCCTTTGCCGCTAAGGGACTACTGAATGAGGGAACCACCCTATCAAAAAGAGAAAAAAATAGAATTAAAAGAAAATAAAAATAAAAAAAATGTTGAGTCTTGTTTATCCTCCCCTATAGACGAATCCGATTAGTGCTTGTTTTTAGTGACTGTAGGCAGCCATTAGTGGGGTCCACCAGCCTTAAATCATCTGCATTTATTGTCTACATTAATTTCACATCTTCATATTCAGTGAAATTGAGAAAATTGAGATACACTTCAGTGTACAACCATCCATGGAACAGGTAAGGAAATTAAAAGATTAAAGGTGATGGACCCCAGTAATGGCCGACTAAAATCAAAACCATCACAATCTGTCCGGATTCGTCTAGGTAAACTAACAACAGACATCAACTAGTGTAAAACAGATCACACCATACTGTTTGTGAGCACCTGTTACTCAATCCAAGCCCATTTGAAAACAAAGCAGTACACAGGAGTTGCAGAAGTAGAAAATAGTGGAGAGAAAAGCACATTAGGCCCACAAAATATCTGTCATTTTATTTCCAAAGTTAGCTCTACTCTCAGGCAAGGAGCAGGGCCAAACATCACTCCAAAAGGACTTCTTCTCCCAGCAGAACTGATCGACATCATGACCTTGAGAATTGCACAAGATAGGTGTAGCTTTATTCATTATTCCTTGCCACTAAAGCAAAAGTTACTTTTGGGAAGGATACAAGGTTAGAAAAAAATTTGGGGGACTGCTGCGAAGGTGAAACTTAGGGTTGCCTCAGGCAAAAGGCCTAAAATGCAACATGGCATACTTAGGCGAGGACATCTACACTTTATTTAAACACCTGTATGATCTAGACTGACACTAGTTCTAAAACATTCAAATGAATGGGCCATTTGTTAATGTAGGTGTACAGTTTGAGGTGAATGACTGAAGGAAGTGGCTTTATAGCCAGGATTTGTAACACCAGCAGTAGATAGTCTGTTCTATTCTCCCCACAACTGGTGCGGTTTCAAAGTGAGGGGGTTTCCCATCCTTTGATAACTAATATCTGGGAATAATTATAAGCACTATATTCTTGCATGTATTCTTCTGATTTGAACAAATTTTACCCAAAGACAAAAAGCAACAGCTACAGTATAATACATTTTTACATTTTGGAGAAAGCCATACACCTTCTATACTGGACCAAAATGTATGCCTGAGGCCAAGATGAAAGATTTTTGCATTAAAAATATCTCAAGATGACACTCTTTGATTTAAAGTACCCTTGACAGACACATTTTGGCAAGGAGATTTCTCTAAAACACAGTTGTTATGTGGGTTATATGCAGCAGCCATGCCTGGATACCCCATGTAGTGTGTCTGGGACATTTTTCCCAATCTACAATCTCTGACACAACAAATGAAACAAAGCCACACCGATACAAATGATACATTGCCTTTTATCCATCTGTCATGATAGCTTGTTTCTTCCTTTCCCCTACCGCCCCCCCCCCCCCCACTTCAATGTGGGTTGGAAAAATAAGTCCTGAGTGTAACAACACTGAAATAGGTGAAAGGGATTTAATTGTTTCATTTATTTTTGACAGCAGTTGGAGAAAGTTTGATAATGGATTTCCAAATGCTGTCGTTTAGAACATAGAACAATAGCACCATAGGAAGGAGGAGGAGGCATGGCGATATTTTGCCCCAGTCATTTAACTAAATCTGCCTGTAATAATATATTATACCTGCTTGGTCCAAACCTGTTCAGAAAGACACAGTTTAACACAGGAGAATTCTGTACAAATTACTCCTTTCCCTTATTACATTTCTGCCCCCACATTTTTGAAATGCTTGCTCTTTAACAGAGGGAGAGTTAAGGTTAAGGTCTGGAAGGCTAAATTCAACCAACTGGAATATTTGAAAATTTAAAGTGTACCTCAAGTCAAAAAGTTCAAAAATATATATTAAGGACCACCAAAATATATTCTAACAGTTTAACTCTTATCTTCATAGGACATTCCTGAGCTGAGATTTAAAATGTTGAAGTTTATTCACTTGAAACAAATTGGTCCACTGCGCAATAATTTGTGACTTTCTTGTTGTACAACTTACATTACATGCTTTGTTTCCCTTTGAAATTAAAAATGTTTTTATGACCTTGAACACTTCCTGTTTTCTTGCACAGCATGTTCCACAGAGAGCTAGACTTAATTACATCACCCCATAAGAGTAAGAGTGCTATCACACCTTGGTACAAGATGCAGTAACGTTTAGAAAAACAAAGAAATACAAAGATTGTAATTTGAGTTAAGTACAACAAAGACATCACAAATTATTGCGCAATGTACCATTTTAATTCGAGTGAATAAACTTCAACATTTTATATCTCAGCTCAGGAATGTCCTATGAATATTTGGGTTGGACTGTTAGAATTCATTTTTCATGGTCTTTAATATATATTTTTGAATTTTTTGACTTGAGGTACACTTTAAAATACCCAAAATTTAAAAAGGGGCTGTAAAATAGCTCTCAGTAATCTGCACTTTATCCAAATCTTTCTTTTATTGAGGTAAGCAGCCAGATGAGGTTTTATTGCTTAGTTTCTATAAACCAATTGGTTTAAGTGGCCACATCCCATTTAACAGCTGTGGGTCACTGGCTTGTTTTCCCTTGCCTATGCTAAGCACCAAGCACAATGACAGAAAGTTTTGTTGTAAAGTCTTTGGTATGTACCAGTCAAATGATATATAAAAGACTAAACAAATTAATTTTTTTTCTGAGACTTTAAAAAACTTATGACAGTCCAGGAGTTGTATCAAGATGGTTTCAGGAGCTCATTGGACCAAAGGGACCACATTTGAGAATCAAGAGCAATTTTATTATGACAGTTTATTTCAATAGTTTCCTCTGATCAAAAGTCAAATGAAAAACACTTATTGAGAAGCAAAAATTTGATGTCAATCAAAAAGCTGTGCCAAAAGGAATTTCTGTAGACTAGCACAGTGAAATTGTTTGGGGTGACTACTGACTAACTTTACAAGCTGTCAGTTACTGGAAATGTTCAAACAGCCATCTTAAAAGATGAGTGTAAACAGGTAATTCCTCTTTTAGGAAAAAGTTTTAGTACTGAAAGGTCTCTATAGCCTACAAGCAATCTTGGTGCAAAACCAGAAAATATAAATGCCTGAAGTACATCCATCCATAAAACAACTCTATTGTAATTAGGTCTGTTTATCAGCTATTGGTTTTCAAATGAGCATGTACATGGAGTTAAACACCCATGTTTCTATATTTTTTTTCTTAGCAGGGGAGGACCCTGTGCCCAACCAATGAGTGCTGCGAAAGGTCGGTTCCTACATGCTGCAATAGCTCAAGAAGGTGGACATGCTACATGATCTTAACAATGCAGTCGAGAAAAAAAAATATCATACAGAGCCCTGTGCAAGAACAGTTTCTTTGGGAAATGTCACTTGCAGTATTGTTTAGTACAGCATTCAATCTATACAATGGTTCATCTTTTTCTGAACTTTACCTGCATCAGCTTAAATAAAGATGCATTCTTAATTCAGTATGAATTAAGACACATACTACACAACTGACATTACAACATTTTTTACAACTTAAGTAAAATGACAAACCCCTAGAGTACCAGAAAGTGCAGAAGCTGAGAAACATACCACATACATGTACTGTAGTAATTATTTATAGGTATCTTCTAAGGTGAACAACGTGATACCAGAGAATATACAACCCCATTACCTTATCTACAGTATATTGCAGTTGCACATGTATAACTAAATCAGTAATAGATTCCTTGAATCAACAATTATCACAAAATGAGCACTGGAAACTCCAATTTCACAGGGCTTTATTTTTCAAGTTCTTTTTAGCAATTCAGCACATATATCAATTAAAAGTGGAGTGTACAGTTTTCATAGATGGTGAGGCTAGAAGTAGTTGTTACCCATAATGCCGAGAAAAATTATTCCCCCCTCCCCTTCATTTCGCTACCAAAAAGAAGAAATGAAGTAAGAATCCCATGACATATGAGCTGGAGACAGTTTTCAAAGGACTGAATCTTGAAAAAAATGAAGTACCTCAGATTGACACTTCTTAATGTATGACAACTGATCGAAAATTTGAGGATCTTTTCCAACGCACAGTACTAGAATGTGGTGCAGTTAGTTTGTTAGCTATCAAGGTGCAGATGTTAACACTTTCCGCACACTAGTAATGAGAGACTATGAGATTTTTATGATACTGAAACTCACTGTGCTTCATGTCTGTGTGTTAACTCTTTACATACTGTATGATACTGTATAGGTGCAATATGCATGGCTACAGATTAATCTTGTTCAAAAGATAGCCCAGAGGGGAAGGGAAAGGGAAAGATAGGACAATGGGAGGGTAGGGAAAAGAAAGGGAGGTGATTTGAAGATCTGACTGAAACCAAAGAAGTATGAATACAGACAATAAAGGATAACATTTGCACTGACATCAGGATTTAATGGCTACAACTTTGGTTAAATTAAATATCAAATATTGGAATATTACAATATCACAATGTATTGCAGGTGCAGATAAGCCCTTTCACTATACTGAGATGGTGCATGCTTGCGGGAAAACCTACACTACAAACACACCATGAAAAATAAAATAAAGCAAATCAATCAATCAATCACTTATACTTAAAAAGAGTTATTTTCTAGACAAGCTGCAGAAGCAAAGAAGAAAATGTGAGTGTTTTTGGACAGAGTACACAATGCTCAAAGATTTAATCCTTCCTAAAATGATAAAATGACCCTAGACCTATTTACCTCCATTCTCTGTGCCTGTACCATTATCCTTCTTAGTTGTAGTAGTTGAACCAGTTGGTTGAGCTGTAAGAAAGATGAAATGATATTGCCACCACAATGCAAAATGCAATAAGGATCAGTAATAGTCAAATGCAAACAGAAAATGATCATGCTTAACTGAAAATAAGTACAAATCAGGGTAACTGTTGTTTTAGGGGTTTTGACACTTTGCAGGATAACAATCATGCACTATTTAAGGTGTGTAGATATGAAACCATAGCGGTGATTTAAACATTAAAGGGAAATATTGTGTTTAAAATGCTCCAACAAAGAATAAAAAGAAAATGGCTCAGACACCTATCCAACAATTCAGTCTTAATCATAAACTCCAGCAATAGCAACATCTCTTTAAAATACTATGCTCAAAGTGAGCCATGGACATTGTATCACTTGAAATGATGAAAGTTTGGGTGAACAAATTATTTTTGAGCAACAAACAACTGAATTTCTATCTGTGGGGAACTTTTTTCTTGAAAGGAAGGCTACCATACTGCCTTATTTTTGATAATTTATTACCCTGTGTCAATTAATATTAGTTTTAAAAGGATGGATTTTTCTTGCAAAACAAAAGCAGTATTTCGCTTTAGGATGCCCTGGTGAAATTAGATATTTCAACGAATTCTTTTGAGTGTCCATGTCTCATGTTCCTCAATGACCTTCTTGTTTAATCTAGTGGTAGCCATGACCTTTTTTGCAGTTGCAGGGCACTGGTTTGTTATCCCTTCAGTTCATTGCTGATAAGGGATACACAAAATGGTAGTTGGTTCCGTTGTTAAGTCTGTAGGGTCAGTCACCCAACCTGGGAATCTAACCCTGGACCTGTAAATCTCTGAGATTTTCTCATAGTAAGCAATGCTAACAAATTGGACTGTGTCCATTATTCATGTAAATCCCTAATAAATGATAATGTTTAATGCTAACCAATAACTTTGGGTCCCCAATAATGTGGATGATTGTAAGGTAATAGATAGCTACATCTAAAACACCAAAGCCCTCAAGCTATCAATTTTACATTACAATTTTAATTGCAATTAGGGTTAAAGTTAAACTAACAGGAGAAAAAAGCCTTATGCAATTGTATCAGGATTTCTTGGGTGAGAAAGGGACAAACAAAATTTGGGACAGAGAGTATACTGAAGGGAGGGCTAAGCAAAAGGAAGGAAAGAGACCTGTCAATCAAAGTTTGGACTGACGAAATAAAAAAAAAAAAAATGCCTCCCCACAACTTACCTGTCTCCCTTTTTATGAGTGACTAGAAACTATACTAAACACTTGTTACATTAAATATGTAGGTGTACATAAAATCCCTAGGAGACAAACTGGAATTCAGGGATAATTTTCTCAATTAAGAGAATCAAAGAGTCAGCAGGTCAGATGATAGACTTCATAATGAGGGCATGGACAAAGACTATATGATTCTTGAATGCATCGCTCAAATCAGAATTAAATGCTGATCTGAATGTGGGGTGAGTATGTGTCTGCAAAATGAAATGACAAATTTCCCTCTGGTTTTTGTAAACTTTTATGCTCTAAATGTATGAAACAACTTCTACAAGTACAGTACCTGAGGAAGTTGTAAATTATACTTAAATTTAAATGGTGGTGACACTTATAGCCTTAAGTTTAGGAGTATGCATTCCACTTCAAATCTTTAGATGTTCCCCTGCTTTAAAACCCCATTTTTATTGGTAATGAAACCACTAAAACTAATATAGTCTCCAATAATATTGTTCAATTTAAGCCAGCACATCACATGCTGGGAAACAACATTAAGGCCCTGCAAGCTGCTTTGTATATATACTGTAGGGCTCCTTTGTTCGTTAGTAACTGTGTTCTGAGATACCTGTTTGCTGAACTTGTGTCATGTACTGTAGGATTCAGTATAATAAGGTAATGAGGGTACTGTATTATACTCACCTCCGTCAATGATAGGAGTTGCCCAATCATTTTCAATACATGTATTTAAATTAAGGTTATACAGTATCCTTAACATGCAGGCACAGATCCAGAAATTTTGAAAGGAAAGGGAGGGCTAAATCCCACTCCTGAATATTCTTGTTGACTATCATTATGCTAATATTTATGTGTTTATCGTTGATGATGTGGCAAACAATGGGGATGAAACCAAGAACCCAGCCTCCTCCCTCCTCCCCTTGTATGAATCCATGCAGATCCATGCCTGCAATGTGCTGGCTACTGTATTTTGCATGCACGTCCTACATGCACATTTCAATCACCCTGCCTCACCTTGCTCAAAATTACTTAAACAACTTACAGTGTAAAAATTTTTACCCAAATCAGTAAAACAATGTGCAAGAATTAGGATTTTAATAAATGTAACCTTCTTTTGCATCATTAGCCTTAAAACAATCTTGGGTCTTCAATTTTAAAAATATAATGTCACAAAGCTTGGAAAAACAATGTGACACCTTCGATCATCTCCATAGAACACAGAGATGAGAAATAAAATACTGAACCCTATTCACTGAATATGGAGAGCACGTTATATCCTTCTTCTTATGAAGAAATAAGCAAAGGAGTGGTTGCATGGTTTTTATGCAAGATGATGCTAATATATTTCAGATCCTGTACATCATACTTTTAGTTAATTACCATGGTCTGCAAAGAGCATCTTTGATGAATAGCCTTCACATTTATAGGTGATTTGTTAATTTTACTTTAACTCATCATCTAATTTCCTAAGACTTGCACTGTAAATTAGATGATTGGTGCTTCATGTATGTGAACCTAATGGTGGAACTTGCAAAGAAATCGGCTTGCATGCAATCAGTTGGTTAGGGTGCAATTGCAAAAAGAGTGCATCATCATGCCAGTGCCATCATTCTCTTTTTTTTGGTTTTCTTTCTTTCTTTTTTTTTGCACTGGACTGGGAGGGCTTTTATCCCGCACTCTAGAATGCTAACAACAGTAGAGAGAACAGGGGTGAAATCATTATGTACAATCACAACTAAGAAATGTCTAATATAATAGCAAATCTAATAGATCATTTAAACTGTGCATAAAATTATATGTACCCATGTACGATTCATTACAACCAATGAAGGTTGGGCCAGTGCAATTTTGCTCTTCATTCAGACATGTTAGTCTGTATTGGAGAACACATTGCTGAGGTACATTTCAAACATCCCTCCTCCTTCCCCGAAAAAAAAAAAAATCACCCTAACCATTACCAACAGCAAATTATGCATTGACGTCAACACTGATCATGTGCACAATGAATACCAAAGATTGAGGAATGAAAGGAAATGTAATAGCCAGGCCATTTTTTTTTTTTTTAAAAGAAACCTCTTCAAGGATGACTGACCAAAACAGCCAGAATACACACGCACACACACACACACATGCACAAAGTAAAACACTAATTTGCTACAAATTTCACCTTTGTATAGCTGACATGAATAATGAATGAATAGTTAACAATAATAGTGCCTATACCTATTTTTTCTACTGCATAAAATTCACCAAAACTCCCTGGTTTGGGAGTCTGTGAGGGACGATACCTACCTCCTATCACCCTATGTATACCATTTATACCTATATTTACCGTCACCATCTGGCAACCTTTGACACCGTGGATATCCTACCAGCAGAGGGCACATAACACCCTATGGCTTCATACTGCATTTTGCCTCACTCGCCTATAAATGGTAAACACAGGGTGATAGGAGGTACTGAGGAGGGAAATAGACTTGTAGTGCTGAATGGTAATTATAGAGGATGGCTGTACAATTCAGACTAAGATACTGTACCAATATACATCCCTCAACACCTATCAACCTGCATGTCTTACTGTACAGTCATGCCTTGCAACTGAGATGTGGGACAGTTTGGTGACAGTACTGTAGTTTCAAATATAAGTAGCGACTTTTCCATTCAGGACAGTAGCCCAACAGCACCGTGAGTTTACCACGAGTAAACAAAATTCTGTCCTGACTGCTACACTGCTTTTGAAGATGACAGTAGGAGGGAAATTACCATGACAACCAATGTACTGTTCTGTTTCTACACCAAAAGTTAAATTGGCAGACAACTGTTCTGAACACCAATAGTACAGACTAATTTTGGCTTCTGCTAATGTGCAGTCTAGTTTTTTGCTGGGCAATTCCATCTTCTTTGCCTATACCGTCCTGAAATCTAAAGTCCCTACCAACAGACCGAACATGTGCATATTATGTCTCTTGCTGTAATTTTTTTACCTTGTCGACAGAACCTTAAACAATTAAGGCATAAAGCCTTGACGATAAAGTGTGATGTGGGTTTGTTGAGGTATTAACTTTTCCATCAATGCAAATTTTTTCCATTACATTTTTTGAAGAGTGGTGGGAAGGGTACATGTCCTCTCATGACCTTATGCCCCTGTATAGTAGCTATGGACCTGCCTTGTAGGAATTAGACATTTGATTGAACAAACTTTGAATACATTATGTATTTGAACACTCTAACTGCATGATCCCATTTTTCCTTCACTCTGAAAAGTTAAGGGGGAGGCATCCCATGAGATTGTAGGTTCACAAGACTGAATGTCCTTGAGGCTGAAAATTTAAATGAGAATGGTCTGCAACACCAACAGTAAGGAAAAGTTCCAGAGACCAAAAATGTAAAAGGGTTCACAAGACTGAAAGGGTGAAGAGGTTCTTTGCGAGACCAATGAAGATCAAAAATTAGAAGAGGTCTGTGAGTAATAAAATGAGAAAAGGCCCACAAGCCTGAAAATGAATACAGGTCAATGCATTTTTAAATGTTGGTCCTCTGAACCTCTTCTCATTTTCTGTTTTGCAGACCCTATTATATTTTTTTCTTGTCAGTCTTGTGGACCTTTAGACTTGCACGGTGAAACTGTTACAGCAGGGAGCTGTTGGAAAGGGAACATCTCTCTAGTTAGACTCTTTGGAATAACCTTTGTTATGGAAAGTACTGCAATTCCAATGTTTCCTAACAGCACCCTAGTTACAATAAAAATAAGGTAAGTACACCCTGGATTACTAAGCATCCTCAATATTTATATATGTGGCACAGCTAGATGAAAACGAATTAGCAATTAAGGAAAGTACATAAAGGAAATGTTGGTATTTGAAGGGAAATTTGGCAGGTGGGGGGATAAAGTTTAACTTTTGTGCATGAAGTCATGTAAATGCATGTTGCGGGAAATTTCATTTGCATGCCAGGAAGTAAATATAAGCTACTAGTACTTCCAACTTTACACAATTTCCTCTTTGAGCTAACTTTAATAATGCATGCTGTATGTCTGAGAAATAAGAAAATATTCTAACTTGTCTAGGCCAATTAAATGAACATGGTGGCAAAAGTTGGAAGCTGGGAGGCTCTTTTTAGGGAAATTTTGGCATCTGGAGGCAATTTTGGCAATAATATAAAAAAGCAAGTTCCCTTTTCTGAACATGAAAATAGAGGGAAAACTGCAGAGAATTTTACTCCCTTCTAGAGAAAAAAAAAAAACATTTTACAGCCCTGCAAATGTAAAGAGAAAAATCCAAAGAAGGAACTCTATGATCAAATGTTAGCCTGCCCACAAACCTATAACAAAAGAAAACAGGTATACTGTAGTTCCACAAATCTGCAACTGGGAAGTATTGAGCAGCTGCAGGTATATGGCTGAGGAAATAGCAGACTAAAAGAATACTTTTGCACTAGATGAAAAAAAGATCACAAATAGGCCCATTTTCTTTGACTAGGCAAAGCAATTTAGTGAGGCAGACCTACTGTAGCTCAAAATATTTGGCAAAAAAACAAAGATGTAGCATAACATAAGAATTGCAGAACAATAACCACTGGTAGGCACAAAGATGAGAATTAGCAAAATAGAGGCAGTAAATATATAGCACAGAAATTAACATTAACCAGGAATGAACAGATCTGCTGTTTAATGTCTTCTCAAAATGCACTATGGTACCTCTGAAAATTAACAAGTTAATCAACAAGTTAACATGCAACTGATTGGTGGGAAAACAAAATTCAAGAAGCACAGTTCTGCAATGTTCTTGTAGTAGTGTGCTGCAGATGGATTGGTAAGTTTTGTAAAAGCATGTGACAATTGTTGGATCATCAAGTTGTGCCCCCTTGAGTCTAAGCATTGCAAGTGCTGGGGATATTGTGGGCAAAAGTCTACAGATAAACTCCACTAAGTAGAGATGAAATGGGGTTTATAGATTCCCAAACCAAAGATACACATACTTTTGGGGATGTTATTCAACATGTTCGTACTTTGTTACTGTACAAACTTGATGATTTAAATTTTTTTTGGTAATTGTTCAACTTGCAAATTATGTTAATATATGTTGCAAGTTTAAATGAAAGCTACCAAAAGCACTTGCCTATCCTAATTATTTTTGAAACAATGGACAAACCTTGCAAAGCAAAAGAAAAACTGTATCCTATATTGTAGCATTTGCCATTATTGTTCAGAATGTGAATAGGTTTATTGAATAAGGTATGAATAATTGACCAACAAAACAGAATTCCTGTATGAGATTCAAAATTCACATGTATACAAATATATTGACTGTTGAACAGAGATGAAAAAGCCATATGTACAAAAACTATGGTACTGCAGTCCTCAAGATCATATTGCTACAGTATTGTATACTGTGTTTGGGTCACTGTTTTCTTCCTTTAAAGGGCAGTTCTACGTGCCACATTCATGCTTTTTAATAGCCTTCTTTATATATTCATCCACTTTGTAGCATGTGTTTGAGAATGTTATAGAACTACTATGAGAAGGGAATCATAAATTGAAGTAGCAAAGCTATGGAACAGCAATTGTTTTAGATGAGCATAACCAGAACACTGAGTCAGAAATCGTCAGTTTAATGTAGCATGAAAGTGAACGAAAGTTCACATACCATTGTTTGTAGAAGAGATAGTGGTGCTATCAAGTGATGTAGTATCAGATGTAGGTTCACTAGTTGTTGGCAAGATTGTTGTACCTGTATAGAGTTATGAAACAGAGAATATGAAAACCTTCACATCTTGATGTGTAGAGAAAAATAACTCCTCCAAAAATTTGTATAGGCCTACTGTTTTAAACCTCTAGCCAGACTGAGCACTTATTTAGTAAAATACTCAATTAGTGTACTGTCAACCATTGGCAACATCTAGTTTGAAATCCTAGTTTTCAATAACACAGCAAACTAGATTATTCTGCTCTAGATTCACCAAGCTTATTTTTTATGTTGTGTTTGACCCCTTGTGATTTATATGACAATATTTTGCATGAAACAATCTTTACTTGCAAAGCCTATATGCAGGCATTTGCAACTTTTATGTCACTGACCAAAAAATCAGAATTTTGACTACTTTCTTCTAGTTACATAAAAAAAAAAAAAAGAAAAAAAAAAGGCTACACTGAAATGTAGGGATGGTTGTTCTGTAATTTGTAAGTTAAATTTGTTGATTTTATGACCTTTTAAAGGGTGTAAATAGGACTTTTCTTCATGTCTATTTTAAGACAATCCCTTAAGCACACCAAAGAGCTTTTCAGAGCATGGTCATGCCTGTGCCAGTATCAACTATTTTAAACGAGGCCATCAAATGTATCACTGTATTATAATACTGTAAGGGCTGTGTATAATGAATGTCTTCTAAAATCAGTACATAAAGTAACTGCTTTAATATTTTGCTTGTGGAAGGGTCATGAAGATGTATGCACTTCTCAATGGAGACTGGAAACACTAGGAATGCTGCATGCACATGTGTGTATGTAGCTATGGGCATGCATGCAACACAATGCAATTTCGTGAATGCGATTCAATGTAAACTTGTTTGATGCCTTATTTAGGTTGAGCAGCTGTTAAAAAGACATGTCTTGAGAGGATGAAGAGAAATCAATTGTACAGCCAATTTCAGTGAGAAGGTTAATCTGAAAGTGTTACAAAAAAAATTTTGGCAGAGGGAGATGCTTCCAACCTAAGCTCAACAAATTAAACAGTATGTATAGCTGTAGTAATGTGCACTTCACTTTAAAATAACACTTTGATAAGGTCAGAGCAATGTAAACTAGTGTAATATCTCAATGAATTGGACAATTGTTGTGAAGTCTATTTTTGGAGACTGAACTTTGTTTTTAATTTTATTAATCTGGTAATTGAAAGCCCTGATTTCCTGAATGGAGACATTATGGTGTGTATACTGAACTTCATATTCTGAAAATAAAACCCTGAATACTGTACATGAAATGGGGAAAAAAAAATGTACAGTAGCTACAGCTTCATCACAGAAAATCCATTGCATGGAGATGCTTTGCGAGTATACTATCTTTGTAACAAGCCAGACAGATGTGTTTGTAAATTTTTATTGATGGTGAGGTGACTCCCTGGCTTCACTGCCTTGGAGCTGTTACTTTACACTGAAAGCCTGGCTTCATCAAACTTTACAGTAGGACTGATGAGTAATACTTGGCACCCAGCCCTAATAATACCATTGGTCATATAGTGGGATACAACTGTCAGAGACATTGTTGGAAAACCCTGCCTGACCTGTAATAATTTTACATTTAACTGGATTTTCTCCGTTTGTATACAATACTGCATAGTGGGCATGTGAACTAAATGCATTGCAACTACATTAACTTATAGGCTTACAATTTTTCCATAAAATATGTTTGATTGTTTGAATGTTTTAGCATTCAGAGAGTTACAGTTTTTTATCTTCCTGATTGGCACAGTCTGCTCATTTTCTTTTTGGTTTCCATTATTTCATGGTTCCTGCAGGTTACAAGCTTTGATCAACAGCCTGAGCATTTTTTCATTCTTTTCTTTTGTTTTTCTCATATCGTATGGCAATCTTTTGAACATAGCCTAATCTGGTTGATGAGAAATGTACACATAAACTGAACTGAAATAACAACGTGATTTGTCTCACTGTATCCCCAAGTTCAATCATTACTGTAGTAAGTACTGAGAGGGTTCGATTCAGTCCTTCACTTTTAGACTTATAACAGCATGCATGGGAAAGAAATCATTGCAAGGATGAACTTGGGAGTATGATTACAGTTGTACTTTGTTCCTTAGCCTCCTCCCCTATTCTCCAAAACTGCACCTGCCTATAGTTTATTGTTAACCTTCAAGACAGCAGTGCCCCACATTCCAAAGTGAAATTGCTGGAGGCCATATATTGAGACACTGCCACTGCATAGCTCCCAAGTTCTGAGAGGCTAGATACAGGTCCAACTGATCTGTCCATTGGTGGATCGCCGGCCTGGGGGAGGGGTATAAGGGGGAGGGGGGATGTCCCCCTCTGTCTACACGCAAAATGGTGGCACTTTTTGGCAAATCAGTCAACACAATAGCGTTAGGTCACTAGTACAGTACTGCATTTTTTGCGGTAACCTAGAAAAATATTGTATTGAGAGATTTGCCAAAATAATATTATGCAGATACTCACATATGCGCTATGATTAAAACCTGAAAAGAACAAAAATGGTATTTTTGAGGTAAATTTTGTTGCGGTGTCGGCACAGTTTGCAAATGCCAACTCGGTGTGTCACCGACAGTCATACCATGCATGCTACAGGTTATTCCCAATATCTCTGTACATTTCGCATGTCATTCTAGCCATGAAAACATAGGCCTACAGTACTGTGATCGTTTAACTCCCGTAGAAATTTTTCTACGATCGCGGAAAATCGCGCAATTTCGAAAAATTTCTCACAAAATCACACACGAAGATTCCAACGATATTTCGTACAATTCAATGAGTACAAAAGCTGAACACTACTTAACCACAAGAATTTGCGGTCAATGAAGCTAAACTGATAAGAGTAAATGTTATAATTTTTGCAGTCATTCTTTGAAAAAGATCTCTGGTAACAGAAATAACGTTTGTGTACACTATGGAGTATGTGGAACTTTTGTCTTTTGATGAAGTTGTTTTAAGCAAGTTTGTTTTTATTGCCGGTAGTTTTTACGTGCAAGAAATGAAGATGTTAAAGCTCTATTGTTGACTAATAAATTATGGTTGTGTTTAGAGGCAATGATTTTCCGCCATCACAGAAAAACGTGGGAAATCCGGAAATTAACATGTCCTACAGAACTTGCCGTTTTGGACAACTTTTTAAAATTTCTTTTCAAAAGTCATCAGTTTGTGCAAAATTTACAGTAACGGAACCTCTCGAATTAGCAAGCTGGTCCCGCCGCGCCGATCAGTCTAGCTGTATAACTTCACATACAACATTCAATATTAGAAAGCAGCGATAATTCACGAAGTATAGGCTATGCCACAGTACTCTGCAGTATCCACGGTGAAAGAAGCTGCCGCGCCCCTGGCCTATGCAGACAGCTGCCGGACAGACTCATACACATTTAATTTCGACACTTGCCTGATCTAATCCTTTGTTTCATTTCCAATTGCCCTCAAAAACGGTGTGGCTTGAAGCCAAAAAGAAAACTAGGCCTACGACCTAGCCACCTAAGTTTACAGTACAAAATGTAACGCTAGAGCTATCAATAATTTAGGCTACGATCAAATCTAGATATGGTAGTTTTCACCTATAATAGATTGTATATAGTGCACCGCCTGTGTAAATAGAAGTATGTACCAGGGAGTTGCAATAGACTTGCAAGTTCCTATCCCGGCCGGCCTGTATAGCTGCATGTACGCAGTAACCAGGACCAGCTGCGTGCTGCATATACATGCACAACATACACCATGCCTTCAGCTGGCTGCTCCGCGAGTATCGTTAAAAGAACGCTCAGAGAATGGGTGTACTTCAATTGGCAATAACATGACACCCTCCCTCAATAATTACGTTAAAAGCGGGGAATCCCCAAACTTTTAAAGAAGCCGCTTCATTCATAAACGCAAGTAGTCACTCAGTGAGCATGATTCTTTGTAAACAGAAGTTCGTACGATCCACAGCATGCATGAAGCAGCTGAGTAATGATTCTCAGCTGACTGTACTTTGTTATGTTGGTCTTGGTAAACAGTGATCGGAACTTTTTTGAAACTTTTTCAGTTCGTGACTGACAAGCACTCATGCGTGATGCCAGGCCATATATAATACAGTTTGGAAGCTGAACTTGTTATTTCTTGAAACATGTTAATTTTAAGTTGAAATTTTTGGAGACGTAAGCATATGCCAGGAGTGAACTGACAAAGGGCTGATTTAATTGCTAATCTGACAACCCTATTATATACCCTTTTGTACTCAAACGGAATTTCACGGAATCTTGAGAAAATTGAAACAAAAAAAAAAAAAAAAAACGGAATTTAAAATATGGAAACGGAATTTGCTTTGTTTTTAAGCGGACAATCATTGGCCCTATGTGTCAAACACTGCCTGTTAGTGCAGATGGCGAGAAAAACATGATGCAACTGGGCTCTTCATTAGAACACAAAGTAATTTGTTACTGCTTTCCCCTACTACCGGTAGGGATGTGCGGTCTCTATAAGCTTTTTGTAAGGCAATTTGAAGTGACTTCCAGAGTTTTATAAGCAGCACTTTTGTAGGATTTGAAAGTTATATAAGCGCACATAGGCCTAATGTACCTTTGTAGGGTTTGAAACAGAAATACTGCTGATTTCAGCTTTTTGCACTCTTGAGCTGCAAGTTTAATCAAGTGTAGCATACAAGAAGCTAAAAATCGGAGGATCCAATAACCCGGAGTGCTCGTTTCATTTTTTTTTTTCTGAGTGTTGAGAAAAGATTTATTTTAAATAAACACTGAAAAATTCTGCACAACAAAAGATATAATCCAAGTTTATTCAATTGAAAAAAAAAAAAAAACAGGCAAACTTCTTTAGGCCTAGGCAGTGACCGATCCTTGTCTCCCTCCCCCGACACGATCGAGTCACACCCACCCCATCAAACTGTACCCCTCAGGCTAGAGTGTAGCCATCGGCTAATTTATTATGATCGTCCCTTCCTTGGAATATATTGATAACCAAAAAACAAGGATGTGTAGCAGCCATGAAATACAAAATTATTTTCTGTTTGACTTGAAAGGCATGTTGAAATTATGGACGGGTCATTGCTTGTTGTGCCGAAACATAGTGGTGTCGGGATGCATTTTGATGGACGAGATAAAACGGCACACCAACAGGAATGTGACATAGAGGTCAGCCTTAGTTAACTGAATTAAAGAGAAAAGTTTCATTTTGGCGCTAAATACCATTTCAAATAATGTTCAACTTTAAATTAGGGTAGGTTTCCATACATTCAAATACGATGCAAGATTTTTCCTTTGTCGTTTCTTATGACAGTGGCCGCGACATGAAATGTCAGAATCCCCCCCCCCCCGACACCTAACCTTGCAATGCAAAAAAAAAAAAACCTAAAATAGCGGTTTTTATCCCCCCCCCCTCCCATGACACATTCTTGGCCACACGCCTGACCATCCCCCTCAATTGGTGTCGGAATACAGGACAACCACCTGCTCGGATTGGCCTACGCACTGTTCCACCAAGATATAAACAAACTTACCGTTTTCGTTATGTCTTGATCTCAAAGAAAATAATAAATAATTATAATCCGAATAAAATCCAAATAGTGACGGAAATCCCAGCTGGAGACGAAATGGATAAGGAGTTTAGAACCAATAAATTGAGTTCACCATCCCTTACGGAAGTGATTTCAAAATATCTGTAGCGAGCTAACCCTTCAATATTTTCCGTGGCCCGCATCACCCTTGTCCACATTACGCAACAGTAGGCTTACCTTGTCGCGATCCTTGACAAGGCATTCTTAAAACTAGTATGATAGCCCTCGCTAAGCTTTGGCCAGTGGCATGTTTTTAAAATAGCGTACTAATTTGTTGAAAATATATGCTTTTGTGTTCTTTTCAATAAGTGGTCCGGTTCGCCAATCAATGCTAGCAGGATGGATTGCATGAGCATCACAGACAAAAAGCCCATTTTTCTGCTGTTTAAATCTGAAAACTCGTCCCGATCTAACCTCCTCTACACTTGCCTATGCCTAGATATGAACAGAGCTAGCACTCGCCGCAGACTGCGAACTGCCGACTTTTCGTTAGAGCTGGCCCATTTGCGAACATAACAGTGCACAATGTATTGTACTATGGGATACACGTTCCAACTTGTTTTGGACTATCGTGGTCCCCCGCAAAGCTTTACCTTTCACCTTCACCTTTATCCCTCCAATGACCGTGGCCTAAAATGTCATGTGCAAGGTCGTGAGATCACTAACAACAAATCGGAGGTCTAGATTTGAAGGACTTTTCAATGACGTCATCAATCTGTTTCTTTCCACAGTGACGCGGCTGTTAAGCTTTCGGTCGGGTGTACCACTAGCACGAAGAAAGTTACTTCCAAGTGCAATTTTTTCGGTGCGGGGAAGACTGCACTCAATGCATATTTGCGCTTTACTGTTTTGATATTTCAATGTTTAAGTTTCTCAAAGCATCCGGCTATAGCTCGACCAGAAAATTGCAGCTATCATGTTTCATTTGGAGTTCGCAGATTTTTTTATTTCAGTAAAGTGCAGAAACCTGAGGGTGTTGTATGCCACAATCACTGACTCTTGCGAACATGTGTTGACCCGACCTGTTTTTTTATTTTTTGTATCCATTACAATTTTTTTTCTGGACCCTATTTTATACTACACTGATTAAATGAAACTATATTCACGCAAAAACTTCGACGAGCAGTTTTGCTGGTAGTAGAGCTGTCTCTCCTGGCACGCTACTCATTGCATGCACACCCGCAGTTTGGCAAAATAATATCTTTGAAGAAGGAACCACAGCCTGAAGGGGGGGGGGGAGAGGGGGTCCAGATTTAAGCTCCTCCCTTTTCTTTCGAATGCATTCTGGGCCGCCATATATTGCTATTATGTTGTTAAATAAATCAGGCCACCTTTGGTGATTACACCTCCCCCTCCCCCAACCACTCCACCTCGAACTTCGCTATGTGGCCCTTTGGGAAGTTGGCGTCAGTTTCCAATACAGCATCAAAATAAAATAACCCTTCTTAGGTGTGGAATGTGTACTTTCAATTCAAGTACCGTATACACTTACTACTGCAACCGGCACAGGAATAATATACACTTCTGATGGGCTGGCAAAAAGGGGGGCATAACGCAAGACCGAAGATTTGTACGAAGGGAAATTTAAACAGGAAAGGTCTGCAAGACCAAACAAGAGCCCAAGGGCACTATGGTTCCTTGCATTAAAGATGATATTGTATTAAGGTAGTCCCAAGGTAAGGCATAATTTGCACCTTTAACCCCAATGACTTTTGGCCATCACCCAAAAACATAGGGGCACATTAAATTTCAAAATCATACAAGCACTTGCCGTTTGAGAGAAATGGAACACTAAACTTTTCAAATTATCACACTGCACACTGCCCACTTCCATGCGACAAATACATTCATCACCTTTCACTAAAATGTCATTTACTTGAGTTTGGGGTAGTATAGGAGGTTAGTTAATCGCCTTTTTGGTCAATCTCAACAATTCAAATCCAGACCTTAAAAAGAAGTCACAAAGGTCAAATACAGTCAAAGTAGATCAAAACTGATTTTAAATAAACACAGTCTCTTCTGCACCAAAGAAATTTAACAGTCATCTGGTCATTCCTGACCACCAAAATTTATGATGGATGACTAGAAATTATGTCATGGTTGTCCTTTAGACTACCCAATGTGTTTGCCTGAAAAGCAAAAAAAAGGAAAAGCCCACAATTCTGCTACTAAAGGCAGCCCGATAGTGATTTATTACCACCAATTCCTTCTTCACAATTTGGCTAGAAGACCAAGAAACAAACATAGCTCTGTAGAATCTAATAAATGACTTTCAACTTGACCTTTTAACCTAAAGAGGGTGTTAGAAACAGCATTGTAGTCCCTAGGGTAAAAGAAGAGGTAAAGAAGAGAAACTGCTTTCATATTTTACTATTGAAATTGGAATCTTAGCTTGCACTGTGAATAACTTTATTCAATACTGTATGTGACGAAAAGGTTGTTTTTAATAATAATTGCATTACTGTCCTGATTGTTAACTAAACTGCTTTTAGACTGAGAAGGGGTTATAATTCTTCGTTTCTTTTATACATTGCATTTGTCTAAAGGCATTAAACTTCAGCTGGACTTTTAAACCAATTGAACAAAGACCCAAAGAGTCTTCACGTGCACTTTACTTAGACGAACACAACTTTCCATTATTTCCACTATGTCACTTGGTTATTGAGTAATTGCACCGCATACCTGGCATTGCAATAGGCCTACATATGACCTACATGTACACACTAGCCTGTCATTTAAATGTCAGTAACTCAAGTAACGAACATTGTAGGAGGGTAGTGTAATAGCCTTTTTGGTTCGTCTGATCAAGACAAATCTTGATGTCACAAAAAAGTCACAAAAAAGTCACAAAGGTCAAAAGGTCAAATGAGGTCAAGTGAGGTCAAGGGGGGTCATCACGTGCATTTCACTTAGACGAACACAAATCTCCATTACACCACCCCTCTAAAATGTTTCAGTGGCAAGATATCAATAAAACATTACTTTTTGACCTTTTGACCCTTTCCAATTATTTTGGTTAATGTACCAACATTTTCACCTCCTACCAATCTAACTTATCCTAAAATGATGCCACTGCTTGAACAACGGATACTGAGTTACAGCTACTAACAGAAATTCAGTTTTTGGCCTCTGGTGATCACCAGTGACCCTTGACCTCCACCAAAAACGATAGGGCACATCTACTCCACAACATCTACATACATACCAAGTTTGAAAAAAATTGATCACTCAGTTATTGAGTTATCGCACCACATACCTCGCATTCCAATCCGTCACATACACACACACATACACACACACACACACACACACATACATACGCCAAACCAAAAAACGAGAAAAGGTTCGTGATACAGGCCTATCTAGTGGAAATGGTTCACGGCCATGTGTAGCACTGTAGTATGCATTCTATTCATACAGTCTAGAATGTTGAAGAATTTAACATGGATCCCTACTCTGATATTGATACCCCCCCTGCTCAGTAGCTACGGCCTTGGTCTGCGTGCGGTGAGGTTGTCAAGTGTTGTCCTTCAGCGGATACAACCTACTTGGGAAGCAGTTTAAAGTTTCATTTCGCCAGGTATTCCTGGGAACAGTGAACTTTGGGAACAGTGACATAGCCCTGGTCTCGCCGCATAGCTTTGCCAAAGAAGCGAGAGGACTTCAGAAACATATTCACGGGGCCTAAAATGTGAGAAAGGTTTACCGTAACTTCATCCAAGAAAATACAGGGCACACTCTTGCCAGGTCACAGCACGGCGCCTCATTGACTGGAATGCTAGACAGCCACCACGTCACCTATCTACGGCGGTGAATATAACAGAATGCAGTGAAGACTGCGCAAAGAGGAAAACTAGGTCATTTGCCCAGGTGCACAACCTGTTTACGTACATGTTCTTGAACTGATCGTGGGAATCGCGGGGCCTGTTTTTGTTTTGTAAACTACGAAGCCGCGCGAACCTAAACACGGGTTGCGCTATTTAATGAATCTGCAGCAAGTTGTAAGTGTCGCTCCTTGTCAAACCATTTTCTTAACTTATCGGCAATCAAAGTTTGTAATAATATCATACACACATAGTGATGGGGCTTTAATTGATTAAATGGATTAAATTGGATATATACAAGCCTGCTTGCGTGGGATATACCATCTTTACATAAGGTAAGACCGCTTTCCGTAACTTTCGCTAAATAATATCACATCCCTTGTTTGTTCAGGTCAGGCTGCGGAGAGAAACTATTCATGAGAAAGGGTCCATGAGACCAAAGGTAAGGAAAGGTTTGTGACACTGAAAATGCAAAAGGGTTCGAGAGACCTAAAGAGTGAAGAGGTTCGCGTGACCGAAGATGGGTCTGCGAGCCTGAAAAAGGATATAGGTCAGGGCATTTTGATGTCCTTTTCTCATTTTCGGTCTCGTGGACTCTGTTTTTTTTTTTTTCTTGGGGGGGGGGGTTGCGCGAACCTTCGGTGTCATGGACACCTTTTGATTTTCGATCGGGCGTACCTTCAGTCTTGTGAACACTATATATAGCATTCGTCGTCTCGAGGACCATCGGTCTCGATGACTAAAATCGTCCCTCTTAAAAGGTATCGGCTTAAAGAGTTTCTTCCAAATTACTAAGGACCCCCCCCCCCATTTCTTCCTAGCTGCCCTAGAGGCTGGCTGGAGCCGAATATACATGGACCGTCCTTGAATAATGGCCGTCCGACCAATTTTAACAGGGAAGAATGACGAGAATCCCAAGGGTTGCAGATAACAGGGGCTAAATATATTTTCAGGATTTTACAATGCGTTTGGCCTTTTAACAAGCAGTCAGGTTCACTAAAAATGAAACTAAGAAGTTAGTCAAATGTGCCGGCGAAAAAAAAGCAAAATTACACAAGAAACAATTGTAGCAACAGACTAGTATGGCATTGAATTGAGGCCGATCTGTAGAGACAAATATGGCGGGATTTTGTAACCTAAAACAGCAATCCACAATTTTTGTTGATTAATGCTGAGCAGGGCCAAATATTGCGGTATTTTGTAAAACAGCAATTCATGATTTTGAAAACACAAGAACTGCATCATTACAAAAAGAAAAAAAATCAAATTAACAAGTAAATTGAAACCAAGCATTAGTTTTGTAGGGCAGCATGTAAAATGGAAGATACAACAAGATTGCTCGACTCCACGTAACGAGCCTGAGATTGAAGTTTGCGTGTGTTGTGGTTTTGCAAATCAGCTCAAGTTTTAGGCAATATCACGGTACAGCAGGCCTACGTCACACTACAGTTTAAGTAAAATAACGGTCATTAATAAAGAAATATTTTCAAGGAAGCCTGATGGATTTTTGAACGGCTGGCTTCTGTTTTGTAACATCGCCGCTTTCTTCATTTTTTAATTTGAATTTTGACGGCGGCAACATTTGAAACCATGAAAGAACCTTAGGAGGAGATGTTTAACAACATCGGGATCGCTGAACTTCGTTGTAGGCTTGTCCCAATTCATTGCTACGAGAACACAACATGGCCGACAGAACATACACAATTGACTCTTGCAATATTCCGTGCAGTGTAGCTAAAGAATATGCGAGTGCCGATAATGTTTAAGCAGGATTTGGTAACATATTTCGCGACGGCTGTTCTGATGTGAATGTCCAAACGCATCGTACGTAACGAAGCCTACATTCAATCCATTAGTTACGTGCAAAAGTATTGAATTGGGGAGACTTAATGTAAACAGGCTCATAGTCTCAAGTCGAAATTCACACATAAAACGTGGCGAATATTATGTAAAGTTTAACGGAGATGAAAGCACAGTTGGCAAGGCCCCGCAAACCACAATGCAATCCAGTACAACTAGTTACGTGACCGCGTCATCACTCAAGCTGAAATGACGCCATTTCGCGTAATAGGATTTGCAACTTTGGGAGACCGTTGTTCTGTCTAAACGGTGTCGCGATCGGCAGAAAATACGGGTTTTCGGCAGTAAAAACTATTGGTACTGTTTTTTTACATGAAAGATAATGGCAGGAAACACCGTCTCCAGTCAAATAACCAGGGAGCCTACAGTTGTTTACAACAACTCCCAGTTTCTTTTTTTTACGTACCAGGAATTTGTTATGTAGCGAAGTGAATACACCGCACATATGGCAACTGTGTTGTCTTTTGATCGGAAGTACACATCGACCTGTCCTGCCCACAAGAAACTGAAACGCTAACACAACGATCGCCTGATACTTTTTCTCAACTGTTTTCACATTAAAGTCACGCTCTTTTATAAAACGACTGTTTTATTTTTATAAAGACCTTATTCACGATTTTGCGCGATTTTGTTTGTTGAAAAACTGACCGCAAAAAGAACAATTCTACGAATTCAGCACAGAACTTCGCGTTCAAATTTTTGCACGATTTTCGACATCACGCAAAATCGTGGAAATTCAAATAACTTCGTTAAAAATCACGCAAATTCGCGGAAATGTGATTCTTCGAAATTGCGTGGGAGTTAAACGATCACAGTACTGTATAGCCAAGAACGTCAAGAACTGCATGTCAAGACAGTTAAGAACGTTTGGGAAGCTCTGAGATAAGCCCCACCTATAAACCGCGAAGTGGTCATTTGTTTTCGCTATTAAACGCTGCGTTGAACAACGTTGAACCAGGTTATTACACTATTTACGCAGTGACAGAAATATATTCCATACGTTCTATGAATGTTAGCCGATAACGATGTTGTGACAGCAAACATAGTTCCGTACGTACCTAGGCCTATGCATTGTATAGCAGCGCGAGTAGCTGAATGTGCTGTGAGATACAATTTACTGAATTTGTATTTATCGGTAAGCTGAATTATTTGCTAATTTGTGTGGTTCTCTAACTAAGAATACTTTGGAGATTTGAAATGCAGGTTTTTCAGAGGGCTGGGCCAGTCAGTGGGTTTGGGTGTCCAAATGCGGGTCAAACCCGCGAAATGAGGGTCACTTGGGAGGTATGCCACTGTTTGTCTGGGTAGTGATTGCACGACTGTGATGTTAACAATTGTGTACATGAATGATAGCACTACTAGAACTTACTGACTGCACTGTGCTCAGAAAGTATCTTTAATACAGTTTTTCATTGGTCAAAAGGAGGTTTATTTACAAAAAATCAACCAAGAGCATAACAGCACAGATTATGAGCTCTAAAGTGCATTCACCACCTATTTTTTCTGCAGTACTGGTAGATCCAACTTTTGGCTGTTTTTTTTTTCTTTTGCAGAAAAAGAAAACTTACTAAATGAACAAACTCTATGGAACACTGTTCAGTATTTAATGCCTGGGATTTACAATACAACCTTTCTTGAAAAGACTTAAGTACTGTTGGTCATTCAAATAATCAGATTTTGAAGGAGAAATCCATACTCCCTTATTTACGTACTAAATACTGAAAAACCTTACCAGTTGGCAGCTATGTCTGGGTTTCCTTTAAGGGAATTTAAAGAGTTGGGGGATTACTAATGAATATGCACTTCCCTCATATATTGGTGGAAAATCTGAGAAGGAAACTAATAAACTGCTTCCTGAAGAAGCTAGATTGCCCGACCGCTGAATCATTGCTACAAACTGACATAATATTATCTAAGGCCTAAGAACTGACACTCTCCGAGGGTATTTCAAAAGTTTCCCAATTTTATTAACTTTGTTGCAAATTTGGACAAAATATCTTAAAATCAACAGCTCTCATTTAAGAAACTTTGGAATTCTTTGAAAGACAGTTTACAAATTTCCAGAGCTCAGAAAATTTTACCAAAGTTATTTATGAGCAAGAACTAATGCATTCCATGTTGCATTTGGCGTTGCTTTTTTGGGGGAATTGGAAAAATGCAAGAAGGGGTTTTCACTGGGAGAATGTCGCCATGCGGTAGTGCTTTCTATGCCTATGAATGAGATGATGAAATGAGAAAGGGTTCTCAAGACTGAAAATGTTGCAGGTTTCACGAGACCAAAAGGGTGAAAAGATACATGGGGTATCGAAATCAGAAAACATCTCTGAGACGGTGAATTAAGGTTTTGATATTTGGTCTCGTTGCTCGTGAGCTGTGTTACATTTTCAGTCTTGCGGGCCTTTGGTCTCTTGAATCTTTGGTATCGTGGACTGTAACCCCTTCAAAAAAATGTGGGATGTTTTCGATAGCCAGGTAACACAGGGGGATGAGGAAATGTACAAATCAAGTCTATAGGTTGCCCACTAGTACAGAATTTTGCTCATCCAAAAAATGGTAAAGGCAGCTTGACATTTTATATGTTAGCTTTGCATTATATTTGATCTGCTCTTTTTATAAGCAAGTAAACATTTACAAAATGAAAACTTAAAATTATGACTATTTAGATGCTATCAATGGCGTAAGCAAGACATTTTAAAGGGGGGCAAGCACCCAAATTTTCAGAATTTTTAAGTTTGAACACCAGTAATTCTTGCATGCACTTTTCAAACAAACATTTGAAAAGACTGAGCTTGCATTGAAGAAAATTTTGGATTCTGGGTTTCCCATAAGGAAATTTGAAACATTGGGGGATTACTGTAGATCCATAATTGGGAAATCTGAGACATGACGAATACATAGAATAAAGGTTCTCAGATGCCATTTTCAAAGTCAAGAGCCTATGTTGGGGGAAATTTGGAATTTTGTCACAAAAAATTTATAACAATAGCACTGTAGTTGCCGGTGTCACTTGATGTCACCTGGTTTCACATATGACAAATTTCCCATTTTGTCATTTCCAGAACATGAAAACTGATTTATGTGCGAGCACTACTGGATTAGGAATTGCAATTTGCAGCATGTGAAGCGTGTAGAAAATGCTTCTTTTCAAACAAAATCACATTCCAAATTTCCTCTTATATGGGGGAGAATTCAGAATTTCATAAAAGAAGAGTTGGGAAAACGACACTGTAGTTGACTGGTGTCACAACTGAAAAATTTCAGAAGTTCCCCTCTTCATAGCCAGGGGGAGATCGCCCTATCCCCGCTACCCCACTTGATGCTGTTCTTTCATCCATGTGAAATGCCCTTTTTGGCCGTCTATATAGGTCTTGATTTTTCAGAATTTTCTGGACACTCTCCACTCCAACTATTGGTGGATTTCCACATAGAGAGATGACCGGTCTCATCAGAATCCATGCCCCCACAAAAATATCCCTTAGCACCCCCAAAATTAAGCAAATTGTACTTTATATCAATGAGTGGAAGAGGAAGTAATACAAATATACAAAGGACCTATGGAATGGGAAGTTGGACAGATATAGGCCATGTCTCGAAAAGTTACCCGAACTCTGTATTACTTTCACTTTTACCAGTTTCGTTGAAATTAATTCCCTCTGCATTTATTCCATCAAATTTCCCTGCAACCTTAACAGCATATTTTTTCTTCACTTTGGCATTGTTTGCGCCAAAGGGCAGACTGAGTCGCCATTTGAATCAAAGTTGTGGGCCATGAGAAAGAGAGTTTTTCATTTTCTTTTCCTTTTTGCAGTAGGGAGGCGGTAGAGGTTCTGTACCAGAAATACATGTAATCCTCACGGAACAATATAATTGAACACAAATTTTATGTTCTCTACTGACCTGGAGAAACACCAAAGGCCATCCCTTCACCTCCATGGCCTCCATCTCATTTTTAATCAACATGTAAATTCTTCTAAAAGTTCGGCAAATCCGATCATTCACCAATCCCAACCGTCCGTGTTCTAAACCATAAGCTCAGTCATAACTGTGTTATACTAAGTTGTTGCGTGCTTTAATAACTATTTCTTACCATGAGTGAAAATTTGACTTTTTTATTGTAATTCCTCTGTAAAACATTCATCAATACCAGTTTACCGTTCATTTTCAATTCACTCAAGTGACATACCCAATTTCAGTTAGTTAGTAAGTATAGCCTAGTTAGATGGAGTTTTACGGCCCAGTTTCCAACCCGATTTGAGATCTACGTCCTTTGGAACTTAGTACCATTTTTGTCAAAGGGAAGAGGGGCACAGTGGCCCATCCTTTTGTCTAGACCCCTTCCCAACCCACAGATAAAACGTTTTGCATGAGAGCTTTGACGGAGGCAATAGGCTACCCTGAGCCTCAGCAAGTCATGGGATGTTGATTTTTGCATGTATAATCAGGGCGGCAGAACCTTGGGCACTGCACAGTCCCATCAAAAAACTAGAAAGCCAACAGGCTTTGTGATTCCTTGCCATATGATATATCATAGCAAACATGGATGCAAACATGACATGCATGAGATCCCACACAATTATCCTACTTACTTGAGATATCATACTAGTAAGGTCAAAACTTTTTGATCTCATGTAACCCAAAATGACCTTTCAACCCCATTTAAAACAATAGTGATCACCTACCAAACACGTCCATCAACATGAGCAATTAAAAGCTAAGTATAGTATGAGCATGGAAGTACTATTTTCATGGTATGAGATCCCTCACAGCTAACCCCATAAAAATATTATGTCTACAAGGTTTGACCTTTTGTCACCCCAAACCTTTGATCTCCACAAACAAGAGGAATTTCTCACACAGCTTCAATATGCCAGAAAACTATGTTTTGTCTCATTGCTTGGTATTTTTAAACCATTTTAATCAAAAGTTTGGACAATGGGGACAGCTCTCCATTCTGGAGTCTCTATGTTCCAATGCCTGTATGTTTTGAAAAGTCTGCATTGAGGTTAGTGTTAAAACAAGCCCTCATCCAAACACTCTCCTACATGCATTGGATCCAAGAGACCTCTGAACAGAGATGTGTAACCTTGGCTATTAGTAGCAGCAATTTTTGCTTTATGGGGGAAATGCTCCACCCATTGTCTATGGTATCCTAGCAAATTAACAAAAGCTGATATCCCTATTAATCCATAAATTAACAAGACTTTTTATTTGCCTTTGGTCTACTTATATTGTAGATACAGCATAGCACACAGTACAAGTATTCCTTGTTTGATACACAGTATACAACATTATGCTTGCTCTTATTACCTGAACTACTTTTAAACGACAGCAGCAATGCAAAAAAAATCGTAATACCCTTGAAAAGTGTCATTAAGGGTAATTTTGAAGCAATGGTTCAATGCATTAAATATACATCTTTTCTTTTTTTTTTTTTGGGGGGGGGGGGGAGGGGGGATAGTGACGTGGATAAAAATGAAATGTGAGACAAAACTTCCCACTTGGTGATGATATTTGACATAACTATAATCCTTCATACTGGGTTTACTTTTTGGTGCGGTTATCCAGATATTTGCAGAAATGCGGCAAGTAGTATGCTAATACATTTATGCTATCAAAAATTTAAAACAACAAATTCTAGAATGTAACTAAGTGATAAATAATCACTGTAGAGCATATTGAAACTGTAAAGCAGAAACACCAATCTAGATAGACACCAACAATGAAAGTTGTGTTCAACAAAATCCCTAATACAAACACACTATTTGTTCAATTCCACCAGCTTCTACTGTATGTTAAGGACACTTTCTCTGAAGGGTGTCAAGCTACAGTATTTCCAAGATGACTTTCAGTTTAGAAACTTGATCAAGTGTACATGAACTTCTCCATCTCAAAACAATGCTTAGGCAAACAAAACTTTTATTTGTGGTCAGATGAGACAAGATAATGTGGACAGTTATTTTATGCTTGATTTAGCAGAGGTGTGACTTTCATAGAGGTCTGACATTTTGACCTCAAATAGAGGACTGAATGCCTGCAGGGAATGGTAGGAGTATACACAAACAATGGGCTGTCATGGTTGTTATATACTGAGATAAAAATAAGAGTGAAACACCACTTAAACAGTAAACCAGAATGCAAGGCATTCATACTCGTGAATGGAGGCGGTTTTACCGGTTCTAGTACTGATTTAATAAAAAGTTCCTTAACTTAGCAACTCCCAGACCTCAGTATGTTCCATTTTTAGATTCTTTGGTATACTCAGCCTGGGAATCGAACCCAGGCCTTCTGCTTGTAAGGGGATGTTCTACCGTTAGACCAAACAGGTGATTTTTTTATAATGAGGAGGTTTGCGCATTTCAGAAAAATATATCTGTGTTGAAAATTTATACAGGTGAAACATTAATGATGGGAGGTGAGGGAAAAAGAAGTGTTTATGATGCAAGCTCGAGTTTTAGAAAAGTATATGTGAGTGATACGTTTATAATGATATTAAAATTGACCGAATAAAACAAGAAGCGGCGATGATATTATCTACTACATCTAGAAAACAGACGTGTTTAGATTGCAGAAGAATTATTTTATTAGTAATTTCCGGCCGAAGCTAAAACTGTCAGCATTTCACGCATATTATTGGAAAATCAAAATATCAAAATTTCCTCACGAATGACAATTTCAGTATTTTTTATTTAACTTCCTTAGTGCTCTCAGTATTGTTCCATGGCAGTGCTTATTACGGTTCGGCAGTTCAACTGGATCACCTGCGAATGCATCGTATGATAACCATCAAAGCATATGCTTCCAGATCAGAAGAGATGTAACTTAGCTATCGTCTTGGCTAATGAGGTTTAAGCATGGAAGTTCTTCCATGGTTTAAGGGTAGAGAGAGATAACTACGCAGTCATTTATTTGCTACTTCTCATCAGAGATCTCTCTTCCCATTCCTACTATAATTGTCAACAACAAAAAACAGTATAGAATCTCTCACCATCCTCCTCTTTCTTTGGATGTGCGCAGCTTGTGGTCTTTTCCCTTACAGTACGGTTGCTTAAAGGAACCGTTTTAAATTTGTCCTACAAGATAGCTAAATCTAATTATTTAAATCTAATTATCCCATGCTGTCAAGTACAGCCACCAATGAAAAGATCTAATGTGAGAATCTTTACAAAATGCAGAGCAAAAAGCTTGGGTTGATGTTAACTAAGTTTATTTAGATGCGGTTAAGAATACAGGTATAAAAGGTCCTGTGCATATTGCACAATTGACTTTCAACTGAAACACATCAAAATCTCGAAATGGCTTTTTCAAGCCACGGTAGAAATTGATATCATCAACTGTACCATATGTCTTTCGGCTGATCATGTGGTCACCGGCAAAGCAAGCCCCTATTCATAAGGGCGATTCATGTTTCAGTTGAAACGTCTAGGTCAGAAGAAAACTACGCAGTTAATATTGCGCAATTTTCGCATCTGGGAGACTACGTTTTCTTATCCGTTCTCTATTCCAAACCCTCTGTGACCGTCTTCAGTTCTGAACAAAATAAAATATAACTTTAGTTTGTCGCTCTTGTTACAGTTATGAGTTGCTTCATTATGAAAAGAAATCCCCCGTTCATTGTTTTTCTTAAAACAACGCCTAAACTTTTAAGTCAACAGGTTGCTCGGATGTTTCAAATTGTAAGAAAATAAGGGTAGCGACCATGTCATAAAGAACGGCAGTTGACATAAACTATAGAAAGGGCTTCTGAGAACCCTATGTAGTCGCCCCCTGGTCATTCCAAGAACCATGTAATTGAAATATCCCTGAACTTATATGTCTCATCGTGTGATGAAACCAGAGACATCCTTAAATGAATTATCTGTTTTCATGGCTAACGCCTTTTAATTTACCAACACTACAAAGTAATAAAACCATCAAGGCACAGGATAAAAACACTGTAACAAGTCTATAAAGCGGCTACTATACTTCGCATTCGCTCGTAAAAACTTGAAGTCAATTGAGCTGTATGTTTGTATGAGGTAATCCTTCGGGACACTGTGGGGATAACTGGCAGTCAACTGTGACAAATTATGCCAGATAACAGTGACCAAATTGCAAAGAGTGGGTCAGTCACAATTTGATCCATTCTATTAGGCAATGACAGTTCATGTGCACTCAAGGGTATTTGATACCAAATGATCAGTATAAATTTAGTCCTTTTTTATAAAACTAATTAACTGTGGTATATCTAATCAATTCCCATTTCCAATTCATGCATGCTTGCATGCACATGTCCTCACGAGGTCAGTAGGCAGAAGGTTTGTCAAATATTAGCAATTTTTGCCACTAAATTTAATGTTTTCTTCAGGTTTTTTAAGGTTATTGAAAAAGCAATATTAGTATGTCATAAAAGAAATTCTTGTGCATCAGACAGAGTACTCTCTGTTCACAGTTTACACTTATGAAGTCCCACATCAGTCATCTACGTAGTGTGCATAGAAGCATCTTCTAATATTTTCAGACTATGTTCCCAAATGACCCTCATACAGACTGTTTAAACTCACATGTTCCACACTCTGCTAGGAACTTTCATTTAACAGTGGAAAATCAGTTTCATGAAAATCTTTTTACTTTTGGCTGCAAAATCAGCATACCCATGAGCATTGAAGCATGTATGTCAGCCTGATGAACAGATTTTGCTTTTAAGATTTTTATATTTTGCTCTGTCCACTTGTTCATGTATTAATACTTGGAACTTAATGTAATAACAGGGCAAAATTTCATGCCAGAATCAACATACTTTACAGTAACTACCATGTGATGTGCCTTTTTGTGCACTTTAGATCTTCCTCCTATGAGTTTGCTTCAGTACTTTACAAAAACATTTTCAAAATTACCTCACTAAAGAATTTACATTGTGAACTGTTCCAAAAAAATCATATACCTATGCCTATTTTATTACCCATGCCAAATAATTCTTACCCTTTCACCCTATCTGCTCATGGATATTAACTTCAACAGTTATATACTCTTTTGAGATGTAGTGTTTCGAAGGTTTAGATGTTTTGAACTCTGATGACCCCAAATGACCTTTAACATCCAATTAAAACAATAAGGGTCACCTACTCAATATGGACAATCTACTTGGTAAGTATGAGATTAAAGGCAGGTACCTTTCTTGACATATGGATGCTTACAAGTTTTTGAGCTTTTCATCTCTGGTGACCCCAAATGACCTCCACCAAAAACAATAGCGATCATCTACTTAATATGGGCAATCCCACAAGCTATGTATGAGATCTCTCACGATTACTCTTTTTGAGATAGAGTGTTTACAAGGTTTTGACCATTTTACCTCTGGTGACCCCAAATGACCTTTGATTATGCTATAATCGGTAGCAACCAATTACCTTTTATCAATTTTAGCAATTGGCCAATGCCTATAACCCATTTTTAATTAGAAGCAAATAAGCTTATTCCTCTCAAGATAACTACTGTTCAAATATCTGCTTACAAAGCCTTTATTTATGGTCAGACTAAGCAATATTATCTTACAGTTACTTTATGCATGATTTAGCGAGGGGGAGACACCAAGCCTCTAACATCTGAAAGTTAACTACACAATGTAAACATTCTCAGTCAGTAGGTACAGGTATGTGTGCCTAGCAACCAAAGTGATGTGTTCAAAGAAACGACAGCTTCCTTGAGGTTTCCATGACAACTGAAGAGTTTTACCATAAAATTTGCCACAAGAACTTAGCAACACTTGCAACCACCACCTTTTTAATGTGAAAAAAGATAATGTCTTCTGCCCCCACCCCAAAGAGCTTGCTCTCAAATTCTCAAAGATATTGACCACTGATCAAGTCACATTCCCTTGCTGTAAAGAAATTTCATCCACTGGCTAGTAAGACAATATCTCAATACATGACATGTATTGAGATATTGTCTTACTAGACTACAAAAATGATCAGTAAGGGCAAAATTATGTGGATTCATTTTATAATCTTGTGAGAAATAAAACATACACATACAAATTGTATACTCCAAAATTTTAATTGAAGGACATGTCAGGGCTCAACTTAAGGGTGAAAAATTCACTGGCCAGCAGGGCCAATAACTTTCCTATTTTACTATCTCTACCAATTTTTCACTGGCCCACTGTAAATCCAATATATACACTGCAGCTTATAATTAATGTTTCTGAGAAATAGTGATATATCTACGAATGTGTCAATGTCATTTGTAAATTCCAAATTATTGTATGTAGGTATTGCATCAGTGTACTTACAACCAACAAAATGGATTGTTCCAGCAGAGGGGTGAAAATATTTTAAAACTGTTTGATTCTCTGGGATTATGTTGCACCGGCTCGAAAAGTTCTTTGAAATTAGAGTTGAAACAAACAAGCTTTAGAACGTAGGTTTGGATATAGGGTTTCACGGTACCACTGATAATTGGTACCGTCGGTACCGCCACAAATGGTACCGGTATTACCGTAGTACCGGTACCAGAAGAGTAAACAAGAGCCCAATGGGCACTGTGGTTCCTTGCTGGATATTATACGAACTGTACAGCCAGTCTGTGAAATAGAGCTAAGCAAAAGTTCATACTGTACTCAATGTTTGTAACATCTTCACAAGTGGTATTTTAGAACTAATTTTACATGAAATCAAAGATTAAATTTCTGTGGCCTTATTGACATTCAACTTTTGTAATGCTTGGTAATCCTTAAAAAACACTACCTCATTTCCATATGTATTTATGCTTGTAATCAAATTTGATATTATAACCAATAAATGATACACAATGTGGTCAGAGAGAGAAAAACACCCCAAAGGTTGTATTTCTCTCACAAGTTATTTTTACCGGCTCTCAAATAAAACTTGCTGTTACTTTAAAACAATCTACCACTTGTCCTGTTTGCTACCTCTACACAGAAAACAGGGTTTATTCAGCAGTCACACAGAAAGCAAGTGATTAATGAAGTGTGATAATAGAATGAGGATAAGGTTACCCCCACAGAGCACAGCAGTATTAAAGAGACATATAGTAGAATCCATGCATTGCTTCCACTGGCAGAGAGACCAGTTTAATGCAGAGTGACCTGTGCTCAGTGAAATCTACAGATTTCAGTTATTGCCCTCTTAAAACTTTGAATGATCCAAAATATGTGTACAACCCAAAGGAATCATTACTGAACGAACATAAAGGACAAATTTCTAAGGTGTTTGGGTGTGTAAGCATGCAAAACCAGGTGAGATAAAAAATCTATTGAAACTATCTTTATCTAGCTTACAAGATTTTTTAAATAACATTTCCAGCAGTTGACCTCCAGTGACCTTAATGACCTTTGACCTTAACCAAACACAGATTGCTTTGAAATCTGTCCTTTCTACCTTAAAATACTGTGTTAAAACGTTTTTCGGTGTTTGACCCCTGGTGACCTCAGACGACCCCTTGACCTTCACAGAACATATCCAATTTCATCCATACACCATAACACATCCACACACCAAGTATGACATCTATCCAAGTTTCCTAACTAGAAATAACCTGTTGAGAAGGTTTTTAGTTTTTGACCTCTGGTGACCCCAAATGACCTTTGACCTCCACCAAAAACGATAGGGCACACCTTCTCCCTATGACGAATCTATGTACCAAATCCAAGTTCCATCCAACCTTCCCTTGTTGAGTTAGAGCGTACCCAAGCAAGTGTCACACACACACACACACACATACACACACACACGTCAACCTGACTACATAGGTTCCTTTGCTACCGCAAGGAACCAAAAAGTAGGATTTTTATCACATGCAAAATATCCGTAAAAATACCATGCATTGACATAAGTGAAGTCTTCTGATAATCCCTGCCTCCCGTTTCAGTATTTTTTATAACATTTAGTTACCCCACACTAAACAAATCGGTAAACAAAAAAAGAAATAACCTCTCTGCAAATTTAGCGTCCGATAATTTCGGGAAAACACAATAAATCAGCGCCGCACGTCTGCACCGGAGCTAGACCCCACAAGATGACAAGAGCACTCAGGATTGTAATGAAGATTGCAAAAATAATTTCTGCAAATAATAACAACCCCCCTCCTAAAGTATAACCAAAAGTTATTAAGTAGACCTTTACAAAAATATTTCCATAAAAGACTGATTCATCAAGCTTTCTTCCCACCGAGTTATCGCTATCAAAACTAAATCAAAGTGCTTCAAGATTGAATTTACGAATGCATCGCGCAGCAATCCGTTGTACAATAACACTATACTGTTCTTCAGTACGTAGAGCAATACAACAAACCAAGTGAGTTGATCAGTTGAACTGAACATGCGAGCCAGTGATTTAAGCGGGATTTACTGTGTGTTCAGTCCCATTGCTTCACCGTGTTACAGTAATTTCTGAAAGAACGTTCGTTGCGTTCGTACGAAAGTTTTTCTCCCACAGACATAGACAGTGGATGTTATGGAACGGTCCCACCGAATCACTGTGTTAAAATCAGAAATCGTCGATGTAACGTTCATGTCAGAGCTTGCAATGCTATGATTCTTTGTCTGCTTACAACGAATTTCGCACTCGTATAATGTTGTGTGCTATCGTAATCAAAGTGAATTTTATCAATCAACGCATGGTATCTATTCGCAATACACCATGTGAAAGCATTTGCTGATGAGCAGCGATCGTTCGGGGGTTGCGCAGAATGTCAAGAGAAAGCAAGGGCCCTGTTAGTGTGGAAGGTACTAGTTCTGCGAAAGTAACGTTAAACAGCACTCTCCGAAATTCGTAGGGGGATTTGTGACTGAAATAGAGCAAAACGATTATCAAGTGAATGTTCCCTGTTTGTATGGCAATCCTTATAGACACGGCGCATTTATCAAATGGGTTTTTGTTTCATTCAAGTATCATTCAAATTCAATGCGTTATTTTTGAGAAAAGATTTTCACCGCCAAGTTGACTAATCGTGTCCGTCTAGTCTAAATACACAATGTGAAGGCGCAGGCGAAGCTAGCGCTGGCAGGGATGGTTCTGAGATTGCGCAGAATGTCGATAGAAAGCAAGTTCCTTTTTAGTGTGGATGGTGCTAGTTCTGTGAAAGTAACGTTAAACGGCAATTTCCGAAATGCTTAGGGGGGATTTGTGACTGAAATGGTGCGAAATGATTATCAAGTGACTATTCCCTGTTTATATTATAATGTTTAGAGACACAGGGCATTTATCAAATGGATGTTTGTTACATTTTAGTATCATTCTAATTTAAATGCTATAATTTTGAGAAAAGATTTTTCACCTTACAGTTGAGTACCGAGTCTCCACGATACTTCGGTACCTTTAGGTTGATGGTACCGTACCGTACCGGTACTGATGGAAATACCGGTATACCGTGAAACCTTATTTGGATATCGCATCGTAGATGACAGATTGCCTTGCTACTGTAAATACTGTATAGCTAACAGTACTTCGCATCGCACTGAGCTGTATTCACTCTGTGTTGTAACACAATGCACCGTTTCTTTAACATTCTTTTTGTGGAATTGGGTCTTGTTGTTTTGAATAAAACAAGATGTCCCAAAATTGTTTGAAACATGCTGATGGCCACGTATTAAGTTGGAAAATAAACACAATTTATGCACAATTATTTCCCACAGAGTTAATTTTGAGGCCACTTCAGTGGCTTTTATAACTTTTTGACTTTTTTGGGCCAGCGGGAAAGCATTTACATCGAGCCCTGCATCTTCAGGACATCTTGACTTCATTTTGAAACTTAGGGATTTTTCAAGGACTTTTCCACACTCACAAAAATGCGAGAAATTTTAAAGTTTTTCAGTGACAACTATGAACCATGTTTGTAGTGTAAATTCTAGAAAATGCAAGAACTAGATTTGTATCCTTAAGTATACCGGAATCATTTAGCAAAGTCTAGAATTTTCTTATAGTTTCTGGAAAAAGGTGGAATGTTCTAGATTTCCTTTACATAGTGTTTCATGCTGGTAACTTCTGGGCCCTTCAGGGGTTTTCTGGAATGTTCCTATAGTAGTAGTGAGATCTCAATTGTTCTCAAACCTTCTGTAATGTTCTTAAATTTTATGATTTAAGAGCCTCCCAGCCTCTGGGTCAGATAGGTACAAGTTGTCAAAAAGAAAGTGTCCAAGCAGTGATTTGCCAATTGTGTGCTGTACCAGAGGATTTGAGGAGGCATTGTTCTTTGTACAAAGAAAGAGTCAACAGTCAAGAAGTCAACCATTTAAGCTAAAAGTCAAGTGACAGTTTGAAGTTTAAGTTCATAGTTGAAGTTTGAGCTGAGGTTCAAGTGAAGCATTACTTCAGCAAGGAGTCTACAGAAGTGCCTATGCATATTGTTAAGTGCCTAGAAATTATGTGAGTGAACTCTATGCCAAAAGGACTTCAAAGTGTAAGTAGGAGAGCTTTGTATGCTTATCGCTACTGTAATTTCCATGGGAAATAAGTATCTACCTTGGGGAATAGATCTCATGTGGACTGCATTTGTGAGATAGCAAGACATTTTTCAACTACTTGTGAGTGTACGTATGCTTTTTAGACTCCTGTTGTAAAGAGAAATAAACCAGTAGCAGCTGTTGACTTGTCACAAAGACTTTGTCTGCCCCCTTTTTCTTTTGTTTCAGCCATTACAATGTTAATTTCTGGTAAAATGGCATATTACCTCTGGTGACCTGGCCAATCCCCACAAAAACAATAAACCTCTCATTGTGTTGAACAAGGTTTTTACAACTTTATCTCTGGTGAAATCAAATGACCTTTGACCTGTACCAAAACAATAGGCTTTTTCCTCTCAACAGGATAAATGTGCATACCAGATCACTGCTATCTTGTGATATTGAATTTACAAGCCATTAAAGAGGTTTGCATGTTTCCTCCTGTTTCTTCACATGACCTTTGGCCAGCTCCACCAAAAACAATTGCAAATCTATGAACCAAATAGGAAAGTTGTCCATCATTGCAATCTTAAAACATTGTGATAACAATCAATTCAAGCCTGTGGGCAGGGAAGGTTCTGGTAGGCAAGCTTTGTGGGAGGGGGCAGAGAGCAGGGAAAGTGTTTTCAGGGGGTAAAATGAGCAAAAGTGTTGAAGGCAAACATCAAACTCTCTAGGGGCTGAAAAATTGAAAAGCCAATTACATGTCTTTTGCAGTGTAACCTCTGGTGACCTAAAACTAACCTTTGATGCTAACCACAAACAATAGGGATCTTCCACACATGACAAATCTATAAATGCCAAATATGAGGTGTCAGTCATTCCCATGTTGCATTATAGTATTTACATGCCATTTTTGAGGTTTTCAGTTTTAGCACCAGTGACCTCAAATGACCTTTCACCTACACAAAAAAATATGGTTCCTTTTGACAATATGCCAGATAAGAAAAGTGTCAGTCATTACTGTCTTGAGTATGTGTTTACAAGCCATTTTGGGGGTTTTTGCAGTCTTAGTAAAGGTGACTTCTAATGACCTTTGACAGCCACAAAATACGATAGCATTCTTCCCAACATGACAAATCTATATACCAGATATGAAAAGTGTCGGTCGTTCCTATCTTGAGATATCCTGTTGACAAGGTTTTAAGGTTTTGACCCCTGGTGATCTCAAATGACCTCTGACCTTCACCACAAACTACAGTAGCATAGCAACTGTCGCTCAACCCTTCTGATGTTTCCAGTCTAGCTTCTAATTTATCTCAATCATGGTGTACTGTACACCTAATACATACCCAGACGACTCCAGTTGGGCTGGCCAGCATGTAAACACTGATCACCAAGTAGTTCACTACAGCTAGTTCATCCCCTTATATAATGCTCCCCATGAGGGCAGGAATCAGATACTTTTAAGTCATAATATATCATAAATGTGACCAGTTTGTGTAGGAAAGTGGCACAAGCAATTTAGGGAAAGTAAATACCAGATGTCTTTCTTCTTAGAGCCCTCCTTCCTCCCCCCTTCCCCTCTCTCCCTTCCTCCCCCCTCTCTCCCTTCCCAACCCTTCCATCAGCTTTCCCCTCTCTCCCTTCCAAGCTACACTCCTCCACAGAATTTGAAAGCAATGAAGCACTGTAAGAAACTTTACTACACCATCCATTTGATAGGAAATGCTGATTTGTGTACATTTAAACTGTCATTATTCCAAATTCCAACATGCCTTGTGTGGGTAGAGATCATATATCTCTTCACCAACACTCTAGCTTGACCACTCCAGGGAAGCAAACTTGTGGTGATGAGTCAAATAGCAATTCTATGGATGAACAGTGACCCCACTGTGTGCAAGTGTCCTTACAGAGCAAGGAAAGCTCTGTGTAATAGATACTAAAATTACTGAAGGATAAGTAATTAGCTGAATGGAACTCATGGTTTGTACACACTGGACACAGGCAATTACAAAAGGCTTGGTCTCACGTATCCTGTGACACTGGGTGTTACCTCATGTTTACAGTCAGGCAAAACCGCAGGTTAACCCTGTGTTTTCCAGTCTGTGTTCTCACGTACCCCGTGTTTCGTTGCTTGGGAAGTGTTACCATAGTAACGAGGTTAAATATTTCACATACCGATTACTGTAAAATGTAAGAAAATACCTTCATCAGTGTCATAAACACCTGTGACCTTCGTTGATTAGAACAAAAAAGGTGTTTAAGACTGCTTAACCCTGCGATTTGAGGTGGATCGAAATTTAAACACTGACCCTGTGTTAACCCGTGTTCCCATGTTACTCGAGCGCAAGGTAACACAGTGTTACCTCGAACACGGGGTACATGGGACCACAGTACAAAATAGGCCTATATGCTAACAATTCCTCCACTGGGATCTTGTTTCATGTACTTTTGCCTTGAGGCAAAAAATGATCAAAATCTTCAAAAATTACCCCTATTCTTTGGTTTATCATGTTGCTAAGAGGTAAATATATTGCCCTCCTAATATGACACCTGTACAGCAAATTTTAGGAAAATCCACTGGCAATTATAAAGGCTGAAACCTTCTGAAGAGAGAGACACATCTTTTGCCACTCTATAGTATCCCATAAGCTCTACCCACACTTTGTGGGTTGAGCTAACAATAGGGTTCTTTTCTCAACATGACAAATCTATATCAAATGTGGAAAGTTGTTATCGTTCCCACCTTGAGATACTGTGTTTACAAGGTTTACCAGTTTTGACCCCTGATGACCTCCAATGACTTCCACAAAAAAAATTAGGGTTCTTCTCCTCAACATGAAGAACCTATACATGAAATAAGCATAGTGTCTGCCATTCCTATCTTGATATATTATTTTTACAAGCCATTTTTGAGGTTTTTGCAGTTTTATCTCCAGTGAACTAAAATGACATCTCACCTCCACCCAAAATTATAGCTTTCTCTCAGCATGGCAAATCTATATACAACACAGTGCAGGTGTTGGCCATTCATAATTGATACATCCTGTTCATGAGCAAACTGCTGCAATGAGTTTTGCAATGTCCCCTAAAATATTTTGGTGCACCTAAACATGCTACGTGGAAATGTTTTGCAAGGCAAATTTTCATTTTTGAATGAATTTTGTCTCATTTGTAAAGAACAGTGCAGAACTTCTTGCTCTGCATTTTGAAAAAATACCTAATGTGAACTGCAACGAAGACTAGTTTAAATGCTGGAGGGGGTAGTACACTTAGTGTTTTTGTTTTTGATTATGACATCGATTTGTTTAGACACATGCCACCCTACAGCACTCACAATAACCTGCAAACGCAACCCTTCTCTAACCTTTGCGCTTTCACTAAACTTGCCATTTGGTATAATACTGAGACCCCAGAACTTATTCTGGACTTCTAAAAGAAGGGGATCCACCCAGAACTGGTACAGTACCACTTACAAATTTCATGGATTTTTATCATGCACAATAGGACAAAGCTATACTTACTGGGGCATAAAACTGTATAATTCACAAAAGAGTTTTCTCCATAGTAGATTCCATTGCATCCCCAACAATGAAAAGTGTTATCTTCCCCAGGTATAATGTCTACTCTCATCTGGTTACTGGTTGGTTGATTTCCATTCAGTACAGTTTGGTCTTTATCATAGAAAGTGTACTTGATATCTGCTGGAGAGGCATCTACACAGTTGCAGGTTATCAGTTCTTCGCTGCAGTCTATGTCTAATGAACAACTTGGGGGAGCTGCAAGGAAAAAATAACCAAAGGGTTAGTTGTTATATAGTTTTACCACTCAGTTTCCGACCAACTGTTTCAAGTCAAGCCAGCCACAGCCTTGAAAGGGAATAAAGCATAAGAATTTACCTTGTTGAATTTTACTTGGCTACTCTCCCAAAATAATGTTGCATTGAAGACCATCACACCTGTGAAGGTTTTGGTAGGGGATCTGGCTGGAATGACTGAAGGGGATTTTACACTGTGCAGCACCCCAAAAGAATAATCAACAAGAAGAAAGACTTCAGTACCAAAATGATCTATAATTTATTTGACGGTTTTCAAAAGGTAACTTTATTCAGCAGATGCAGAAAAAGGAATCAAAATGTCTATAGGCTTATACAAATATTTGAGAGTCCATGCTTATACTTTGAGATCTGCAGCTCTGAATGGCCAATTTTGCAGCTCTGGCTTGCAGGCACTTGTGCAGATCAGAAAACTATGTCTTAATAATGCAGTACCCTGATTGGTCAGAAGTTGATATGCATGAAAGTATAAAAATATTAATGAATGCCATGATCTCAGTTGACCAACAAGGAGGCTTTAAAAGTGAACTTAACCATGCCTACACAACTATGGTAAAGCTGGACCGGTCAAGTGAGCTGTGGAAGTTCCCACGAACAGGGTACACTACTGTAGCAGGTGATGGGATGAAAGCCAAAAGGATGGGACCCGGGGATTTAGGATAAGAAAATCTAAACAAAGTCTGCTTGGCATACTGACAGTTCTAATGACCTGCCTAAGTGCAATGGTTGGTAATTCATGACTACTACCCAAAAATAATGCACCAGGTCTTAATTGCTTTATAAGTACTGGATCTACTGACACTTACTTGCAGCTAGTAATTCCTGTAAAGTTTCACAGATTAAATAGGCCTATACTTACAGAATCTATAAGTCCTGAGCATCTCATTCTCATCTACTTCACTTTTGTATCCTGTCAAACTGCATGACACCATGGGATTATCTTTGTCAACTTCCACTGAGGCAGAACTGGTAAAATCAAAAGTTCCACTCAGTCCAGAAGAACTATTAGTCTTATGTGTACTTGTGACAGTTGCATGAATCCACTCCAACTCTAGAGCTTCAGGAAATGCACCAATTGCATTACACACACAGGTTACTTCAGATGAGACGCTGCTATCCTTTGAAAGACATTCCATTGACGATTGACAGGAAATCGACATCTGCTGTGGTTTAACTAGAAAATTACAGAAATAAATGAAATATTTGACGATTTTGAAAGAAGACTTTTAAGTGAGGAGTCTAAACCATTTTGAGTCAGATGTTACTGTATAACTAGTCTGGTATACGTCTTAAAGGGAAATATTGCATTTGTTTTACAAGAAAATTCCATCTTTTCTAAACCAATGAGTGACAAGTGGTAAAATAAGGCAGTATGGTGGTCTTCTTTTCAAGAAATAAGTTTCCCTCTGATTGAAATTCAGTTATTTGTTGCTTAAGGTTAAGTTGTTCACCCAATCTTTCAACATTTCAAATGATGCAACTTCCATAGCTCAATCTTCTTGTTCATAATATTTTGAGGAGATGAAGATATTGATGAGGTGTATGGTTGACAATGAATGGTTTGATGATGTCTTGAGCTATTTTCTTTGAATGCTATGTTGGAACATTTTAAATGCAGTTTTTTCCCTTTAACCAAGTGTATCTTAGGTCAAATTTAGTCTGGGAAAATGGAATTTCTATTCTTTTATATTGTGACTTCTTCCATGCTGAAATGAGTTTACAGTATATTTCATGAACCTATGTTCTGAATGTGTTGTAAACTTTCATTGATTTTGATTCTTCACAAAAAATTTACCATTATTATGATGCTTCTATATTTTCAGGCAAGTTTTTTAATACTTTCAGGCAGCTTAGGAGTTTCTTGCATTTACAGTGAACACAAGCTGGGATTAAGACAACAAATTCCCTAAACTTTAGGATAACTAGAAAGCCAACAGGCTTACTGATTCCTTGCCACATGATATATCATAGCAAACATTGAAACAAACATGACATGCATGAGATCCGATACAATTATCCTACTTAATTGAGATATACCAGTTAGGCCAAAACTTTTTGACCTCATGTGACCCAAAATGACCTTTCGACCCCATTTAAAACCAGAAAGCCAAAAGGCTTAGTGATTCCTTGCCATCAAATACCTTACCTGCTTTCAAATTGACAGTGTTTGATAGGTTTTTCTTTACATTTTAGGCACAGAATTTTCACAATTTTACTGCTGGTGACCTCAAATGTCCTTTGACCTCTACCAAAAGCAATAGGCTTCTTTCTCTCAACATGACAAATCTATATACAAAATATAAGGAGTATCAGTCCCTCCTACCTGAAGATATCATGATTACAAGCCATTTTCGGTGTTTTTGCATTTTTACTGCTAGTGACCTCAAATGACCTTTGAGCTCAACCAAAAACACTAGGCTTATTCCTCTCAACATGACAAACCTATATACCAAGCATAAGAAGTGTTGGTCTCTCCTATCTGGAGGAATCATGTTTAAAAGCCATTTTCAGTGTTTTTGCAATTTTACCGCTGGTGACCTCAAATGACCTTTGACCTCTACCAAAAGCAATACGCTTCTTTCTCTCAACATGACAAATCTATATACAAAATATAAAGAGTATCGGTCACTCTTATCTGAAGATATCATGTTTACAAGCCATTTTCAGTGTTTTTGCATTTTTACTGCCAGTGACCTCAAATAACCTTTGACCTCAACCAACAACAATAGGCTTTTTCCTCTCAACATGACAAAGCTATATACCAAGCATGAGAAGTGTTGGTCTCTCCTTTCTGAAGAAATCATGTTTAAAAGCCATTTTCAGTGTGTTCTCAATTTTACCGCTGGTGACCTCAAATGACCTTTGACTTCTACCAAAAGCAATAGGCTTCTTTCTCTCAACATGACAAATCTATATACCAAATATGAAGATTAGCGGTCACTCCTTTCTGAAGATATCGTGTTTACAAGCCATTTTCGAAGTTTTTGCAATTTTACTGCTATTGACCTTAAATGACCTTTGACCTCTACCAAAAACAATAGGCTTCTTTCCCTCAACATGAAAAATCTATATACCAAATATGAAGAGTGTTGGTCTCTCCTAACTGAAGATATCCTGTTCACAAGCCATTTTTGGTGTTTTGCAATTTACCGCTGGTGACCTCAAATGAATTTGACCTCTACCAAAAACAATAGGGTTTTCCTCTCAACATCACAAATCTATATACCACGTATGAAAATTGTCAGGCAACCCTATCTGAAGATATCGTGTTTACAAGCCATTTTCGGCGTTTTCGCAATTTTACCACTGGTGACCTGAAATGACATTTGATCTCTCCCAAAATCAATAGGGTTCTTCTTCTCAACATGACCAATCTATATACCAAGTATGAAAAGTGTCCATCACTCCTATCTGAAGATATCGTGTTTACAAGCTATTTTTGATGTCCCAATTTTACCGCTGGTGACCTCAAATGACCTTTGACCTCTACCAAAAACAATAGGGTGCTACCTCTCAACATGATAAATCTATATACCAAATATGAAAAGTGTCGGACATGTTTACAAGCAAGTGTCACAAACACACACCCACACACGCAAACACACACACACATACACACACACAACATCACCATCGCATAGATTCCTTGCCTGCCTACGGCAAGGAATCAACAATAGTGATCACCTCACCAACACATCCATCAACATGAGCAATTCAAAAGCTTAGTACAGTATGAGCATGGAAGTACTACCTCCATGGTATGAGATCCCTCACAGTTATCCCCCTAAAAATAGTATGTCTACAAGGTTTGATCTTTTGTCAAATTAGCAAAAGCTGATATCCCTAATAATCCTATAATTTAACAAGACTTTTAATTTTCAAGGATACTTTGCAGTCTAATTGCCGAAAGTTCTCGCCTAAGTTGCCGTACAAATTGTGCTGCATAAAAACACAAAGTACAGACTATCGTGCTGCAGTGTTTGGCTGATTTCAAGTTCCCAAGCTTACCATGTATATATCTGTGCACGTTTTGGACACGTAGCACCTAGAATCTTGCGGAAGTACAGAGGTTGTTATCCTGCATAAATTAAGCCACCCCAGCATTCCTTCCGTAATGTCATTTACAGTAGGACTTATGAAATGTTGTCGTGTGACGTCATTGCGAATGAAAACAGTGATGCACGTGTTCATATATGCAGCAAAGTTCTTGGCCCACGCATGCATTAGACTTACATGCTTGTCCATTTTTACAGCAAAACAAGGCGTCATGTTTTGCTCCGTGACATCATATGCATACGACCCACTGCAAAATTTAAAGTGCCCATGCATCGTGATTGGTTCAATTGTGTTTATTTTAGCCAACCAATCACAACTCATGCCTTCGCCTATGTGATTTAGTGTGTGAAAATACTAGGCCTCGAGACGAATTTTTCCATTGTGTTTGTGTGATGAGGATCGCACTTCCATGCTTATATATAGCCCCATTAGCCGGTTAGCGAATCCGACCGAGCCCCATGCTAAATTAATCACGAAATGGCATTACAAATCTCTGCATAGGTGGAATTTTCGGGGACCCGACTTACGTGCATTTCAGCTGCATATTCTTTTAAAACAAGACGTAAGTTTCGGGTAAAAACTGCTAAAAATATGCGGGGATATTTTTATCCGAAAGGAACCATAGGATACGATAATCTGGTGCAACTGTTTTACTGCCCAGAACCACTAAGATTAATATGATTGCATACAAGTTTTTACATTGGTCTTGTTAAAGTGCGGTTCTTCAGTACACTATGAACGCAACAACAACCCAGTACAGAAAAAATAATGCAAATGTTCCGACATGATTGTGGGATTAAAATTAGACAGCGCATGCATGATGTTGGCCTAAGAACTATATTATCAAAGGGCATGTGACATCGACTGCAAACATTCCAACTGTTTTAATGATTGATTTTTATCATCACTTTTGAGGTAAAAATATTAGGCGTACAAAAATGATATCCTGTTCACGAAACGAACGGAACTATTCCCAATATTTTCCAACCTGAACTAACACGATATGCACAAAGCAAAACTAAAACTACAAACTTCCCTCTTTCTGATAATCGGTAATTGGCTTTGGGCCTATGGTTAAATTAAATAGTAGGTAATCGGTCATTACCGATTATAGCATGATCGGCTGAGCACTAAATGTATAAGTGTGAAGAGCTACGTTTCACCAAGTTCATGAAAACCAACAAATGCATTCATTTAAGCTCCGACCGATGAAACTAAAACGTACATTCTCAAATCACAACTAAGGCAAAGAGGCACATGTCATCGACTATAAACAAATATTTCTTTTCCATAAGTTCATTTCATCTTGGGATAAAGTATTTAGTAAACTAACGAACAAAAATAACTCTATGGACCATGCAATGTTAGTGAATAAAATGTTATGAAAAGGAACAGAAATCAGAAAGTATCTTTAGCACATACATGCAATAGGAAGACACAACAACACACCCTTCCTCACTAAACATGTTTGGATCGATATTCTCAGCCAGTAGTGCCATTGCTATGAGAAAAACCACAGAGCAGTAAAAGCCAAGAGCAGCTATTGTTAACGAAAAATAGCAGCAACTCTCTGTTGGCAATTTAGTGCTCATTAACTTTCACGGACGTTCCGTTGCTGTGTGCACATAATAAGCAGTGCTACACTGCTTCTTAAGCCTTCGAGACACCTCGGTTATAATCCCGCGCGATCCCTTAGCATTCATACAGCGCACATGCAGGTTCGCCTCGAAGAAGACTCCATTTTAACCTTCTTTTTTGCCCTTTTATCTTTAGTAACAAAACATTTTGTGAAAAGCAATTTTTGTGAAGTTGCTTCCACTGGATGTTGATCCAGATACTGTAGAAGTTGCAGTTTTAGTTGGATGATACACCACACATCAGTCAGTACTGTAGCTACATGAAGTTTCTTAACATTCAGTATTGCAAAGCAGCGATTGTGCACAAAGTACAGTATAGGCTAGTCCACAGTACTGAATCCATGGTGAAAGAAGCGGTAGCGCCCCCTTTGCAGACTGCTGCAGGACCGACCCCGATAAATGTAATTTTGACACTTGCCCAATCTACCCATTTGTTTCATTTTTAATTACCCCCTTCAAAGAAAGTGGCCTGGAGACACATCAACATAGCTCCCAAGTTCCGCGAGGCTAGATGCGTGTCCAACTGATCTGTCCATTGGTGGATTGCCGGCCTAGGGGAGGGGTATAAGAGGATGGGGTGTCCACCTCCCCTTTTCGAAAATTTTTGAATGTTAGAAGTGTCTTCATGCAAAATGGTGACACTTTTTTGGCAAATCAGTCAACAAAATGTTGCTAGATCAACGCCAATAAAGTTAATTACGGTACTAAATTTTTTGCATAACCTAGAAAAATATTGTATTGCGAGATTTTTCAAAATAATATTATGCAGATACTCACAAATGGGCAATGACTAAAACCTCTCCCAGTCACAATATTTTGTAGTAATTTTTGAGGTAAATTTTGGTGCAGTACCGGCAGTTTTCAAACGTCAACTCGGTGTTTCAACGGCGGTCCTATCATGCTGCAGGTGATTTCCAATATCTTTGTATACATCTCCCATGGCATTCTAGCCATGAAAATATATAGGCCTAGCCAAGAACGTCAAGACCTGTCAAGACAGTTAAGAACGTTCGGGAACTTTGAAACAAGCCCCGCCTATAACCCGCGAAGTGGTTATTTTAGCTATTGAACGCTGTATTGAATGAAGTTATTACACTATTTACGCAGTGACAGGAATATATTCCATACCTGCTGTGAAGGTTAGCCAATAACGATGGGCGGTGCGGGTCAGGGGGTTTGAGTGTCCAAATGCGGGTCAAACCCTCGAATGCAGGTCACTTGGGTAATCGCAATCAGTAATCAGAATCGCTTGCAATCAATTACACATTTTGAAGTAGTAGTAATCGCAATCGATTACTTTTTTGAAAATCGCAAAGTAATTGCAACCGGAATCGATTACAATGCCAAAGTAATCGCAATGGTGGTTTCATTTCTGATTACATTGAAGTTGAACTGAACAAAGAAAGTTACTAAACAATTTTTTTCAGTGCTTGGTTCTTCTGTTGGAATGACAAAATTTAATTGTCCCTCTTTCTTGGATGTTCCAGCTTAAAATGAGTGAGAAGTGCATGGGTTCAATAATCTCTAGTTTGGGAAGACTTGGTTCTGTCTGGGCTTATCTAGAGCAATGTCCATGGCCTTTTTCCCAGTTGTGGGCACTGGATTGTTTTGTCCACTACAATGTGTATGTGGAAAGAAAATGTAATCACCATTGTAATCATGATTACATTGCAATGTAATTGCAATCGTAATCAATTACTTTCAATTTAAGCTGTAATTGAAATCATAATCGCAATCGTAAAATACGAAGTAATCCCAATCGTAATTGATTACATTGAGATGTAATCGCCCCAATTCTGATTATAAGGTGATAGACCCCATGGGCGACAGAAATCACACCATCAATTGCTCTCCAAATTCGTCTTTTTATAAGTCAACATCAAACTGTCTAGTTTTCATCCTCCGATCATCTCGGAACATTTGCCTTATTTTACTGCACTCGATTGTGCATTTTATGATATGAACACTTACCTTCAACTTCCACTGTTACTTCTTTTTGGAAAACCACTTGAGCAAGCTCACACTGATAGGTTCCAATATGCTCTAGGGTAACTGGTTTGATTGACATATTTACTGACTTCGGAAAATCATTATCCACAAAGAAGTTATTATATTTGTCACTGCCATTGCCAAAAGCAGTTTTAGTCTCTCCTAGTTGATTCACAAAATAAATTGTTCCACTACTACCTTCTGTCAAATCAATCCATGAGTATTGATCACGTGAGCCTGCATTTCCTACACAAGGCAGCACTCCATTGGTTCCAGCTAGAAAGGTTTCTCCCTGAACTGTAACAAAGACTGAAATATGAAAGGTAGGTTAACATAGATAGTAATGACAAAAACTGATCCCATTTATTTCATTTCAATAGTATTATAGTGTACTTGTCGAAACATTTTTTGAGTAAGCTAAATCCCACAAACCAAGACAAAGTAATTCTTAAATTGCTGGAAACCTAAATGATCCTTATATGGGGTACAGTTACTTGGACCTGGCTTTATGCCTTAACTAAAATCTTCTGGTTTGATCAATCTAGTGATACCCACTGCCTGTTTACCTCTCTTTGTCCTCTGTGATCATGTTCATTCCTGTATGGGGCAGTTCCATGGTAACAGCTGACAGGCAGAGAGAATTTTCTATCTTTAAGTGATTATAACAGAAATTAATTGAGAAAAATCAAACAGTGCTTTCTCTTGTGTAACTTATGACACTGTCCTGCTTTACACCAATTTTCTTTTCAATCTGCATTGCATTTATGACTAAAAAGCCAACAGGCTCAGTGATTCCTTGCCATATGATATATCATGGCAAACATGACATGCATGAGATCCCTACTTGAGGTATCATACTAGCAAGGTCAAAACGTTTTAATCTTATGTGACCCAAAATGACCTTTCGGCCCCATTTAAAACAATAGTGATCACCTACCAAACACGTCCATCAACATGAGCAATTAAAAGCTAAGTACAGTATGAGCATGGAAGTACTACCCCCATGGTATGAGATCCCTCACAGTTATCCCCCTAAAAATATTATGTCAACAAGGTTTGACCTCTTGTCACCCAAAACCTTTGATCTCCAAAAACAGGAATTTCTCACACAGTTTCAAAATGCCAGAAAACTATGTTTTGTCTAATTACTTGATAAAGCAGTATTTTTAAACCATTTTAATCAAGAGTTTGTATAATGGGGACAGCTCTCCATTCTATTCTGAAGCCTCTATATTTCGATGCCTCTATGTTTCCTAAAGTCTGCACTGAGGTTAGTGTTAAAACAAGCCCTCATCCAAACACTCTCCTACATGCATTGGATTATGGGCCAAAGCCAAAATTACCGTATTGTGGTGGGACGGAATTGATAGCCTTTTTCATTAGTGCCTGTTTACATGTAGCTTCTGTGATTAATTCATTGGTCACATAAAAACTGGTCAGTGACAGACTATCACAAGGCACAATAAAAACTAACATAAATGTTAAGCTGTTACCATAGTAACATAAATTTAGGGATGTGGTGGGGCGGTATGATAACTTTTACACAATCAGAAACATGTGACCAATATTTAAGTATTATCAAAAGTAGAAAGATATAAGGTAAAATTTCAAGATTGAAATGAAGTCTGATCATTCTTCTTTCACTATGAAAATAATCTCATAAATCACATTTCATTTGAGAGAGCTATGCAAATTTTTCAAAAGTGTGTAACTGTGGTCAGTGATCTCATTAGGCCCCCAAACCCAAGAGTTTCTGAACCCTCAACGTTTTTTCCAAGAGTCCCATCAAATTTCTGAGGGTCCCATCTCTTTTTAAAGAGTCCGAAGATGAAGTGAAGAAATGGAAAACAAACGCGGTTGAGCGAAACAAATGTTTTGTTTTAAACATCTCCACACAATGTATGACCAAGCAGAGTAACTGAGCTGATGTGCAGAATCAAGCCCATCACGTGCCTTTGGGACAGAGATTCACCCCAAAACATTTTACCCACTTTAACCTAATTCAGATGACAAAAGAGGTCATCAAAAGCTACTATATTAATAAAAACTTATGATAATCTGAGCAAATTTTGAGGCTTCTTAAATCCTTTCATTAGTTGTTGAAGCGTGAACCTATCTTCCCCTCAGTGGCCCTTTAAACCTGACTTAAAGACAGTGCTCTAGTACATTCTACTGTACGGGTATTCCCTTCTCAAGGTAGCTAGCCCAAAACGTAAAAGCTGATAGGCATAAAAATTAACTAGTGACATTCACTTCATTAAATTATTTCACGGCATGTGTAAAATACTCAAACTAAGCCCTGCCTAATACTTTTAAAACCTTTACTTCAGCAGTTTCCTTGTACGATGTGTTTTCCTTCAGAGTTGCTTGCTTTGGCTGCTGTGCTATCCTGACAAGGTTTTACATTAAGATTTCTGAGCCTAGCCTAGTCTTGAAGGCAAACTTGTATTGATCGGCAGTTGCCGATTTGAAATGCAATGTGGCTTGACGCAAAGTTTCTTTACATGCAGTAGAACAGTACAGAATGGAGTAGTGAGTTATGCAACATGAACAAAAGCATGAAATATTTATGCAGTGATCAACTGTATAATTTCAAACAGTTTTTACAGCCTTAAATATTCACCCTTTTTAGGAGTTTAAACAGTAATTTGAGAATGTACGTAGAGAATGTTTGACTGAGAATAATGTAAAGATTGATCATTCTGTGGACATTCAAAATGACACAATACCTGCTGAAATTTTGCATAGCAAGTCTGCTATTCAAGATTGAATGATGTATCGCAATTATCATTTTTTCCTCGTTTTTGCATCGCAAATTGCGATGTGAAACCGATCAAATTGCCCCCTGAGCAGTGACGCTCCGCAATTTCCATTCAGATGTTCTGCCGTGATATTTGCAACACAACGCTGCTTAAACTACTCTGTCATTATTGAAAAGTGATGGTACTCTAAGCTGGACAACAGCGCAGAGGATGAACTAGTTCGTACGTAGCACCGGCAACATCGCAGAACGGGCCACATTACTAATATATATCTAGTCAGAGCAAGTCTTCTGGTCGAGCCAAACATGAACCGCGGTGATAAGAAACTTCAATAGGCAGATTTCCTACATGGATTTTGTGATATGTGACATCGACAATGAACATTTCAAGGCAATGGGTGCGTGTGAACTTTTCAACACCAAACCTTCTATGCCTCCCTGCCAAAATTTTACACGCGTTTTGCAAGCAATTCCTGTGCGTCCCAGGGACGCACAGGATTTTGCTTCAAGCGTCTCGAGTCAAACTCGCACGTCAGGGACCCAGGAGCTCGGGTTAGTGAGAACCCTGGTGGTGGGACTGAATGTGGTGGGACGGAACTGTGAAGCCTGTTCATTATGTATGGGTTCCATGGACACCCCCTAAGATTTTCATGAAACTTCTTCAGAACTTTACATCACAGACATAACCAACTCATGGAAACTTTCAGATCCACAGCTTAACCTGTTTAATAGTTATGGCCCTTTTAGAAAGTATTGCGCAGTATGGTCCTTTTTCAGGTGAGAGCTGCCATTGCCATTTTGCATGATTTTGCAGGCCCATTTCAGTTCACAGGAATAAGAAAAAAAGCTGAAAATTTATGCCTAATGAGTTATATCCATTTAAATGGAATCTGATGTAAAAACTGAAGTGCCGACTGTATTTCTGAAAAATACAGGTCTTCAAAAAAGCAGTTTTTCCTTTCCGAAAATTATTTTTTCAAACTTTGGGCCCATGTGGGCCCTAGACCAAGTGGCCCAAGACCCTCATAATTTTGCTTAGCATTATTTGGTTACATGGCAATAAGCAGGGGGCAAACATTACCCAAAAACTTTCTTCAAAGAATGAGTTGATAGGGTTCAAAATTGGTCCCATGGCAAGTATGGGGAAAATGGGCCTCGAACAGGGAGATTGTTGACCCTATGGGCAATGACCAACAGGCTTTACTTTTTTAGTAGGGAAGGATGTACATTTGTTCTTAATAATTTCCAAAATTAATTTAGGTTTTAGATCTCCTTCATGGTTAGGTGAGAGGAAGAAGGTGCATAATACACGTAAAAGTCAGAAAGAAATTTGACAAAAACCATGGGGGACCATATTTGGGGACCCACAAATTTTGGAACTATGCATGATGTACCTTCAAAACTAAATACAAGGTGGAGAAATATGCCTTTTTTTTTACAAAGGCTGTCAAAAACATGGCTCTGACCATAAAAGCCAAGTTATGAGTAAATCTATCAAGGCATACTACTCAAAATTACCTTTAAACTAAAATTCCGTCCCACCACACTTGTTTCCGTCCCACCACAAAAATGTCAAGCAATCACCATGACTTACCAAAATACCATATTGACTTTTTTTGCACTCAGAAGTGTCACTTGCATTTCAATAAATTTTTCAACTTTTGTACCATTGAAAATGAAAAAAGAATGTAAAAAAATGTGGCGGGATGGAATTGGACATTTTCATTTTAATTTTTACTACAGATATTAAAAGTATCTTTACTGTAGTATTTTTTCAGTGAATAAATTGTGTTTACTAAAGCACTTTGACACAGAAAAAGAAGGGAATTCAAAATTTCTTATTTATGATGTTATGTCCTTTTTTCCTAATTCCGTCCCACTACATTTTGAATGAGCAATTTGCATCTTTGAATGACCGCATCTCACTGATTATGCAATTAATCGCAACTTATTCTACAGATTTCATAACTTTGGACTGTACGGTCTAAATTACCATGGGTGAATTGAACCAAATAGAAATCGTTCAAATTTAAGGTTTGGTGATGACCATTTTTGGCTTTGGCCCTCAAAGAGACATCTGAACAAAGATGTGTAACCTTGGTTATTAGTGGCAGCAATTTTTGCTTTATGGGGGAAATGCCCCACCCATTGTCTATGGTATCCATGCAAATTAACAAAAGCTGATATCCCTATTAATTTGTAATTTAAAAGACTTTTAATTTGCCCTTTGTCTTAATACTGTAGGTACAGCATAACACACAGTATAAGTATTCCTTGTTTGATAAACAGTATACAACATTATGCTTGCTCTTATTACCTTAACTACTTTTAAAGGACAGGAGCAGTCACCCCAACTTGAAGCAGTGTAGTAGACTGTCTAATTTCATGATTGGCTCTTGAGGGTCATGTGACAACATTTTTACTCCACAAATGTGAAATTTACTGGAAGTCACTGCTTGGTTTACCTTTCATATGTTATACTGAAGTAATAAAATATTATGAAAGATTCTTTGAACAGAAATGAGGCAAGAATTGTGATAATAGCTGTTGCTTCAAAATAACTTTTGGGGGACTGCTCTTGACCTTTAAGGACAGCAGCAATGCCCCCCCAAAAAATCTCCTACCTTTGCAAAGTGTCATTAAGGGTAATCTTGAAGCAATGGTTCTATGCATTAAGCTCAATAATACACTTTTTTTTTGGGGGGGGGATTGTGACATGGATGAAAATGAAATGCGAGACAAAACTTCCCACTCGGTGATGATATTTGACATAACTATAATCCTTCATACAGGGTTTACTTTTTTGGTGCGGTTATCCAGATATTTGCAGAGATGAGGCAAGTAGTATGCTGATACATTTTATGCTATCAAAAAATTAAAACAAATTCTAGAATGAAACTAAGTGATAAATAATCACTGTAGAGCATATTGAAACCGTAAAGCAGAAACACCAATCTAGATAGACACCAATGTTTAAAGTTGCGTTCAACAAAAATCCTTTACAAACACACTATTTGTTCAATTCCACCAGCTTCTATGTAAAGGACACTATTTCTATAGGGTTTCAAGCTACAGTATTTCTAAGATGTCTTTCAGTTTAGAAACTTGATCAAGTGTTCATGAACTTCTCCATCTCAAAACGATGGCTACGCAAACAACTTTTATTTGTGGTCAGATAAGACAAGATAATGTGGACAGTTATTTAATGCTTGATTTAACTGAGGTGTGACTTTCATGGAGGTCTGACATTTTGACCACAAAAGGACTGAATGCCTGCAGGGAATGGTAGGAAATAGGAGTATACAAACAATGGGCTGTCATGGTTGTTACAGTATGTACTGAGATAAAAATAAACCTTTTCTGAGGGTTTGTAAGAGCCAAACACCACTTATATACCGCGTTCCCACGAACATGGACTAGCCCTGACCCTTGACTCACTCTTCAGCCCGGTTCTTCTATCACCTGTCCCTCCGTGTTCACTTCAATTCCAACTCGGTGTTGGAAACCGCAATTCACTCAGTACAGTGTTCAGTTGACCAATGGACGGCGTTATATCGGTAATGAAGCAAACAATTAGCCAATGGCATGTCCTCAGTATTTAGTGTAGTAGGTACATTGGGTATGTGTTTGAGGGTGCTCGTAAACGTTACAAGCCACACAGGCCATGTATGCAGGGGCTTTATTTGCTAGCATACTTTGAATTAGTGCATTTTTCAGTCAGTGTAAATTTCAATGTGATGCAAATGGTTGCGTGCAGTACACTTCTTGATCAATGTGTAGTAGGAGTTAGGTGCGTATTTGTTTTTACATCCAAATCAGGGATCATGATTTTCCCGGTAACTTCATATACACACGATCTATTGCAAAATTTAAATTTCATTTATATAAAGACACTTCGTGACTGGTTCCATGCCAGCCAATCACACCTTGCGACATCAGTGCGATATAGTGTTTGACATTCCAGGCCTCGCAAAAAATTTCTCCCATTGAGTTTGTGTTACGATCACACCCCAATGTGCTCTCACCATGAGGATCTAAAGCAAAGCTAAATTCACAAAGGAAAGGCAACACAAATCTTTGACTACGGGGATTTTTCGGTGATAAGTTTTACGTACATTTCATTTGCAGATTCTTTCTCCTATACCGTATTTACCAATGAATTTTTAACAACATTTTAAGTAAAAATAGCAGACCTTTGGGAAAATCAATAGGGATCATCTACTAAATATGGCCAACACACTCGCCAAATATGAGTAGAGTTACATGTACCGTTCTTGAGATATCGTGTTTATGAAGTTTTGACCTTTTGACCTCTCATGATCCCAAATGACCTTTGACCTCCACCAAAAACAATAAGGAACATCTACTCAATATGGCCAACACACTCGCCAAATATGAGCACATTCACATGTACCGTTCTTGAGATATCCTGTTTTCGAAGTTTTGACCTTTTGACCCCTCGTGACCCCAAAAAACCTTTGACCTCCACCAAAAACAATAGGGATCATCTACTCAATACGGCCAATGCACACACCAAATATGAGATTAGTCACACTTACTCTTCTTGAGAATCTGTGGTTACAAGCAATATCTAAAGAATTTACCTATTGACCTCTCGTGACCCCAAATGACCTTTGACCTCCACGAAAATCGATAGGGATCATCTACTCAACATGGCCAATCCACACACCAATAAGAGCATAGTCACATGTACCGTTCTCGAGGTATCGTGTTTACAAGGTTTTGACCTTTTGACCTCTGATGACCCCAAATGACCTTGATCTCCACCAAAAACAATAAAACAATAGGGATCATCTACTCAATATGACCAATCTACACACCAAATACAAGGTTAGTCACACTTACCCTTCTTGAGATATCGTGTTTACAAGCCAAAGCGTCACATACACACACACACACACACACACATACACACAACATCACCATCGCATAGATTCCTTGCCTGCCTTCGGCAAGGAATCAAAAACCATATTTTCACTCATGGTAAGAAATAGCTATTACAGCAGGCAACACTTTAGTATAACACAGTCATGACTGAGCTTATGGTTTAGAACACGGACGGTTGGGATTGGTAAACGATCAGATTTGCCGAACTTTTAGAAGAATTCGGCTACATGTTGATTAAAAATTAGATGGAGACCATGGAGGTAAAGGTATGGCCTTTCATGTTTTTCCAGGCTGGTAGAGAACATAAAATTTGTCATCGATTATATTGTTCAGTGAGGATTACATATATATTTGTGGTATAGAACCTCTACCCCCTCCCTACTGTAAAAAGGAAAAATGAAATGCTCTCCATTAAAAATGATGGCCCAGTCTGCCCTTTGGCTCAAACAATGCGATTGTGAAGAAAAAAAACATGCTATGAAGGTTGCATGGGGGAAATTCAATGGAATAAATGCAGAGGGAATTAATTTCAATGAAACTGGTAAAAGTATAGGTAATGCATAGTTCGGGTAACTTTTCGAGAAATGGCCTATACCTGTCCAACATCCCATTCCGTAGGTCCTTTGTATATTTGTATTAATTTCTTTTCCACTCATTGATATAAAGTAGGATTTTCTTGAGTTTGGGGGTGCTGAGGGATATTTTTGTGGGGGCTTGGATTTCTGACCAGACTGATCCACTCTCTAAGAGAAAATCTGCCAGTAATTGGTCTGGAGAATCTCCCGAAAATTTTGAAAAACTTGCCCCGATAGACTGCCAAAGAGGGCATTTCACATGCTTGAGAGTACAGCACACAGAGATGTAGATACAGGGGGGGAGGGGGGGGCGATCTCTCCCTGGCTAGCTATGAAAAATAACAACTTCGGAAATTTTTCAATTGTGACACAAATCAACTACAGTGTGTTTTTCCCGACTCTTTTTTCATGAAATTCTGAATTATCCCCCAAAAGGGAGGAAATTTGGAATTTGATTTGTTTAAAAAAGAAGCATTTTCTACATGCTTCATGTGCTGCAAATTGCAATTCCTAACCCAGTAGTGCTCAGACATAAATCAGTTTGGATAACGTTTTCGTGCTCTGGAAATGACAAAATCAGAAATTTGTCATATGTGAAACCAGGTGACATCAGGTGACACCGGCAACTACAGTGCTATTGTCATAAATCTTCTGTCATAAAATTCCAAATTTCCTCCAATATAGGTTTTTGACTTTGAAAATGGCATCGGAGAACCTTTATTCTATGCTTTAAAATTACTTAGCAACAGCGATCTTTTGTCGCCTTGCAATCTCAGATTTCCCAATTATGGATCTACATTAATCCCCCAAGGTTTTAAGTTTCCCGGAATCCAAAATTTTCTTCAATGCAAGCTCCGTCTTTTCAAACATTTGTTTTAAAAGGGCGAGAATTTAGGCCCTCTTCACATGTCGCAAATTATGCCCCTATACACTGGTGTTCAAACTTAAAAAAATCCGAAAATTTGAATGCCTACCCTCCTTTGAAAATGTCTTGCTTACGCCATTGATAGCATCTAACTTGCCGTAACTTTTAGTTTTCATTTTGTAAATGGCTCAATCCATAAACTAGGGGTCCAATAGTGTGACATGAGGTCAAAATTTAAAAATCATTTTATCTGACTGAAATTTTCACACATGATAGAGTATCAACAGCAGTTATAAAATGTACAAATATTTTTGCATTGAGCATTATGTGTGCATGAGTAGAATCATTCAAACATAAACTTGGCCAGTAAATTGACCAACATAACGGGGACACCAAAGCAGTCTTTAACTTTCTCCCACAAGAATGATGAAAATCTGAAATGGTTGAAAATTCCCATTTGAATGTGTTTTAGTACCCATTGAAACAAGAACATGGTAAAAGTTTGAAAAAATACTCCAAAAATTAGAAAAGTCAGTTTCATTTTTCTCATAAATTTTCAGTTGCCAAAATGTCTACATATTTACATATTTTTGTACAATACTGACTGATTTTTACCAATTAATGATGTTTAAGTATTCAAATTTTCCTCTTTGACACCCTAAGATTGTTAGACTTAACATTTGAAATCTTATTTATTGTCCCTTGATGGACATACGTAATATTAGCAAGATATTACATTCCATTATATCTGTCGCGTGTAACAGGGACACCAAGATTTGGTGTCCCCATAACACCTAACATTCAAAGTGCCAGTTTGATTTTTAAATGTTCAGTTGAGCTAGTAACTTTCAAATACAACAAAAACCACTGTTTGCAGTTACAGTAAGATAGAATAATAAGATCCATTTTCATCAATTTTTTTTTTTGCTTATGGCAGACTAATTAACTCTGACAGGGAGGGGGACACCAAAAAAAATCAAATGTTCATTAGGAATGAATACAAGATCATTAGGAATGAATACAAGATTCTCAAACCATGGGATTAACTTTTCTGGTAATATTCTGGGACCTTCTATTCATGTACCTTTGTTCACCCAAAAATTAATTAGTTTGTGCGATTGGTGAAACATCAAAGTTTACTAACATAACTCACTAAGGGGGACACCAAAATTCTGTCCATATCAAATTTTACCTACAAAATCTTTTGTTTTGATTTTTTCTTTCCAAATGAGCTACTACCTAAAAGAGTTTGACCTTTTTTTTGTATCAAGAAAACTATGACCACCTGAGAATGATCATATTTGTAGAAATGATGGAATATACATTAACCAGAATGCAAAACTGCATTGAGGTTTCGATGATACACAAATGTTCCGTTTCAAATAATCCCATCATGTACCATTATCTTCTCATTCAAATGTTATACTAACATGTTCAAAAAATAATTTTGTTTTCCCACATGACCTTTGTCCCCCCCACCAAAAATAGGGACCATCTTCTTACCATAAGCATTCACAAACCACACCTGAAATCTATTTAAGTCTCCCACTTTAAGATGTGTTAACACCTATTAAACAAGGTTGTCATTCACATTTTGACCACCAGTGACCCTACAAATCTTTTAACCTCTACACATTGCAATTTCAAAAGGCTTCGAGCTGACTTCAAGAAATGAAAAATAGGAATCATGCCAACCTTCTTTAAAAGTGGACCCCCTCTCATGCTAGGGCAACCCTAAAAAACCATGGTACAATTAAGAAATGACATAACGATGGTTTTGTATAATTACCTGCAAAAAGTCTTGAGAGTTCACAACACTGTAAACTAAGGACCCTCTCCCCATCCTTTCCAGCTGAAAGGTTTAATAATACTTTTAAGACTTTGATGAGGGTTAGATTTCAGTGCAGAGGTTTGAACCAACCCCATAAATACTGCAGAGTTGAGACATTATTTTGCAATGACACTTTGTAACACTAATATATATGGGAGGACTTTTGAACAGCTTCTCATAACACTAATATATATGGGAGAATTTCGTAAGTTTTCCCCCGCTGCAGATACCACCCTGCTACCAAAATATGCTGCTGCATGCTTTATATCATGTTCTAGAACAAATAAAATATTGGTAGGAAAGCTGAATTTCCCACTAGGCTAGCCTCAGGATATTACACAGAAACATACATGTGTAGAATAGGTTCAAAATGTACATATATGCTATACATTAGGCAATGGCAAAAGTGCCAAGACATTAGACATGATGAAGAAAATTACATCGCAGGGAAAAACTTTACACCAAAAGCTCACAAAAGTACTGCAGATTGTTGTATAAGGGTTTTTTACCAATGCCTTTTAAATATTTTTGATGTTCTTGGCCAAGTGGACTTTTGTTAATCCTCTTCAGTACTCGATTCTGCTTTGTGAAAGATGTAGCATCGGCTAGGCCTAACTTAGGCCTACGTTAAGCCTAGGCAGAAAGTACTAGCCCACTTGCTCATTCGAACCATACAATTTTGGCCTAAACTTTTCAGTTTAGGGAGCTAGACACTTTGAGATTTCAACAAAGATCCTTAACATGTGAAAAGAGCAATTTTTGGAGGATATTCGTAATTGCGGAATTGAGGGTGAAAATGGTAATTATTCCACCTAAATCAAGATACTTGGCATCTCTGTAGGGACCATCTCCTAACTTTAACCCATTCACATTCCAAATATGGAATCTATCCAAGTTCCCTACCTTGTGATATTGTTGTCCCCCCGGTGACCCCAGATGACCTTTGACCTTTACCAAAACCAATAGAGACCATCCTCTGACTATAATGCATCCACAAACCAAATATGAAATCTATTCAAGTTTCCTCCCTTGAGATATTGTGTTGACAAGATTTTCACACTTTGACCCCCAGTGAACCCAGATGACCTATGACTGCCACCAAAAACAATATGAACCATCTTCTGACAATAACACATCCACATATCAAATATGAAATCTATCCAAGTTCCGTATCTTGAAATATCGTGCTGACAAGATTTTCACACTTTGACCCCCGGTGACCCCAGATGACCTTTGACCTCTACCGAAAACAAAAGGTAACATCTTCTGACCATAACACACCCACATACCAAATATGAAATCTATCCATGTTCCCTATCTTGAAATATCGTGCTAATAAGATTTTCACACTTTGACCCCTGCTGACCCCAGATGACCTTTGACCTCCACCAAAAACAATAGGGACCATCTTCTGACCAAAACGCATCCACAAACTATATATGAAATCTATCCAAGTTTCCTCCCTTCAGATATTGTATTGACAAGATTTTCAGACTTTGACCCCCGGTGACCCCAGATGACCTTTGACCTCCACCAAAAACAATATGAACCATCTTCTGACCAAAACGCATCCACAAACCAAATATGAAATCTATCCAAGTTTCTTCCCTTGAGATATTGTGTTGACAAGATTTTCAGACTTTGACCCCCAGTGACCCCAGATGACCTTTGACCTCCACCAAAAACAATATGAACAATCTTCTGACCATAACACATCCACATACCAAATATGAAATCTATCCAAGTTTCCTATCTTGAAATATTGTGCTAATAAGATTTTCAGACTTTGACCCCTGGTGACCCCAGATGACCTTTGACCTCCACCAAAAACATTAGGGACCATCTTCTGACCATAACGCATCCACATACCAAATATGAAACCTATCCAAGTTTCCTATCTTGAGATATTGTGCTAACAAGTTTTTCAGACTTTGACCCCCGGTAAACCCAGATGACCTTTGACCTCCGTCAAAAACAATAGGGACCATCTTCTGACCATAATGCATTCACGTATCAAATATGCAATCTATACAAGTTTCATCCCTTGAGATATTGTGCTAACAAAGTTTTCAGAAAATGACCCCTGCTGACCTTTCACCTCCACCAAAAACAATAGGGACCATCTTTTGACCAAAACGCATCCACATACTAAATATGAAATCTATCCAAGTTCCCTTTCTTGAAATATCGTGCTAATAAGATTTTCAGACTTTGACCCCTGGTGACCCCAGATGACCTTTGACCTCCACCAAAAACAATACGGACCATCTTCTGACCAAAACGCATCCACAAACCAAATATGAAATCTATCCAATTTTTCTCCCTTGAGATATTGTGTTGACAAGTTTTTCGGACTATGACCTCTGGTGACCCCAGATGACCTTTGACCTCCACCGAAAACAGTATGAACAATCTTCGGACCATAACACATCCACATACCAAATATGAAATCTATTCAAGTTCCCTATCTTGAAATATCAGGCTAATAAGATTTTCAGACTTTAACCCCTTGTGACCCCAGATTACCTTTGACCTCCACCAAAAACAATAGGGACCATCTTTTGACCATAACGCATCCACATACCAAATATGAAATCGATCCAAGTTTCCTATCTTGAGATATTGTGCTAACGAGATTTTCAGACTTTGACCCTCGGTGACCCCAGATGACCTTTGACCTCCGTCGAAAACAATAGGGACCATCTTCTGACCATAACGCATCCACATACCAAATATGAAATCTATACAAGTTTCGTATCTTGAGATATCGTGCTAACAAAGTTTTCAGAAATTGACCCCTGCTGACCTTTCACCTCCACCAAAAACAATAGGGACCATCTTTTGACCAAAACGCATCCACATACTAAATATGAAATCTATCCAAGTTCCCTTTCTTGAAATATCGTGCTAATAAGATTTTCAGACTTTGACCCCTGGTGACCCCAGATGACCTTTGACCTCCACCAAAAACAATACGGACCATCTTCTGACCAAAACGCATCCACAAACCAAATATGAAATCTATCCAATTTTTCTCCCTTGAGATATTGTGTTGACAAGTTTTTCGGACTATGACCTCTGGTGACCCCAGATGACCTTTGACCTCCACCGAAAACAGTATGAACAATCTTCGGACCATAACACATCCACATACCAAATATGAAATCTATTCAAGTTCCCTATCTTGAAATATCAGGCTAATAAGATTTTCAGACTTTAACCCCTTGTGACCCCAGATTACCTTTGACCTCCACCAAAAACAATAGGGACCATCTTTTGACCATAACGCATCCACATACCAAATATGAAATTGATCCAAGTTTCCTATCTTGAGATATTGTGCTAACGAGATTTTCAGACTTTGACCCTCGGTGACCCCAGATGACCTTTGACCTCCGTCGAAAACAATAGGGACCATCTTCTGACCATAACGCATCCACATACCAAATATGAAATCTATACAAGTTTCGTATCTTGAGATATCGTGCTAACAAAGTTTTCAGAAATTGACCCCTGCTGACCCCAGATGACCTTTGACCTCTGCCAAAAACAATAGGGTTATTCCTCTCAATATGGGGCATCCATGTATCAAGTTTGAAAATTGTCAGACATTTCTATCTTGAGATATCGTGCTAACAAGCAAAGTGTCACAAACACACACACACACACACACACACACACATACACACACACACACACATACACACATACATACACACGCCATCATGATTGCATAGGTTTCTCTTATCATCGAAACCAAAAAACCAACATAACTTGGGGGACACCAAAAAGTTATGTCCGCAAGGTTGTTTTCAATAGTATCATTTGGAAAATTGGGTGGAGCGCTAATGCTCATATTTTTAGAAATGTTGACTTTTGGTGATACCTTACCATGACACATGAGCAAAGTAATTCAGTCTGTGATAAGTATGTTTTTCTGATTATTCAAATTTGTATATTTGTATGTCACAGCCATTATGCAAAAATGAGGGGGGACACCAAAGCAAAAAAGTCTATTTTCTAAAAAATACTTAACTTTGGATATTCAGTTTATATATCATAAGATAGCCTAGTTTGTAAAGGATAATAAAATACCTGAGGCACTGGTCTGATGTATTCCCTGTTTTGAAATATAGCATTATACTGGCAAAGTCAGTAAAAACCCCATTGGACCCCTGGTTTATGGATTGAGCCAAATGTTCACTTCCATATAAAAAGAGCAGATCAAATATAATGCAAAGCTAACATAGCCTATAAAATGTAAGGCTGCCATTACCATTTTTCGGACGAGCAAAATTTTGTACTAGTGGGCAATCTATTGACTTGATTTGTACATTTCCCCGCCCCCCCTGTGTTACCTGGCTATCGAAAACATCCCACATTTTTTGAAGGGGTCGCAGTCGGCGAGACCAAAGATTCCAGAGACCGAAAATGTAATACGGCTCACGAGCGACGAGACCGAGGATGTTTTCTGATTTTTAAAACTGCGAATCTTTTCATCATTTTGGTCTCGTGAAACCTGGCATTTTCGGTCTTGAAAACCCTTTCTCATTTCATCATCTCATTCATAGGCATAGGAAGCGGGAGGGGAGGGGGTGGGTGCATGGCGGCAGCCCCCAGAGAAAAATCAGGGGCGGATGAGTGATTCCTCCCCCTCCCCACTTCCTGGGTCAGAAAACCCCTTTTTGCATTTTTACTAATTCCCCCAAAAAGCAAAGCCAAATTCAACATGGAATGCATTAGTTCTTGCTCATAAATAAGTTTGGTAAACTGTTCCGAGCTCTGGAAATGACAAAATCGGATATACTTACCATATGTGACACCACATCATCAAGAGACATGGGTAGCTATATTTGTAAACTGTCTTTTATAGAATTCCAAATTTTCTTCAACGAGAGCTCTTGATTTTAAAATATTTTGTCCAAAAAGGCAACGAAGTTTGGGAAACTTTTAAAATGTCCTCGGACTGAGAGTGTCAGTTCTTACTGGCCTTAGATACTGTAACATGTAGCACCGATTCAGTCGTAGGGCAATCTAGCTTTTTCAGTTTACGGTTAGATTTCATTCTCAGATTTTCCACCAATATATGAGGGAAGTGCAGATTCTTCAGTAACCCCACAACTCTTAAAATTTCGTTAAAGAAAACCCAGAATCCAAAGTTTTTTTTTGTAATACAAGCTCCATATCTACATATATTTGTTTAAAAGGGACAAATAATTTGGCACACTTTGCACGTCACAGTACGTCCATGATACAGTGGTGTTCACACTCGAAAGAAAAGTTGGAATTTAACTTAGATACTACTTAGGCTACAAGCCCGAGACATGTCATTTCCGGCAGTCTGAGGGATCGCAATTTTTCAAAATTCTGTGCGCTCCGCGCCAACTGAAGATAGTCTTTCGAACAAGACTTCATATTCCAAGCAGGGAACCATTAGTCTACTGTCTCAAATGCTCTCATACACACCTATCATCAGATACTTTTCAACCCTGTCAGTTGGGTAGTTTGTGTATAGAAGGATTGTTTAGCTATTGAAGTGTCAAAATTTTATCACTTTTCAGTGTTGCAGAGTGACATAGCTACCAGGCTACAGGAGGCAGGGTTGGTCGGGATTGCCCCTCTGGCTGGAAAAGTGAAAAATTCGGAAATTTGACATTTGAGACACCATTCAAATACAGCGCAGTTTTCCCAAATTTTCCTTCATAACATTCTGAATTCTTCCTAATAAAAGCTCCATTAATTTGTAATTATTAGTGTAAAGAAGCAAAATTTACCGTGCATGACTTCGCGCCCTAAATTGCAACCCTTAATGCAGTCCTTAATGCAGTAATCAGTAGCTGATATAGCAGTCAGTGATAAACTTCTGAGCCGCTACAGTGTCGGTCCCCTAAAATGTTCTTCAAGCTTTTGTTTTTTGAATACTTTGTCTAAAAAAGGCAACGAAGTTTCAGGAGCTTTTTGAATGTCGCCGAGGAGCCTCAGTCCACACTCCTAAGATAACATTATACAACGATCTTCTGTCGCCATGCTATCTCAGATATATGCAAATAGAGAACTCAGTTTCTTCGACAACCCCATAAACATTCAAATTTCCTTACAGGAAACCCTAAATCTAAATTACTTCCTGCATTACAAGCTCCATATTTATAAATGTGTAAAAGGACCCTAATTTTCAGCACGCTTCGCACGCCGCAAATTACGTTCAGGTTCCTGATACAGTAAGGAGTGTTCAAACTTAATAAAAAATCAAATTTTTAGCTCGTAGAAAAAGCGAAATTTAGCATAAAAAATGCACCTTTTTGCAAATGGGGTGGGGTGAGGTGCACGGTCCATAATTGTTCCGCCCCCCCACTTTCATATTGCTTCCTACGCCAGTGATATCATTAATTTGGTCCTGGGAGTTTTCATCATTTCTTTTTTTTTTTTGCAACTTATGAACTTACGTCTGAAGTGAGTGCTCCACAATATCGGGCAAAGTGAAGCGTTTACAGAACTATGAAATGAGTGAGAAAAAAAAAATGTTTTTTTATAAGCTGAAGATGGAGTCCCCAATTTTTCTAATCTTTTACTTTTATGAGAAGGGGGCTTTTCCTAAAAGTGGCCCCTAACCCTTTGGAGAAGGTTGCCTCTCCCCGTCAGTGAGAAGATCCAATGTCTTCGGGGAGCCTCCAACCTAACATGAAACATGTAAGCCCTATAAAGTTAAGCCCCCCCCCCCTCGACGATCTTAGCAGGCTATTGATTTTGCTTGCAAGAAGATTCTACAGCTTGAATGCCTCAGAACTCCCAATTTTTCATACACAAATCTAATGTGTCATATCAAAACTCAAAAATATGCTAAGAAGAAGCTAAACTTTTTAGGGAAACATTCCATTATTGCCCGAGGGCATTAATCTGCATAATAATATTCAGTTACCCCACAAACTATGAGTTGCCCCTGCGACCTCCATTTATTTTTCTCATAAGGTCAGATTCCTCAAATAAAACTCCAACATCTTTCATCATAAATTACGATTTTTCTCCAATACATACTTTAGATTTTCAAATTTTGGTGAATAATATTCCGTACAATTAAAAACACAAGCCAACTTCATTTACCTCGACATTACTCATACAGTAACTTTGTTCTTAATTTTCTTCTTTTAAATTCCAAAATTTACCTTGAATGCACGCTCCTAATTTTTTAAATCTTTGTACAGGAACAGTGGTGAATAGTAAGTCCGATCCCCGAAAAATCCACATACGCAGAGATTTGTGATGCCGTTTCTAGGTGAATTTAGCATGGGGCTCAACCCGGCTTCGCTAGTCGGCATTACAAGCGCGATGGTCGTAACACAAACTCAATGGGAAAATTTGTCTCGGAACCGAGTATTTTCACACACTAAATCACATAGGCGAAGGCGCGTGTGGTTTGATTGGCTGCCTAGAATCAACACAATTGAACTAATCACGAAGCAGGGGCCAATTTAAATATTGCAATGAATCTTTTGCATATGATGTCACCGAGCAAAATATGATGCCTTGTTTGGCGGTAAAAACGGACATGCACGCAAGTCTAGTGCATGCGTGGGCCAAGAAGTTTGCTGCATGCAAGAGACCACGTGCATTACTGTTTTCATTTGCAATGACGTTGTATGACAACATTGCTGAAGTCCCACCTTAAATAACATTACAGAAGGATCGAATGCTGGGAATGACTTAATTTATGCATGGTAATAACCACCGAACTTCACAAGATTCTAAGTGCTACGTGTACAAAAACGTGCACAGATATGTATGCAAAGCTTGGGGATTTGAAAAAAAACGGCGAAGCACTGCAGCTAGATAGTCTGTACTATGTGTTTTGTGCAGAACAGTTTGTACAGCAACTTATGTATGAATGCACTACTAAATCAAATTCCAAGTAATACTACCGGGTTATAGCGGAAAACATCAAACGATCATTCCCATGGCAGGGGTAAAATATGTACGTTTGTGATTATCAATGCATCCCGTTTTGGCGGGAAGTTAAAGGATTGAGTATTTAGGGGAATTTTAATGAAATTAAGAGCAAGTTTCAAGAAAATTTAGCCCCTCTTTCCAGTTTGCAAATAATGGGTGGTAGTGATCGGTTGGATGGCAGAATTTTTCCGATGCCGATTATTTACCGATAAGGCAATAATCGGCCCGATGCCGATTACCTAACAGATGATCGGTCGAACACTAGCCATAGGAGGGTATTTTCTTCAATAAACACTCCAATTTTTTAAAGTTTCTTAAAAAATCAGATTTCTTCCAAAAATGTTTCCAAACAATTTCCTCCAAAGCTTAAATTTCGACCCCCTGCGCAAGCCTCAAATTCTGCAAGTCACGTCCCCACAGGGAAGCAGTCATCGCCTTTATCAGGGCTTCGAAATGTTGCCCATCCCATGTCGGGGAGCAAGGCCCCTCTTTCGGGGCAATCTCCTGTCGCTACTTACAGGTTTGTACATATTTACAAACACGGCAGTGTTGTTTCTCAAAATCCAGGCACCGTCTGTGCGACCTGCTGCATCGTAGCAGCTCCCAGAATGCTTTAGCTGCATGGCACTCGCGCCTGTCCAGATCCAGTAGTGTGTTTAAAGGGTAGGGGACCGGAGGGGGACAGCCCCTCCCCACCTCCGAAGTCAGTTGGGGAATTTTCGGGATTGAGAAGACCACCAGAAAATGGTTATCACAAAAAAAGTCCTCAAAAATTCGGATAGCACAAGTATCGGTTGCCAACAAATAAAGTGCATAAAAGAGAGAAAATAAAAGTCATCAAAATCAGTGTTAGTCAGGAGAATCACAGGTTGTCCCCCCGCCTTCGAAATCCTGCATACGCCACTTTCTCAACCTGGGATCTCGAAGCATTTTCCGAAGATGTCTCGCAACTTGTTAAATGCCAACTTTTAAGTGACATTTTTGGTTACCTTTGCCCCATCCTAGTATCAAGGATCTTTATTACCGGCATCGAAAATGTTGCCGAAGAAACTACTTGCAAAATATGACCAAACAAACAATTTAAAACAAACAGGTCTAATGTATCTTCAAATATTTCGAAAAATCCCCTCTTGTATTGAAGTGAACAGATCCAGTCAAAGGTTACTTGCAACCAATGCACATAACCTCTGTTCGCACGTGTTCTTATGCTCCCTATCATACTGATTTGGTGTTGTTGTTTACAACATGATATGCATGCTAACCAAGGATAGGATGCAAATACTGAACTAAACTTGCTTACATTGAACGTGTACAAAATTAGCATGTGAGATGTACCAACGCAATGAAATATTTTGCGAAAAATGTAGGCCCTAACGTTATTTGGCCCAATTTGCGGGAACTTGATGTGTAATACTAGGCACGATTTTACTACAGCCCGTTTACATGTATCTATGAAAACGCTTACCAATGTTATTACTAAGGGGTTAATGCCGACTAGCCTTATACCACGGCAATATTTATAACGATACAAAAACGGACTAGGCCTACTGTGTCACCCATATTTGTGTGTGTGTCCTAGCAAATACTTCTGTCGTTGCTTTCGCTCGTAATCTTCGATGAAGATTGTACAGTACTGCTGCTGAAGGTATACGTTATTCTAACTAGCAAAAGAAACCTACCATTCTCTCCCTCAACCACAAGATTATTTACGCATCACTGCAGATTGTGCGGTCAACTCCAACTCAATCCACCTCCCAAGCAGGACTGAATAAGCCCTGACCCACTTTAGCCCTAGCCACTGTTCCCATGTAAAAAAGAATGAGTTGACCTTGTTTTTAATCCATTACCCGGGTAAGTCCGTGTTCGTGGGAACACGCTAATAGAGTAAAAAGCTTAAGTCAATAAGCCCTTTCATGATTACTACTGCGCATGACAGAAAAAAGGTCATCCGGTATCACTCGCTCATTCGTATCACCGTGTGCACGTACATTTTGCAATAGTAGGCTACACAAGATTACACTTGACTTGTAGGATTTGGGTTAAAAGATTAAAATTCAGGTAAGAGGGCCTACTATTACTCCGTAAGATTTAGGAATGAATTTTGCTTTGGGTCTATGGTTATAGAAAAACCTAGAGTTACCTTGGCCTATGATTTTCGTCTATTTCAATCGATCTTATGCGCGCTATCTCCATTGAACACCCATGTGCCAACACGGTATAACGGTTAGTGCAACGTTACTATAGCACTTGAACGTTACATGAAGTTACACTCCAAACCACAGTCTTGGGCTGAGGTAAGTTACAACTGAGCCTGGGCGAAGCAAGTGCTGGATAGATATACTGTGAGACTTTTTATGAAGGTAAAAAGCCGAAACTTACCTTTTTAGACCTAGGCTATAGCAGTAGCAGTAATTAAGGCGACCTAGTACATACAACGTACGCGTTGTCTACGAACTTATAGAACGAAGCCTACTTTAGGCCTTTGTATCATGTAGCATGGTAATAAAACTTCAAGCGTAGAAATAACCCCCTGATACTCATCCTAGCTCTTGTAGCTTAGGTATTTTTTTCACAAAATTTGGTATACCAGCCTACAGCTGGTTCATTCCTTGACTAGGCCTAGCCTAGGGCTTTTAGCCTAGCAGAGAGCTTGAGAACTCTCAGTTCGTACTTCCACGGGAACGGACAATTTTTTTGAGATTTTGCACATTCAAAAATTTTAAACTCAGCCAGTATCTAAGGAAAATTTATGAGTGATACTTTAAAACATCTTTCGGGCCATACTAAATGTTTTGTCCATTTAGAGATGTGATTTTTCGAAGCTACTTTTGGTTCATGTCAGTGTTGTTTATTGTAGGCATGCATACGTAACGTAACGATGGTATGCACAGGCGACGGCCTGCGACTAGCGTTGTTATGTGTTGCTATCCCGCATGACCTTTGACCCGGGAGGCCGATTTGTAATCATGAAAGGGCTTATTGAGCTGTATGTTTGTATGAGGTAATCCTTCAGGACACTGTGGGGATAACTGGCAGTCAACTGTGAAAAATTATGCCAGATAACAGTGACCAAATGGCAAAGAATGGGTCAGTTACAATTTGATTCACTCTAGTAGGCAATGACAGTTCATGTGCGCTCAAGGGTATCTGATATTTGTACTCTTTTGAGATGTAGTGTTTGCAAGGTTTAGATTTTTTTGAACTCTGATGACCCCAAATGACCTTTGACATCCAATAATAACAATAGGGGTCATCTACTCAATATGGACAATCCACTTGGTAAGTATGAGATTCCTGGCAGTTACCTTTCTTGACATATGGTGTTTACAAGTTTTTGAGCTTTTCATCTCTGGTGACCCCAAATGACCTTTGACCTCCACCAAAAACAATAGTGATCATCTACTTAATATGGGCAATCCACATGCTATGTATGAGATCCCGAATGGTTACCCTTCTTGAGATACAGTGTTTACAAGGTTTTGACCTTTTTACCTCTGGTGACCCCAAATGACCTTTGACCTCCATCAAAAACAATAGGAACCATCTACTCAATATGGGCAATCAGCATGGTAAGTATGAGATCATTCGCATTTTTCCTTCTGGAGATATCGTGTTTAAAAGCAATTTCCAAGGTATTTACAATTTGACCTCTGGTGACCCCAAATGACCTTTGACATCAACCAAAAACAATAGGGACCATCTACTCAATGTGGTCAACCTACATGCTAAGTATGAGATCCCTGGAGGTTACCCTTCTTGAGATATCGGGTTACAAGCGGGCGACGCAGATACACACACATACGACATCACCATCGCATAAATTCCTTGCCTGCCTTCGGCAAGGAATCAACAAGAGCCCAAGGGCACTATGGTTCCTTGCATTTATGATGATATTGTATTAAAGTAGTCGCAAAGTAAGGCATAATTTGCACCTTTAACCCCAATGACTTTTGGCCATCACCCAAAAACATAGGGGCACATTAAATTTCGAAATCATAAAAGCACTTGCAGTTTGAGAGAAATGGAACACTTAACTTTTCAAACTATCACACTGCACACCGCCCACTTCCATGCGACAAATACACACACTCATCACCTTTCACTAAAATGTCATTTACTTGAGTTCTGGGTAGTATAGGAGGGTAGTAAATTGCCATTTTGGTCAATCTCAACAATTCAAATCCAGACCTTACAAAGAAGTCACAAAGGTCAAATACAGTCAAACTAGGTCAAAACTGATAAACACAAGTCCCTTTGCACCAAAGAAACTTAAAAGTCATCTGGTCATTCCTGACCACCAAAATTTATGATGGATGACTAGAAATTATGTCATGGTTGTCCTTTAGACTACCTAATGTGTTTGTCTTGAAAGCATAAATAAGCAAAAGCCCACAAGTCTGCTACTAGAGGCAGCCTAAGAGTGATTTATTACCACCAATTTCTACTTCACAATTTGGCTAGAAGACCAAGAAACAAACATAGCTCTGTAAAATCTAATAAATGACTTTCAACTTGACCCTTTAACCTAAAGAGGGTGTTAGAAACCCCATTGTAGTCCCTAGGGTAATTAAAGCAAAGGTAAAGAAGAGAAACTGCTTTCGTATTTTACTATTGTGCTATGTTTACACAATATTATAAAAATTGAAGCCATGGCTTGCATTGCAAATTACTTGATTAAATACTGTATGAGGAAAAGGTGCTTTTTAATAACCAGAATGCAAAAATGCATTGAGGTTTCGATGATACATAAATGTTCCGTTTCAAAGAGTTCCATCATTCAGATGTTATACTAGCATGTTCAAAAAATAATTTTGTCATTCCAGATGACCTTTTGACCTCCATACAAGCCATACATAGCTAGACATACAAACAACAGAAAGACAAATGGACAAACAGCAGCTATCTTGAAAGATCATATTTAAAAAGGTTTCCAGGCTTTGTACGTCCCCAGAGGACCTTTCATATCTGCCAAAAACAATGGGGACCATCCTCTGACCATAATGCATCCACATACCCAAATATGAAATCTATCCAAGTTTCCTATCTTGAGATATCGTATGAGCAGGATTTTCAGACTTTGACCAGCAGTGACCCCAGGTGACCTTTGACCTCCATCAAAAAGGTACCATCTCCTGACCATAACACATCCACATACTAAATGTGAAATCTATCCAAGCTTCCTACATACATTGTGTTAACGAGGTTTTGAGACTGTGACTCCCAGTAACCCCAGATCACCTTTGACCTCCGACAAAAATGATAGAGACCATCTACTGACTATATCGCATCCACATACCAAATATGAAATCTATCCAAGTTTCCTACCTTGAGATATTGCATTAACAAGGTTTTCAGACTTTGACCCGTGGTGACCCCAGATGAACTTTGACCTCCACCAAAAACAATAGGGATCATCTCCTGACTATAATGCATCCACATACGAAATCTCTCCAAGCTCCCTTCCTTGGGATATTGTGTTAACAAGATTTTCAGACTTTGACCACTGGTGACCCCAGATGAATGACCTTTGACCTCCACAAAAAACAATAGGGACCATCTCCTGACCATAACACATCCACATACCACCAAATATGAAATCTGTCAAAGCTTCTTAACTTGAGATATCGTGTTAATGAGATTTTCAGACTTTGACCCTTGGTGACCCCAGATGACCTTTGACCTCCATCAAAAACAATAGGGACCATCTCCTGACCATAACACATCCACATACCACCAAATATGAAATCTGTCAAAGCTTCTTAACTTGAGATATCGTGTTAACGAGATTTTCAGACTTTGACCCTTGGTGACCCCAGATGACCTTTGACCTCCACCAAAAACAATACGGACCATCTCCTGACCACAACGCATCCACATACGAAATATGAAATCTATCCAAGCTTCCTTCCTTGAGATATTGTGTTAAAGAGATTTTCAGACTTTGACCCCTGGTGACCCTGAATGACCTGTGACCTCTGCCAAAAACATTAGGGACTGTTTACTAACTATAACGCATTTACATACCAAATATGAAATCTATCCAAGTTTCCTACCTTGAGATATCATGTTAACAACGTTTTCAGACTTTGACCCTTGGTGACCCCAGATGACCTTTGACCTCCACCAAAAACAATAGGGACCATCTCCTGACCATAAGACATCCACATACCAAATATGAAATCTGTCAAAGCTTCTTAACTTGAGATATCGTGTTAACGAGATTTTCACACTTTGACCCCTGGTGACCCCAGATGACCTTTGACCTCCGCCAACAACAATAGGGACCATCTTCTGACTATAACCCATCCACATACCAAATATGAAATCTATCCAAGTTTCCTACCTTGAGATGTCGCGTTAACAAGGTTTTCAGACTTTGACCCCTGGTGACCCCAGATGACCTTTGACCTCCACCAAAAACAATAGGTTCTTCCTCTCAATATGGTGCATCTATGTACCAAGTTTGAAAACTGTCAGACATTCCTATCTTGAGATATCGTGTTAACAAGCAAAGTGTCACAAACACACACCATCATGAATGCATTGGTTTCTCTTATCATCGAAACCAAAAATTGCATTACTGGCATGATTGTTAACTAAACTGCTTTTAGACTGAGAGGGGGTTGTAATTCTTTTCTTTTGTACATTGCATTTGTATAAAGGCATTAAACTTCAGACTTTTAAACCATGAACAGATATACAGTATCAACTAAATAGTCTTCACGTGCACTTCACTTAGACAAACACAACTTTCCATAATGCCATCCCCCTTTGTTACTTGGTTATTGAGTTTGCACCACATAACATTGCAATACATACAGTATGACCTAAACACTAACTAGCCTGTCACTTAAATATCAGTAACTCAAGTTAGTAACATTGTAGGAGGGTAGCATAATAGCCTTTCTCGTTCGTCTGATCAAGACGAATCTAGACGTCACAAAAAAAAGTCACAAAGGTCAAAAGGTCAAGTGAGGTCAAGGGGTCATCATGTGCATTTCACTTAGACCAACACAAATCTCCATTACACCATCCCTCTAAAATGTTTCAGTGGCAAGATATCAACCAGAAAGCCAAAAGGCTTAGTGATTCCTTGCTGCTGAAATGTAAGGCCTTTTTTCACATTGACATTGCTTTGCAATGTTTTTCAATTAACAGGGCTCCATAATGTGCCCACAAAGTACACATGCAAGGCATCCAGTCTTCCTACATTGAGATCCCCCTTGCCCGTCGTGAACCTAAATGACATTTGACTTCCACCAAAAACTTCTGGGACCATGTATTCACTATGTGCCATCTACATGACAAGTTACACGACCCTAAAAGTGACCTTTCTTGAAAGACTGTGCAGGAAAGCTTGTCAGGCTTTGAACATGCTGACTTCAAATGAACTTTGACCTTTGGGAAAATCAATAGGGATCATCTACTAAATATGACTAATCCACACACTAAATGTGAGCACAGTCTAATGTACCGTTCTTGAGATACAGTGTTTACTAAGTTTTGACCTTTTGACCTCTCATGACCCCAAATGACCTTTGACCTCCATCAAAAACAATAGGAAACATCTACTCAATATGGCCAACACACTCGCCAAATATGAGCACAGTCACATGTACCGTTCTTGAGATATAGTGTTTACGAAGTTTTGACCTTTTGACCTCTCGTGACCCCAAATATCTTTGATCTCCACGAAAATCAATAGGGATCATCTACTCAATATGGCCAATGCACACACCAAATATGAGTTTAGTCACAATTACCCTTCTTGAGATATCGTGTTTACAAGCAATTTCTAAGGAATTTACCTATTGACCTCTGGTGACCCCAAATGACCTTTGACCTCCACGAAAATCGATAGGAATCATCTACTCAATATGACCAACCCACACACCACATATGAGCATAGTCACATGTACCAATCTCGAGATATTGGGTTTACAAATTTTTGACCTTTTGACCTCTGGTGACCCCAAATGACCTTTGATCTCCACGAAAATCAATAGGGATCATTTACTCAATATGGCCAATCCACACACTAAATGTGAGCACAGTCACATTACCATTCTTGAGATACAGTGTTTACGAAGTTTTGACCTTTTGACCTCTCATGACCCCAAATGACCTTTGACCTCCACCAAAAACAATAGGGAACATCTACTCAATATGGCCAACACACTTGCCAAATATGAGCACAGTCACATGTACCGTTCTTGAGATATCGTGTTTACGAAGTTTTGACCTTTTGACCTCTCGTGACCCCAAATGACCTTTGATCTCCACGAAAATTGATAGGGATCATCTACTCAATATGGCCAATACACACACGAAATATGAGATTAGTCACAATTACCCTTCTTGAGATACCGTGTTTACAAGCAATTTCTAAGGAATTTACCTATTTACCTCTCGAGACCCCAAATGACCTTTGACCTCCACGAAAATCGATAGGGATCATCTACTCAATATGACCAACCCACACACAAAATATGAGCATAGTCACATGTACCGTTCTCGAGTTATCGTGTTTACAAAGTTTTGACCTCTTGTGACCCAAATGACCTTTGATCTCCGCCAAAAACAATAAGGATCATCTGCTCAATATGGCAAATGCACACACCAAATATGAGATTAGTCACACTTACCCTTTTTGAGATACTGTGTTTACAAGCAATTTCTAAGGAATTTACCTATTGACCTCTCATGACCCCAAATGACCTTTGACCTCCACGAAAATTGATAGGGAGCATCTACTCAATATGACCAATCCACACACTAAATATTAGCATAGTCACATGTACCGTTCTTGAGATATCGTGTTTACAAAGTTTTGACCTTTTGACCTCTCGTGACCCCAAATGACCTTTGATCAGATCTCCAGTTCTCCACCAAAAACATTAGGGATCATCTACTCAATATGACCAACCTACACACCAAATACGAGGTTAGTCACACTTACCCTTCTTGAGATTTCGTGTTATTATCCAAAGCGTCACATACACACACACATACACACACACACACATACACATACAGTACATACACCAAGGTGACTGCATGTAGATTCCTTTGTTTCACAAGGAACCAAAAATGAAATCAAAGGGCTCTGGTAACAGCGTGACAGTAAAACAGACATGACTTTTTACCCATTTTACAAATGTTTCAAACTCTGTGAAATTGAAAGGAAGTACTTGATTTTAATATGGTTACAAAGAGGGATTAGTATGCTGTAGCATGATACCAATTATTGAACTTTTTTGATGCCACTAGTAATTATGACATCACTAATGAGATTTTATGTGGTAACAGCATGACGGTAATAGCGTGACAAAAGGTATTGATACATAGCATAAGAAAGATGGACTTTCTTACAGCCATGTGTCAATTTTGCCCCAACTGTGTAATTTTTCCATTGCTTACCAAGGAACAAGCAATCCAGAATGCAAAAATTCAGTGCATTGAGAAAATGCATGGGATTAGTATCTGGCAGTGTTGCAGTGTGAGTACGGGACCATGAGTATGGGTGCGGGTACAGGTACCAGGTCATGAGTACGGGTGCGGGTACGGGTACAAAGTCATGAGTACAGGTACGGGTAGGGGTACCTGGTCATGAGTATGGGTACGGGTATGAGTCCCAAGAAAAATTAATCATGAGTACGGGTATGGGTACGTGTGCTAGGGCTGTCAGTTTCCGTTTAATTGCCTAAATGTTTAAACAGTCAAAATAAACATTCGTTTACCGTTTAAAAGATGTCCAAATATAACTGCCCTTGATTTCCCTTAGAATCTACCGTAAACACGATGATGTACAAGTACTGGCCTTGAGACAATATTTTTGGCATGCTGCCCTCTATCCATCACAAAACATAGGGGACATGCGTTGCTGGCTATTTGGGTACCTGCATACCTGATATGTATTATGTAGAACACGGCGGCTTTGCCGCTATACCACGGCCAGCTAACTGCTGCCAGGCTTCTTCACTAAACAGACAACATACCTTGCCCAGCTAAACTGTAGCTCGGGCAACTTTAAGCGATGGATATCATGACATTAACACTATACATACATTAACAGGCATATTATTACCGAAAGTTCGACGTTGTAATTGTAGACTCCACACAGCCTCTGGGGCAACTATAGGAGAATGGAGGGGAGCGTCGCAAGCAGAATAGACTCATTCTTTTCACAAAAGGTTTTTTATCACGGAAGACTAATATTCCAATGCGTAGGCTTAGACACCCAATCTGGAAAACTCGGGGGGGGGGATGCACAATCAGTTTTATTAGACCGAGATTACGGCACCCCTGACGCATGTGCTGTGTATTAAATTCCTTTGAATGTGTCACCGTGATCCAAAGAAAGTGGAGGAGGAAGAATTGGAGGAAGGGGGGGGGGGGATTCTTAGTAAATTGAATGAAACTCTTCAAGCCTATAACTACTAAAAGAGATGGTTTTAGCCCTGGTGACCGCAGGTCCGTGAGACCAAATTTTGTAATAGAGTTCACATTCACAAGAGTGAAGAGTCCACGAGACCGAAGGTTCCTGCAACCCAATAAAACAGAGCCTGTGAGACTGAAATGAGAATAGGCTCGCGTAATCCACATCAAAACCCCTGACCTGTGTCCTTTTCCAGGCTCGCGGACCTATTCTCACTATCGGTCTGGATGACCTTTTCTCACATTCCGTCACGCGTGCGACCCTTTCGCATTTTCAGTCTCCCAAGCCTCTCCCTACCTTCGGTATCCTGGACCCTTTCTCATTAACAGTTTCTCCCCGCAGTCTAACCTGAGCAAACAAGGGATGTGATATTATTTAGCGAAAGTTACGGAAAGTGGTCTTACCTTAAGTATATGTTATGTCCCATGCAAGCAGTTTGTATATCCAACTTAAATCCATTTAATCAAGCCCCGTGAGCATTGATGTATAGTATTATGACAAATGACAAACTTCGATAGCCTACAAGAAAACTGTTTGGCAAGAAGCGACACTCACAACTTGCTGCCCATTAATTCAATAATACAACACTAAGCATCGCACATGTTTACAAAACAAAAGCAAGCCCAAGTCACAAGCACATTTCCAGAACATTCTTTTGTAAACAGGTCATGCACCTGGGCAAGTGACCTCGTTTTCCGCATTGCGCGGCCTTCGCTGCATACTTTGATATTCACCTCTGTAGACTGGGGGACGCGGTGGCTATCTAGAAACTTCCAATCGTGTCTAGAATTCCAGCCATTGGGGCGTCGCGCTGTGGCCTGGCAAGAGTGTGTCCTGTAATTTCATGTGTGAAGTTGCAGCAAATCTTTTCTCACATTTTAGACCTCGCGGATATTTTTCTGAAGTCCTCCTGACCCTCTGACAAAAAGCCATTCGGTGAAACCGGGACTATGTCACTGTTCCCAAGGTTAAATGTTCCCGGGAAGACCCTGGCAAAATCAAACTTTAAACTGCTTCCCAAGTAACTTACATCCGCTGAAAGACAACACTTGACAACCTCATGGCCCGCACACCAAAACCGTAGCTTTTTTGCCAGCTCGGCGGAAGTAAACACTATTCCTGTACTACCTGTACTAAAACGTGTTTACTTCAATACTAAGTACATATACAGGCGCGGATCTAGACATTCTAAAAAAGGGGGCAAGACTTAAGAAAAAGCATGGGGTGTGAGGGAGTTGCAATGCTAATTTCCTATATGTTGTATTGTGGCTCTACAGCTTCCTCATTGGTCATTTTCAGCACTTTCCTTAAAGGCAGTCATTCATCACCCTAAACTACAGTTTCAGTATGCATATATCAAAACTCTTAATTGGTACAGTTCTTTGATTGGCATCACATTCAAACAATGAATCATAGCTAAATTACACAGCATGGGCACTGAGTGTGTCTTGATTACATATTATGGACTTGTATGGCTACTGGGACAAGCCATGGAGCAATAAACTAAGATTGTGTCTGGATAAAGAAGAGTTTTAGATAAATGTGGGAGGGGCTAGAAGTAATTAGGTTGGGAGAATTGGAACTGTTTGGGATGATGAAAAAATGCCTATAATATTTAATTTGGTGTGTTACAACTTTTAACCAATCAGGGGACTGCATGAGTTCCGATCTCCCCTGCACGAGTTCCAAGCTTGCAAGTTTTGGTCACACTCACACACTGGTGCAGCAGACCTCAGACAACGAGCACCTAAGTCAATCTGTATATCGTTAAATTTTAATAATTCTCTTCTTTTTTGCCGGCTGTTAATCGAATGGAATAAAACTATCATCTTGAATCAGAACTAAATCTCATCTGTTTATTCATATCTCAACTCGTATCGCCTACACACTCTGCAACATCCCCGTACAAGCCTTCCTATCAACGATTGGTCAAATATTGGACAGTAGTCCTAGCCCCACATATTGACATAGGCACACATGCGATGTTACAAACAGAGTTACCAATGGCTGTTGGCGGAAAACGCAAGATTTAGCATCCCTCAATGTGCAATGTGTAAACAAAACGGGAATTTACCAAATGATACGGAAGATAGATACATTATAATTTACATTTTACATTTTATTGAAGAATATGTCACAAATCAAATAATATAACCAGGGAGCAATTTGTTTTGGGAATTTTGATTAGCAGTTTTGTTACTCATTATTCAAAATAGATTAGCAATCCCCCCAAAATGACTGAGTTTTTGATGGGCATTTTATTTTGTATGTTCACAATAAGCCAGCTCCATATGGAACTCCTTCCAAAATACAGAAGAATGGTCTTTTATTTATAAATCCGGCCCCATTTTGATTTGAAATGCACCATTAATGGAATGATCTGACTGACATCATGGAAGTTTCCTCACAACGTTTATAAAGGCAACAGTGCAATACACTGCATTGCTATCCACACCATATTCTAATTATGCACAGAAACAAAACATTGCGGCATAATTTGTGTTACATAGCCAAAGCATGGTATCCCTATAGATAAAACATCGGCTAGGACCCCACTTGAAATGCAGAAACCACAGCACAGACTGTCTTTCTATTTCTAAGATACATTTGGATCTAAAGTTAGTCAGGACCCTCTACAGAACTTTTTTTTTCACAGAAGGCATCAGTGTTGCAGATATACTTCACACCTTGTATTTAAAAACATGAACGGGAAAAATGCTGAACTCTAGCCCCCTTTATCCTTTGCGGACTCCAATTAAACTTAAAAATCATTCATTCACCAGCTTAACTGCTGAAACAACACAGCATAAACACATATAAAACAAAACTCGTTACATACCGACGAGTCCCTTCTAGTGCTAAGCCATAATATTTAGTGTTCATATTTTTTGCAGGATCTTGTACCGTAAGTAAACCGTGGTGGCATATAGTGTACTTCGGTGTCAAATAAGCAACATTCTGAACAAGAGCCCAATGGGCACTGTGGTTCCTTGCTGGATGTTATAAGAACTAGTGTATAACCAGTCTTCAAAATAGAGCGAAGCGAACGCTCATAGTCAATGTTTATAACGTCTTCACAAGGGGTATTTTAGTACTTATATTACATGAAATCAATGATTAAATTTTTGTGGCCCAACTTACATTCAACTTGTATAATGCTTGGTGATCCTTCAAAAACATTTCCTCATTTCCATATGTATTTAAGCTGTAATCAAACTTGATATTATCACCTATAAACAATACACAATGTGGTTAGAGAGAGAAAAACACCCCTTGTACTTCTCTCATAAGCTATTTTTACTTGCTCTCAAATAAAACTTATTATTACTTTAAAACAATCTACCATTTGTCCTGTTTGCTATCTCTACACAGAAAACAAGGTTCATTCAGCAGTTAAGCAGAAAGCAAGTGATTAATGGGGTGTGATAATAGAATCAGGATTAGGTTACCCCACAGAGCACAGCAGTATTAAAGAGACATACTGTATAACTCATGCATTGCTTCCACTGGCAGAGAGACCAGTTAAATGCAGTGTGACCTGTGCTCATTGAAATCTACACATTTCAGTTATTGCCCTCTTACAACTTAGAATGATCCAAAATCTGTGTACAACCCAAAGTAATCATTACTGAATGAATGTAAAGGCCAAATTTCTAAGGTGTTTGGGTGTGTAAGCATGCAAAACCAGGTGAGATAAAAAATCTACTGAACCTATCTTTATCTAGCTTACAACATTTTCTAAATAACATTTCCAGTGGTTGACCTCCAGTGACCTTGATGACCTTTGACCTTAACCAAACACAGATTGATTTGAAATCTGTCCTTTTTACCTTAAAATACTGTGTTAAAACATTTTTCAGTGTTTGACCCCTACTAACCCCAGATGACCCCTTGACCTTCACCAAACATATCAGATTTCATCCTTACACAATAACACACCCACACACCAAGTATGACATCTATCCAAGTTTCCTACCTTGAAATATCATGTTAAGAAGGTTTTTAGTTTTTGACCTCTGGTGACCCCAAATGACCTTTGACCTCCACCAAAAACAATAGGGCACACCTTCAAACTATGGCACTTCTATATACCAAGTTTCAATTTAATCCAACTTTCCCTTGTTGAGTTACAGCGTACCCAAGCTAGCGTCACAGACACACACACACACACACACACGCCAACCTGACTACATAGGTTCCTTTTGCTAACGCAAGGAACCAAAAAATGGGATTTAAGTTACCCACCAGAATTCCACGTTAAGTCTGTTGCTGATTGGCCAATAATGGCCCAAAACATGGAGAGGCTGTTAACCACATTAAACTCTCTTGAACTTTTATGGCAGGAAGTTTTTTACTGACTTTCAATATTTTCAGCATAAGTAAAAGGCACAGCTCTGTCACAGAACTGCCATGAATGATTACTTTGGAGGACCCATTGTTCTTCGAGGAATATAACAGTATTCAGTCCACAGGAGGGTTTGTACACCTATTTCTACGGTAGGACAGTCTCTTGTTCACAAATTACCTCAGCATTGGGTCGGGACACAGACTGGGCCTCAGCATTCTCACGGCAGCCGGTGCAAATTTCGACATGGTGTTTTCTTAGTTGGACATTCATAAAATTGTCATAATTATCTCTCTGTAGCCTTCCAATTATGGTGAACTATAAAATCTTCAAACTACACTGACATCTTTCAAAATATCATCAAAGCAAAAAGGACATGCACATGCACATATATTTTCCTTTAGTTTGGATAATTAAGCCCAGATATTGCTGCAGGGTCAGTTTGCTTTCAGCATGAAGCCCCAGATACAGTATCCATGCTTTTAGCACAGTGCCATTAAATAGTACAGTACATGGTTCTGTCAACAAGGACACTGGGTAACTGAGCAAAGTAACTGAAAGCTGCATGGTCTCATGGAGGGTTTTGGCCTTTCAGGCTGTTTATTTCAGTTGGTGAAAATGCCCCTCCAGATGTTGCTAATTTCAGATGAGAACCATGTAATTTTCATAACCAAAATTATCCAATGAGTGAGACTCCAAAAGAAAAAAAAAAACAAATACCAAACATGGCCAAATGTGACCATAGTTTGTCCAATCATAACATATGCATTGCCACCCTAATGTGGCACCTTAACTGCAAATTTCACAAAATTGTTCAGCAATTGCAGATGATGAAAGCTTCTGAAGAGAGAGACAGACATTTCATCCCACAATAAAGCTCTTCCCACTTCCTGGGTTGAGCTAAGAGTAACACCTGTCCTATTGTTCAACAAGTGAAAAATCTTTGCTGATAGGTATCCCTCTGTAATAGCCACCTATTATACCTTGGTGGTAAGGAAAAGTTGCGACAAAGGTCAACTTTTAGGGCCTTTTTAGGCACTTCCCATGTTGAAATACAACTCTGTGCACATGATAAGTACTGCAGCATTGGCATTATCTTAGGAAACTATTCTTCACTGATTCTTTGTTCCAAGCTAAGGCTATAATAATCTATAATATTATCTATAATAAGCTATAATCACCCTTTGTTAGAGATAAAAGTAACAAATGTATGTTTTCCAAAATTTTGTTAACTTACACAGTATGAATATTGATGTGCATAAAATGTGTGATACTGTATGGGGATCCATCATAGTTGTATGAAGTCTTCATATCATCACACCTGACCGGTGCATTTGACATCCGCCCTATGTTCTGTGAAAAAGCAAAACAGCATAATGCACAAAAAATATGGTAAAATTAACAACTAGGATGCTTTACATGATAGGGGTTGGGTTTTCAACTTTATCACATAAGTATCATGAGTACCACAAGGCGCTATTAAAGAAAATTGGAGGTTTTGTCATTTGTAGACCTTTGCTCCAGCAACCTTAGGTATAAATATGAGACAAATCCTTCAGTATGGATAGAGAGTTTGATAGGGTAACTGGGTTTTTTTTGTCTTTAGACCCCCTGTACACTATCCTGGGAAAGCAATGGCAGTGTTTGCAAATTAAGTTTTACCTCTCTGAAGCTAAAACCAGCTCATAAAAGAACCCTCACTTTACTAGCTGAATGAATAGTGAACCAATCATATATCATTTTTTTTTCTAAACAATAAAGCCAAAAGGCTTAGTGATTCCATGCCAAAAGGACAATTTTGCTTTTTGACCTCTGGTGGCCTCAGATGATAATCTTACAAATTCTTGGGAAATTCTACCTTTTGATGGCAGGGGCCCCAAATGACTTTAATCTTACCTCCCCCAAAACAATAAGGAATATTTTGTTAACCAAACTGCATCCACAAACTAATTATGAACTCCTTCCAACTTTCCTACTTGACAGGATCACGATATAGAAGTTTGTAACAGGCCCAAGCCAAAAATGGTCATCACCAAACCTAAAATTTGAATGATTTCAATTTGGTTCAATTCACCCATGGTAATTTAGACTACAGCCCAAAGTTATGAAATCTGAAGAATAAGTTGCCATTAATTGTATAATCAGTGAGATGCGGTCATTCAAAGATGCAAACTACAGCAAATTCCTCATTCAAAATGTGGTGGGACGGAATTAGGAAAAAAGGACATTACAAAATATATAAGAAATTTTGAATTCCCTTCTTTTTCTGTGTCAAAGTGCCTTAGTAAACACAATTTATGCACTGAAAAAATACCAAAAATACTTTTAATACTATAGTAAAAATTAAAATGAAAATGTCCAATTCCGTCCCACCACATTTTTTTACATCCTTTTTTTATTTTTAATGGTACAAAAGTTGAAAAATTTATTGAAACTTTCCAAACTATCAACTGTAAATGCAAGTGACACTTCTGTGTGCAAAAAAGTCAACATGGTATTTTGGGTAGTCATGGTGATTGCTCAACGTTTTCGTGGTGGGACGGAAACAAGTGTGGTGGGACGGAATTTTAGTTTAAAGGTAATTTTAAGTAGTTTGCCCTGATAGATTTACTCATAACTTTTTTAAAAAATATGGCATATTTCTCCACCTTGTATTTAGTTTTGAAGGTACATCATGCATAGTTCCAAAATTTGTGGGTCCCCAAATATGGTCCCCCATGGTTTTTGTCGAATTTCTTTCTGACTTGTATGTGTATTATGCACCTTCTTCCTCTCACCTAACCATGAAGGAGATCTAAAACCTACATAAATTTTTGAAATTATTAAGAACAAATGTACATCCTTCCCTACTAAAAAAGTAAAACCTATTGGTCATTGCCCATAGGGTCAACAATCTCCCTGTTGGAGGCCCCTTTTCCCCATATTTGCCATATGGGACCAATTTTGGACCCTATCAACTCAGTCTTTGAAGAAAGTTTTTGGGTAATGTTTGCCCCCTGTTTATTGCCATGTAACCAAATAATGCTAAGCAAAATTATGAGGGCCTTGGGCCACTTGGTCTAGGGCCCACATGGGCCCAAAGTTTGAAAAAATCACTTTCGGAAAGTAAAAACTGCTTTTTTGAAGACCTGTATTTTCAGAAATATGGTCGGCCCTCAGTTTTCACATCAGATTCTGTTTATATAGCTATAATAGGCAGCGGGCCATACACGAAAAAGTGCTTTTGTTTTTAACTTTCGTGACGCACATCTGAGGTTCGGCATAAAAATTACCCACGAAGGTCAATTTCAACCTTTTGAACATCATATCAATTACCACAAGCAAACGAGTTGGCCTACAAAGAGAAATTTGAGGGTGAATTGTTGGCTTTTTGTGGCCAACGTTCATTATAGATACTAGTTCCACGAATTTTCTGACACGTACAAAATTTGTACAATATGGGCATAGTGCTCAGTGCAGCCTGGTCAGTGAAATAGGGATAAACTTTTATGTCAATTAATTGACTGGGGAGGGGGGGAGTATGGCAACTTTCCCCTCATCTAGGGAAAGGTTGAATAAATCAGGAACTGGAACGAGAAAGGATAGCGAGAAAGGATAGCGAAAGGATTGCGAAGAAGGAAAATGAAATAGGCCTATAGGACAAAACAAGAATAAGAATTTGGAATAGAAAAGAGGAAGGAAATAATCACACTTGACATGAAAAACAAGAAACAGAGAGAAGAGATGCGTTCAGTAAGGATACCAATAGATGATTCACATGATATTGTTCAATCAAGTCTGGTTTGCAGCAGAGTTATGAGAGAGTAAATAACGTACGGCATATGGTCAAGTGGTTAAAGCATCCGACTTCAGGCGCGAGTACATGGGGTGGGGGCTTACGCCCCAGCCCTCTCTTTTTTGTCACATCAACAATAAAACATATCGAAAATTAGCAGTACAGCTCCCTCTTACCCCTGTTTTCTCTTAGGTCAGCCCCCCCCTTTTTCTTGAATGTTTGAATCCGCGCCTGGACTTGCAGTTGGGAGGTCAGGAGTTCGAGTATTGTCCTGGTCATACTGAAGACTGTAAAAAACACAGCGTAAAGCAATTGAGTAGGAAAAACAAGCCAGTTAGTCACAACTGGAAAAGCTAGTCCGCATATCGAAAAGTTTTATATAAAAACGATCATTTGCTCATTCTATCTCAAAATTTTTTAAATGTTCTAATCAAGATAAGCTAAATCGGTTATGCTTTGGAATGATATGTCAAGGTGAAAGGAACTCATGAAATGCCGAGTTTCATTCAAAATACTTGATTTTTGACAAATTCAAAATTTTGTGACGTCATAATTTGGGGAATTTCCCCAAATTAATGGGCCATTTTATGCCTTTACTACAAGCGTTTTAAGACAAAAACATAAATCCAAATAAAAGCAATTCTTCTCCTAATGTTACCTGTGACATGCAGCTCCCAGAAAGGCGTTTAGCTGTGTCAATATATTTGTGGAAAGAAGTGTTAGTCCTCTAAATTATGTAAAATTGGTATGAAAAACGTTTTTTAGCCCATAGACATCAAATTCCATAAATTAATGATTTATGACAAAAGTAAGGGGGGGTGTCCAGTCAAAAAAGCATTCACTAGAGTTTGCAATAGTATGAACATCACAAATCCAGTTTAGCCAGACCTTAAGACACAACCCCAAATACTACATGAAGCGAAAAACCTAAAAATACAAAATGCGCCAGCACACTGTAATGCATTTGGGAGGTTTATGATCAAAACTTTCGATATGTGGCGGCTCGACATAAACCAATTGGTTCTAAGCTGGCCATATGGGCCATTATGTAAAACTCTGTCCATCTAACCGACTTTAGAGGAAAGGCCTCTATGGACACTCCTCACGGCCAAGCAGAACTTAATTCCCATTGAGATCTTTTGTCCAAATTGACCAAAAGGTTTCAACAGTTTCCAAATGGTAACAGGTTTTCAAAAGGGTTTGGTTTATAAAAATGGTAATTTTATAATTCCCTTTGAGTTTTGACCAATTTCCATCATCTACCAAAGAGACTGCCCGTTAAATGAAAAGGGTATTTACTAAAGGTACCATTTGAAACCCTTTGGGTTCAAAGGGTTTAACCCAAAAGTGTTCCAATTTTCAGCTGGGCTGCCAAAAAACTTTAATTAAACTGTAAAGTATAATCTCTTCTAGTGAGCATGCCTGCATGATTTTGAACCAGCGTCAAAACTCCATGAAGCCTTGGCCGTTCACTCAAAGTATAAGTTCAAACTATATGATCTATCATCAAAGAACCAATGTCAAATTTCCTGCGAGAAACTTAGCATCATGTAGTAGAACTGATCGCCAGCATCTCTGTCTGCCAGGAAAAAAGGGAAGCGATCGTGGGGAAAAGTTTACAAAATGTGAAAATACCGACCGGGGTGAGAGCTGTACTGTATCAATACATTATCTTCTGTCAGATGGAGAGGGGCCCAAGATTCCTAGAGATATAATCACAACATCCAGCAGTTCGCGCTTGATTTTGCATGTGTTTTATAGGTAAACATTTCATTTGGAACTCTTTGAGCACAATTGGTTTACAATGGTAGGCCTACCTTTCGAAAAGTAAAAAGAAAAAAAAAAATTTTTTAAGCATAGGAGTAGGAAGCGGGGGCTTGGGGAGAAAGCTCCCCCCCCCCCCAGTGAAAAATGAGGGGCGGAAGCATGCTTCCACTCCCCCACTTCCCGTGAGTCAGAAACCCTTTTTAATTTTTCAAATCTCAAAAAACAGCAAAATTTCCGGCGCGCTTTGCTCGCCACATTATGCAACATAAAGTGCGCTAGTTCTCACTAAACTTTTCTGAGCTCTGGACATAACTTGAACAAAATCGGAAATTTAAATTAACATTGTGACACCACATCATTAAGAGACACCGGCAGCTATGTTGCTATTTTTGTGACCTGTCTTTCATAACATTCCAATTTTTCTACAATTAAAGTTCTTGATTTTGAAATATTTTGTCTAAAAGGACAACAAAATTTGGGAAACTTCTGAAATGTCATCGGGGTCTGCGGGTCTGAGGGGTCGCTATTTTTCAAAATTTTGTATGCGCTCTGCGCCAATTGAAGATAGTCTCTCGAGAAAGACCATTCCAGGCAGGGATACTTTGGCTAACAGTAGTCAAATGTTCTCATACACACCACATGCGACATCGAATCCAAAGAAGCGCTTGCAGTGACCTTCCCTACATCTTTGCCACACCCGCACCAAGTTCAAACGAGTTTCAAGGATTGAATTTGTATCTGACTTTTGACAGAATTGAATTCAGTCATAATCAGACACCAAATGATCTTGAACCAAGGAAGTCGGTCCAGCTTTAGTAAAGTTATGCTCAACCGACTGAAACTAAGATTAAAAACGCGGAAATAGAAGGTAAAAAATTTTCAAGTTGATATATTTAAAAAAAAAAAACATATCGGGTACCGTCATTTCAAAAAATCCACAAAGGCGTAGGCTACGGGAAGAGGCGGATCCTGTTTGCCGTGAACTGAATATAAGTTCAAGTCCTATTTTGCCCGGCCGTATGTCAACACAGTCCGCTGCAGGCCGAACTGACTAGCTGCAGGCTACCCCTTGCCCATAAATATATGTAAATGTCAGTGCCCTGAAATAAGCACTTCCCCTGCTCTGGGAGGAGTGCAGCCCCTCTACCCCCACCTGAAAGGTCTATGCCTAGTAGCAAAGATGCCAGGTCTGAATTGCGATTTTCTATTGAAAAACCTGCCCCTGTCTAAAGCTATCGGCCATGTCATGACAGCAAGTCACCAGGGGCAGGAATTTCTGATGAGATTTTGTGCAAGAAAGATCAAAATTTTAATGCATGGCTACTTTGTCGAGTGTCACAACAAGCATTTCATTGGGAAAGGCCTGATGGCTTTTACAAAATGTGGTCAGTGTACCGTTTTCAGTTTGGCACTAGTACTGAGCTCAGAGGCTTATATTGGGACCAGAAAATTTAGTACACGAATTCTGATATTTTTTCGGAAGGGAAACCGTTCCCAGTCGCTAATAACAGCTCAACCACCAAATTTTAAGTAAGCTTGCAGCCGTTTAGGATTTTTAGATAGCATGTAAGTTACGGCTAATCTGAATTAAAGCTACAACTATTCCACATAACTTGGGAACCAACACACCCCCAGATGCCAGTGCCTATTAGAACGTATTACACGAAAGAAAGGTTGGTGACATTCTCACCCGTTTTCGTATTGTTAATCTTCCAGATTTCGACGTTCCTCGATACAAAAATGATACTAGATGGGTTGAAGGGTATTATTCTTTTTTCAGAGATCGGAGTGACCCAGATTATACAATTTGGATCAGTATCCAGCTCGAGTTACTCATTCGCAGTTAACGTTACGCGCGAAACCGACGTAGCAGGGACATAAACAGTTCCTCTTTCGCGAAAAAGTGTCCTTTTTCTTACCACATTTTTTTTTTACCAATTTTAATCCCACGTACCCAAAATAACATTTAAATTTGTTTAATTTTTCATAAATTTAACTTTACAGCGCATTTCAGATAATTAAAGTGCCTTTGGAACATGATTAGAGGCTGCAGCTGTAGTTTTAGTGCTGTTCTAGGAAAAGTTTACTTGAAACGTGGAAGTTGTGTGTCTAATTCTCCTTCGCCAGATTTTGAATTTAAAGGGATATTTTTACTTATTTTTTCTTGATCCATAAGCGAAACGGATCGCTTGTGGTAATTGCATGGGTTATTATTTCATCTTTTTCCATCGATTCGTATTTTTTTCAATCAGACCCTCCGAAGTGCGTCACGAAGTAACACGAAAAAGCAGGACAGATTTTGGTCCATAACTCACTAGGTATATAAATATTCAGCTTTTTTTGTTACTCCTGTGAACTGTAATGGGCCTGCAAAATCATGCAAAATGGCAATGGCAGATCTCACCTGAAAAAGCACCATATTGAGCAATACTTTTTGAAAGGGCCATAACTATTAAACAGGTTTAGCTGTGGAACTGAAAGTTTCCATGAGTTGGTTATGTCTGTGATGTTAAGTTCTGAAGAAGTTTCATGAAAATCTAAGGGGTGTCCATGGAACCCATACATAATGAACAGGCTTTACTTAGTTCCATCCCACCACATTCCGTCCCACCACAGTGACACACTTTTGAAAAATTTGCATATCTCTCAAATGAAATGTGATTTATGCGATTGTTTTCATAGTGAAAGAAGAACTAGAAAGCCAACAGGCTTAGTGATTCCTTGCCGTATGATATATCATAGCAAACACGGAAACAAACATGACATGCATGAGAACCCATACAATTATCCTACTTAATTGAGATATAATACTAGTAAGGTTAAAACTTTTTGACCTCATATGACCCAAAATGGCCTTTTCACCCCTTAAAAACAATAGTGATCACCTTACCAACATGAGCAATTCAAAATTAAGCTTAGTACAGTATGAGTATGGAAGTACTACCTCCATGGTATGAGATCCCTCACAGTTATCCCCCTAAAAATATTATGTCTACAAAGTTTGATCTAATTGTCACCTCAAACCTTTGATCTCCGCATACAAGAGGAATTTCTCACACAGCTTTAATATGCCAGAAAACTGTCTTATTACTTGATAAAGCGGTATTTTGAAACCATTTTTATCAAGTTTGGTCAATGGGGACTCTCCATTCTGAAGTCTCTATGTTCTGATGCCTATATGTTTCGAAAAGTCTGCATTGAGGTTAGTGTTTAAACAAGCCCTCATCGACACACTCTCCTACAAGGATTGGATCAAATACTGTGTTCTCACATACCCCGTGCTCGAGGTAACACTGTGTTACCTCATGCTCGAGTAACATGGGTTAACGCGGGGTCGGTGTTTAAATTTCGGTCCACCTCAAATCGCAGGGTTAAGCAGTTTTAAACATCGAGTTTGTTTTAATCAAGCAAGGTCACAGGTATTTATGGCACTGATGACAGGTATTTTCTTAAATTTTGCTGTAATCTGCATGTGAAATATTTGGCCTCGTTACTATGGTAACACTATCCAATCAACGAAACACTGGGAATGTGAGAACACAGACTGGAAAACAAAGGGTTAGCCTGAAGAAAATATGAAGATAACATTAAATTTAGTATCAAAGATTGTTAAAAGTTACAGACAAACCTTGTGCCACTGTCCTCATAAGGACATGGAAGTGGGAACTAGATAATTGAGTACACCACGGGTAATTAGTTTTATAAAAAGAACTAAATAACTGATCATTTGGATCAAATACCCCTGAGCATGCTTGAACTGAGAGTGCCTAATTGAATGAATCAAATTGTAACTGACCCACCAGAGTCTGTGAAAATTGCTGGTCACTGTTATCTTTAATACCTAATTCATCACATTTGACTGCCACAGTGTCCTGAGGGGTTTGCTCATTGAATCGTACAGCTCAATGGCTTTAACCATTTCCTACCTATCTGGAGATAGTGTCTTACACTTATTTAGCACTCTCAGTAAGGCTTGTTTTTCAGAAAGTACTGTAGTTCAGGTAATCAAAACTAGCATAATAGTATCTACTGTGTATCAAACAAAGGACACTTGACTTGTACTCTGTTGTGTGGTGTTCCTACTGTACAAGCAGACAATTTAAGGCAAATTACAAATCTTGTTAATTTCTGGATTATTAGGGTTCCTATTTTTTGTTAATTTTCAAGGATATCATAGGCATTGTGAAGGGCATTACACCAAAAAACAAATACAAAAGGACCATCACTTATAGCCAATGTTACACCTTTCTGTTGAGATGTCTCTACTGTATGTTCCAATTTATGGATGACTGTTAGGATTAGGGCTTGTTGTAACACTAACCTCAATGCAGTCAGCTTTTTGGATCATAGAGACATCATTATATAGACAGCTATCCTCAATACCCAAAATTTCGATTTAAAGGAGCATGTTTATCCATAGGATTAGGGCTTGTTGTAACACTAACCTCCATAATTTAACAAGACTTTTAATTCCCCTTTTGTCTACTTATACTGTAGGTACAGCATAACATACAGTACAAGTTTTCCTTGTTTGATACACAGTATACAACATTATGCTTGCTCTTATTACCTGAACTACTTTTAAACGACAGCAGCAATGCAAAATAAAATCTTAATACTTTTGAAAAGTGTCATAAAGGGTAATCTTGAAGCAATGGTTCTATGCATTAAGCTTAATGGTACACCTTTTTTTTGTGTGGGGGGGGGGATAGTGACATGGATAAAAATGAAATGTGAGACAAGAACTCCCACTCGATGATATTTGACATAACTATATAATCCTTCACACAGGGGTTACTTTTTTGGTGCGGTTATCCAGATATATGCAGAGATGAGGCAAGTAGTATGCTGATACATTTTATGCTATCAAAAATTTAAAACAAATTCTAGAATGAAACTAAGTGACAAATAATCACTGTAGAGCATGTATTGAAACTGTAAAGCAGAAACACCAATCTAGACAGACACCAATGTTTAAAGTTGTGTTCAACAAAATTCCTTATACAAACACAGTATTTGTTCAATTCCACCAGCTTCTATGTAAAGGACACTAATTTCTGAAGGGTGTCAATCTACAGTATTTCTTAGATGACTTTCAGTTTAGAAACTTGATCAGTGTACATGAACTTCTCCATCTCCAGACAAGGGCTAGGCAAACAACTTTTATTTGTGGTCAGATGAGACAAGATAATGTGGACAGTTATTTTATGCTGGATTTAGCAGAGGTGTGACTTTCATGGAGGTCTGACATTTTGACCACAAACAGAGTACTGAATGCCTGCAGGGAATGGCAGGAAATAGGAGTATATACAAACAATGGGCTGTCATGGTTATGTACTGAGATAAAAATAAGCTTTCTTCAGAGGGTTTATAAGAGTCAATTAACACCACTTATACAGTAAAAAGCTTAAGTCAATTGAGCTGTATGTTTGTATGAGGTAATCCTTCAGGACACTGTGGGGATAACTGGCAGTCAACTGTGAAAAATTGGGCCAGATAACTGTGACCAAATGGCAAAGAATGGGTCAGTCACAATTTGATTCACTCTATTAGGCAATGACAGTTCATGTGCGCTGAAGGGTATTTGATACCAAATGATCAGTGTTAATTAGGTTCTTTTTTGTAAAACTAATTAACTGTGGTATATCTAATTGACCAATTCCCACTTCCAATTACTGCATACTTGGATGCACATGTCCTCATGAGGACAGTAGGCAGGAGGTTTGTCAAATATTAACACTTTTTGCCACTAAATTTAATGTTTTCTTCAGGTTTTCTTTAAGGTTATTGAAAAAGCAATGTAAGTATGTTATAAATGAGATTCTTGTGCATCACACAGAGTACTCTCTGTTCAAAGTTTATACTTATGATGAAGTTCCACATCAGTCATCTACTTAGTGTGCATAGAAGCATCTTATTTTCAGACTATGTCCCTAAATGACCCTTATACAGACTGTTTAAACTCACATGTTCCACATCAGTTTCATGAAAATCTATTTACTTGTGGCTGCAAAATCAGCATACCCATGAGCATTGAAGCATGTAGGCCAGCCTGATGAAGAAATTTTGTCTTTTAAGATTGTATATTTTGCTCTGCCCACTTTTTCATGTATTAATACTTGGAATAACAGGGCACAATTTCATGCCAGAATCAACATACTGTACAGTAACTACTGTACCATGTGATGTGCCTTTTTGTGCACCTTAGACCTTCTTCCTATGAGTTTGCTTCAGTACTTTACAAATAAATTTTCCGTCAAAACTCTTGTTACATCCGAAACATTCTTTTGTGGTTAATATGACCAATGCAACAAAATAAATTTGATGTCTGGTTGCACTTGTTAAATTGACATAACTACAAAGCTAGTATCTTCAGTAGGTCAACTTACTCAAATTGTTTCCTCTTACCACCATCAACAAAAAAAAAAAGAAGATTCCGTCAACACATGTTACGTCCGAAACCACTGTTATGTCCGAAACAAGTATTTGAATAAAAGTTACCTGAATTTTTTATAAGGGTATACTTGTAAGGTAAAAGAGTTCTTATCCATTTTTGTCTTTGAAAAGTCATGCTGTGCAGTTTGTCATTCACTCAATATTGTGATCTTTTACACAATATGGGCAAAAACTTGTTTCGGACGTAACAGCTCCAGGTGTTGACGGAAATTCTAACAATTTATGTTTGCTGTTTCATGTTCTTACAAAGGGAACTGACCATTCCTTTGTTATGTAATAATGTTAGTAGGCATATTATATGACTACATTGTAGCCTAGTGTTCGACCGATCATCTGTTTGGTAATCGGCATCGGGCCGATTATTGCGTTATCGGTAAATAATCGGCATCGGTAAAATTTTGCCATCCAACCGATCACTACCACCGATTATTTGCAAACTGGAAAAAGGGGCTAAATGTACTTGAAACTTGCTCTTAATTTCGTTAAAATTCCCCTAAACACTCAATCCTTTAACTTCCCGCCAAAACGGGATGCACTGATAATCACAAACGTATACATTTTACCCCTACCATGGGAATGATCGTTTGATGTTTTCCGCTATAACCCGGTAGTGTTACTTGGAATTCGATTTAGAAGTGCATTCGAGGTGTATTCTTGCTGTCTCGCAGAAAGCGCTGCATAAGTTGCTGTACAAACTGTTCTGCACATAACACATAGTACAGACTATCTAGCTGCAGTGTTTCGCCGTTCTTTCAAATCCCCAAGCTTTGCACACATATCTGTGCACGTTTTGTACATGTAGTACTTAGAATCTTGTGAAGTTCGGTGGTTATTACCTTGCATAAATTAAGTCATTCCCATCATTCCTTCCATAATGTTATTTACGGTAGGACTTCAGCAATGTTGTCATACGACGTCATTGCAAACGAAAACAGTAATGCACGTGGTCTCTTGCAGCAAACTTCTTGGCCCACGCATGCACTAGACTTGCGTGCGTGTCCGTTTTTACCGCCAAACAAGGCATCACATTTTGCTCAGTGACATCATATGCAAAAGATCCATTGCAAAATTTAAATCGACCCCTGCTTCGTGATTGGTTCAATTGCGTTGATTCTAGGCAGCCAATCAAAACACGCGCCTTCCCCTATGTGATTTAGTGTGTGAAAATACTCGGTCTCGAGACAAATTTTCCCATTGAGTTTGTGTTACGACCATCGCGCTTGTAATGCCGGCTAGCGAAGCCGGGCGAGCCCCGTGCTAAATTCACCTAGAAACGGCATCACAAATCGCTGCGTACGTGGATTTTCGGGAATCGGACTTACGTGCATTTCAGTTGCAGATTCTTTTTAAAAAAGACGGAAGTTTTGGACGAGAACTGCTATAAATATACGGGGATATTTATATCGAAAAGGAACCATAAGATGCGTTATACAGGTGCCCAGAACTGCTAAGATTATGATGATTGCTTTACATGGGGTTCGTTAAAGCGGGAGAGTACAGTAGCTACAGTACATTAACGCAACTACAACCCAGTAAAGTAAAAGAAAGGAATGTTCCGACATGATTGGGGATGAAAACTAGACAGCATGATGTTGGCCTTAGAACTAAATTATCAAAGGGCATGTGACATCGACTGCAAACAATTGTACAGAATTAAGGGTTGATTTGTATCTCCACTTTTGAAGTGAAAATATTTCGCCTACAAAAATGATATCCTGTTCGTGAAACGAACAGAACTATTCCCAAAATTTTCCATCCTGAACTGGTTATGGTTATACGATATGCACGCAACAAGGGGCACGTACTAATGTGACAAACATGTGACTTCCCTCTTTCTAATAATCGGTGATCGGTAATCGGCATCGGGCCGATTGTTAAATTAAATAATCGGGATTACCGATTATAGCATAATCGGTCGAACACTATTGTAGCCACCTTGGTAGGGAATGGTTTCCAAACATGAGGTGCACTTGTTTGGTCAAAACCAGGAATGGTTTCTGTAATTCTGTTGTTCCGGTGTAACTTTTTATAAATAGGATAAATGTGTCTTTTGAAACCTTAACAAAGTTACTTTTCATTCTTTCCATACACTTGAATAAGATTCTTTGCAGTTATTAAACTCTACATGTCTTACTAGTACCACAATCTGAGTATCATGTTGTGTACACTACTTGATTTGTTTCGGACGTAACACAAAATGTTGACAATTGTCACAAGAGTGCTAGAATTCAAGTGAATATTACTGAATGCAGGAATAATGAAGGTTTGAAATGAGAACTGAACATGGTGACAATTGATAGGGGTGATATTCCACAAAATATGAATAATATGGATAATGATGGTGGTTCAATTAGAACAGAGATCATACTGTACATTGAAACAAGGTTTATGATGACCAGTGAAGTTGGTGATGATCATGATGAAATCCTCTTGTCCATGAATGCTGCTCCTTGCTGACAATCTAACCCTGAATGATTTCCTTGCATAGACATTACAGAGTGTAGGTGCATATTTGTGTGCTGGGGAAGGGGTGGGGAGGGTGATTAGATAAAGTTTTATGGGGTGTTGAGGGTTAATGAAGTACAAATGAGATCATAGGCAAATTTATGCATTCAAAATTGGGGAAGGTTTCTTTCAATATTGGACTAAAGTACTTAGCATTTAGATGAGGTAGAGGAGGATTTAATAAGGTAAGGACCAATGACTATTTAACTGTACATGCCACCTAACCTGTTACCAAATGAAGTTGACAGTGAGCTACTATAGTGATGCAACTATAAAATTCTTGTTCAAAATTCTTTTTGTGCCAGTTTTTCATGCAGTTATGAGGCGGTGATGTTCCTCACATTGAGTAGTGGACTGTGTGTTGAATGCACATTATTTTACTTTGTGCAAAAACAAGTTAATTGTCACATGAATTGTACACAATCTGTGAAAATTTTCCTTCATAGAGGTACAGCAGAGGGCTGTGCACTAGATGCACCTAAATCAGATACAAATGAATTGCAACACGAACCCTGTTCACCTGACCCTAAAATCAAAAAGCTACTGTTCAGCAGATGAAGAGTTGGTTGAAATGTTATTTAGAATCAAAGATAATATTAGTTTTGCCATGGTCTCAACATGAGTGAAACATCTGCAGTCTAAGAAGATTGCCCGATTTTAAGTAGACTTTACTTTAATTATGGGATGGATGGCATTATCATGAATAAGGTCCAGTCTGTCACAGCTCCTGAAATTTTGATAGGAATTCCTTCTGCAGCCTATACCTTCATACATTAAATAGAGGTACTGTATATTTAATTGCCATTTTCACCTGGGTAATATACGAATTCCACATTACAAACATCTAAAACGGTTGGGATAATAGTCTAACTTAGTTCAATGGGCTTATAACTTGCTCATTGCCAATTTCATCACATTGCAAACATTAGCAGTCCACATTTAGATGTTACTGTAAACTTTTCTTCCGAAGATTTCTTGCTGTTTTCTAAGTTATGGTAAATTTACTACACTCTGCAAGAAAAAAGAAAATTTTTAAAGGCTAGAGACCATGCAGGCCAGTAAGGCAACCACACACCCAATTTGTGACCTTTGTCCAAAATGACAATAAATTTTGCCCCTTATTGTGTCTGTACCCTAGTACTACTTAAGCAGAAGCCTTTTAGGGCCATCTTTAAAATTTTTAATGAATTTCTCAAGATACCATTCAATACCTTATGTACAAGAATGATGTTCACTCTGCACAGCAGGCTACAGCTGCTACTGTAGTACTACCATATGCTGCATGCTTAGGAGTACAGTTCTAATGATAATTGATACAACCGAATTACAGGTCTTTGATAGCTCGAGTGACATCACTTGAAATAAAGATCTTTAAATTGGTTGTTGAATTATATTCAAAGCAGTAAAAAAGAAAACAATCTACTGTACCAACAAAAACAAAAAAGAATGCAGAGTTGATATGAACTACTGTACATGAATTTTTCTGAAATATTTCATGAATGCGTGTTGAAATAACATTTTCCAAACTATGTTGGGTTGATATTATTTAACTCCAAAAATACTGTTGTATGGGCACACTCTGGCACAAGAGTGAATTAAGCAGTTTCAGGAATTGTTTCAAGCAATTTTGAACAATTACTTTGTGCTTAAAACAGTTGTCAGAGTTTTATATTGTCATTTAGTAATCAAATATATTATTTTGCTATGTCACTTCATGATTTCATGGAAGCTTACCTGATTAAAACATGTACTGTACAGTACCTAAAGGCAAAGTCATTTTACACAAACCTGAAAAATCCAGATCTGGTCCCCTTCATTACAAAATATATAACTGGACATGATGTCTGCCCCTCAAGTAAAACTGTGGCCTAAACTTCAATATAGGAAGTGCAAAAATGCATTTTGCATGGTGATATAGTTTAGTATTGCAAGATCCATATAGTTTCTATAAACACTTCAAGTTTGCTATTCAAAAATCAAAAGGCTAAATGTATTTTTTGAGAGGGAGGATAGCTAATTGAGCATAAAGATTTAGAGGAATTAGAAGTAATTTTTGACAGTCTTTACCCGGACCTATGACTCTAAGACAATCTGCACAAATTTGCAATTCCAGGTGAACTTTGTAAGGAAATTATTTTGCTCTTTTGCCAATGAAGGCATTTTAAAAAAGAGAACTGTTGACAAAGTATTACCTCCGAAACAAGTATGATCTGACACCGTTATGTGGGCTTCTTGAGCTGATTATACTGGCAGTAACATGCTATAGTACATTCAGGGTTTTAGAAGAACTGGGCAAGATTTTTTTCAATAAAATCTTTCTATGAAGACAAAGTTTTCACAAGTATGAACAGATCCATGTAAAGTATCGAGAAGTTGCATTAGCATTGCAGCAGAATGGGACATTCTTAACACTACATTAAATTCAAATTTTGTAACTTTGTGCTTAATTTCTTAGTAAAACTGTAAAAATGTGTAAATTTTATTTCAACAGGAATGTTAATTCACCTTATAGACATCAAATACGTATGGCAAAAGTTTTGAACTAAGTCAAATTGTTGACATCTTGTTACGTCCGAAACAAAATTTGTGCTAGGTGAAAAATTCAAGACTTTGAAAGCTATTCCAACTTTTTGTGTTCTGTTATATGGAGGACTCCTTCATTATTACAAAGTAAGGAAACGATCAATATAAACTGATTCCTGTGGTTTTAATGAAAACTTTTTGATGCAGAATATCTAAAATCAAGACAATTTGAGCATATTTTTGCTGTAAATTTTTTCCTGTCACTATCATGAGTGAAAAAGGTTACCTGCACTTTTTGCCAATCTGTCTACTATTACATCAGTGAATGCAAAGATGTTTCTGATTAGCTTTTAGCAAAGTAGGCTAGCCTCACTTAGTTAAGGTTTTTGCTCTAGGAATTGGTGTCTAGTGGAAATCCTGTACCTATTTAAGGAAAAAATAGGAATGATTTAAGCTATGAACTTTTCTGTTTCTTAAAATTTAGTGTTTGTACTTTCCAAAAACACCACTTTTGAGATGATAGTTGGACTTTTAGATTTTGACCCAAATTGGGAAGAATTGGTATGAGTTAAAACCAGAATGCAAAAATGCATTGAGGTTTCCACGATAAATACATGCTCTTTTCAATAAAATGCTACATTTGTTGTAACAACTGGCGACCGAAAGTGACCTTTGACTCACCCTGTAAGTAACAGGTTTTTCTTTTAACCAAAACACTTCTATATTCAAAAAGCCAAATTTTTGCTGTGCCTTAAGATATTCTGCAAACAAGGTTTACAGAGTTTGATGCCAGGTGATACCAGATGGCCATTGACCTCCACCAAAAACATCAGGTACAGTACTTTCAACTCACCATTACTCATACACACACTAATTGTAAAATACATCCACATTTCATAAATTGAGCTGTCCTATACAGGTTTTCAGAGTTTGACCCCCTTTGACCCCAAATGACCTTTGACCTCTACCAAAATCAATAGGGTTCTTCCCTACATCATAATGCATCAACAAATCAAGTCTGAAATCAATCCAAGCTTCGTACCTTGAGATATTGTTAAAAAGTTTTCAGGATTTGCCCACTTCTGACCTTTGACCTCCACCAAAATAAAAAGAGTTCTTCGTTACATCATAAGTCCATAACGCATCAACATATCAAGTTTGAAATGAATCCAAGTTTCCTACCATGATGTATCATGTAAACAAAGATTTCAGGGTTTGACCCCATGTGACCCCAAATGACCTTTGACCTCCAACAAAATTAATTGGGTTTTCCCTTTAATCAAAACCCATTAACCTTTCAAGTTTGAAAGGAATCCAAGTTTTTTACCTTGAGATATAGTGTAATGAAGGATTTCGGGGTTTGACCCATACGTAGGACCCCATGTGACCTTAGACCTCCACGAAAATAAATCGTGTTCTTACTTACATCATAATGCATCAACATACAGTACCGTTCCGTCCGTTTTGACAGACGAGTTTGCGACGGACGAGTGCGACATTTAACCGTCTACAGGCAACGATTTCTCGACGAGTTTGAGAACAATGGCAAAGTGGAACAGTCCAACCTGTCCTCCAAAAATCAATACTGCGACGGGAAACCGTCCTATAATCCCCCTATTGTTTGCTGCGACGGCTGCGACGGGAAACCGTCCTATAATCCCTCTTTTGTTAACTTACTCAGGGGAAGTCCATGTATAAGAACTGAGAGGTTTATCTCTCATATACATTTGCACATTTTCAGCGCTGCGAACCTCTCATACGTTTGCACATTTTCAGCGCCGCATCGTTTCGAACTGGACACAGGTACTGTAGTACATGTAACAGACCTATCAAACGTTTAACTCCTGTTCGATTGTGCGGCGTTACCCCGGGTGTTCATGATTTCCACGCTATCAAAAACCGTACAAAAATTTGACCACAAAATTGTAATGGAAATTCAAAAAAATATTTGCACGTCTTCAGTCAGTTTTCACCGAAATCATTGAAAACCCACTTAAAAATATAACGGTCGTTTCATATTTCTTATAGGAAAAAAATACCGTAGGCCCTAGTTCATTTTGTGGCAGCACGCCGATATCCCACTACTGAACCAGGTAGTTGCACCTCCCCCTGCCCCGACTGAAAACAAACACGGCCTCTGTGAACCTCCTGCGCGGACCAGCTCACTTTTCGGGGGGGGAGGGAGGGGTCGGATAACATCACGGAAATGTCTGCATTGCCAATTAACATCAGCAAAAAACAGAGGATCGACCGCTGACTTGCCCAGCATTTGCTCATTTTAACAACAAAACTTTTTGCGTGATGCTCTGTTTATATCTCTGTCCGTTTCTAAATTGCCGGCGAATGCGACTTTTGTATGCCTAAAAAATTAAATATAAAAACACCATCATGAGATCCAACTGAAAAATATTCACACCTGGCATAAAATTATGAGATCTAAAAAAAATCCGTTTGAAATCATGAATGATAATCTCGGGCCTTTCTTAAAATACTGCAAAGTGTACCGACTGGGTAATGTCAGACGGTGTACCGCCTACTTTTCCTAACCAAATGTCATCCCTTCCGCAAAATAAAATCAAAGAGCAACGAAGCAGAGGAGTCATGAAATACAAAAAAATAGTTTGTTTGTGTTTGAAATGTCGTTGAACATATTCCCCCGTAGTTTTTACCCTTTTTGGGAATAATAGGACAACAGCGGTACAGGCTAATGAATATCAGGTAACCTACTGCCGCTGATACGTTTACCTTTTTTGGTTTGGTCGTAGGTTAACCTGAAAAGAAATGGGCCGTGTGAGGAAGGAATGGGATGTATACATGGAGCATGCATCATTTTTTGGAAAAAGTACAGCACATGTTGTTGCTTTACTAAACTTGCGCCAACATTGGCGGATGCAAGAAAAATATTAATCGGCAAATAATTTCAACATGATTTTAGCGCTGAATGCCAACGTTTCGGCACTGTAACAAACAATCTGCTACATGACAACCTGAACCTCCGTATGACCGGATCTTTGGATACCGTGTGTGGTTCCCGTGCCAGAAAGGCTAACACCTACTTTCATAAAATCTCTTAACAGATGCGGTATACAATACGTCCTGATGAGGACAGTATCAAAGGGTTACCTCATCAAATTAATCAATACTTTAACAATAGTTAGCTTTCATTCTGCGTCAATTGAAAGATAAGTCAAAACGAGTACCATAGCCTAAAATTTGGACGCAGTTTTACTGTTAATATTGTCAAGGTGTCACTTCTTGAAACATTTGAATGCAAAAATATTTCTTACTATGTGGACCTCACGCAACATTTGCATAACAGTAAGTCCCCCAAAACACACAGTGCAGTCAAATAATTTCCGAGCAGGTTTACATTGTCGACTTGTTCTTTTTTTTCACGGGACTGCGCTGCAAAAGGCGTTTACTCTTCACAGTTAATTATGCAAACTTTTCATTCCTAAACTATTCATCGGTACAGCAAAACGATAGTAGTAATGTAGTTTAACTTTTAAAACAGTGTACTTTCATTCAAACTTCATATAGACCCTCTCTGTTTGCTTTGCCACATACCCCAAAAGATGTTAGAGTGTTTAAGCTGTTACGTTTTCCGAGCGTATTTGCTTAATAACCCGCGGCTCTGGGCGGTCAGTATTGACTGCCCAACAACCGCTTACAACATGATCCGTGGACAGCGAAATGGAAAGTGGTAGCAAAGTGTCAAATAACTGCAGTAACATTTTTAAACGCAGTACCGCCGCCATTTATTTAAAAATGGATAAGTTAAAAGTAATGATCAAAAGACTTGCAAAAATTGAACGATATACTGTATACGGTAACTGTTCAAAATTTCTCAGGGAATATACCATGTTATCTCAAGTAAATGTCAATGCAACTTTAGAGGCGCATTGTGTGTAACTTGCTCTGCACGTACGGATTTGACATCGATTTCACCGAAGTTCAATTACAGTTACTGAACATCAAATTGTTTAGTTAATTTGGACATCAATAAATTTGTATTGTTCGTCAGGGACGGTTTTCCGTCCTCTAGGGGACGGCTATATTGTGGCTCAATTTACGTGGCTCTCATTTATACCGTGTTTGGAACAAGCAGCCACAACACAAAAGAGACCGCTATTGTTCCCTAAACCTGTTCTAAAAGAAAATCCTATTGTTGCGTGCGACGAATTCCCGTCCGCTCGTGGACAAGTTTATTGTGCACTAAATCCTTGCACAAAAGAAGGGATTTTGCGACGAGTTGGAGGGCTATTGATAGTAATTTCATGGGGGGAAATTTTGATGTGACGGGTTTGCGACGAATGAGACAGGTATGGGACGGTTGGGACGGCTATCGATTTTTTACGAGTGTCAAAACGGACAGAACGGTACTGTACCAAGTTTAAAATGAATCCAAGTTTCTTACAATGAGATATCGTGTAAACGAGGATCTCCGGGTTTGACCCCATGTGACCCCAAAAACCTTTGACCTCCACCAAAATCAAAAGGGTTCCTCCTTACATCTTAATGCATCTCCATATCAAGTTTGGAATCAATCCAAGTTTCCTACCTTGAGATATAGTGTAAACAAAGATTTCAGGGTTTGACCCCATGTGACCCCAACTGACATTTGACTCCCACAAAAATACATTGGGTTCTTTCTCCCATCATAACGCATCAACATATCAAGTTTGAAATGAATCCAAGTTTCCTACCTTGCGATATAGTGTAAACAAGGATTTCGGGCTTTGACCCCATGTGACCCCAAATGACCTTTGACTCCCACAAAAATACATCGGGTTCTTTCTCCCATCATAAGGCATCAACATATCAAGTTTGAAATGAATCCAAGTTTCCTACCTTGCGATATAGTGTAAACAAGGATTTCGGGGTTTGACCTCATGTGACCCCAAATGACCTTTGACCTCCACCAAAATCAATAGGATTCTTTCTTACATCATAATGCATCAACATATCAAGTTTGAAATGAATCCATGTTTCCTACCATGAGATATCGTGTAAACAAGGATTTCGGGGTTTGACCCCTGTGACCCCAAATGACCTTTGATCTCCACCAAAATCAATAGGTTTCTGTCTTACATCATAACGCCATCAACGTATCAAGTATGAAATTAATCCAAGTTTCCTATCTTGAGATATTGTGTAAACAAGGATTTGGGGGTTTGACCCCCTGTGACCCCAGATGACCTTTGACCTCCACCAAAATCAATAGGGTTCTTCCTCTCAGTATGGGTTATCTGTGAACCAAGTTTGAGAATTGTCAGACCTTCCCTTCTCAAGGTATTGTGTAAACAAGCAAAGTGTCACAAACACACACATACACACACATGCACATACACACATACATACACACACACGCCATCCTGAATGCATAGGTTTCTCTCTTCATCGAAACCAAAAACCAGTGCCATATCTAGATTTGATCGTAGTCTAAACTGTTGATTGCTCTAGCCTTACATTTTGTACTGTAAACTTAGGTGGCTAGGCCCTTGGCCTAGGTTTTGTTTTAGCCTCAAGCCACACCATTTTTGAGGGCAATTGGAAATGAAACAAATGGTTAGATCAGGCAAGTGTCAAAATTAAATATATCGGAGTCGGTTCGGCAGCTGTCTGCATAGGGGGCGTGGCGGCTTCTTTCGCAGTGGATACTGCAGTGTACTGTGGCCTAGCCTATACTTCATGAATTATCGTTGCTTTCCAATATTGAATGTTGTATGTGAAGTTATACAGCTAGACTGATTGGCGCAGCGGGGCCAGCTTGCTAATTCGAGAGGTTTCATTACTATAAATTTTGCACAAAATGATGAATTTTGAATAAAAATTTTAAAAATTTGTCCAAAACGGCAAGTTCCGTAAGACATGTTTATTTCCATATTTCCCACTTTTTCTGCGATAGCGGAAAATCATTGCCCCTAAACACAACCATAATTTATCAGTCAATAATAGAGCTTTAACATCTTCATTTCTTGCATGTAAAAACTACCGGCAATAAAATCAAACTTGCTTAAAACAACTCCATCAAAAGACAAAAGTTCCACATACTCCATAGTGTACACAAACATTATTTCTGTTACCAGCAATCTTTTTCAAACCAGAAAGCCAAAAGGCTTAGTGATTCCTTGCTCCTGAAATGTAAGGCCTTTTTTCACATTGACATTGCTTCCAATGTTTTTCAATTAACAGGGCTCCATAATGTGCCCACAAAGTACAAGGCATCCAATCTTCCTACATTGAGATCCCCTTTGCCCGTCGTGAACCCAAATGACCTTTGACCTCAACCAAAAACTTCTGGGACCATGTATTCACTATGTGCCATCTACATGACAAGTTACACGACCCTACAAGTTGACCTTTCTTGAAAGACTGTGCAGGAAAGCTTGTCAGGCTTTGAACATGCTGACTCCAAATGAACTTTGACCTTTGGGAAAAATCAATAGGGATCATCTACTAAATATGACCAATCCACACACTAAATGTGAGCACAGTCACATGTACAGTTCTTGAGATACTGTGTTTACGAAGTTTTGACCTCTCATGACCCCAAATGACCTTTGTCCTCCACCAAAAACACTAGGGAACATCTACTCAATATGGCCAACACACTCGCCAAATATGAGCATAGTCACATGTACCATTCTTGAGATATTGTGTTTACGAAGTTTTGACCTTTTGACCTCTCGTGACCCCAAATGACCTTTGATCTCACCGAAAATCGATAGGGATCATCTACTCAATATGGCCAATGCACAAACCAACTATGAGATAAGTCACACTTACCCTTCTTGAGATACCGTGTTTACAAGCAATTTCTGAGGAATTTACCTATTGACCTCTCGTGACCCCAAATGACCTTTGACCTCCACGAAAATCGATAGGGATCATCTACTCAACATGGCCAATCCACACACCAAATATGAGCAAAGTCACATGTACCGTTCTTGAGTTATCATGTTTACTAAGTTTTGACCTTTTGACCTCTCGTGACCCCACATGACCTTTGATCTCCACCAAAAACAATAGGGATCATCTACTCAATATGGCCAATGCACACACCAAATATGAGATTAGTCACACTTACCCTTCTTGAGATACCGTGTTTACAAGCAATTTGTAAGGAATTTACCTATTGACCTCTCATGACCCCAAATGACCTTTGCCCTCCACCAAAAACAATAGGGAACATCTACTCAATATGTCCAACACACTCGCCAAATATGAGCATAGTCACATGTACCATTCTTGAGATATTGTGTTTATGAAGTTTTGACCTTTTGACCTCTCGTGACCCCAAATGACCTTTGATCTCACCGAAAATCGATAGGGATCATCTACTCAATATGGCCAATGCACAAACCAACTATGAGATAAGTCACACTTACCCTTCTTGAGATCGTGTTTACAAGCAATTTCTGAGGAATTTACCTATTGACCTCTCGTGACCCCAAATGACCTTTGACCTCCACGAAAATCGATAGGGATCATCTACTCAACATGGCCAATCCACACACCACATATGAGCATAGTCACATGTACCGTTCTTGAGTTATCGTGTTTACTAAGTTTTGACCTTTTGACCTCTCGTGACCCCACATGACCTTTGATCTCCACCAAAAACAATAGGGATCATCTACTCAATATGGCCAATGCACACACCAAATATGAGATTAGTCACACTTACCCTTCTTGAGATACCGTGTTTACAAGCAATTTCTAAGGAATTTACCTATTGACCTCTCGTGACCCCAAATGACCTTTGACCTCCACGAAAATCGATTGGGATCATCTACTCAATATGACCAACCCACACACCAAATATGAGCATGGTCACATGTACCGTTCTCGAGATATCGTGTTTACAAAGTTTTGACCTTTTGACCTCTCGTGACCCCAAATGACCTTTGATCTCCACCAAAAAGGATAGGGATCATCTACTCAATATGACCAACCTACACACCAAATAAGAGGTTAGTCACGCTTACCCTTCTTGAAATATGGTGTTTACAAGCCAAAGTGTCACATACACCCACACACACGTACACACACACACACATACACACGACATCACCATCGCATAGATTCCTTGCCTGCCTTCGGCAAGGAATCAAAAATGACTGCAAAAATTATAACCTTTACTTTTATCAGTTTACATTCCATTGCCCGCTTCATTGAAAGCAAATTCTTGTGGTCAAGTGTTCAGCTTTTGTACTCGTTGAATTGTACGAAATATCGTTGAAATCTTCGTGTGTGATTTTGTATGATTTTGTGCGAAATTTTGGCAACTTGTACGATTTTCCGCGAGCGTAGAAAAATTTCAAAGGGAGTTAAACAATCACAGTACTGTATGGTCATTTTCACACCAAAATTTAAAAATTGAGTTGCACAAAATATTTTTATGTAATCATGTGCAGAAAAGTCTTAATTATAGGAAACAACAAGTTCTGGAGCTTAAACTCTTTTGTAATATGTGATGAAAATTTGTTCTTTGTGGAAAAATGAGAGAAATCTGACAAAAAACAGCATTAGCATCCAGGGCTGAATGACCAACCACTACAAAGGTAATATATCATACTCAGTTTTTTTCGATTGCCATTAGGATGAACTTCATGGGCCAAGAAACTGTTTCTATCTAAACTGACCCGGTCACTCAAATATTTTAATGATACAGTAAGTTCAAAATTGCATAAAAACCTGGCCCTTGCAGTATATTTTTCTTGTTCACCACATAAGCTTTGATGGAATGTAGATCAAAACAGCACAGCAGCATCAGTACCTAAGGGGTACTTACCCACACAAATATTAGTGTACAGTAATTGCATTTGCCTTACCAAACTTCTAATTTTCAAGATAATGTGTTTCGGAGGCTTCAGTTAACAAATATGACATGTTTCGGAGGCTTCGATATTGTTAACATGGTACAAAACCAAAAGTTCATCAATAAGATTCAACTTTTCTTCCAAAAACATGTTCAATCATAACCTCAACATCTTCAACATTTGTTAATAAGCAAGTTTCATGTTACCTCTTACATGTATCAACAAATTTCTCAATTTTTAGTGCAGGAGTAAATGATTACAAGGAAAGGGTAATTGGAATATCTGCATTATCAGACATTAACCATGAAGTAACTCAGAGCTGCAATTTAGAAAGTAATTCAGCAAACTACTGTAGCACAAATCAAGTATACCGTATATTCTGTAATAAACGCCCCCCCCTCAAAATTTTTAACAACTGCCTAAGCCAAGGCCTCCCGCACTACAAGCCCAAACCACAGATTAAGCTAGCGTTTGAACAGTTATGGATAATCAGTATTTAATTTAACAATCTGCCCGCTGCCGATTACCGATTATTAGAATGAGGAAAGACATGTGTTTGTCCCTAAAGTACGCGCCCCTTGCTTTGTGCATACCGTTCAAGTTGGAAAATATTGGAAATAGTTCCGTTTGTTTCTCGAATGGAATATCATTTTTGTAGGCCTAATATTTTCTTTTCAAATGTGGAGATTTTAACCAATCGTTAATACAGTAGGATTGTTTTCAGTCGATGTCACACACCCTTTGATAATTTAGTTCTTAGGCATACATCATGATCTGTTTAGTTTTCATCCCCCGATCATGTCTGAACATTTGTAGTATTTTACTGTACTGGGTTGTAGTTGCGTTAATGTACTGTAGAATCCCGCTTCAATGGGGCCATGTAGAAATACGCAATCATAATAATCTTAGCGGTTCTGGGGCAGCAAAAAAATTGCACCCGATTAACCCATCCTATGGTTCCTTTCGGATATAAATATCCCCGTAAATTTTTAGCAGTTCTTGTTCAAAACTTAAGTCTTGTTTGAAAATAATCTGCAATTGAAATGCAAGCAAGTGAGATCCCTGAAAAATCCACCGTACGCAGAGATTTGTGATGTCGTTTCTTGGTGAATTTAGCACGGGGCTCGCCCGGCTGCGCTAGCCGGTTATACCAGGAAATGGGATCGTCGCAACACATAAAAACTCAATAGAAAAATTCGTCTCGAGGCCTTGTATTTCCACACACTAAATCACATAGGCAATGGTGCGAGTTGTGATTGGCTGGCTAGAATCATTGCATTTGAACCAATCACGATGCAGGGGCAATTTAAATTTTGCAATGGATCGTATGCATATGATGTCATGATGCCTTGTTTGGCTGTAAAAACGGACACGCACGTAAGTCTACTGCATGCGTGGCGAAGAAGTCAGCTGCATGAGACCAAGTGCATCACTGTTTTCTTTTGTAATGATGTTCACATTTCATAAGTCCTACTGTAAATAACATTAGGGAAGGAATGCGAGATATGGCTTAATTTATGCAGGATAATAACCACCGAACTTCGAAAGATTCTAGGTGCTACGTGTACAAAACATGCACAGATATGCATGGTAAGCTTGGGGACTTGAAAATACAGCCAAACACCGCAGTTCTATAGTCTGTACTTGTGTTTTTGTACAGAACAAATTGTACATCAACTTACCCGGCACTTTTTTCCAGACTGCAAGAAATACAATTCCACTGTACATTTACAGATGTTTTGACAAAGACAAAGTTTGTGAGCCAACATTTGATGAATATATTTAGCTCATAGGTCCACAGAATTTGTACTCAGGTGTCAAACTTCCTAACTAAAATTCTTCAAAGCACTGCCACTGAATTACTGTAACTTAAGTTTGCTGACACACAGTACCTGTCATCAGAGAGAACATCGCTTATTAAAAAGCCAAAAATTCATGGACTGCTTTCAATTGTCTTGCTACAAAGCATGAACTGTAAAAAGAATACACTAGGCATGTTTTAGAAATGTTGGAGAGCCAACCCTTCCCCGAGACAGCACTGGATATATGTGCTATTATCCAGTACTGGATGTGCATACTGTACTGTAGGTGACCAGTCCTCACATGAAATCTGTAACATTGTGATTCGTAATGTAGACTTAAAAGTAATGACAATCCATTCCAACATATATAAATGGCTACATCACAGGGATGATATTGTACTGCTCAAAGGTGCAGCTACTGTAAGTACTGTATTGTACAGTAACTGCATTGATCTGAACTCATCATAAATCATATCGATTAAATGAATTCATCCTTCTTTGAAATTCACTAGCAGGTCACAAAACTCAACTTGAAGTTCAGTACAGGTTTGAAACTTTTTTATCCCCTGAAGCTTAATTTGCACTTTTGCAGAGCAACAGCCCTAACACTAATTTTGAAACAACCTATACCTCACACATCAAACCAACTTGCCTTTCCCAACACTGCTTCTTTAGTTTACAGTATGAAAGTGAAGTTCAAAGACTGACTTGTAAATTTAAGGTTTATCCCAGGCCAGGAGCTGAGTTAAACAGGAAAAAAAATAATGGTTCTGACACCTTATTGAGAATGCTTATATTTTAGAAAATACACCCTACAGTACTGTACCCCTGCATATTCAATGAAGCCTCTGAAACAGGTCAAGAGGTATTTTTGGGCACCTAAACATCATGGCAAAACATATTCTTAATTGTATTAGGTAATTACTGACATATTCTTAGAATTTTGCTGTACCTGTATGCCCATTGTAAAATAATAACAGTTAAAAAAACGGGTTTTTTGGAAATTTTGTGACTTATGCAAGTCCCTAGACGCAAAATGGTGACACTTTTGAGGCCAATTCGTCAAAACCATTTCTGTAAGTTGACGCAAAAATATTAGCACTGAAACTCACATTCTTACAAATTTTGATCTAGTGATAGCGGTCACATTGGCTTTATATCACCGCAATTTCTGCTTCAACAGTTTTGGTTCATCAGCATGGCTTGTATTGAGTGCTGGCACCAGACGGATTTTTACCCCCGGTTGGCCGTTATTTTGCGCCCGTCGCTCACAAAAATTGACATGATTGGGCCCGGGTCGGCTTGCAATATTACCAGCTCAGGATAGAAAATATTGGGGATATTTCCGTTCGTTTTACGAACGGGATACCATTTAGACGAAATATTTTCACTTCAAAAGTGGAGATACAAATCAACCGTTAAATACAGTACTGTAGAATTGTTTGTAGTCCATGTCACATGCCCTTTGATAATTCATTTCTTAGGGCAACTTCGTGCTTTGTCTGGTTTTCATCCCCCAATCATGTCAGAACATTTGCATTGTTTCACTGCACTGGGTTGTAGTTGTGTTAATGTACTGTAGCTTCTCTCCTGCTTTAGCGAACCCATGTAGAGCAATCATTCATGATAATCTTAGCAGTTCTGGGCAGCAAAACAATTGCATCCGATTAATGTAACTTGTAGTTCCTTTCCGATATAAATATCCCCGTACATTTTAAGCAGTTCTAGTCCAAAACTTACGTCTTGTTTAAAAAGAATCTGCAACTGAAATGAACTTTAGTCAGATCCCCGAAAAAATCCACAACACAAACTCAACGGGAAAACTTGTCTCGAGACCAAGTATTTTCACACACTAAATCACATAGGAGAAGGCGCAAGTTGTGATTGCTGGCTAGAATCATCTAAACTGAACCAATCACAATGCAGGGACCAATTTAAAACTTGAAATGGATCGTATGCATATGATGTCTTGTTTGGCAGAATAAACGGACACGCACGTTAGTCTACTGCATTACGGAAGGAGCTACGGTACGTGTACAAAACGTACACAGACATGTATGCTAAGCTTGGGGATTTGAAAAAAAGGTGAAACACTGCAGCTCGATAGTCTGTACAATTTGTTTTGTGCAGAACAGTAAGTGTACAGCAACTTACGTGGCACTTTCTGTGAGAAAGCAAAGAAAACACATTGAATGCAAATCAAAATCCAATCTAAATCTAATTCCATGTAATACAACAGGGTTACAGCCGAAAATATCAAACGATCACTTCCATGGCAGGGGTAAAATTTAACATTTGTGATTATCAATGCATCCCGTTTTGGAGGGAAGTTGAAGGATTGAGTTTACGGGAATTTTACGAAACTAAGGGCAAGTTTCAAGTATATTTAAGCCCCTTTTTCAGTTTGCAAATAGCGTAATCGATGGTTATTTGTGCGTACCGATCTTTTAAGAAAACATGTTGGGAAAACAAGGGTTCTATGACATCATACACATCAGTTCCATTGCACTTATTTTAAGTTACCTCTACGTAAGAAACATCGTAACATCGTGATTGGTTCATTATTGCTTTTAATCAGCCAATCATACCCGCGACATCGTCAATGCAGTTTTACTGTGTAGGAATTACCTGTAGAAACCAATGGTCTTCGTATAGAATTATAATACTCCCATTGCATTTGTGCTACGATCAAATTTCCCAAACTTTGGTTGTAGTCCAACAAAACAGTTTAGAGATAGAGTATTTACTGAGGGGAGGGGGGGAGGGGGTTAGACTGCAGTGTATGCTCGAACAGCTTTATTTTCCGATTTCCTGAATTTCGGCGTAAGTTCTAAGAACGAAGTAACAGGAAATATGTGGGATTTCATCGTTAAGATACATTGACATGGCTCATTCGTTTGATTGATAATTTCCCAAATCTGAGAAATTAGCCCCACCTCTAACCTGCAAAACGGGCGTTTGTGTTTTGATCTTGCAAGTCGTGTTGTGCCACAAAGCTACTGAGCTCCAGAGTGAGCACAACAGTTTCCTGATAGGAGCCTACGAGGGCAAGTGCAGGCTAGTAATACTGTGGTGTTACTTTTTCAGTAGTAGGCCCTATGGGATACACATACAGAGCTCCGACTCGTATGCAGTAGTATGTGAATGGAAGTTAAAAAAAGTTGGTTCCAGTTTTACAAATAAGTCAATGATTTAAAGCAACAAACAAAAGCAATCGTTGACAGAAAGAAGAAAATTATGGAGGCTAGCTGGCAGCAATTTTGAACATCGCGGCTGCTTTATGAACGTTGCGGCCTCTTTGATTTTGAAGCTTGAACGTCGTGGGGAGCGAAGTTCAAAAGGCCCAGGGAAAACCCTGGGCCAAGATGACTGGCAGTACTTTCATCCTTTGGAAAATATCAATTTACTAGGCTATCTCAGTTGAGAATAATTTAGAAACATAGCTATCAGCTCCAAATAAGTTTCTTTCCATTAGCAGCATGCAGTATCAGAACATGAAACAAAAAAACATACCTTAATGTTGATTTCAAAGACAACACTATCATTAACGATGAAGTTAACACATGTATGAAGTCTCCGAAACAAGTTTTTACAGTCACTGATGAGTCTACCAAACATGTATTTTACAACAGGGTTTTGTTTGGTGTTGTGCAAGAATTCACCTCTCTGCTGATAATTTGAAATCAAATTTAGAATAAAACATTTAACTTAAAATGCAGAAATATGAATATTATTGTAACTGGTGTTTCGGAGGCTTCATTGTGTTTCGGAGGCTTCAAGTGTTAATGGAAAGTTGGTATCGACTCACTTTTAAAAATGATGAGGCAAATCTCAACTTTTTATGAATGAGTGAACAGAGGGTCTAGAAGCATACATTTGTGGAGGCAAAGTAGAATACCTTTGTATTTCCTGTTCATATGGGAGGGTCAAACAGTTTGTTTCGGAGGCTTCAATGTTAGCGGAAAACTCACTCTTTTGAATTCCACTTTCATAAAATCCATGAAAGTCCTGGGATCTGGTTAAGTAACCTTCCAACTGGGAGAAGCGTTAAAACACAGTATATAAAGAATGATTCCAGAGCTGCAAGCAGTATGTTATCGTTGTAACCATACTGAAATGTCTGTTTACAAATGTTAACGGAAAATGAAGCCTCCGAAACGACAAATACTGACATCAATTACTCAAAATTGGAACATAAGTTACAAGTGACCTTAATTCTGTAGTCTCTGCTGGACATCTTCTTACAAATAATACATCACACACATAATTCATGAAGTGATTGTAACAAAGGCATGATTTTAGAAAAATGACTCTATAATTTTGTCATAAAAAAGGTCAGATTTTGGGTACTTAAAGCTCTGTAAAAACTGAACATATTAAGCTCTCAAAAAATTGTATGCTACCCAAGGTAGCTGCCACTTTTGTAAGTTATCTGATGCAAAATGTTTTGATTCTGAATCTTCCTCAGTCAGCTTAGCACAGATCAAAATGTGTCAAAATCCAAAGTTACACCCTTTACCGTAAAAATGACCATGGGTTGTAGGTGTCAAAGGTTCAGCACTAATGCAAGATCAAGTCAAAGAAGGCTATTTGCGGCATTTTACGTGTGACCAAAACACACTTTTAACTGTCACCGTTGCAACGATGCTTCCAAGGGATCGTTAGAAACTGTAACATATTTTTCCTTCTTTTTGTTTTAAAGCTTATTTAGTGAAATATTATAGTAGAAATATGTCTCAGGTGTTCAAATTTTACAGTTTAGGCAAAATTTTGACAATTTTAATTGTAAATGCAGATTTTAAACACACTGTTTTAGCGACTGCGTGTTTGGGTGTTTTGGAGAAAAATTGCGACAACCCTACTTAAAGCTCTACAAAAACTGAACATATTAAGCTCTCAAAAAATGAATGCTACCCAAGGTAGCTACCACTCTTGTTTGTTACCTGTTGCAAAATGTTGTGATTATGAATCTTCATGAGCTAACTACAGATCAAAATGTCAAAATGCAAAGGTACACCCTTTACCATGAAAATGACCATATAGGCCTAGGCTATACTCTCGAAATGAGCCCCGTTATCATTTTGAGGTATGGAAGTTTTATCTACTTTTCTTCCTGATGCTCGACAACCAGCACAACATGGCTTTCATTGACGGTGCAGTTGAAGCTAACTGGGCCTACACTGTAGGCCTAGGCCTAGCCCTGCAGGGCCTATTTCAAGATATTGCTGGCTTAATAATAAAGTAGCCTAGGCCTAGGCCTATAGTGGTTGGTTCTAAGTTCGAACAGGTTCTTAATTCGAACACCTCATGTAAATGGTATATTTATTCACTGATCGATGCAAAATATTTGTCAGTTTAAACTAGTCACTGAACGTGACCGTATAATCCGCTCCTTGTAGTCACTCCTTACTACGGTCACTGGCCTACATGTACAAAGGTAACAACGTTTTAAGTCAAAACAACAAACCGAGCTCTAATTACGATGGAATGGTTCATAGAACAGATTTGAGTTAATATAATGATTTTGAGCATTCTTAAATACCACTTATACCTTCTGAAATGTTTAATACCAGTAAATTCATAGCAAAATGCAGGAAAAATATGGTGTCATTCTTCGCAGTAACATCGACATCTTGATCGTCTGCTACAGTGCTACTATGTTGCATGATGGGAAGGACTTCCGCTAGACAAGCTGTCGAAGACCAATTAGTAAGCGCGGCTAGTCAGTACTTGTACTTCATATAGTAAGCTCTCTATACATTACGAAATTATACAGTCAATGCGTAGGTTTCTCCGTTTTAAATGAGATCACATGACAAACACTGACTTCTTCGACTGAAAAAATAATCTGCACAGGCATAACGTTACTCGCAGAATTATCCAGCCAAAATTTCCCTCTTAAGGGTCCTATTTCGTTAACAGACTTGTGTGGAAGGTGAATGTGATGACAAAGATCATCTGTGGAAAGTTTGGTGAGAAAAGGTATCTTTTTGGGGACTTGAGGGATGCCTACTCACGCGTGAGTAGGCAAGTGAGCTGTGTTTTTGTGTATACCGGGCAAGGGCCCAGAAATGAAGTGTAAAGCATAGGAACGTAATGCTGGGTCCTGTTCAAGGGCTAGTTTAAACTAGTCACTGAACGTGACTGTATAATCCGCTCCTTCTAGTCACTCCTTAAGTGTCACTGGCCTACATGTACAAAGGTAACAACGTTTTAAGCCAAAACAACAAACTGAGCTCTAATTACGATGGCATGGTTCATAGAACAGATTTGAGTTAACATAATGATTTTGAGCATTCTTAAATACTACCTATACCTTGTGGAAAGTTAACTACCAGCGAATTCATAGCAAAAAGCAGGAAAAATGTGGTGCCATCCTTCACAGTGACATCGACATCTTGATTGTCTGCTACTGTGTTGCATGATGGGAAGGACTTCCGCTCGACAAGCTATGGAAGACCAATGAGTAAGCGCGGCTAGTCAATAGTTATACTTCATATAGTACATTACAAATTGTACAGTCACTGCGTAGGCTTCCCCATTTTATATGAGATCACATGACTTCTTCCACTGAAAAATTATTCTGCACAGGCTTAACGTTACTCGCAGAATTATCCAGCCAAAATTTCCCTTTTAAAGATCTTATTTCGTTAACAGACTTGTGTGGAAGGTGAATGTGATGACAAAGATCATCATCTGTGGAAAGTTTGGTGACAAAAGGTATCTTTTTGGGGACGTGAGGGATGCCTACTCATGCGTGAGTAGGCAAATGAGCTGTGTTTTTGTGTATACCGGGCAAGGGCCCAGAAATGAAGTGTATACAGTATAGCATAGGAACGTAATGCTGGGTCCTGTTCAAGGGCTAGTTCAAACATACCATATGGAGCCATAATTATTTCTTAATGGGGTTTTAAGTACTTGAAGAAAATACTGTCTTATGACTGATATATAATGATTTTAATTAGGCCTAGGCTAGGGCCTAGGCCCAGGCGTTCGAATTTAGAACCTGTTCGAACTTTGAACCAACCTTTATAGGCCTAGGCCTAGCCTATAACTTTGCCTAGGGGAGTAGGGCCTAACGTTAGGCCTAAGGTGAGAAATCATGAATAGTTTTGTGCGAAGCCCTGCGCCGGTGTATTGCAATCTGTCCTACTTTTTCTTTTCTTTTCATATACTAGGCTAGGCCTATATTGCGCTAGGACAACCTGTGACCTTGGCCTAGGCCAAGGTAGGCCTAGGCCTAGGCCTAAGGAGTAATGCCTAGCCTATACACGTTTGATAACGCTTTGATTTGAAGACCTGTGGGCTACTTTTTCCATCCCATAAAACGGAAGCTCCATTTTAGGTGAAAAGTGACGATACATAGACTAATACTATTATTATACCTGTATATCTGATGAAGACTTCATACACTGGTCTCACTGTTATAATTAAAATATTGATTAAATAAATCCAAAATTCCAAGAGGTAAAATCTATCGAGATTAACGTTACGTTAGGCTATCTTGTGTATAGGCCTATAATTGTGTGTATACTTACTTTCGCGTGCCTTTGTACTGTGCATACGTTACCACTTAATAATTCTTTACCACTTCCGGAAACTCAGTATACTGCGCTCGCGTACATCATGACTCCACCTGGAGTGTCACGCGTTCTCCTTATAAAGGAAGTATGGTAGCTTTTAATCTCCATCAAGAGTGTTCTTAAAATCATAAGCCGCATTGCTTTTTCTTCTGAGCTTTTACTGTCGAAGTAAAGCGTCTAGTAGCTGGTATTGATTCCAAGTGAAATTTGTGTACTTAATTTAATTTTTACTAAAAAAAGTGTAGGATATTTAATTAATGAATAATAAAATCATCCTTTTTTATTTTAAAATATTTCCTGTCCTATACAGTGAAGCAAAGTATAACTTGTACACCTAGTGAGCAGGTTAAAGGGGCTGTAGACAGTATTTTGAAAATAGTTTATTAAAGGGATCCGCGAAATGAATTTATAATTAATGAATAGGTTAAAGAGGGCGTATTGTATACTTCATTATGTCATCGCTTGCCATAAAATATGTACACCAATTGACTTGCGAAGAGCTGAACACATTTAATTGTATCTCTTCGATTAACACTTTTTCAGCAATTTAAAAAAAAATCATTCACGTGTTCTGTATGTTAAGGCAGTGAGGGACCTGAATTAATGCTTGATGAGCAGGTGAAAAGAGAGATATTGTAGTCAGCTACACCTTCGCGATTGCCGTGAATTCTTTAAAACCATGAGTTCGACGAAAAATTTGAACACCTTAAAAGAATTTTTGAATCAATATTTTATCAGCAATGTAAAATGAATCATGTTCTGTGAGTAAAAGTAGTTCGTTACCTGAATTAATGCTTAGTTAGCAGGTTAATGAGGGAGTATTTTACACTGCTACAAATTTTCTCTTGCCATATATTCTTTACCATCATGGATTTGACAGAAAAATGAACTCTTTCGAAAGTGTTTTAAGGAGTAACATAGTTTTAATAGTTTAAAATGATTCATGTTTTGTATGTTGAGGTCCTCCGGGTTAGGAAAGATACCGTACTCAATGAGCAGTTAAAAGGGGTAACATCGTAGACAACAACATTTTCTCGCTTGCCGTGTATTCTTTACCACCATGATTTCGACGTGAGGGAGAATTTTTAGCTGGTACAGTTTTTCTCTTGCCGTGTATTCTTTACCACAATGAGTTTCACGAAAAAATGTACTGCATCTCCAAAAATGTTTCAAACAAACAACATATTTTTAGGAGTTTATTGAGGTTAATGCTTTGTAAAATAGGACACTTCGGGACATCAACTAAGGCCTAATGAACAGTTTAAAGGGGTAGCACTGTAGACAACAACATTGTCTCGCTTGTCTTGAATTCTTTATCACCATGATTTCGACGTGAGGGAGAATTTTTAGCTGGTACAGTTTTTCTCTTGCCGTGTATTCTTTACCACAATGAGTTTCACGAAAAAATGTACTGCATCTCCAAAAATGTTTCAAACAAACAACATATTTTTAGGAGTTTATTGAGGTTAATGCTTTGTAAAATAGGACACTTCGGGACATCAACTAAGGCCTAATGAACAGTTTAAAGGGGTAGCACTGTAGACAACAACATTGTCTCGCTTGTCGTGTATTCTTTACCACCTGATTTCGACGATAAAATTGAACACCACAAGCAGGATTTTTCAATCAATTTTTTTCAGCAATAATTCACTTCATGTGAGTAAAAACAGATCGTTACCTGAATTAATCCTTAGTTAGCAGGTTAATGAGAGAGAATCTTCCACTGCTACAGTGTTTCTCTGGCCGTGTATTCTTAACCACCATGAGTTCAACGAAAAAATTTGAACATCATAAAAAGAATTTTTTAATCTATATTTTATCAGCAATGTAAAATGAATCATGTTCTGTGAGTAAAAGTAGTTCGTTACCTGAATTAATGCTTAGTTAGCAGGTTAATGAGGCAGTATTTCACACTGCTACAGTTTTTCTCTTGCCGTGTATTCTTTACCACAATGAGTTTCACGAAAAAATGTGTACACCTCCAAAAATGTTTTAAACAAACAACATATTTTTAGGAGTTTATTGAGATTGATGTTTTGTATAATAAGACACATCGGGACATCAACTAAGGTCTAATGAGCAGTTTAAAGGGGTAGCACTATGGACAACACCATTTTCTCGCTCTCGAACAGGAATCTTTTTAAATTGCTGAAAAATTATTAATTGAAAAATCCTTTTTATGGTGTTTAATTTATTGGTCGAATTCATGGTGGTAAAGAATTCACGGCAAGCAAGAACATGTAGTAGTCTACAATGCTACCTATTTAACATACTCATTAGGCATTTATTCATGTCCCGAAGTGCCTTAAAAACAAAACATGAGTTATTTCAAACTCTTAAAAATATATTGTTCGTTAAAACATTTTCTAATGCATTCATTTTTCTTTCAAATTCGTGGTGGTAAAGAATACACGAAAAGCGAGAAAATGTAGTAGTTTAAAATGCTACCTCTTTAACCTGCTAACAAAGCCTTCATTCAGGTAACTAACTCCTTTTACATGCAGAACATGAATCTATTTAAATTGCTGATAAAATCTTAATTGAAAAATCCTTTTTAAGGTGTTCAAATTTTTTTCGTCGAATTCATGGTGGTAAAGAATACACAGCAAGCGAAAAAATGTAGTAGTCTAAAATGCTCCCCTTTAACTTGTTCATTACGTATTAATTCATGCCCCGAAGTGTTAAAAATACAAAACATGAATGTCATTAAACTCCTTAAAATATGTTGTTCGTTTAAAACACTTTTGAAAGTGTGTATAGTGTCAGTGGCGTAGCTAGGATTTTTTCCAGGGGGGGGGGGGGGGCAAAGGTATGAAATTTCCCCAAAACTTTTCCCGGTCAATGTGTATGTATTTCATATAAAATATGCAAACTTACAAGCATAACAAAATTACCATGTCATTTTGTAATATTACCTGCATTTTAATCTTAAAGTAAAACATAGAGCAATCGGAAATAACAAAGTATGTTATTTTGGTAAACAATATCTGGTTTATTTGTATGTACTAAGGCAGGATTTCTCTGAAGGGGAGGGGCATGCAGTATGGTCTAAGGGGAGGGGTGTCCGGAAATTTTTTGACGTTTTCAAGGAGCCTCGATGCAAAATGGTGCAAGGTTTTCGACTTCGACAGGAACAGTGTTAAAAGTTGAATCGTGGTGGTTCATGAGGATAAAACTGAAACTTTTGTGTCTTGACATGCATTTCCTCATGCTATTTATGCTACCCTACGAAGCAAAACTTGTCATTAAATTTTCACACTTTTAGGAGTCAAAATAAAAGGGCATTGATCGGTATTTGTGGTTTTTCTTGGCCACAAAATGTTATTTTGTCATAAAGATTATCTAAGCGGAGCGCCACCATTGGTTGGCGCCGGGCGTAAAGAAAATTTCGAAAAATGAGACCCCTCAGATGGTCAAAATAGCGTATTTATGCTTGTAAAGAGAATCTAAACATGTAGTCTTTTTTATCGATGCCACCAGTGGGAAACAGAAATCACTGAAAGACCTTGCAGGGACAATCCTTCCCCTTTGAAAATTTTTGAAAAATTGGGCGTCCTTATAAGCAATCTGGTGCCACATATGCTATCTTTTGAAGTAAAATCTGTGTTAATAAACTTAGACTACGTATTTTTAAGAACAAAGAAAAAATGGCATCTGTGAGGGGGGCATGGCCCAATGGTCTCCCCTTCGCACGCCACTAAGGAGGCCTAATAGTGGCTCGAACACACAGGATATCCTGTTAGAAAAGCAGTCTGTTAAGTGTAGAACTAGAAGGCTACAAGGTATTCATTGTCCATTTATTGTTACACTCAAAGTGAGCAGAAAGCTATTTTCCCGAACTAGCTTGTAAACCTCCAAGGATTAGGCTAAGTAACAAAATCTAAGTGTGCCAACGGATCCTGTTAATTCTAATTTCTAGATAAACTTTAAGTTTATCGTTGGCCATGGATTGTTTCAGCCCCATCCATCGTTATTTACACAGAGTAAAATCGTACAGCTACTGCTAGCTTGTAGAAGAACATAACAACCTCGGGGGTCTACGGTAGTGACTTGTCAGTTTTCACATCCTTTTACTGAATTCCCAAAGTATCACCTGAATAACAGCTTCCTGTGCACTGAAATGCACTGATCATAACCCCCGTGCGAATACAGGCACAAGAGAACATTCAATCTGCTACGCGGCGAGGACATTTCTGTGGAACGCGAATTGGGCCGGTTCATGCGACACTGACGAAATCTGAGTTAATTTGTTGCATGAAAATACGAATTATGTATGAAAAATGTCTCACAATTTCTTATTCTAACAAAAGTTTTGAGAAATTTTTGTCATAATAAGAAGATTCATCAAATTTCCCCAAATATTTTTCCAGGGGGGGGGGGGCAACTTGCCCCCCTGCCCCCCCCCCCCAGTAGCTACGCCACTGTATAGTTTCAACACCGTCACAGAGCTCATCAGGCGAAGGATCGGTGGGGTTCGTTTACTTACTGGGTAGATGCAGTCTAATAAAACTAACGGCCATACTCAGAGACTCAGAATAATAATATGAACACGGTTTCTATAATATAAACAATATGTAAAATTTATTCGATAGTAAGGCTCTCATTAGCCATATCTCATTGAGCATGAATAATTAAAACAATAACATGATATGAATAACATTAACAAACAACTGAATTAACTCAAAGGAACATCTTAGGCCCATCTGAAACGACGTGGCAATCAGCGGATGTCGGCATGGGAACCCTCTTCTGACCCTCTAAGCTCTACAGGTTGATACCCTATCCTGCATCTCCTACGAGGGATGGCACGGCAGGGACGTCACACCTAGCATCTAGGGCGGGGACCTATCCGGCGTCTAAAGGGGCCAATTATACAGTACGACCGGCGTCTAAAAACACATCCGGCGTCAATACGCAGTGATCAATAGCAGACAGAATGACCTGAAATGGTTGGTCAAACCATAAACTTTACTAGTATGACGGCACAGGCTCACAACCAGGCGAAGTCAGCGAATGAGTGTCAAGTAATTAACTAACAACATAACATCATGGGGGCACATGTAACATCATTGCTTAAGGTGGGAATTATATACAAGGGGACAAAATAATAAAATAACATATAGGTACAAAAGTGAAATAAATACAACGATATAAAACTACAGTATGAGATACTTCTCGAATACAAAACACTAGAATGCATACCGCTATGAATACTTATTATGCATTACTCTACTCTCAGGTGCAAACAGTGTCAAGCACCATAAAATAATACTTTCAAGTCACTATTCAATTATAATCTTTCAAGTGACAACATCTTATTACTTGAATAATAGGTAACAATTTGCAAACTAAAATATATACACAAGCCAGTAACTGGGACATATAGGACTCAAAAACAATCTGTCAGTTTCACCTAAATACTTAAATTAAAATATGACTTATTATAGACCAATTGATCTAGCCACCTGTTTAGAGGGACTACAGAGTGAGAAATACTTGGAGGTAGATGCTTGTATGTCATACCCAACTCTGAGCAGCAATAATTAAAGCAATCATATCTACACTGGGCCTCTGGGGGATACCCACAAGCAGACTACACTCTGAATGGCCTACACAACTCTGAACCAATCACATCCTTGAAGGTCAGAGGTTCTTCCAAGTAATAGCCATGCTACAGCTGGAAATGTACATGCTCACATACCAACAGTACACGCTTGTTTACTCACAACAAATAAGTCTATTGTAGCACTAACTTAATATACACAAAGGCTTCACACAGCCACTCTTTACTGGTCACTCTAACAGCATTGCCAATGAAACATGCTGCTGGAAACAGTTCAGTGATTTCATGCAAGGCTAATTCCTGCCTTACAAATTGTGTACAATTTACTACAGAATATATCTCAATAATTCCTCTTTGTCATTTATCTGTAAGTCCGATATTATTTCATTAAATTCTCGCTACAGACTTAGACATAAAATTAGGGTATTCTCTTATAACCTGACATCTCAAATATAAGTTGCTAAAAAGTACCCGACATGGGAGTCTGGTATAAAAGTCTTCTCAAGTTAATAGTAAATTGCAATAAATAGAAATTTATCAACCAGTAGCCATCCAGCTAAATTGTATGAAACAACTTTGAAATTGAATCTATCGTAAGTATTTACTGTAGGAGACATTTGGGAGGCGTCCCTAACTTACACATGCAAACAGACTATCACACAAAATTAGACTTAACAACTTAAATAAAATATTCAGTTGAAAGCTCACCTGAAATGGTTGGTCAAACCATAATTTACTAGTGTGACGGCACAGGCTCACAACCAGGCGAAGTCAGCGAATGAGTGGTCCATCCCTGAAATCAACCCTTTTTATCCCCATCTTAACTAATGTTTTACCTTGAAGTTTGGTAAGACCAAACAGGAAGAACAAAATTTCTTGGATAACAACAAAGCCTGCACCCACACAAAGGGTGTAAAACACAGTTGAGTGACCATTATTTGGAAATTTAAATAAAGGGTTCATTTGTCCCTCATAGACGTCATCGGTTCATCACCCAATGTTTCTAAGTAAAGAGAGCTTAAAGGGGAGCAATAGTGGCCATTTGAATCCCCACATATGTGTAGTACATATATAAACATTAGATATTAACACAACTGTGTTGTTTTTCCACAAAAAACTCATACCGGAAAAAGAGTTTCAAATCTCCCACTCTTCAGGACATGAGTATCGCCATACTCGAAGAAACACGACCATGGATCAGCTGATTGATGACGTAAAACCTGCACCTGATCAGATTTCACAAAAGTGGTTACCAACTTACGTACACTTACAGCTGAATTTATAATTACCCTTTACGAAGCTTAAAAAACGTCATAGTTGCTTTTGCTTTACTGATAAAAATTTTTGATAACCCAATAATTTTTTGTTCTTGTTTTTGTTTCATCCTCAAATAAAAAATACTCGTTATTTCTGGCTCCTTTTGTACAAACCAAGATAAGTTACTTCCGGTAGACCCTGAACTACAAGCTGTAACGACAACAAGCTGCAGTGACTAGCGAGACCGTATTTTAGCATGCTTTTCGGTGCAACAGTTAGGTTCATTTTCACTCATTTTCTCAAAGATTCGATTTAGTCGAAACTTTTGTAATTCTCGTAAGTAAGATAGGATATTTGTGGACACTTAAACGTTAAAAGAAGGCAATCGCGAAGAGAAATCGGCTAAGACACCATACACATCGACCGGTGTTATTGTTATACGGCATAGGCTACGTATTGCTATACTAAGCCCATACATAACGTACTGACCCTTGGTCTAACGTTAGCTTGTATAGACTGTACGGCTGGTTCTCTGCGGGTGCTGGTCACATCGCTCGCAGGTGCACGAGTTTTCCTTGGTCGAAATGGCTCAAAATCATGTGCACTTGGCCTGGAAGAGACATCCATATTCTTTTAAGGAGTTAATCTTTTGATTTCTGAACCTTTATCTCAAACTCAACCGTTGAAACGTTTGTAAAATGAATTGAACGATGGGCAGTTGCGCTAGTCTTCAGTAGTGTTACGAGCGTTTGTGCAGTATAGTATATATGATATTCCACAATAGCAAACAAAAGTAAACATTGGGTGCAGGTTTTACGTCACTGTTCTGTTGCACTTTGGGTAATTTCGGAGAAATATGGTGCTTTGCACTGCTTTGCTTGACTGCCTTTCAGACTTGCCTCGGAAAAACTCATACTACGTTTGACTTGCGATAAAATTGGTCTTTAATGATGCTACATTGCTTGGAATAATTATATTGAATTTCTGTGCTGTCTAGGAGGCTGTACAATTGCTTCCCTTTAACAACTGGAAACAACCGTGCACTCACTCATCTGGCCTTATGTCATTAGACGATTAGTTATCCTAGGAAAAGAGGACCACAGGACAGCTAGTTAATCCCTAATGCACACAGTCTCTAGTTGGAAGAGGAGGGCGGAAGTTTGGTTAGTCATACCTACCTGCTTATGAAAGAGGGCAAAGACTTGTTACTCACACCCACCTGTAGGGTTGATAGCAAGGCTAATGACTAGTCCCTTGGGGAGGGGCCTTTGCAGTTTACTTTGTACAACTGCTGGGGACAGCTGTACTGCAAAATGGTAGCCTGCTACAATATTTTCGTCAAACTCATGGTGGTAAAGAATACACGGCAAGAGAAAAACTGTACCTGTGTAAAATACTTCCTCGTTAACCTGCTAACTAAACATTAATTCGGGTAACCTACTTCTTTTACATGCAGAACAGGAATCTTTTTAAATTGCTGATAAAATGTTAATTGAAAAATCCTTTTTATGGTGTTCAATTTTTTCGTCGAATGAATGGTGATAAATAATACACGGCAAGCGAGAAAATGTAGTAGTCTACAATGCTCCCCTTTAACTAGTTCAATACGTATTAATTCATGTCCCGAAGTGTCTTAAAATACAGAACATGAATCTCATTAAACTCCTTAAAATATGTTGTTCGTTTAAAATACTTTTGAAAGTGTGTATTTTTTCGTCAAATTCATGGTGGTAAAGAATACACGACAAGAGAAAAACTGTACCAGTGTAAAATACTCCCTCATTAACCTGCTAACTAAACATTAATTCAGGCAACCTACTTCTTTTACATGCAGAACAGGAATCTTTTAAGTTGCTGAAAAAATGTTAATTGAAAAATCCTTTTTATGGGGTTTAATTTTTTCGTCGAATTCGTGGTGGTTAAGAATTCACGGCAAACAAGAAAATGTAGTAGTCTACAATGCTACCTCTGTAACATACTCCTTAGGCATTTATTCATGTTCCGAAGTGCCTTAAAATTCAAAACATGAGTTATTTTAAACTCTTAAAAATATATTGCTCGTTAAATCATTTTCTAATGCATTCAGTTTTCTTTCAAATGCATGTTTGTAAAGAATACATGGCAAGCGAGAAAATGTAGTAGTTTACAATGCTACCCCTTTAACCTGCTAACAAAGAATTCATCCAGGTAACGAACTCCTTTTACATGCAGACCAGGAATCTTTTTAAATTGCTGAAAAAATGTTGATTGAAAAATCCGTTTTATGGTGTTCAATTTTTTCGTCGAATGCATGGTGTTAAATAATCATGCAAGCGAGAAAATGTAGTAGTCTACAATGTTCCCCTTTAACTTGCTCATTACGTATTAATTCATGTCCCGAAGTGTCTTAAAATACAAAGCATGAATCTCATTAAACTCCTTAAAATATGTTGTTCGTTTAAAATACTTTTGAAATTGTATTTTCTCGTCAAATTCATTGTGGTAAAGAATACACGACAAGAGAAAAACTGTATCAGTGTAAAATACTCCCTCATTAACCTGCTAACTAAACATTAATTCAGGCAACCTACTTCTTTAACATGCACAACAGGAATCTTTTTAAATTGCTGATAAAATGTTAATTGTAAAATCCCTTTTATGGTGTTCAATTTTTTCGTCGAATTCACGGTGGTAAAGAATACACGGCAAGCGAGAAAATGTAGTAGTCTACAATGCTCCCTTTTATCTTACTCATTACGCATTAATTCATGTCACGAAGTGCCTTGAAAACAAATCATGAAATATTTTTTACTCTTAAAAATATATTGTTCGTTGAGACATTTTCTAAAGCATTCATTTTTCTTTCAAATTCATGGTGGTGAAGAATACACGGCAAGCGAGAAAATGTAGTAGTTTACAATGCTACCTCTTTAACATACTCATTAGGCATTTATTCAAGTCCCGAAGTGTCTTAAAATACAAAACATGAATCTCATTAAACTCTTAAAGATATGTTGTTCGTTTAAAACACTTTTGAAAGTGTGTATTTTTTTGTCAAACTCATGGTTATAAAGAATACACGGGAAGAGAAAAACTGTACCAGTGTAAAATACTCCCTCATTAACCTGCTAACTAAGCATTAATTCAGGTAACGTACGCTTTATACATACAGAACATGAATCACTTTTTGAAAAAAATACTTAAAAACTAGAAAAAATATCCTGGTCTATTCAAATCTGGCTTAACTTTCGTCGAACACAAGGTGGTAAAGATGTAGTTGAAATTTATTGAAAACAGTGCAACCAATGTCTTATAAACCCTGTACAAATTGATCCGAATGCCGTGACTGACATTTCCTACAAACCACGCCTATAAATACAGTGATTGTGATTTCTCTGTAACCACCTTCGTTCCACGCCCACTCTGACTGGTTTCCTTGCGGTGATTGACATTTCCTACATGTCACGCCTACATATACAACGATTGACATTTCCCGCTAACCACCCTTCTTTTACAAGTAACCATCCCTCTTTCGCTTTGAATGGTCATTTCCTCTGAACATTGCCTCTGACTCTGCCAAATCTTTTTCTCATTTTACAACGTTATGCGATACTTTTGAAAAAAAAAACGTGAATATGTCTTGATAGCATTCGGTATTTGAATAAAAACGTTGAACAACTCTTCTTATATCGCAGTAAGTAATATTCAGTTTCTTAAAGGATTCCGTAAAAAATTTCCCGACGTGGTAACAATTTACAGGGTGGTGACGATTAACCGGTACACCTTGTTAACCATATTCCATATTGACTATGCCTTAACAACTGATCTCTATAAATAACCTGGATAATGCTGGTGGCAGTATTTTTGAAGTCACCGCGCCGCCATCTTACCAATCCCAAAACACAGAATACGTAATCGCACTTGCAACCACTAAAGTACAATAAAGCTACGCAGTTAGCAAAAGTTCATAAGAAATTGGGCACTTTAGCAACAAAAATATCTTCGTGTGCGGCTTTCAATCGCACCAGTCGACAGTTTAAAAGGTTGCCAAAGAACATTTCACTTGTAAGTGGCTAGGTAGAAACAAAAACTAAAATATGCAAATAACAAGGCCTTTTAGTAGACAGATGGATGGGTGACCTCATAACTTTCAATCACATGAAAAACTTGTTGATAGTTGGCATCACCATTGGGGCCAGTTAAGGTCCCCGTGGGGTTTGGGACGGTTTTGGTTACTTGAAAAAACATATTTAGACAACTCTTGCTGTTTTCAAGAGGCTGCAGTGCACCTTTATTGACCTTCGTTGAAATTTTGGTCAATAAGACCTACACTGAACATCATTTACTTGTTGTTTTGGTCATACCACATTTAAGTTACTCATAACATTGTCACTGCCTGTCATACAAGGCGGGGTGCAGGGGGTAGGGGAAGCACTTGTCCTCCCAATTCCGGCAATAGTAGTTTGTCTATTCGGGCAAAACATGATAAACGGTGACATAATCAGTCGAGCAAATGCTGTCGCCCCCCCCCCCCCATAGAAAATTAGGCCTCCCGTATATATGGTCACCGTTGTTTTTCACTTTGTTTGAATATTGTAGCACAATCATATTTAGTTTGTTTGTTGTTTATTCATTTCGCTGAGGTAATTAACTCATGCATAGACAGGGAGTTGTTCTAAACAACAACCCCCTACAAACTTGAGTGCATGCCACTTTCAAATAGGGAAAGGGGGAGTGTGAGTTGGTTGGGAGCAAAATCTTCATCACTAGTGTAACCTTTTCAGACCACAATAATTTGCTGCTGTAATTAAACGTTATTAGCTGAGCATATACCTTCCACATTCAACTCTTAATTGTAAGGTTCTTGAAGCTTTTAGCACTTTCACCCACTTGGAACTGCTTATATTGAGTCAAGAAAATTTAAATGCAGAGTGCTAGGCTACAAGTAGAAACTGCTATAGTTGGAGGAAGGGGCGGGGTTTGAAGGGGGGGGGGGCACAGTTACGGGTATGATACATATAGAGACTGGTGGGGGTACTAGTATGGGTTCAAAGAATGTTTCAAGGGTGTTAAATGATTTTTGAGAGACTACCGGTGGCCCGTAAATATAACTGTATGACATTATCTTTACATTGTGTCAAGTGCAACTTGTTTTTTAATCTATATTTTGAAACTAAAGCAATGCAATTTGTCACATAAAAGTAATTATTTTTTAATTTTGTGATTAAGGTAAGAGGTGATTAAATTAAGAGAGTATCAAGTTTAAAATGAGACCGTGTTTTTGTTTTCTTTTGTCATTAAACAGTTGGGTTCTAAGCTGTTTTCATATATCCACTCCGTGGAGCTGCTTTCAACTTGACAATTTCATCATGCACATATGCAGGCTATAGGCTACTTATAGACCAAAATCTGTCCTGCTTTTTTGTGTTACTTCGTGACGCACTTCGGAGGGTCTGATTGAAAAAAATACGAATCGATGGAAAAAGATGAAATAATAACCAATGCAATTACCACAAGCGATCCGTTTGGCCTATGAATCAAGAAAAAATAAGTAAAAATATCCCTTTAAATTCAAAATCTGGCGAAGGTGAATTAGACACATAACTTCCACGTTTTAAGTAAACTTTTCCTTGAACAGCACTAAAACTACAGCTGCAGCCTCTAATCATGTTCCAAAGGCACTTTAATTATCTGAAATGCGCTGTAATGTTAAATTTATGAAAAATTAAACAAATTTAAATGTTATTTTGGGTACGTGGGATTAAAATTGGTAAAAAGATGTGGAAAGAAAAAGGACACTTTTTCGCGAACGAGGAACTGTTTAGGTAGCGGGCCACTAACTCCAATACACATGTCCAGGAAAATGTTTACTGACAGACAAAGCGCCATAAAAAATTTATGGGATGTTGTTTGTGACTGTGTTACTTACAAAATATGATCATTTTTGCGTTTGGATTTTGTTGACAATGAGTTGAAATACATGCTGTGCAAAATTCAAGGCAATCTGACCAATTTTAGTGCCATTTTTTTTATTGTATTACTCCGCTCTGTGAAATGCCGTTTTTGAGTAGCTATCATGGCGGGAAACACATCCCTATCGTTCAAGGCTCCCTAGCTCAAAATTCCAATGGTCATGGTATGGAAATTTGAAAGTGCCATGAAAGTCGAGATTGTGGGCTTCGATCAGAGGGGTAGCATGTCCTGGTTGAAAACTTCTACTGGGAGCTAGGGGGCACGGAAGTAGCCTAATTTAGTGTGTAAGTCAATGGGACTTATAATTACTGGCCCGCTACCTTAAGGCAAGTTATGAAATTTTTAAATTTTATAGCTAGAGACCCAAAATTGGTCTTAAATGTTTGCTTGTGGTCACCAAAATGGAAATACATGCTGACGAAGAACAATTTCATGCTTGAGTGATTTTTAGGGCCAAAAGTGGCATTTTTGGCCAAAATTATCAGTTTTCTTGTTAAAGTTGACAATTTAAGCAGAATTCATTAAAATTTCGTCAAAATAGAAAACTTAGCAAGCTCATGATCCTCTGGGTAGATCATAGCATGATACAAGTGAAGTATTTATGTCATCCTGAGGGATCCGTAGCTTGCCTCAGTGCATTTGGTATGTACCTAAGCAACAGCCAGGCACAGGCAGTTTTTGTGCAGTGGACTTTGTACAGTGGTTCTGCATATAAAACACATGCTGGGTTGTGAAATGACTGGACCCAAAGCAGTTAAACTGTGTGCACCTGTTGAGCGAAGTGTCCAGGAATGTTGCGTTACAGTGTAGGTATGCCATAAACTTAAAAAAGGGAGTACCGGCAGTCAACTGAAATTTCTACTTGGACTTGTGGCAAAACAGGATAACTTGAAGAATAAACAAGAGGGCAATCCACGGACTTGCATATCTCATCGCTAACAAGTTGGTTACAGAACTTGAACTATGTATGAGCTAGAAGTTTGATCTGTGCTGAATTTTATGCTACAGTAGAATGTCATTGACAAATATTACATACTAAAACTCCATGCCACAATCTTGAAGTCCAAGGGAAGCGATTTTTTTTTTCGTTCCAGGGGACGGAAGTTTTTTTTTCGTAAGATAGCGAGGGGAAAGAATATGGCACAGACAAATCAAGTTCTTGAACAGGCGCACCTTATTCAAAAAAAAAAAAACATCATTTGGATATTTAAATTCTGACACTGGATTATATAAGAACTGGAGAGATAGGGTACCCAATCTTTGTAATGCTTGCTCTTTTAATCCAGTAGGCCTATCTAAGATTTTGGAACAAATTAATTTTTTAAGAAGCTGTTATCCCCTTGCAAAACTATGAAAAAAACAACGAGCTTGACTGTTACACTAAACTGATACGATTAGATATGGCAACGATAATAAAAGTAAGACGCTTTTGGAGACGCTTTAGACAAGTGCGTAATTGTTATTATTCACTCGCTAGCTGGGCGTATTCTCCATTTTTACGCGACGGCAAACTTCATGTGTGTCGAGCTGATATGCACATCAAGTGCGTCTCAATTAAAAAACTGGGCCTGTGCGCGATGTTGAACGTGTGGCGTTAGAAGATTTCCGGGCGACGCACAAACCTTTTCTGCGTACTGGCCTGTGACCAATCCAAGCAAGGATTGCCGGTGGCAAGGAAATTGTCACGTACGTGTTTTTTTTTTTGGTGATGCTCCAGAACCGCCAAGTTTTAAGGGCACCAATATGTAAGACAGAGGCCCTATGCCTAACCTAATGTTAGTCACCCACAGTTTCATATCTTGGATTATAACTCAAGCGTATGAATGGCGTACGTTTAGCCCCAGACCTAGCCTACATACTGTTAACCAGCTTGAGATTTCAAGTCTAGCCCTAGGTTTGACTTCAACTTTCATGCTACTAGGCCTAACAGTTACAGCAACTTTGGAGTGAAAACAACTCTCTGCATACACCATATAAGAACACTCTAGATATAAGGGCCATCAGAGTGAAGTGCGAGTAGGAACTTAAAAATCTCACTGCAGCATACAAGCTAGTAAAAAAAGAATTTGAGACTGTTACTACGAAGTACTAACCTAGGAGTCTAGCTTATTTATATTAATTGATGAAAAATAGGCTAGTTACAAAACATTAAAGTGGGGATGACACGGCCAAAGTAAGTTCCTAGGTAACTGTTCTTTGGGTACACCTTGACATAAAGTGAATGATTTCCCTAATAAATTATGTCCATAAATACCGAAATACGACGTTTTGAATTCCCAATTACAGGCCAGACTCAGACCATTTGAAATTCGAAAGCGAAAAAACGTATGTGAACGCGTCTCAAAATGGTGAAGTCATTGGAGGCAGGGTTAGCAACACTGTACTAGAGAGCTCACAATCATCGAATCACGTGCATGGTAACGCGTGTTAGCGCAAACATAATTGCAAACACCGGTGCTCCGATAGCAGTGAGCGTACATTGTGAATTGTGCATTGCGCGGTGACTGTTTAAACAGCTCATACAGTAAAGACGCGCTCGTAGTGGGGACGCGCTTAAGTGTGGTCTGCTCATACATATTCATAGCTGTTCTTTATAGCAACCGAACCGCGTCTTCCTTGCACAAAAAAGAACTATTTTTACCCGCGCGCATGCACACGCGAAAACATTGGCCAATGATTTGCTCCGAATCCCCACCATGGTCGGCGCTTTTCGCTCTGTATGTTGGACTCTCTATTGTGATGTAATCGTTTTCATGAGGTTGCTAAGATAAGATAACTTTACCGAGCGTTACATTAGTTCTACATCTAGATGCGCGCCGTAGGGCAGGGTTTGTGGCGCAAATTGCGTCATAAAAGTTAGGCGAGCTGTTGCGGCATTTTTTGAAATTGGGTTTCGAACGCAGTTTTCCTTCGAATATCATTTATGCCGAATTGTACGGGTTTGTAATGGGGTGTGAGATGATATTTGTAAAATACTGTATCTAATCTTGCAATAGCTTACACAAAAGTTTTTGTGGCCGTGTCATGCCCACTTTAACCTTTGACAATCTGTAACGTGAACTATGTCCTTGGTTGCCATGACAACTACACATATCGGTACAACTAACAGTATCATGCCTAGGCTATTACACTTAAACTTTCAGATTTGTGGGATGCGTCCGTTAAGAGTTAAAGTGAATACAGAAAAAAAGGATTTGACCCCCTGTCACGTGACCTTTGACCTTGGTTGCCATGGAAACAACATATTTTGGTAGAACTAGTCTACCCTATTATACATGTGAAGTTTCATGTAAAATGAAGGTTTTCTTTTGAAGTTTTAGTACAAAATAGGGAAAAAAAAGTGTTTTTCTGCAAAATGTGACCTTTGACCTCTGACCTTTGACCTTTTCTTCCCAGGGTCTGGGAGACACAAGTTCCCACCCTGGGGTACCCACCTACCAATTTTGAAAAGAATCGGTCCAGCCCACTAGGAGGAGTTTGAGGGACAAAAACGTTGTTTTACGAACAAATTATCACTTGGAATTTTTTTGTTCCACTCCACCACTTGACCTTTGACCTCTGTTGCTATGGCAACCACATATTTTGGTAGGTCTAGATGCAATCATCATATGTGTGAAGTTTCGTGCCAGGAGAAAGTTTCGTTTTGGAAATATAGCAGAAAATGTGATTTTCACCGAATTTGACCTTTGACCTGTAACCTTTGACCTTCACTTCCGGTTGTGTATCAAAATGCAATTGTTCCACCTGAGGTACCATTCATAGAGCAGGATATAGGAACTAGAGTACGGACTCCCAATGGCGCGTACGTAAAACGTCTGTGATTGCATGGAGACACGGCATCCACGTTCACTCTGGGCATGACTTGGGCAAAAGTCAAGTGGGGAGCGATCATTTGTGTACGAACTGTATGGCAGAAATTGATTCGGCCAATTCCTGCGACTTATTTGTCCTTGTAAAATTGTATTTCATCCTAAAAAGTGGCATAAGCTGTTCGCTTTCACGCGTAAAGATATTTTCTAACTTTTCACGTCAACAGAAATGGTCGGCAAGTGGCTGAATTTGCTTTTCAGTGATAAAAAGAGTAACGTTCGAGGAACGCACTCATGCAGGCAAGGGCAACTCGCCCTTGTAAGACAAAACGGTCTTACAGTTCCAAGTGCTTTTGTAAAGTCGGACAACTCGGTACCTACTAAAAGCATATAGCCCTTCATATACAGACAATTCGGCGTCTTATATAATGAAGCTGGCTACTCAGACAACTCGGCACCTAATGAAACTCCGAACAGAGGAGACAACTCGTCCTCAAATGAAGTCGCAAATGTAGGCCTATCCTAACATTCCAACATTTTTCTCATGTTTGATTTTACATATTTTCTGTGGAGATTGAAAAATGGACATTAAAAAGGAAGGCATATTCTTCTACTAAACTGAATACCTAAGTCACTGGGTGGGATGGAGTTTTTATCATTTTTTTTTCTTTTTCATTCTCAAATTAAAAACTATGCCTAGTAAAGTAGTATAGACTGGGCAGCACAAGTAGCATGACGTGACTGATGTTATTTTATTTTAGTAGCTGGTCAGCTGTTAGTCATATGTTGTAAGTGATTGACTGAAAAGATGAACCAGAATATTTTTGCCAATTGAATCAGTCAGCTTGATATACAGTGGGTAAAAAAGTTACTTAACGTTACTCCCTTCTACGGCTGACTAAAATTTCGCATGAAAGCGACTCATTGAGCCTTGTGAATTAGGGGCACCTAATAAAATACTGTAACAACAGATGCCAAACTGAAAAGAGAAGATTTGAACAGACATTCTATCTTTACTACATTATTTTATTTTTGTACCCTTTTTCTTCCTTTTTCACATACAGATGTTTTTAATTTACAGCTGTAAGGAATAATGATGTAGTAGGACTACAGGTGCAATTTCTTTCTAACCATTGGAAAAGGAGTGCAAAATTTGGGAAAGGGAAGACTGGCAATAGCCACAGTGCACCTTTGAATTTTTTTGAAATGTCACTCCACAATTTCTCACGGTACCTTCCAAGGTGTAGGCTGCAATGTGGCCGGTACCATATGCAAACTACTGCACAGCCTAACTAAAGCCAAACTAAAGCCTACTATATGTGTGTCTTGTATAAAATACTTCTCAGCTTGTCATAATGGCAACAGTGAGCTTGAAGAAACCAGTGTTGTAATCGAGTCACTAAATCTAGTGACTCAAGTCACCAGTTTTCAAACTTTTAAGTGGCTCTACTCGAGTCATTGACTCGAGTCACTGAACTATTCCAATGCTGAAATAACTCCTGAATTCTATTGAGTCACTATCATTTTAAGAGGAGTACGTGACATGAGTGCTGATTTGTTGCAACACAGGCAGAAACTTGAAGCACTAGTTTACTGGCATGCATGAAGAGTAAGAAGCAGAACATGAATAGGCCTACATGTACAGTATACATTTGTCTGATCCACTTCTTCTTCAAACAATGTTAAATAGGTTCAATTCTACCAACCATTTTAGTCCAATCACAGTCACATGTTACAGTACTTCTCTAATTTCTCTGGGCACTTGGAAGTCTTTAAAACTGTTGTCAAGTATAATAAAGAATGCAGTCTTTCACCAGCAGCTGACATTATTGCTTCACATAATTTTGCTTTGGCTTGTTGTTGCAACTGTCCAAACTCCAGTAATTGCAAGGTATGGTGATCCAGAATTAAGATTTTCTTTAAAAATATTCAAGGTGTACTTGATGATAATTAAAAGTCAGTTGACACTTTGTAGGTTAAGTGAACCTGGACTTAAAAGATGACACCCAAGCAGTTCCAATTCTCTTAACCTTCTTCAATAAGCCCCTCGATCCCTCCTCTGCCTAAAATATATCCTCATCCAGACACAATCTCAGTCTGTTACTTCAGAGTGATCATACTTGATCCCAGCATGTAATCAAACATTCTCAGTACAGTGTGTATCAGTTCTGTACTCTGCACTTTTTGAACTTGCTTTCAGTCAAAGAGTAGAGCCAATTGGCAATTTCTGTCTTTGTTCACTTCATTATCTGCTTGTGTGGCAGATGCCTTTAGACATGACCACATCCAGTGTAAAGTACAGAAAACAGTCCATGGCCAGCAGCACTATGAATCTGACATCCCTTGGTTTTCTCCCTGCAAGTGCAAGAAAAAAAATGAAACCATCATCAGTTTCTGTTTGGGGTCAAGATTATGTATTAAAACCAAATGCAACCCGTAGCATAGTACACATGTATAGTAGCTTACAACTCATGATTGGCATCAGGTATTCAATGTTTTTTTTTTTTTCTTCTTCTTTTAAGTGTTGGTAAAAGTAAGTTAAACTGCATCAAGGAATTAAACACTAACATATTTCACCATTTTTCCAAGTAATGTACCTTTCCAGTGCAACAGAATCAAGCTTGATTAGGCTCCAGTATAGGCATATATTGCCTAACGTTACACATGTACATAAATTTTAGGCATCAGACCTTAGTCAGTTACAAATTTGGCTCCAAAAATTTGTCTCAAACATACTTGGGGACTGTAGACACCCTACCCCCTGTTAAGAGTTTTAAAGAAAGTGGCAAAGTATGGTTAAAATTACTGCAACCCTCACCCGGGTGGGTCCAAAACGAAGACCTCCAAAACGAAGACCGAAGACAGAAGACATGAAAAATCTCTAAAACGAAGACCTCCAAAACGAAGACCGAAGACAGAAGACAGGAAAAAACTCTAAAACGAAGACCTCCAAAACAAAGACCGACAACCAAAGTCTCTCCTAGTAGAAGCACGGGAAGCCATCCCCTGCCTTATTAAACACATTGCATAACACCCTGTTGTATATTTCTCTGTTTACTTCCGGGTCTTCGTTTTTCGGTCTTCGTTTTGGAGATTTGCATAATAGGACAATCTCCAAAACGAAGACTACAAAACGAAGACTTTTCTATTGCGTCATCGCCAAAGGCCAAATGTCAAAAACTCATATTCAGCTGACATCTTAGTCATCCTAGAGATTTCATAGCAGCCAAATCGTACCAGATTTCGAACTAAAATACTCCATTTTTCTCAAGATATGAGAAGCACGCATATGTAAAACGAACGGGTAGTATTTGCTACCGTACTTGGAGTAAATCAAAAAAGGGGAGAATTAGCAGCAAGATGAAAAAATAAATTCAAAACAATAAATTGCAAAAGGGAGGAAACAACAATTGCGTTGATTAATTTTAAAATTGGTAATAACGAATAAGATTTTGTTTGCCCACCCCGGAAACTACACGTCGCATAAACGGCACGCGTAATATCACCAAATTACCACTAAATTTAGTCACAAACTAGTCAAAATATCTGACTACTATGCTAACTAGTTATTTCACGAATCCGTTTTCAAAGTGCGCTCGAAGTCCCATCTCGACGCATTCAGCACAGAGTGACGCATATTTCTCTGTTTACTTACGGGTCTTCGTTTTTCGGTCTTCGTTTTGGAGATTTGCATAATAGGGCAATCTCCAAAACGAAGACCACAAAAGGAAGACTTTTCGATTGCATCGCCTCTAGAGGTAGAATAATTGTATGCATGCAAGTGGAGGCACGGGAAGACATCCCCTGCCTTTTTTAACCCATTGCATAACACACCTGTTGTATATTTCTCTGTTTACTTCCGGGTCTTCGTTTTTCGGTCTTCGTTTTGGAGATTTGCATAATAGGGCAATCTCCAAAACGAAGACTACAAAACGAAGACTTTTCTATTGCGTCATCGCCAAAGGCCAAATGTCAAAAACTCATATTCAGCTGACATCTAAGTCATCCTAGAGATTTCATAGCAGCCAAATCGTACCAGATTTCGAACTAAAATACTCCATTTTTCTCAAGATATGAGAAGCACGCATATGTAAAACGAACGGGTAGTATTTGCTACCGTACTTGGAGTAAATCAAAAAAGGGGAGGATTAGCAGCAAGATGAAAAAATAAATTCAAAACAATAAATTGCAAAAGGGAGAAAACAACAATTGCGTTGATTAATTTTAAAATTGGTAATAACGAATAAGATTTTGTTTGCCCACCCCGGAAACTACACGTCGCATAAACGGCACGCGTAATATCACCAAATTACCACTAAATTTAGTCACAAACTAGTCAAAATATCTGACTACTATGCTAACTAGTTATTTCACGAATCCGTTTTCAAAGTGCGCTCGAAGTCCCATCTCGACGCATTCAGCACAGAGTGACGCATATTTCTCTGTTTACTTACGGGTCTTCGTTTTTCGGTCTTCGTTTTGGAGATTTGCATAATAGGGCAATCTCCAAAACGAAGACCACAAAAGGAAGACTTTTCGATTGCACCGCCTCTAGAGGTAGAATAATTGTATGCATGCAAGTGTAGGCACGGGAAGACATCCCCTGCCTTTTTAAACACATTGCGTAACACCCTGTTGTATATTTCTCTCTTTACTTCCGGGTCTTCGTTTTTCAGTCTTCGTTTTGGAGATTTGCATAATAGGACAATCTCCAAAACGAAGACTACAAAAGGAAGACTTTTCGATTGCACCGCCCCTAGAGGTAGAATAATTGTATGCATGCTAGTGGAGGCACGGGAAGACATCCCCTGCCTTATTAAACACATTGCATAACACCCTGTTGTATATTTCTCTGTTTACTTCCGGGTCTTCGTTTTTCGGTCTTCGTTTTGGAGATTTGCATAATAGGGCAATCTCCAAAACCTGAAAACGAAGACTACAAAACGAAGACTTTTCTATTGCGTCATCGCCAAAGGCCAAATGTCAAAAACTCATATTCAGCTGACATCTAAGTCATCCTAGAGATTTCATAGCAGCCAAATCGTACCAGATTTCGAACTAAAATACTCCATTTTTCTCAAAATATGAGAAGCACTCATATATGAAACGAACGGGTAGTATTTTCTTCCGTACTTGGAGTAAATCAAAAACAGGGGAGAATTAGCAGCAAGATGAAAAAATAAATTCAAAACAATTAATTGCAAAAGGGAGGGTACAACAATTGCGTCGATTAATTTTAAAACTCGTAATAATAAATGAGATCTTCTTTGCGTACCGTGGAAACTACACGTCGCATAAACGACTCGCGTAATATCATCAAACGACCACTAAATTTAATCACAAAATTGTCAAAATATTTCACTACTAACTAGTTAGCGCATATGGTTTACTACTTAAGTGGTCAAACTTGACGAATCGGCTCTCAAATATCGCTCGAATCTCCATCTCGATGCATTCAGCACAGAGTGCCAAGCAACGACTCGCTAAATAGCAAATGATACTTCCTTGTATGCCATTCAATAATCGAGCTCGGTAGTTGGTCGTAAATCTCAACTAACTTCTTCTGCATGTTCTTCCTCCAATTTTTGCTCTGCTTCTTCAATTTTTACCTTTCCATTACTTTTTAATGGAATAAATGAAACTTTTTTCTAGGTCTTGAAGGAGAAAGGTTGAAAGTAAAATCAAAGTACATTATTTGGTAAAATCACATTGTGCACAAATCAGTGTTTTGTGCTATAGAGCCTGACATCTTAAGTAGTTTAATAGACGCTTTTTATTGCAGATTTGAATGATTTACTTAAATTTCTTTACGTTGCAGAGCTCAATTTGCTTTAAAAATTTTCTTTGATTTGTTATTTGAGGTTCGCTATTTTTACCTCCTTAATCTTGAATACTTCATTATATTCCACGATTTTCAAAGGAATTTTGTCCTGGGAATCCTTTGCCTCTAGATGCTACCACTCCATGCAGTTGGTTCCTTTAACCGAGCTATGGATCCCACGACAGCACCCAAACTTTAAAAGGAAAACGTTCTTGTGTCATTGTTATTTTAAGATTTAAAGCTTTCTCTTTGATCCCCGTCCATCCATCCGTTTTGCTCTGAACCTTTATGAAATCATAATTTTGGCATTACCAAACCAGCAGCTTATTGACGATAATTTTACCACATTATAGGCATTTGAAATGTCTATCTCCTCAGAGCTTCCGGGGGCTACTCCCCTGTTTCGTGCGATCATTGCCGCTACCCGGCAATAACTTCCTTCTTTCCGCAAAATACGACCCCCCCCCCCCTACTCTTTAAAAATTTCTGGTGACGCCCATGATTTTACTAAGAATTTACAATCAGCGTGTGCCTGACTATTTCCCCATGACTATTTTCCTGGAGGGGATGGGGGAGTTGTTAGTGTGTGATTTGTCATGGAAGTGATATATTACATGCAAAATGAGTCCCGGATTTATAGCAGTTGTTATTTTTCGCTTTGCATCTCATGGGTATTATCAAGGTAATGATGGAAGAATTTTTTTATTTCAGCAATTTAAATTTACATCTCATTAAACTTGTTTTCTGCTTGATTATTTGCTGACAAGACCTTGTTTTCTTGGTAATAGTGAACACGAAAAGTGCGAGATTGTTTTAAAGCAAGAGCAAGTGTATTTTAGAGCAGGTAAAGGTTTGCTTGTCTGGTCACAAATATAAGCTTTTAGGGAAGCACATAGGTCGTTTTTTGCCCTGAGCACATTGTGCTTCCTTAATTGGTGGTATGTATTAAGTGTTGATTGTAATTCAGTAGATATGCTGAAATGAGAAGATCGTTTTTTAGGATCACCGAGTATTTTGCAAGGCTCAAAATTAAATCTTGAAATTCCAAAAAATGTTAAAAGGTACTGAAATCAGAAATGCCCTTTGTAAAGATATCACCTTCTTAAAATAAACATTAGGTATAAATAAGCTTTTGCACGTCGGTGATCTAGTTTTGGAGGTCAAATTATCAGGCTTTCTGTCATTTCTATAATATCTAGCAAGGAATCACAGTGACCAATTGACTCTAGTTTAACTGATATATGATGTGATTTACGTAGTTGCCTTCAATATTTTATCGACTTTTCAAACATGAAAAACGAATTCTGAAGGCTGAGAACACGGTAAATGATTGTATGGAAATTTTTACGCGATTGATTTTTTTCCACGAAATAAATGGGGAATCAGCATTATGATAAATGCACCAGCATTTTGGACGCACGAGGAGAGCATGATAATTTGTGAGTGGAAGATTTTACATACACATAATGGTGGGAAACCCCTAAACCAAATTGGGATCCTGCGCCAATGTTTGCGAAGCAACTGTATTTGAACAGTTGAAAAGTTTATTTCTCCGTAATGTATTGGTAGTGTTATGACACTAAACCTGGAAAACAGTGTTCATACTTGAGGAAATTTTTTTTCATACAGAGCTATTTTCACGACAATTTCTCAGATATGTACATTACAGTTCAAAAGATTATTCACTTACATGCATTACTAAGAAAAGAGCTTGAATTACATGGAACTTAATGCACTTTTATGCCTTTCGGTAAAAATAACTACCACATTTACACCATACACCCACTCCATTTTCAGGAAATTTGAATCGCAATACTGAAGTCTCATCTTTGACCAAAATTACCCAAAACTGTTGTTTAACGTGTACAACGTATATATCTGCTGCTGTGAGAAGAAAGCTCATCTTTGTATTTTAGTAACAAGCAGAAATAAAAGTTTCAAATAACTGAAGTGACCCCTGTTTTGTAATTGCTTTTCAATATTTTGTCTACAGTTATAAATTAACGTAAATTGCAGAAACGATGAAATGGAAACACGAAGGTTCGGACCCTGTTAAATAATACATACTTTTATATGTGCGTTGGGCAGAGATACAGTTTCGTTCACTTCCTGTGTCATGAGTATGAATATTCTGTGTAGTCAACAAATATTAATTTTGTGTCTTCGTTTTAGTGAGGAAAGGAGGTCACATTAGATACGGCATGTCGTCCATCTACCAAAGGCGCAATCGAAAAGCTATGTGTTGTTGTTTTTGTTGTGGATATTGCCAGATGAGGCAAATCAAATATCGAGAAACGATGACCGGGAAATAAAAAAAAAAAGAAATATTCATCAGACTGTCCTGCAATGTTATAGATATACCGGTTTGTTCCGGTGCTACAAATTCCTTTCCCCATGATATTGCACTCGACAGTAATAACGTTATAGAACTTTTCCTGGTTGATGATTTCTACGGGTAACTCATTGGGTATGGTATGCAAAAAAAAAGATATGGCATATTGCAGAAGTATTTCCTTTGTTAATCATTATGTTATCATTTAACTCTTAATTACTTGTCGAAAACTTCACCAATTTGTGACCGAAGAGGCATTTTTTCAACTTGAACAATAGTCCCTTTAAAGGTCGTGAAAATGAAGAAGTTCAAGTTGGCTATTTGATGTGAAAAACATTACAATCCAAAAGAGGGGCCTCGATTGCCATCAGAATCCTTAAAAATGGACCATTTGACAGGGTAATTTGTGATTTGTGCTAAATCATGCATTTGCACTTAATCATGTATAAGCATACAGGAGCTGAATACGGATAACGCAATTGAAAATTCTTCGTTTTGTGGTCTTCGTTTTGGAGATTGCCCTATTATACAAATCTCCAAAACGAAGACCGAAACTTAACGAAGACCCGGAAGTAAACAGAGAAATATACAACAGGGTGTTATGCAGTGTGTTTAATAAGGCAGGGGATGTCTTCCCGTGCCTCCACTAGCATGCATACAATAATTCTACCTCTAGGGGCGGTGCAATCGAAAAGTCTTCCTTTTGTGGTCTTCGTTTTGGAGATTGCCCTATTATGCAAATCTCCAAAACGAAGACCGAAAAACGAAGACCCGGAAGTAAACAGAGAAATATACAACAGGGTGTTATGCAATGTGTTTAATAAGGCAGGGGATGTCTTCCCGTGCCTCCACTAGCATGCATACAATTATTCTACCTCTAGGGGCGGTGCAATCGAAAAGTCTTCCTTTTGTAGTCTTCGTTTTGGAGATTGCCCTATTATACAAATCTCCAAAACGAAGACCGAAACTTAACGAAGACCCGGAAGTAAACAGAGAAATATACAACAGGGTGTTATGCAATGTGTTTAATAAGGCAGGGGATGTCTTCCCGTGCCTCCACTTGCATGCATACAATTATTCTACCTCTAGGGGCGGTGCAATCGAAAAGTCTTCCTTTTGTGGTCTTCGTTTTGGAGATTGCCCTATTATGCAAATCTCCAAAACGAAGACCGAAAAACGAAGACCCGTAAGTAAACAGAGAAATATGCGTCACTCTGTGCTGAATGCGTCGAGATGGGACTTCGAGCGCACTTTGAAAACGGATTCGTGAAATAACTAGTTAGCATAGTACTCAGATATTTTGACTAGTTTGTGACTAAATTTAGTGGTAATTTGGTGATATTACGCGTGCCGTTTATGTGACGTGTAGTTTCCGGGGTGGGCAAACAAAATCTTATTCGTTATTACCAATTTTAAAATTAATCAACGCAATTGTTGTTTTCTCCCTTTTGCAATTTATTGTTTTGAATTTATTTTTTCATCTTGCTGCTAATTCTCCCCTTTTTTGATTTACTCCAAGTACGGTAGCAAATACTACCCGTTCGTTTTACATATGCGTGCTTCTCATATCTTGAGAAAAATGGAGTATTTTAGTTCGAAATCTGGTACGATTTGGCTGCTATGAAATCTCTAGGATGACTTAGCTGTCAGCTGAATATGAGTTTTTGACATTTGGCCTTTGGCGATGACGCAATAGAAAAGTCTTCGTTTTGGAGATTGCCCTATTATGCAAATCTCCAAAACGAAGACCGAAAAACGAAGACAAGGAAGTAAACAGAGAAATATACATCAGGGTGTTATGCAATGTGTTTAATAAGGCAGGGGATGTCTTCCCGTGCCTCCACTAGCATGCATACAATTATTCTACCTCTAGAGGCGGTGCAATCGAAAAGTCTTCCTTTTGTGGTCTTCGTTTTGGAGATTGCCCTATTATGCAAATCTCCAAAACGAAGACCGAAAAACGAAGACCCGTAAGTAAACAGAGAAATATGCGTCACTCTGTGCTGAATGCGTCGAGATGGGACTTCGAGCGCACTTTGAAAACGGATTCGTGAAATAACTAGTTAGCATAGTAGTCAGATATTTTGACTAGTTTGTGACTAAATTTAGTGGTAATTTGGTGATATTACGCGTGCCGTTTATGCGACGTGTAGTTTCCGGGGTGGGCAAACAAAATCTTATTCGTTATTACCAATTTTAAAATTAATCAACGCAATTGTTGTTTCCTCCCTTTTGCAATTTATTGTTTTGAATTTATTTTCTCATCTTCCTGCTAATTCTCCCCTTTTTTGATTTACTCCAAGTACGGTAGCAAATACTACCCGTTCGTTTTACATATGCGTGCTTCTCATATCTTGAGAAAAATGGAGTATTTTAGTTCGAAATCTGGTACGATTTGGCTGCTATGAAATCTCTAGGATGACTTAGCTGTCAGCTGAATATGAGTTTTTGACATTTGGCCTTTGGCGATGACGCAATAGAAAAGTCTTCGTTTTGTAGTCTTCGTTTTGGAGATTGCCCTATTATGCAAATCTCCAAAACGAAGACCGAAAAACGAAGACCCGGAAGTAAACAGAGAAATATACAACAGGGTGTTATGCAATGTGTTTAATAAGGCAGGGGATGTCTTCCCGTGCCTCCACTAGCATGCATACAATTATTCTACCTCTAGGGGCGGTGCAATCGAAAAGTCTTCCTTTTGTAGTCTTCGTTTTGGAGATTGTCCTATTATGCAAATCTCCAAAACGAAGACCGAAAAACGAAGACCCGGAAGTAAACAGAGAAATATACGACAGGGTGTTGTGCAATGTGTTTAATAAGGCAGGGGATGTCTTCCCGTGCCTCCACTAGTATGCATACAATTATTCTACCCCTAGGAGCGGTGCAATCGAAAAGTCTTCCTTTTGTAGTCTTCGTTTTGGAGATTGTCCCATTATGCAAATCTCCAAAACGAAGACTGAAAAACGAAGACCCGGAAGTAAACAGAGAAATATACAACAGGGTGTTATGCAATGTGTTTAAAAAGGCAGGGGATGTCTTCCCGTGCCTCCACTTGCATGCATACAATTATTCTACCTCTAGAGGCGGTGCAATCGAAAAGTCTTCCTTTTGTGGTCTTCGTTTTGGAGATTGCCCTATTATGCAAATCTCCAAAACGAAGACCGAAAAACGAAGACCCGTAAGTAAACAGAGAAATATGCGTCACTCTGTGCTGAATGCGTCGAGATGGGACTTCGAGCGCACTTTGAAAACGGATTCGTGAAATAACTAGTTAGCATAGTAGTCAGATATTTTGACTAGTTTGTGACTAAATTTAGTGGTAATTTGGTGATATTACGCGTGCCGTTTATGCGACGTGTAGTTTCCGGGGTGGGCAAACAAAATCTTATTCGTTATTACCAATTTTAAAATTAATCAACGCAATTGTTGTTTCCTCCCTTTTGCAATTTATTGTTTTGAATTTATTTTTTCATCTTGCTGCTAATTCTCCTCTTTTTTGATTTACTCCAAGTACGGTAGCAAATACTACCCGTTCGTTTTACATATGCGTGCTTCTCATATCTTGAGAAAAATGGAGTATTTTAGTTCGAAATCTGGTACGATTTGGCTGCTATGAAATCTCTAGGATGACTAAGATGTCAGCTGAATATGAGTTTTTGACATTTGGCCTTTGGCGATGACGCAATAGAAAAGTCTTCGTTTTGTAGTCTTCGTTTTGGAGATTGTCCTCTTATGCAAATCTCCAAAACGAAGACCGAAAAACGAAGACCCGGAAGTAAACAGAGAAATATACAACAGGGTGTTATGCAATGTGTTTAATAAGGCAGGGGATGGCTTCCCGTGCTTCTACTAGGAGAGACTTTGGTTGTCGGTCTTTGTTTTGGAGGTCTTCGTTTTAGAGTTTTTTCCTGTCTTCTGTCTTCGGTCTTCGTTTTGGAGGTCTTCGTTTTAGAGATTTTTCATGTCTTCTGTCTTCGGTCTTCGTTTTGGAGGTCTTCGTTTTGGACCCACCCACCCTCACCCTAGCAGACCAAAATTGCATGCCAGCTCTTTTTAACTAATGCCCTACTGTTTTACAGCCTGCTGCTAATTAATAACACGCCCTGCAAGCCATTTTTGCCCCATCTGACCTAAATTCCTAGCCCCACCAGTGTAAAAAGACCTCTTGTTTATATGACATCTCATTGCATCGTGAAAAGGCTCCATGCACAAAGCTTACAGAAGGAGAGTGGATTATTTGGATTCAGAAACTATCCAGTAACGTTAGGCGTAATATACTGTATACTACGTATATAGGCCTATTGCATACTAACTGTGTTACAGGAACATGTTCGCACTAGGTGAAGAAAAATGCGTCTTTTTCAACTAAAACAAAAATAAAATACCTAACCACCACAAGAAACTTACAATTTATGAGAGATACTACATCCTCCTCCTTTTCTGATAGTAGTAGATGATTTTAGAAATCAAATTTTTGGACGTTCATGTGCATGTGATTTGTATGAATCTATGTAAGCAACGCGTCTGTTGCCCAGATAGAATATGGGTACTGAGTGCCCATGCGATCACAGCTGTTTTGGGGAGTCCGCCCTCTAGTTCCTATTATCCTCCTCTATGGTACCATCTTACCAAGTTTGAAGAAAATCGGCCCAGCCGTTTACAAGATATTAAGAAAACAAAATTGGACACACACACACACACATACGCCCCCCCCCCCACACACACACCCACACACTCACCCACCAACACACACACACACACACGGACAGGTTTTGACCTATCTCTCAACCATGGACCTTCAGTCACCCCGGGGTACCTCACCATGGGTAAGACCTCGAGACTAATAACCTGGGAAAATTTACCGTTACCATGGCAACCATTGCGATTTAAGCTGGCATTGCCATATATAGCCCAATAGGCAAAGTGACTACAATATCTCATCCTCCTCACGAAGCGATGAGATAAAAAGATGCTTGTATCAAAATAGGTAGGACTAGGGAGCTACAAATTGGTGCCTGGGTAGCCTTGGCTGTATATGACTAATGTTAGGCCTACTAGTACTGGACCTATGATGGTGGGGGGGGGGGGAGGAGGGAAGGTGTTTTGCCTGCAAAATTCAGCACAGATCAGAGTACTAAATTGTTAGCCCTATACCCTTAAATTTAGGAACTCTCCTAACTTCTTTTATTTTTAATGCCATGCCTCTTTTATTTTGTTCTTCTATTTAGGCCTTAAGGGCTTGGTATATCCCACTGTAGACAGGGCAGCCTAACTAGATCACAGTGGAATCAGGATGAGCAACAGTCAGACAACTGAAATACCTGATGTATTCATGCTAGGGGTGGAGAAAGTTTGCCAAGGTAGGCATATTGCAAACTGTTGACTCATAAACCCACATGAAGTAAATTCTACTCCATTGATACCTGCTCCCTGTTTTGTTGAATGCAAGAGGAAGTAGAGACCTTCTAATTAGTTGGCTTTTTAAAGCATGATGGCTGCATAAAAACCCCTTTCACTGTAGTCATATGTAGCAACCAATACAGTCCTGTAGCTTCAAAATTTTGTGTTTTTGTACTGAGGTGTTCTATGCCACCTGTTCCCATGTGCTTGTTTGGATTGATTAAAATGTTGCACACGTATAACCTAAATTTCTTCAGAATTTATAAGAAACCACATGGCCTGTTGTTAAATCAAGCAGCTGTTTATGGTAATGTAGTAAGAGTGTGAAGATTAAGCTGCTAAATCCAACTTATTTTTTTATCCACAGAGTTGATGGTGCAAGCATATACAGTACATCAGCATATAGAAACATGTCTGTGAAAGTGTGAGAAGCACCAAAAAGTGAAGTTGAGAGTACCCTCATATGCAGAGATGCTGAGATTACAATTCTGTCTTGGTACAGATCAGAAATGATGAGTAAGCAACTCAGTAGAGGATTAACCAGTACATTAAAGTGCATTTTAGGCTGTCGGCAAATTTTGCCCTATCAGGGGTATATAGTTTCGCTAAGACTTACTGCCCAGAGAAGACTGTCAAATGAAATGATGGGTTTATATTCTTTGTCAGGATACTCTAGGGATTACCTGTGCAAATTTTTTTATGGAAAAATCCAACTCGGCCACTGCCTTAAGGCAAGTTATGAAATTTTTAAATTTTATAGCTAGAGACCCAAAATTGGTCTTAAATGTTTGCTTGTGGTCACCAAAATGGAAATACATGCTGACGAGGAACAATTTCATGCTTGAGTGATTTTTAGGGCCAAAAGTGGCATTTTTGGCCAAAATTATCAGTTTTCTTGTTAAAGTTGACAATTTAAGCAGAATTCATTAAAATTTCGTCAAAATAGAAAACTTAGCAAGCTCATGATCCTCTGGGTAGATCATAGCATGATACAAGTGAAGTATTTATGTCATCCTGAGAGATCCGTAGCTTGCCTCAGTGCATTTGGTATGTACCTAAGCAACAGCCAGGCACAGGCAGTTTTTGTGCAGTGGACTTTGTACAGTGGTTCTGCATATAAAACACATGCTGGGTTGTGAAATGACTGGACCCAAAGCAGTTAAACTGTGTGCACCTGTTGAGCGAAGTGTCCAGGAATGTTGCGTTACAGTGTAGGTATGCCATAAACTTAAAAAAGGGAGTACCGGCAGTCAACTGAAATTTCTACTTGGACTTGTGGCAAAATAGTATAACTTGAAGAATAAAAAAGATGCTTGTATCAAAATAGGTAGGACTAGGGAGCTACAAATTGGTGCCTGGGTAGCCTTGGCTGTATATGACTAATGTTAGGCCTACTAGTACTGGACCTATGATGGTGGGGGGGGGGAGGAGGGAAGGTGTTTTGCCTGCAAAATTCAGCACAGATCAGAGTACTAAATTGTTAGCCCTATACCCTTAAATTTAGGAACTCTCCTAACTTCTTTTATTTTTAATGCCATGCCTCTTTTATTTTGTTCTTCTATTTAGGCCTTAAGGGCTTGGTATATCCCACTGTAGACAGGGCAGCCTAACTAGATCACAGTGGAATCAGGATGAGCAACAGTCAGACAACTGAAATACCTGATGTATTCATGCTAGGGGTGGAGAAAGTTTGCCAAGGTAGGCATATTGCAAACTGTTGACTCATAAACCCACATGAAGTAAATTCTACTCCATTTATACCTGCTCCCTGTTTTGTTGAATGCAAGAGGAAGTAGAGACCTTCTAATTAGTTGGCTTTTTAAAGTATGATGGGTGCATAAAAACCCCTTTCACTGTAGTCATATGTAGCAACCATACAGTCCTGTAGCTTCAAAATTTTGTGTTTTTGTACTGAGGTGTTCTATGCCACCTGTTCCCATGTGCTTGTTTGGATTGATTAAAATGTTGCACACGTATAACCTAAATTTCTTCAGAATTTATAAGAAACCACATGGCCTGTTGTTAAATCAAGCAGCTGTTTATGGTAATGTAGTAAGAGTGTGAAGATTAAGCTGCTAAATCCAACTTATTTTTTTATCCACAGAGTTGATGGTGCAAGCATATACAGTACATCAGCATACAGAAACATGTCTGTGAAAGTGTGAGAAGCACCAAAAAGTGAAGCTGAGAGTACCCTCATATGCAGAGATGCTGAGATTACAATTCTGTCTTGGTGCAGATCAGAAATGATGAGTAAGCAACTCAGTAGAGGATTAACCAGTACATTAAAGTGCATTTTAGGCTGTCGGCAAATTTTGCCCTATCAGGGGTATATAGTTTCGCTAAGACTTACTGCCCAGAGAAGACTGTCAAATGAAATGATGGGTTTATATTCTTTGTCAGGATACTCTAGGGATTATCTGTGCAATTTTTTTGATGGAAAAATCCAACTCGGCCACTGCCTTAAGGAAGCGGGCCACTAACTCCAATACACATGTCCAGGAAAATGTTTACTGAAAGACAAAGCGCCATAAAAAATTTATGGGATGTTGTTTGTGACTGTGTTACTTACAAAATATGATCATTTTTGCGTTTGGATTTTGTAGACAATGAGTTGAAATACATGCTGTGCAAAATTCAAGGCAATCTGACCAATTTTGGTGCCATTTTTTTAATGTATTACTCCGCTCTGTGAAATGCCGTTTTTGAGTAGCTATCATGGCGGGAAACACATCCCTATCGTTCAAGGCTCCCTAGCTCAAAATTTCAATGGTCATGGTACGGAAATTTGAAAGTGCCATGAAAGTCGAGATTGTGGGCTTCGATCAGAGGGGTAGCATGTCCTGGTTGAAAACTTCTACTGGGAGCTAGGGGGCACGGAAGTAGCCTAATTTAGTGTGTAAGTCAATGGGACTTATAATTAGTGGCCCGCTACCTTTATGTCCCTGCTACGTCGGTTTCGCGCTTAACGTTAACTGCGAATGAGTAACTCGAGCTGGATACCGATCCAAATTGTATAATCTGGGTCACTCCGATCTCTGAAAAAAGAATAGTACCCTTCAACCCATCTAGTATCATTTTTGTATCGAGGAACGTCGAAATCTGGAAGATTAACAATACGAATACGGGCGAGAATGTCACCAAGCTTTATTTCGTGTAATAGGTTCTAATAGGCACTGGCATCTGGGGTGCGTTGGTTCTCAAGTTATATGGAATAGTTGTAGCTTTAATTCCGCTTAGCAGTAATTTACATGCTATCTAAAAATCCTAAACCGCTACAAGCTTACTTAAAATTTGGTGGTCGAGCTGTTATTAGCGACTAGGAACGGTTTCCCTTCCGAAAAAATATCGGAATTCGTGTACTAAATTTTCTGGTCCCAATATGAGCCTCTGAGCTCAGTACTAGTGCCAAACTGAAAACGGTACACTGATCACATTTTGTAAAAGCCATCAGCCCTTTCCCGATGAAATGCTTGTTGTGACACTCGACAAAGTAGCCATGCATTAAAATTTTGATCTTTCTGGCACAAAATGTCATCAGAAATTCCTGCCCCTGGAGACTGGGTGTCATGACATGGCCGATAGCTTTAGACAGGGGCAGGTTTTTCAATGGAAAATCGCAATTCAGACCTGGCATCTTTGCTACTAGACGTAGACCTTTCAGGTGGGGTAGGGGGGCTGCACTTCTCCCAGAGCAGGGGAATTGCTTATTTCAGGGCACTGACATTTACATATATTTATGGGCAAGGGGTGGCATGCAGCTAGTCAGTTCGGCCTGCAGCGGACCGTGTTGACATACGGCCGGGCAAAATAGAACTTGAACTTATATTCAGTTCACGGCAAACAGGATCCGCCTCTTCCCGTAGCCTACGTCTTTGTGGATTTTTTGAAATGACGGTACCCGATATGTTTTTTTTTAATATATCAACTTGAAAATTTTTTACCTTCTATTTCCGCATTTTTAATCTTAGTTTCAGTCGGTTGAGCATAACTTTACTAAAGCTGGACCGACTTCCTTGGTTCAAGATCATTTGCTGTCTAATTATGACTGAATCCGATTCCGTCAAAAGTCAGATACAAATTCAATCCTTGAAACTCGTTTGAACTTGGTGCGGGTTCGGCAAAGATATACGGAAAGTCACTGCAAGCGCTACTTTGGATTCTATGTCCCGCATGCGGTGTGTATGAGAACATTTGACTACGGTAGGCCAAAGCTTCCCTGCCTGGAACGGTCTTAGAGACTATCTTCAATTGGCGCGGAGCGCATACAAAATTTTGAAAAATCGCGACCCCTCAGACCAGCAGACCCCGATGACATTTCAAAAGTTTCCCAAATTTTGTTGTCCTTTTAGACAAAATATTTCAAAATCAAGAACTTTAATTGTAGAAAAATTGGAATGTTATGAAAGACAGGTCACAAAAATAGCAACATAGCTGCCGGTGTCTCTTCATGATGTGGTGTCACAATGGCAATTTAAATATCCGATTTTGATCAAGTTATGTCCAGAGCTCAGAAAAGTTTAGTGAGAACTAGCGCACTTTATGTTGCATGATGCGGCGAGCAAAGCGCGCCGGAAATTTCGCTGTTTTTTTGAGATTTGGAAAATTAAAAAAGGGGTTTCTGACTCACGGGAAGTGGGGGAGCGGAAGCATGCGTCCGCTCTCATTTTGCACTGGGGGGGGGGGAGCTTTCTCCCCCAGCCCCCGCTTCCTACTCCTATGCTTAAAAAAATTTTTTTTTTCTTTTTACTTTTCGAAAGGTATGCCTACCATTTCAAACCAATTGTGCTCAAAGAGTTCCAAATGAAATGTTTACCTATAAAATACATGCAAAATCAAGCGTTATGAATAAGTGCATGGCAGGTTCGAACCACTGGTTGTTGTGATTATATCTCTAGGAATCTTGGGCCCCTCTCCATCTGAAAGATGATGATGTATTGATACAGTACAGCTCTCACCCCGGTCTTTTCACATTTTGTAAACTTTACCCCACGATCGGTTCCATTTTTCCTGGCAGACAGAGATGCTCGCGATCAGTTCTACTACATGATGCTAAGTTTCTCGCAGGTAATTTGAGATTGGTTCTTTGATGATAGTTCATATAGTTTGAACTAATACTTGGAGTGAACGGCCAAGGCTTCATGGAGTTTCGACGCTGGTTCAAAATCATGCAGGCATGCTCACTAGAAGAGGTTATACTTTACAGCGTAAGGTATAGTCAAAGTTTTTTGGCAGCCCAGCTGAAAATTGGAACCCTTTTGGGTTAAACCCTTTGAACCCAAAGGGTTTCAAGTGATACCTTTTGTAAATACCCTTTCATTTAAAGGGCAGTTCCTTTGGTAGATGATGGAAATTGGTCAAAACTCAAAGGGAATTATAAAATTACCCTTTTTATAAACCAAACCCTTTTGAAAACCCGTTACCATTTGGAAACTGTTGAAACCTTTTGGTTAATTTGGACAAAAGATCTCAATGGGAATTAAGTTCTGCTTGGCCGTAAGGAGTGTCCATTGAGGCCTTTCCTCTAAAGTCGGTTAGATGGACGGGGTTTTACATAACGGCCCATATGGCCAACTTCTAACCAAGTGGTTTACGTCGAGCCGCCACATATCGAAAGGTTTTTAGTTGCGGTGCCTGCCTTGCAGGCAGCACCGCAACTAATGCAGTTACTCTCGCGATGCCAATTTCTGACTTTTCCGGCACTTTATTTCTATCTTCTTGTAGATGCTTTGTGGTATCGAAATACGGTTTAGTGCAATTTGTAGGGATGGTACTTCTCTTTCGTGTTTTTAAGTTTTGGTGGAAATATGACTTTCGCGAGAGTGTAAAATTGGGGTTTTTTCATGTAAAATTTGGAAACGTGTTCTATTTTTAGTAACAATCTTGCGGAAAAACGAGGTCCGTATGTACTCTGGGGAAAAGTTGTTTGTTAATTTAACACAGCGCCATCATTTTGGTTGTTTTTTTTTTTTAATTCATTACAGATTGATGTTTAGTGAATTTTGAGTATTTATATGAGGATTTCTTTGTAGGGATTTATTCTTTTCAAGTGGCATGGTCGATCATGACGATCGTGGGGTATTATTTATACGTTCGGAAAGATCTACATGTATATTTTATTTTTTCGTTGTTGATAGCTGTTTGAGAGAAAAAATGTTTAGGAAGCTTGTGTTGATAGATTCAAACATGGTTTTGTGAAAACTGGGGGGTTTGATTTGCCGTCTATTGAAATAGGAAAATGTATTTCAGTTGAGAGTAGGCCGATTCGTGTGAGAAAAGAACGTGGGGATGGTAATTGTTTTTTCGGTGTTTGGCATTACTGGTTACAGGGGTAGAAGATAATCATTTTTATTTCAGACAAGTCATTGTAAGTTCATTGTGTAGTTAATCGGGAAAAACGTGCCATTTATTTAGTCAATACAGGTGGAGTACATTATGACGTAGTGTTGGAAATAGAAGATAATGAGTCTGTACATGATAGCAGCGTTATAGAGAATTGGTTGAAGAGGGGTTGTGTTAATGAACATAGTGAAGAAATTTTCGGTGTTAAATGTAACATATTGAAAAGAGGAGACATTTTATTTGAAGAGGAGCGTAATCAAATGTCAATGCAAAGTTATGTGAAGAGAGCAGATGTTTGTTTAAATGAGGGGGAGTAATCATATATTAGTGAAAGGTTCTAGGGGAGTGACTGAAGATAGGTATAAATGTTGGGAAAATAAAGGTTTTGTGATAAAACGTAGTGTGGGTATTGCAAGTGATAGTACTAAAATGATGTTTAGAGAACAAATACGTAAGCGTCAATTTAGAAAAGAAGAGGAGAGTCCAATTAGAGAATTGCAACATCGCTTTTGGAATAAAATTATGGACGGGCCTATATATGTTTGCTTTTATTGTGAGCGGTTATGGTATAAAGAATGTGCACTGTGGGCGAATTTAGTTAGATTTAGTGGAAATACTAATATTTGTAAGCAGGAAGAAGGTATAGATAAAGGATAGGTCTGTAAAACCTGTTTAAAATATATAAAAGAAGGCAGAGTTCCGTTATTAAGTCGAGATAATAATATGAAAATGTATGAGATACCAGAAGAATTGAAATTACATCGTCTTGAAGAAAGGTTGGTCGCTTTGCGAACACCTTTTATGCAGTTGCGTGAGCTTCCTCGAGGAGGGCAATTTAGTATTAAGGGAAATGTTGTTAATGTCCCGTCTGATGTGGTGGCAACAATTAAAACTTTACCTATAAGACTTGAAGAGAGCCAAGTAATTCCTGTCAAATTTAAGAGGAAATTAAGTTATAAAACGGCTGTTTTTTTTGAAAATGTTAGGCCTAGAAGTGTTGTTCTTGCTGCTCGCTGGCTGATAGAAAATGAGGATATCAAGATACAAAACAATGACTTAGGAAAGGAAGACACGTTTTGAAAAGGATGAACAACTTCTGGCCTACACGATGTTGAGTTCGCGCTAGGAGGGCCTGTATAATAAAGTAGCCAGGTTCCTGTTTTTTGACTCATTCAAAATGCCGTTTTGCATCGCGGAAGGATATATTGCAAAAAATGCCTGAAATACCTTCAATTTTCTTTGAATGATTACTTCAACTACTTTCCTATCACATAGAGATCACAAATTGAACACATCTCTTCACTAACATGGTCTAATCCCCCTCCCCCCCCCCCAAAAAAAAGTTTTTCTAGGGTGTTAAATTCGTAGGGTAACCTCCTTCGGCGGGATTCCCCTTGAATTGGTGGTGTGCTACCTTTTGTCTTCTCTGCAGGTGGCGCACCACCATTAATTGTTGCCATTGACTTACACACTAAACATGCTTGGTTATTCTGCCTCTAATTCCTTGTCAAAGTTTTCAATGCCAGTGTGTGTACCATCAAAGCGAAGCTGACGAGTTGTTTATTAATGGCACGCAAGAATTCCCATAGCATGACCATTGACTTTTTGAGCTACAGGCGTATGAATTAAAAAGTAGTGATTCTCCCCCCTTGTCACTACCCAGCATATGAGATAGGTCCGCTGACATTCCGAAGCCTCTCAGTCAGCTCAGGTGTAACCAATTTCAACCATTTTCTCACAAAATAATCTCCAACTCAACCACTACCAAAAACATGCAACAAACCATTCACAGCTTTCTTTTAACATGTTGAAAAATTAACCCAAACAAAATTTTTAGGGACTATGGCCAGAGGGTTCACCTTTTGCCCAAAGTGCAATTTTAGGTAATGGTGGTGCGCCCCCTGCAAAGTCATACATATCACTCATCCGTGTCCGTGAAAAATCATGGGGTCGTCCCATAGTTGCATTGACAGAAGAACTATATTCAAAAAAGGTCACAGCAGGGAGCTGCCTTTAGTAGCAGCTCCCTGGTATTAGTCCCGTTCATATACGTCACTAGTATCCCTTCCCCAATTATTTTTAAGTTCAGCATTTAATCAAACTTGAACGATATTGTCTTACACAAATCAGAGTGTCGAACCATCCAGTAATCAATCATAAAGATACATTGCATCATTTTTACGTCCTATAATGAAACGTGAATACCAAAATGTCGATGTTTATAATTTATAGCTATTAGCTGCGATTCGTCTGTCATCATATTATTAACCAGACACGTTTCTTATTACATTCTATAGCAAGGACTTTTTGTCGCTTCTTTGACGATGTCCTTTGCGTTCCCACGAACCCAGTGTTACCTCGAGTTGCCCGGGTAACTCATTAAATAGCAAGGTCAACTCACCGTTTTCCTCGTGTGAACGGGGCTAGGGCTAGGGCAAACTCGAGGCAAGTTTGCCCCACGAAGGGAGGTGGGTTGAGATGAGCTTGCTCGAGGCAAACCTTCCAGAGTAAATAAACATTTGGCCTCAGGCGGTCAGATGTTGACCGATTGATGAGTTCCCGGTACATATCAGTCTCGTGCAATGTGCACATTGGCGTTTTCTAATCTACAAGCCATGCGTGTAGCTAGTGTGTCCAAAGTAGCATTGACTTTATTCTAGTCGTGTTCATAACACTTAGATTGGCAATAGGTTGAAGAAAGATTGGAGCTATACATGGAAGAAGCAAACATCGAAAGGAATGTTCGGGAGGGGAGAAAAGTACTATTGGAGCGAGAAGGCATCCCTCATTAGAATGGATTATGCTAGGAACGCTCTTATATACTCGAAGATGGCAGAGAGAATACCGCGAATCAATTCTTATATAAAACGAACAACTTAAAAAAGGAGTACCCTAAGTACGAAGAATGTATTTCCTTGAGCGCTGGTAATTGTACGATTACTATCACTGGTCTGTTGGTAAGTAACATGTGAGCCAAGTTGTTTTTCTATGGACCACTGCTAGAAGATGCATGCCATTAGACCAATTAACTTCTTGGAAAAGGTCAAAATTTCTTGTGGGCGCCCGTCAGTGCCACAGGACCAGCATGTGTTTAGGAGTAGGCTATGTAGCCAAAGGAGGATCCAGCCTCTAGCTCATGTACGGCATAGTTGAAAAGGGGCATTTTTGGAAGGGCAGAAAATCTTTTATTCTGTCCGAAAGACTATCTAAGCGGAGTGCCACCAAAAGTTGGCACGGAAATTACAGAAAATTTTGAAAATCGCAACCCTCAGACAGCCGGAAATTGCATTTCCCAATCTTGAAAGTAGAATACAATCAATCATAAGTTTCAAGTTTTGTTTGCAAATATGTTCACTTCAGTAAAACATGAAAAGTAACTGTTTTGCCGAAATACCTAATTAAAATCATGAATGAGATCGGACTGAACTTGCGTGCGATGTGGAATAACTGAAAACCCAATGAAATTGTCCTGCTCCCCCCCCCCCCCATGACCTCGCAGATGAAAAATATGACATTAAAAATACAAATATAAATAAAATTATGCAATGTAATATATATGATGTCAGTAACTAAATTTATAATCTTATTGTCAGGGGTGGCGCCAGGATTTTGCCCGACAGGGGGCCAAGCTCCCCGACAAGAGGGCCAGCATTTCAAAGCCCCGACAAAGTTTATTGAGTTACTCCCGGTGGGACGTGATTTGGTAGAATTTTGAATTTGAAATTGGGAAATTTGGGGCTTAGTTTTTAACCCGGAGTTTATTTTGAAGAAAAATCTTAAATTTTTGTAATAAATTTGGATTTTGTAAAGACCATTAAAAATTGGCGTGTTTATGGAAGAATCTGTCCTTCATATGGGCAAAGTCAAAAACGTCTTATACGCGACAGAATTCTGTTGGGGTTATATATTTAATCGTTCTAGGCCTACGTTCTTAGGTCTGAAGACGTGACTAGAAGTTTGCTCGAAACATGTGTCCCTTTTTTGAACGAAGATTTGAAAATTAAGAGCTTATTACATTATAGAAATTTTGAACTTTAATATTAGAAAATTTGGGTTTTTTGGTAAGTTTAGAATGACAAAATTGGGTTCTTTATTGAGTGATATGCCTTTCAAGAGCAAAATTAGGTAGAATGTCGAGGTGATTAACAGAGTTGGCTTTGGTTATTTGTTGTACTGAGTATCCATCGAAATTGGGCAACTGCTTACCACTTTTAACAATCTGAAGCTTATATTGAAGAAAAATTGTGATTTTGTGAAAGATTTTGGAGTTTTTCAGAAGAATTTGACCTGTTTATGAGAAAAAATCAAGTAAGAGGTGATCTGTAGTTTTGTTGGGTTACTGAATATCATCAGGTAGATCATAAGGCCCTCGGACCACATTGGAAAATTTTCATGCCGGAAAAGTTTGGCTTCCCATATATTTGAAGTTTTATATTTGATATATTGGAATAGGCGTGTGGATGCGTTTCAGTTTGGGAGGGGCAGAATCGTTTTCTTTTTTTGTCCGAAAAAAGTAATCCTGACCGAAAGACTATCTACGTGAAACGCACAGATATTTTTGAAAAATTGAGAACCACAGACAGCAAAAAAGGGGCATTTCCCGGGCCAGAAACTGGAAAGCAAAGTAGTCATTATTTTGAGTTTTCTTTCGGAATAAAATTTTCACTTTATTATATTTCCCAAAATCGAACAATAATGTGCAAGAATGCATTGTTCCGTTAAGTTATCTGTTCCGCCAAAACATTATCTAAGCGGAGCGCCACCATCATTGGCGCGGAACGTACAGAAAATTTAAAAAAAAATCTAACCCCTCAGACAGCCGGAAATGGAATTTCCCAGACTTGTAACTAGAAATGAAGTATCCCTTTTTTGATCTTTCCTTTAAAATGAAAGTTTTACTTCAATAGAAAAAAATAACATTGTAAGTGATCAGAAAATTACCAGATATAAGGGAATGCTACGTTTAGATGTATTGGTCTTGTCTCTTTTCGGGCTGTCGGGGGAAACTATATGCAACGGAATTGAAAACATACAAATATTTTTGAATCTACCCGGAATCTTCGTTGTATTTAATTACAAGATCCTCTAAATGGATGAATTTTTTTATTGACTGCCCGAACTCTAGACTGTAAATGATTTTACTTCCAAAGTATTTGAAAATATGTCACGTTACAAAGTGGCTTTAAATAAATTTTCAGTCAGACTCATGGAGAGACATTCTCACGCTGTTGTATATCATTATTTGTGGCACGAAACGACATCATGGCCGATTTTCATTACAGTTGCCAGAATTTGGCTGTCGGGGCAGGTCAGATGGCAGACCATTGGGCACTATATGCACATGAACAACCACTCGTCCGTTCATGTAAGGAAAATTTGGAATTGTGAGCTTTCATGAAGAATATGGTCTGAGAGTAAGCAAAATCAAGAAAATCGTCAGGGCAGGGAGCTGTGCTCCCTGGCCCGGGTGGGTGAAGTTATCAGTTATCATATATTTTACTGTGGGCCTGTAGATAAAGCCGTCCCGACGAAATTGAATTTTCTCAGCAATAGGGGGAGGTCAGTCTTTCCCTGACGGGGACTCGACCTTGCGGGCACGGATTGAAGATGGGATGAGGGATAGCAGAACTAGTAAGAGGTGATGAAAACCGATTCAGACATGCATTAAAATAGTGTTACAAAAGAACAAAAGAAAAAAGTCCATAAACAGATAAAGGAAAAAAACAGTTCATGATCGTCCATTCAGTAACTTCAGTCCTTTACGTTTGTCATTTTTAGGCCTCCCCGAAAAAATGTGGACGGGGGATGGGATAGGACAAGGTACATTAAATGAGGATTAACAGAGTTAAGAAGAAGTGATTGAAAATCGATTCCGATATGTATTAACAATTAAAATAGCATTACAAAGCAAAAAATGTTCAAAACACACACCCAGTAACTTCTGTAAGTGTAGGTTTATAATTTTTATAATTTTAGGGCTCCCCGACGAAACCGCCGACTTTCCCCGAAGGGGAGGGGGCAGCGCCCCGACGGATCCCCCCGACGGATGGCCCCCTCCCCCTCCCGCTGGCGCCACCCCTGCTTATTGTACTATTGTAGACACATCGTCCGAGAGCCTGGACTTGAATTAAATGAAAAATTTTTTAAGGTTCTGGACTGTAGTCGATTCCGGACTCGGAAACGTGATTTTAGACTTCGATGGACTCGGACAGAGCTTGATTGTTTTCCTATTGAGAAAATACAAGGACTCGAGTCCAAGTCCGTACTCGAGTTCTTGAAAATTGAAAATTGCCGGACTCTTGACTCGGACTCTCCCGAATTGATTACACCACTGGTAAGTGTACCAGTGCTGATATTTTGGGAGGTAAATTTTGGGATTTGTGTTACGAATCTGGTAAACAAGGTGCTACCATTTTGGGAGAAGACCCTTCAATAATAAAAAAAAATGAAAAATAAAAAAAAAGAGGTGGAAGCCTATCACTAAATGACACGTTTTAAAATTTTGTTTTCATCGAAAGCTATCCGAGAATGTCTCGACTGCGGCAAATCTTTGGAATCGTTCCCATTTTTGTGAAAATTTTACTTTGAACATAACGTTTCCTGTTTTCTGGCAAGGTTGACAAGATTTGAAAGTATCAGAAAACTGAGCCGCTTTTTCCATTATGTGTGCGCAAGATTTAAAACATGCAGAAGAATAATTGTTCTTTTAAAGAGTCAGCCATCCAAAATGTGTTTTTATCTCTTTCATTAGTTTCGTAAATGTGTTACACTGACCATAGCACTTTTCCATTTTTGGACAAATACTTGAAAAAATTTGGATATTCGACAATTTCGGGCATTGTGTTGTAAAAAACTGAGGTGAAGCTCGCGAAAAATAGCTTTTTGGCGCTGCTCGAATGTGAAGTGAATTTTCTGAATCTTGTTGATTTTTCATGATACTTATTTTACCAAGACTAGAACGGGTGTTTCCCTTTCGGGCATGTTTTTTTTTTAAGATTCCGGGCACGCTTAGGAATTTTCTGAGAACCGTGCAATTTTTAAATCCCTAGTGGCGGTCCGAATTTTTCCAAATTCCTGCTCGAATTTTAGATTTTGCGGCAATGGGGGGGGGGCAGACTACCCCCGTGTCACAGTCTGACCCATATGCCAATGAGTTTGCTAGTTTCGATATTTATAATCACCGATGAAACAAGGGTTTCATCATTATTCTGAGTAAAAAGTTACCCTGTCAAATTTAAGGACGGGTCCCCTTGCCACGAGATACCGTACTAGCCCGCGGCGCGAACGAAGTGTTTTCGTTCAGCTCATCTGTACGCAAAAATGAGGGCGGAAGCCTAAGTGGGCTGCAACCACAGAGGAACTACGCAAGTTACGAGATACAGGTAGCCTTTAAAGCTTATAAATGTCCTTTGGCCCCTTTCAGTCCGTTGTTATGACTCATTTTTCCTGTCATGAGTATGTAACCCCTTTTCTAATCATGAATAACAAACCGTTCTTTTTACTTTATGCGGCGGACCTTTATTTCCAATTATGAATATTGAACTTTTGCTATTATGAATAAAGAATCTGCTTTTCCGATTATGAATAAAGGACCTTATGAGCCGGTACCGGTAACCTTTTGAAACACGAAATTTGTGTTATAATATCATGTATGAATATACCGGTTAGTTTCGAGGCTCTAACCCTGACCTTTCCTCACTGTCTCTAACGTTAACCTAACCTCATCAGGTTTACCAGGTGTGATGCACCGCATATCTCGAGAGACGATGCAAAACCGTACAAAACAGAACGTGAGGAGTCAAAAACGAATCCTATGAATAATGAACCTTGTTGTTACCACTGACCCTTGTAAATAAAAAAAATAAACTTATGAATATCGGGTAGACTCCCCAAAATTATGTTTTCGTATGAGTTACAATGATATTGCTTTGTTGTCCGCTTTGCTTTCTTTCTGCCCAAAGGAGCTATGTACGTGGGTACGGTATAGACCACATGTTCGTAATGTAGGAAATACCCCACAAGTTTTCAACAACAATTTTGTTTAGCACAGCACTCAACGGGCATGCCTGCTTGCATTTAATTGGTGCACACCCTATGCTGGCTTTTATTTCATTGGTGGTTTACTTCATCGCTTGCGTGGAGCACGGCTATGCCGCTCTGGGTTAACCCTGGTTCAACTCGTAGGGACAGGGATCAAAAACACCGAGCTTATTTGCGGTTGAATCGTAAACTCAAGGACGATGCAACACCGGGCATCGGTGGGTTCGTGGGAACGCCGTATTACTACGGAAGAAAATATTGTCATTGTAGTAAGTTTAAGTATGGCCATGACTCGCAATTGATGAAACGATTACCTAATGAAAGCAATAAGTAAGACAGTTCTATCTATGAATACGAATAAACTGTCGAGTAAAAGATTCCGTAGAAGACGAATTTCGTCATTCCAACAACCCGTCTGCAATACAATTGTAGTTTGAGGTGAAAAGTTTGGCCCTTTAATACGGGAAGTTGCAACTTTCTGCTTACTATAAGTTGACCCTTATCAGCTTATGTGACGTAGACACTAAATTTAGACCGTGCACAGAGGGTCAAATTGTTGGTTTACGGACGAAGATTTGAACATTTCAAGACATTTCGTAACTGTAAATTTCTAGCTAAGTGGCTCGTTCGTTTCATCTCTTTGCCCTTTTCGGAAATGGAAAGTTCGCAAGATATTTATGAGCTAATTATTCTCTAGTTTGTTATAATTATGTCAGGGAGTTGTGGTGTTATCAGGAAAACGTTTAACTCATTCATCATAAAGTCCATTTTTCTCTTTTAAGTGATTTGTTCAACTATTGCAACTATTGTCAAATACGGGCAATGGCTATGAGAATCGGATAATTTGATTTTCGATAATTTAATGATGTAGGATGAGAATGTCTTCCCGTAAGTCTGCTTGAAAATTCATTTCAACACACCGTGTAACGTGACAATTCTGTCAATAAGTGTTACTAATAGAAGAAAAATTATCTACTCATGCCAAGACGATCGTACAGAACTCACTGCATTTGGAGATGGGGATAACTGAAGTAACACTAGGGGTAACTGCGGTAACACATTAGTTACGCTCTACACAGATAACTTTCCCGATCTAAGTGAGGCTTCATTTAAACGTATATAGTTTCTTAAAAACTCAATCAAAGACCCTCAAAAGTGGCATAGATGAACTCTGTGGGAATTTTACCTGCAGAACAATACCTAAAACTTTGAAAATAGTCGCAGAATACCCCCCAGAAGCATACGAAAAGTCGAAAAATCTTACGCTATCTCTCTTTCTTTTGCGAGTCACGCTCTTTCTTTTGCAAGTCTCACTCCAAGATGTGAGAGCTACTCGAGATAAGCCGGATATCAAGTGACACTTCTTCCTGGTCCTTTTCTGTACAACGATGGAGGCAAATGCGTATTCTTTATGTACTTTACAACCCTGAAGCTATTACGTAATAGCTCCGTGCTCTCACACACACTCGCTTGGATTTCACGTTCAACAATGATGAGTCATATTTCTCAGTGTTTTTCGAAGTCAAAACTCGCGCTTAGGTGGAAAAAAGAATAATTCACTTGCAAGGCATTGAGAATTTTCGTTAACTCATTTATTGTTCTTAATATATTTTTTATAGTACATAGGTTAACGGGAGACAATCAGCTTTTAGGATATATTATTCTGGCACTTTCTATCAATTTCAAATCTCAGTGGGCTGCTAGTAATCGGATTGTACAGTACGTGCAGCTCGGAGAGATACCATTGCTGTAGTGATACCGACATCTGTTCAGATAGACCTAGAAACTACGGTTTATCAATAGAAACGGTGTCTATAGGGAGGCAGCACATATGTGGAACAGCCTGGTCAGAGTCATCAAACTAGATAAGAGCGGTGTATCTTTACACCTTGAGTAGCGCAGGCAAGCAAATCCCAAAAGCAGTGAGTTCTGTACAGTCAACTTCTCATGTTCATTTCATCCAATGGTAGTGGTACATTTTATCTGATTCTTCTGATCAAAATAGCGACTGCTAGAAGATCCCCATAGGCCTTAATTTTTTCAAAAGTAAAATCATATATGGTAGGAAGTTGGGGCACACAATTTTTTCAATATATATTGAATTTAGCCAAGAGTCGCAATATAGTAAAATTCATTAGCATGTTTTCAATTCCGGTTTGTAGTTTCCCCGAAATGATGCGGGATTCATCGATTGGCAGTGATACATTTTACCTGGTAATTTTCTGATCAAATAGCGACTGCTTAGATCCCCCTATAAGTCTGGGAAATGTCATTTTCGACTGTCTCAGGGGTCCAATTTTTTAAAATTTTCTGTTCGCTTCGCGCCAACCAGCGGTGAAGTTCCGCGCAGATAGTCTTCCTAGCAGCATTTTAGTTTCAAGTGAACAATTTTTGTGCAAACAGACCCTCGAATTAGTGACTTCTAAGACACCCTATAAGCAAAGGCTTTGACTATCTGAAGTGGTCAGGTTTTTCAAAATTTCCTGCACGCTTCGTCCCAACTTATGGTGGTGCTCCACTTACACCGCTTCATAGCAGAATTTAAGTTTCAAGTGATCATTTTTTACGAAAGGAAACTCAAAATAGCGAATGCTTAGATCCCCATATAAGCCCGGGAAATGCCATTTTCAACTGTCTGAGCGGTCGGTTATTTGAAAATGTTTTGTACGCTTCGCGCCAACTAATGGTGGCGCTCCGCTTAGTCTTTCTGGCTGAATTTCAGTTTGGAACGAACGTACGTTTATCTGCAATTGAAACTTAAAAAAGCGACTGCTTGGATCCCCTTTTCAAGCCTGGGAAATGTCATTTTTGACTGTCTGAGGGGTACGAATTTTCAAATTTTCTGGACGCTCCGCGCCAACCAGTGGTGGCGCTCCGCTTTGACTGTCCTACAGGCAGAATTACATTTCTCGGGCAAAAATCTTGTGCCCCAAAAGGGAAATGCTCCCCTACGCCCCTGGAAATACTTCACTCAGGCGTGCACTGGAACAGCTGCTTGCAACATTCAGCAGGATTCCGGATTTGCGATCCTAGGATACATAGTTCAGTGGAGTAATGAAGTGAGCTAATCAGTATCTCAAAAGGGTGTTTTAATCTCAGAAAAATAAAAAAATTTCTCTCCAGAATTAGAGACAAATAAACCTGGCAAATGCCATTTCTAGTCATCTGGGAGGTTTTTAAATCCAAAATTTTCTTTGTACCCTCCGCGCCAACTGATGGTGGCGCTACGGCTTAGATAGTAAACTCCAGCCGGCCCCCTACAAAAGTATCCAGTCCTCCATGGACCCCTACCAGGGCTTTGTCCCCTGAACCCCACCAGGGGCCCTTAAATCGGCCCCTGGACCCCAGGCCGATTGGGCCATCAGTCTAAACCCTGTACAAACATGGGCCGATTTTCCTAAATTTTTAGCCAAATCTTTCGTTCATTTCATCTCTTTGCCTCGAATTGACCATTGATTTAATTAACTTTGCACCGACCTAAACAATGGTCAAACCATTGACCTCCAACTTTGGTCAAAATTTACTAATTTATGGTCAGATCTAACCATTAATTGGTCACTTTTTGACCATACCATTGAGTCGGTGCATATAGTTGACCATAGTGTTTTTAGAGTGATTTGCACAGAGTGCACTCTGTGGTATTGAGTTGGATTCAACCTCTCTGAAAGAAGGATGATTATTCTAAACAGAGCGTCACCATAGGTTGGCGCGAATTGTACAGAAAATGAAGTAGCCCATGAAGGGAAACCTCCTTGAATCAGGGAGCTCTAACAACTCCCTGCTTGAATATCCTGTTTAAAAAGGCAAATATACTTCTTTGTTACAGTAGTAGAGTCCATGCCCAAAGTCCAAAAGCTATTAGTAGCTAACAGTCGTCAAATCACCTTAAAAGTATAAGACGACTTGGTTTGTCGGCACCGCAACTCGTCTAGACGTTAGTCTTGTTATCATAAAAATCCCAAATGCGGTGGTTTTTCGCTTCATGTAGTATTCGGGGTTGTGTCTTAAGGTCTGGCTAAACTGGATTTGTGATGTTCATACTATTGCAAACTCTAGTGAGTGCTTTTTTGACTGGACACCCCTCTTACTTTTGTCGTAAATCATTAATTTATGGGATTTGATGTCTACGGGATAAAAAACGTTTTTCATCCCAATTTTACATAATTTAGAGGATTAACACTTCTTTCCACAAATATATTGACACAGCTAAACGCGTTTCTGGGAGCTGCATGTCACAGGTAACAGGAGGAGAAGAATTGCTTTTATTTCGATCTATATTTTTTGTCGTAAAACGCTTGTAGTAAAGGCATAAAATGGCCCATTAATTTGGGGAAATTCCCCAAATTATGACGTCAAAAATGTTGAAATCGTCAAAAATCAAGTATTTTGAATGAAAATCGGCATTTCATGAGTTCCCCTCACCTTGACATATCATTCCAAAGCATAACCGATTTAGCTTACCTTAATTCGAACATTTAAAAATTTTTGATATAGAATGAGCAAATGATCGTTTTTGTATAAAACTTTTCGGTATGCGGACTAGCTTTTCCAGTTGTGACTAACTGGCTTGTTTTTCCCACTAAATTGCTTTACGCTGTGTTTTTTACAGTCTTCAGTATGACCAGGACAATACTCGAACTCCTGACCTCCCAACTGCAAGTTCAGGCGCGGATTCGCACATTCAAAAAAAAAAGGGGGGGGGCTGACCTAAGAGAAAAGAGGGGTGAGAGGGAACTGCACTGCTAATTTTCCATATGTTTTATTGTTGATGTGGCGAAAAAGAGAGGGCTGGGGCGTAAGCCCCCACCCCATGTACTCGCGCCTAAAGTCGGATGCTTTAACCACTTGACCATATGCCGTACGTTATTTACTCTCTCATAACTTTGCTGCAAACCAGACTTGATTGAACAATATCATGTGAATCATCTATTGTTATCCTTACTGAACGCATCTCTTCTCTCTGTTTCTTGTTTTTCATGTCAAGTGTGATTATTTCCTTCCTCTTTTCTATTCCAAATTCTTATTCTTGTTTTGTCCTATATATAGGCCTATTTCATTTTCCTTCTTCCCCATCCTTTCGCTATCCTTTGTCGTTCCAGTTCCTGATTTATTCAACCTTTCCCTAGATGAGGGGAAAGTTGTCATACCCCCCCCCTCCCCCTCCCCGGTCAATTAATTGACATAAAAGTTTATCCCTACTGCCCGACGCATATTGTACAAATTTTGTACGTGTCAGAAAATTCGTGGAACTAGTATCTACAATGAACGTTGGCCACAAAAAGCCAACAATTCACCCTCAAATTTCTCTTCGTAGGCCAACTCGTTCGCTTGTGGTAATTGATATGATGTTCAAAAGGTTAAAATTGACCTTCGTGGGTAATTTTTATGCCGACCCTCAGATGTGCGTCACGAAAGTTAAAAACGGAAGCACTTTTTCGTGTACGGCCCGCTGCCTATTACACCTTTTGGGTCCTCAGTCTGCCTATGTATGGCTTTCTGAAAGGCTTGTGCTAATTTTCAAAACCCCAACATTTTCTACAGTCCCCTCCTCCACCCGATGCTCCTTCGTCCACTTTCCTCACCACCACGATTGCTAAGAAGTCAATAACAAACTGTTGACTGATAACTTCTGCACACTAATGTACGCTCAGCTGTTAGAAGGTCGCGTATGGAAGTGGTATGGCTGCCGTCGCGTTTTCGCGGTGACTTCAGCTGTTTGTACGTGCTTCTATAGACGAAGCACTATCCAGGTTTATTTTTGTAGAGATCGGTGGTCTTCACATAGCCGGTGTGGCAGTTTTTTTGGTCCTCTGTCCGACGGGACCAAAAAAACCGGAGTTTCTCAGTTTTTTTGGTCCTAGGACAAGAAAAGCTAGTTTTTTTGGTCTCGGGTAGGACAAAAAAAGCTAGATGTTTTGGTCCGGGTCTAGTTTTTTTGGTCCCACGAAATAGAAGCTTTTTTCGGTCAGCTTCACTGATCGATTTTGTACGGTGGCCGAGAGGGGACAAGAAAAAATGGTGATTTTGAGATTTCTGAGAGAGATGGTGAATTCTGAAACAATTAAGATGCCGACATAAAAAAATCCACATTATTCTTTTTTGGTGGTTCCCCTCCGGGAAAATACTATAAATACAATGACAAATTGTATGACGAAATACAAGATATTACAGGACCTCAATTACGTGATAGAGGCGAATCTTGACCGAACAAAATAATTGTAAAAATGGGGGGGGGGGGGGGGACTAAAATTTATCCACATTCTTTTGTTTTACAATGAGGCTGTGGCATTGAGAAAATAAATAGGGAACATCAGTTTATGCAAAAAGAGAGAACAAGTGGCGTGCCCCTGATAGATAGTTGACACCCAGGGTTAAACCACCTCTTTTAATTCAGAATGAGTCTAGTGTCATCCTGGTGTGGGGATTAAGGGTGCCGTAGGCATACATGGATCATTGTCATATTGTCATTCCTATTTGCTGGCTAAATATAAAACAAAAGTGCTTTCTATGAGGAGGCAGAATATATTTGTCTATGCGGAGGGCTGCTCCTTCAGCATGCGAATGGGAACCGCTTTCTCACTGCTGACAGTGCAAGTAAATTAATTAACAAAAACAACGAAATACATGTGAATACCTGTTGCATATTTAAAGGAATTTTCAACAGTTTGGTTTGCGCATAAAGGATAATATGCATGGGCTGTATGGTAATTCCCTGCGTAGGCTAGTAGACAATCCTACAAAATGTTTCAGTGACTATTTCAACATCCAAAGCTAAACTTGAAAAAGTGTTCACTCTTTGCCATCACTTTGCAGTGAAATAAAACTGGAATACGAGGTCCATATGTATAGGCTACCGGTAATTTGATAGCACTATAATCTCAGGCTAAAGGTCCTTTTTAAGCAGGCGAACGCAACGCATTAAGATATATAAAGTTTTCATACCCGGAAGATCCATTGACGTCACCAAGGCGGGGGAAGTTGTGAACGATCCTCCTGTGCTTTTTTTACATAAACGTTGACCAGATGACTATTTTACCCCTTTTTGTAAAGTCTCTCAGTCCGCTGGCAAGTCCTATTGGACGTATGTAGCTACACCTTTCCATAGTGTTATGATCATATATATCTAATAGGCTAGTGCTTTCATGAAATACCTTTAGAGCATGGGCGTCCGCAAGAGAGGAGGGGGCAAGGGGGGCACTTGCCCCCCCCGGAAAATCAAACTTGTGAAAAAATAATTAAAAATTAAAATAAAAAAAATTAAAAATAAATCATCAAAATACCTTCACTCACAGCGTCAGTTTTTACTCGTGAAATATGCGGACATTTGACCAGGAATAGCAAAAGAGAAGATGGTGCAGTATGCTGAATAGTGAAATCGTAATTTGGGGACCATCATTCGTGATATCTATTGGAAATTTGTAATTGAAAAAAACTATGTACTAGGCTAGCCTAGTTGTCAGGTATGTAGTGTGCATATGGCATCCGACCATTGATGAATGCGTTGGTCTTGGTTTGGTCCCGTGCTGATCTCAAGTGGTGACGCGCGGGTGTAACTTGGATATACAAGGTGAATACGGGGGTGGGGGGAGGGGGTGTATGAATGGTTCATAATTAGGTAACGGATATAGGCCTATAGGCTGTTTGACAGTTGTAAGTTTTATCGTGCATAGGCGTGCGAGGCCGTTACCGAGAGGCAGATTTCCCTTCAACAATTTTTTGCATTGAAAATTCTAAAAATCTAAAAATTACAGACATGAAATTCCTGTTTCAGGGCTGGGTACATGCAGCTTATACTACGCATGCAGTCCTTTGTTTCAATTTTGAATTTTAAGCGTTACCGTTGTGCTTCATTCGGGGCATTTTTGCGGACGTAGCACGCCCCTTATCAGCTTCCGTAGGCTATTGACCCCGTGACCTTAAATTATTGTCTCTCTCTCGTTGTTGTGGCCGAATTTTCAAGTGACATAAGTGACATACATGACATACATAATGCCAGAGGAACAATGTTTATCAGGACGCAAAAAGTCTGGGGAGTCTGAACAACATCGGGGGGGGGGGGGGGGGGGGCAGGCCCCGCCCTAGGCACTCTGTGGCTACGCGACTGACTTCAAAGTATCCGCGGTCTTTAATCCTACCCCATCTTACCAGGGAGGTGCAACTAGATCACACCTCCCTGTTCGCACAAAGATGCTACCTCTCTAACTACAAGACAGGATATCCGTTAAGAACGCATAATGACGAAGTTCGACCACCGTTGCCATGCATTTACCAATAAAAGAGTTGTCTACGAAGGAACCCAGTGAATATCCAAACAAAAAAATTGAATAAATCTTATGCAAGCGATTTGTCAGGTCTTTGGTGTTTTCACTTAGCCTACAACTGAGAGTTTCCACAGTTTAACATTTTCGTTAGTATGCCACCTTTGGGAAATTGTGGGCTCGGAATCTCTGCAAGTGCCCTGTACACACATCGCAAAACCGGCCTGCCCTTACGGCAAAACCAGGATAATTTCTGTGTTGAGTTTGAGTTTATTTCCACAGTTTAAATACAAATCCATAAATACTTGTATTGATTTCCTGCATTCTGATTGGCTGAAAACCATTCGAGACCGGTCTCGAATCGCATTCGAGACCGGTCTCGAATGGTTTTCAAGAAGTAAGGAGAATTGAATTGAATGTGATCACTATACTTACTGTGTACAATATTTTAAGCCCATGCTAGGTTGCCATAGCAACATGCCATATTCACTCCATAGTTTTGCACAGCACATGTAGGCCTACTGTAATGTCATACAGTAAGCCAAGTACATGTTAGCAAGATAAACAGTAACACTGAGACACTGTACACTGTGTAAAGTTGATACCCTAGTCTTCAGAGTTACCATTCCAAAGAATAATAACTGGCAGTGATAAAGACATAGGTTAGCCTAGGCTTAGGAATCATTGCTCCCCACAAATGGGTATTTTGATCACACTCACATTGTTTTATAGGTCTAACAAGTTAGGCCCTAGGCTAGAACTGCATGCACTGAGCTGCGATGACTGGCACTGTTGTTAACGTTTTAATCCACTCCTAAATTTGGGGGGGGGGGGTCAAATAAAACGTGCCTATAACTACAGTATTGTTACTCCTACTAAAGTGTCTAAGGTTAGCGACAATATACACAGGCTTTGGCACAATGACAGTGCTGGGGTTACTAATTCCGCTAAGACTGTCTAAACAGGGAAACAACAGTAACGTTACTCGTTTGGCCCACAGGCGATGCCGTCATCACAGAGGCAGCGGACCTCGGCTATCGCCTCGGTCCGCTCACCCTCTATGATGACGTCATCGTCGGTCTTAAATCACATTTAAGACCTGGCACCCTCGCATTTATCCCCTAAATGATACAACATTTAAACAAGGCGGTGAAGGAGGACTGAGAAAGTAAAGCTTATGCTAGTAGACCCATTTACAAAAGGAAAAAAAAAAAAATAATAAAAAAAAATAAAAAAAACCCAAATCATCATAGTCTCATACACACATAATATGGACGACGAACAGTGCCACGGAGGCACTTATTTTTCCCACCAGTCGTTCCTTTAGCCCACATGGGTACAGTGCACCCGGACCGAAGTACATAGACGTCAGAAAATAGCTCTATTGTGCCTGACCACCCTAAGGTGAAATAAAAATGAAACCACACGGAAAAAAACTAGAGTAGAGAACAACTGAGAACGAATTACCCCTAAAGTTATAGTGGTGCCCAATTTGACTGGCATTGTTCTGTTAAGATCGCGCAAAATGTGGGTTCGTTATTAATTCAAAACTTTACACGCGAAAAAAGTGCATTATTTCATCTTTATCGTAATAAAGTTGTGAACATATAGAGGGTCCCGGTCACACGAGAATGCCATCCTTGCAAGTAACGTAGCCATCCCAACCATAGCCCCACCTTATAGAAATGAATTATCTGACCTTTTCGGGGCTTTGGAGCCCCTGTGACAATTTTCCCCCGGCTCATCGGTAGCATGGTGATAGAATGGACCCACCCCTACATGAATCATCCCCATAGTCCGGCGAAACATTTTTGAAATATTTACCATAATGACCGTTGAAAGTCGCAATGCCAAAATGACCGTTGAAAGTAGCAATTTGTACGCTATGTATATATATATATATATGCTACGCAAATTTTCGGACCTTTTCGGGGCTGTGGTGCCCCAGTACCAATTTCCCCCCGGTTAGCGGAAGCATAGTGATAGAACGGACTCACCCCTACATGAACCACCCCCGTTATCCCCCAAACCATTTTCGAAATGTTTTCGAAAATGACCATTGAAAGTTCGAAGAAACCCTCCGACCGTCGAGATGGCACTTATCAACTTCCGTTCAGCCGTTATTTGGTTCGCTCCACAGCGTAGCGTTATCGTTCGCTGTCCACTGAGTAGGTTGCCGTGAGTTGTATTGGTACGTATTCGTGCATCTTTGTTCGGAGTGTGAACTCTGTGCACTTACGTGCGTGTATAGTGTCCGTATGCGTCACGGACCATTTCAGCTAGCATCAGACCAAAAAAACTGAGTGCATAACCAGATTTTTCTGTCCTAGGACAGCTTCCCAAAAAAACTACGTCACCGGTAACGTAGTTTTTTGGGAAGCTGTCCTAGGACAGAAAAATCTGGTTATGCACTTTTTTTTTTTTTTGGTCTGATTTTAGCTGAAATGGTCCGTGACGCATACGGACACTATATACACGCAAGTAAGTGCAGAGAGTTCACACTCCCAACAAAGATGCACGAACATGTACCAACACAACTCACAGCAACCTTGATATCAGTGGACAGCGAACGATAACGCTACGCCGTGGAGCGAACCAAATAACGGCTGTACGGAAGTTGATAAGGGCCATCTCGACGGTCGGAGGGTTTCTTCCAACTTTCAATGGTCATTTTCGAAAACATTTCGAAAATGGTTTGGGGGATAACGCGGTGATTCTCGTAGGGGTGAGTCCGTTCTATCACTATGCTTCTGCTGACCTGGGGGAAATTGGTACAGGGGCACCACAGCCCCGAAAAGGTCCGATAATTTGCGTCGCATATACATAGCGTACAAATTGCTACTTTCAACGGTCATGGTCAATATTTCAAAAATGTTTCGCCGGACTATGGGATGATTCATGTAGGGGTGGGTCCATTCTATCACCATGCTTCCGATGAGCCGGGCCAAATTGTCACAGGGGCTACAAAGCCCCGAAAAGGTCAGATAATTTATTTCTATAAGATGGGGCTATGGTTGGGATGGGTACGTTACTTGCAAGGATGGCATTCTTGTGGGACCGGGACCCTCTATATGTTCACAACTTTATTACGAAAAAAATGAAATAATGCACTTTTTTCGCGTGTAAAGTTTTGAGTTAATAAAGAACCCACATTTTGCGCGATCTTAACAGAACAATGCCAGTCAGATTGTGCACCACTATAACTTTTAGGGTAATTCGTTCTGACTTGTTCTCTACTCTAGTTTTTTCCGTGTGGTTTCATCAGGAGTGTGGGGTAAGGTGGGAGTAGAAGTTTTACAAATGAGTCAAGATATTGTACAGTAGTTACTAAAATTTTCTTTGCTTTGTTCCTAGTAATATATTTTTTCTTAAAACAGAAAGAATTAGCCCTGGTTTTATTTCTTTACTGGGCAAAAGTCAAGACCAAAACAAGAGAATAAAAGCATACAGTTGATTTTAAAAGCAAGCAAATCCCCCCCCCCCTTTTAAGGTCTCCATACAATTGCATTTTTAATGGGAACTTAGAGTGGCAAATCGTGATTTTGATTAGGCATAAATCAAACTTTATAAAAATAAAAACCATGAGTCATTCAATTGAGAAATTTTGCATTTGTTTTTCTTGACATGTGTGTGATTAATTAAACATAATTGATGTGCAGGTTTTAGATTTTTGTAGTTTAAATCAAAGGACCAATCCTCTGACCCCAAACTACACTTCTTGTTTGGGGTAACAGAAACTCCGACTCAATTGGCTCGGCATTTTGATTGACTGCTAATTCAAACAGTGCAGAGCAAAACAGTGCAAGACACCAAAGCTTATATTGCACAGCCTAGAGTGTTTTGATTACATACATACTCACCCTGAAGCAATTAACCAGGCTGAGATTGTGTCTGGATGAGGATGAATTTCAGACAATGCGTAAGGGGCTTAAGTAAGAAGGTTAGGAGCATTGGTACTGTTTGGGGTGAGAGGATTGGGCCTTTAAGGCATGCAAGAATATGACTATTTCCAAGTATAAAAAAGTTAAATGGCCAGCTGGTGCAATAAACGGAGAAACAAACGACGCTTTGACGCAGTGGAGAACCTTTTCGACCACCATATTTAGACTCTAGCTGTCAAACAGGTCCCTCTTTGACATGAAGTAAACATTCATAGTGGAAGTATAAATTTCCAATCACGTGTTTCAAAAAATAAGGGATATCTAGCTGAAATTTACAGGGCCGAAGACATTGAGAAGTTCCGCTTCCGACAATCTGAGAGGCATTTTTAGCCAAAATTTTCCCTTTACACTATGCGCTGACCAATGATGGCGCTCCGCTTAGAAAATGTTATTCCTGCTTCCCCCCCCCCCCGATATCACCCTTCCCCCCCCCCCCCCCCCAGACCCCAACTGAAAAAGTCTGGTTACGCTACTGCAAATCTGCAATGAACGGCGCACTACTTAAGATATCAGGCTCTATGAAACAGAACAGTAATTTGTGCACAATGCGATTTTACCAATGTACTTGGTTGTTATCTTCAACCATTCTCCTTCAAGACCTACAAAAAAGTGTCATTTATTCCATTGGAAGAGGAAATGGAAAGGTCAAAAATTGAAAACGCCGAGCAACAATTGGGGGAAAACAAGAAGTTAGCTGAGACTTAGAAAAATGATTTAGTCATCACTCAGTTTGATACGTATGCATGGAAAAAGGAAGTTATTTTTCAATGCTCCCAGCTCTACCGTCCGTTGTTGGTAATCCTGCATTCTGATTGGTTGAGCAGAGATCTGTTGTTTCACTGCTCACGGTCAATAAACGTAAAGACAGTGATAAAGGTAAAGTTTTTCACACATTTTCAGTGGTGGGAATAAACCACATTTGTCTGATCATTACTGTCTCATAAGCTGTCTTGACTCCAAATTAGAAATATAATGGACTCGACTTCGCCTCGACCCTTATTTTGCCAACTTGGAGTCTAGACGGTTTACTCACCATAATTTAGTCAGCTAAATGCGACTTATCCCTTAAATATCGGTACCACCACTTCATTGAGATTTTAAGTCAATTTGAAATGTTTCGCAGGTGCACTTTCGTTTTAGTATTTATGTATAATGAGCCTATGCTGTCATGAAGCAGTTTACCCACCCAAAATGAACAGTATTCAAGAGATGAACATATCGCTGTAATATGGTTTCAATAAAAATGGTTGTTCTGTTAAAAAACATATTTTAAAGGTATTTCAGGAAAAGCACTATAAAATATATGATCATAATACTATGGAAAGGTGTAGCTACATACATCCAATAGGATTTGCCATCGGACGGCTCTTTACAAAAAGTAAGGGGTAAAATAGTCAGGGGACTGGATCTACATGCAGTGCAGCGAGATAAGGCATTTAACATTTCAAAAGAAATTTACACTTTTCAATGGCAGAAGGAATCATTTTTCGACTTTTGGTACATCCTTTCAACGTTTATGTAAAAAAGCACAGGAGGGTCGTTCGCAACTCCCCCTCCCTTGGTGACGTCCATGGATCTTCCGGGTATGAAAATTTTATATATTTTAATGCGTTGCGTTCGCCTGCTTCAAAAGGACATTTAGCTTGGAATGACAACATGACAATGATGCTGATAAATCGGTTCGCATAATCTCTGATAGCACAGGAACCGGTACCTTCCATGTATCCCTACGGCACCCTTAATCCCTACACCAGGATGACACTCATTCAGTGAACTAAAAGAAGCGGTAATTAACCCTGGGTGGCACCTATCAATCAGGGGCACTCCACTTGTTCCCTCTTTTTGCTTAAACTGGTGTTCCCTATTTATTTCCCCAATGCCACAGCCTCATTGTAAAAAGAAAGAATGTGGATATATTTTAGTCCGCCAACCCCCCCCCCCATCTTTACATTTATTTTGTCCGTTCAAGTTCTGAATCCCGTCATTGCGGTCCTGTAATATTTTGTATTTGGTCACACAATTTGTTATTATAGTATATGGCCGGGAAGGAACCACCAAAAAAGAATAATGTGACTTTTTTGTCGGGATCTTTATTGTCTCAGAATTCTGACTAAATAACTCAGAATCCTAAGATACTTAAGATGTGAACAAAAACAAAAAGTCACCTTTTTTGTTGTTCCCTTTCGGCCACCGTACAAAATCGATCAGTGAAGCAGACCAAAAAAGCTTCTATTTCGTGGGACCGAAAAAACTAGACTCGGACCAAAACATCTAGCTTTTCTTGTCCTACCCCAGACCAAAAAGGCTAGCTTTTCTTGTCCTATGACCAAAAAAACTGTAAAACTCCTGTTTTTTATGGTCCGTCAGACAAGGGACCAAAAAACTGCCACACCGGTCCGACCGGTCATACTAAAAGTAGCCCGGTCGCCCGGTTCGCCCGGGTCGCCCGGGTCGCCCGGGTCGCCCGGGTCGCCCGGGTCGCCCTTACTGCCTAAATATAGCCCGGCTATGCAATCTTCAGTCTCAAGTAGAGGGCGTACTCACATTTGTGTCTATCTTGTACATGAAAACTTGGCATATGTCTTACCGAAAAACCACATAACATTTGAAACAAGTGGTTGATAGTAAATGAGAGGGTCTTTGCATAAAAATGCTCCCCTCCCAGCAGATAGCTTGCTACAGCCTTCGTTTTGTAAATTTAAACCAACAAAATGTGCCCCTCTCATTGACGTTTCCTTTCGGTATTCGCAGAATCTTAGATTGACATAAATTTTAATACCTTCTATCCTTAGCATATTGGTCGCTTTTGAAACACGTGTTTGATAGTTAATGTCAGGGTCTTTACATAAAAAAGCTCCCCTTCCAGCAGATGGCTTGCTACAGTATTCGTTTTGAAAATTTAAATCAACAAAATATACCCCTTTCATTGATGTTTTCCTTCAGTCGGTATTCGCAGAATTTTAGCCTTGACATAAATTTTAAAACCTATCCTTAACATAACTTAAAATGAATATTAATCGAAGGGAATATGTTTTTCCAATCTGTGAAAGGTTTAAAAATCCAAGTTAGACTTTTGTTTTGTAGGTCTATATCAGGAATTGCGTTTCCACATTGAAAGATTTATACCACGTAAGGTAAAATTTTTGTAAGTTATGAACACTCCCAATGTCTGAAAAGGTGTTTTGAATTAATCCAAACATCTCTGAAATGAAAGTTTGATAGTTCAATATGCGTTTTCTCAATTACAATAAAAGGTGCTTACGCGGTATTTTGCCCAGGGATACCGGTATGGAAGGTTAGGAGTGGGGGACCTATATTAGCTAACAAGGAAATGTGAAAATAGAAGAAAAAGTAGCCGGAAAAAGGAGAAAAAGGTGCATTCAACTCATGATTTGCCCCCTTAACCTATCAAAATACCCTGTCACCGTCCCTGCTGTTGCAATAGTCTTCGTTTTGAGAATTAAGAACCGGCCCAAATATGCCTCTTTTCTCTTTCGTTCTCTTGTGTTTCTTTAGAAAAGGGCTGAAAATCCAAGTCTTCGTTTTTCAGTTTTGAAATATTTCACACCACGTATGTATTTTTAAGGCCCACACCCCCAATGTCTGTACAGGAATTTTCAAATTAATGGAAATGTCTCTGTGAATTTTTGGTAGTTGAGTGGGTGCCACATACGGTATTGCTGCGCAGGGAGAGTGGCGGGAGTGACCGTTCGATACATTCGCAAGGAAATGTGATAAGAGAAGAAAAATTACACTCAACTCTAATGATGATCCCAGCTAAGACGGTGCTGCCTTCACTGGTCACAAGGGCGGAAATGTCAATTCCATACGCTGGGGAGCCAATTAGGCCGGGAAATGGTCCAAGTTATCAAAAAAGCATCATCAATTAAATCATGTATCTGAGTGATATCAAAATTTAAGTTCCTCTCTGAAAGTGCCAGCTCATCGTTGCACATGTAAATAACATCACACTGTTAAAAATTTCTCTGTAAATTTACATAATTTTTATGGCAAATTTTTTTCCAACCAAATAATGTTTTTTCTACAGCCAGACTGTAATCATGAAAAAACATTAAGTGTTTGTTTTTTCTTTACATTTTTGCATGTAAATTAGTTTACAAATGTCTACTGTAAAATCGAAGTACAGAATTGTTCTGTTTTTTTTTTTAACCTTAATTTTGTGTGAATTTACAGCCTACTGTTTTCATTCTCGGCATTTTAATATTTATTATAATATCGCTTTTTTTCCTTTCATATGTTATTACGTAACATACACTTCACCATTACGTAGATCAGGTATTTGCTTATCAACGTAATGTGTCGTTACGAAGTTGTTTTCAATCAAAACACAATGAGGATGCTTTGTTGTCATATTGTTGTCAAGTAGACTGCTATCTCTAGGAACTTTGTAATTGGAAAGTCACATTTTTTGTACAATATAATAATTGTTTTTAAAATAAATATGACAAAGAATGCAAATACATTGGTTGCAAACATTTCCAGACAAGGTAAACAATAAGTTTATCACTTCCTGATTAAAAAACGCCAAAAAAGATATTATTCAAAGCAACAGCAATCCTTTTGTTAGGAAAATGCCTACAAAATAAGCTCCACCCATTTATGCAAAATGAGATACACGTCATAAAGTGGTAAATTTACAGACTCTTTCAAGTAAATTTGTGAAACGTTTTTAATTCGATCAAGAGTGCATGAGCGCCTGTGGCGATGAGTTGACATCAGTATACCAATTGTCAGTATAATAAATGTAAATTAATTTTCAAACAGGGCCATAAATTTGCCAAAAATGTTTTCTTTTTTAACTGAAACTTCGCAGAAAGATGCATGTTTTATATTGACAATTTTCTGGCTATTTCTTATTTGTTTGTTTGTTTGGGCTTATTTTTGTTTCTTTTACAGCTTAAAAACAAAATGAATGTTTGTTAAATGACAGTATATTTATGTGAAATCAGAAAAATACAAAATACTGTTAAAATTTCTGTAAATTTACAGAAAAAGTCTTACAAAGCAGTAAAATTTGGTTAAAAAAGCAGACAGAAATGGTTTTTCAAATAAACAGAAAATACATGTTAAACAATCTTTTTTTATTGTAGCAATACAAAGTGTCTGTATAAGATACAGAAAATCTCTATTAAAAGTCTGTAAATTTACAGAAATTTTTAACAGTGCAGTAAGCAACACCCAACGGCGGGGGATCGGCAATCACTGGAATAAAATCAACTCACCATGTTTCCCTCGGGTCAGAGATGTTTAGGTGTCAAAGACGATGCCGAATTGTAATAAGAGGCACATAAGAAGTTGGTGAAGTAGGGGGTAGTAGAGGATTAAGTCAAAATCAATAAATGTGCCCACAGGGCGGGTCACACCTCGGCTATTTTCGATTTGGTCGGAATTTTTCTTAACCGGATCAATTTTTTTATTCAGACTTTGTTTTAAGATGTCCATGCTATATCGATGTTAATGTCACGTTTAACTGTTCTGCTACCCTTTAATATATCTTATATCGTTGAAGAGAGCGATAAAGTGTTCGAATTTCAATTCGATTTTTGTACGAGTGTGTGTCGGCCACAAAACGCTTTCTGTCGATCTGATGACACCAGAAACTATGTTACATTTCATTTTCGTAGTCCTCTCATAAAAACCATACATTTACACAGATTGGCAACTGTTTGGCTCTTTTTGACTTTGGATGAAGGTGTAACAAAATCTCACAATAAATCAGACCGTATACTAATCCTATTCGAAATTACTTCAGTTCAGTGCGACCCACGCTCAACGCTCAGTTGTTAGTTAGTTACTTGGTTAGTTAGTTAGACTGTTTGATGAGATTTAACGACGCACCAACACGAGTGTCAGTCAACTCGATAAAAAGTTCAAAGTTTAAATTTATTTTCGAGTATGGATTAAGTTCAAATTTGGTTTCCCTTTAGTCACCTCTTACAACAGGCGGGTAATTTCGTGGGCATATTCTACAACCCCCAGCCCACATTTGAAAAACCAGGAAGAGGCATTCTCTGTTTTTTGGCGCCAACAACACGTCAGTCGTAGGATGAGTATTAACCGTCTTTTGTGTGCATTTTATGGGCGATAGTCGGGCACAAACTACTCGCCACACACGACCTCCTCAACCTACCTGGATGCAGTTTAACGTCATAACCATGAACCTACATGACCCTCAAATATTCCAGAATTTCCCAAGGGGTTGGTCTCAATGTGTGCAAGGGACACGGACTTTCTACCGAGAGCCCTTTCCTCACCAGGACAGGACGGTGGACGGTCCATGATTCTATCCCGTTTCAAAAATAGTACAAAATCATGAAAGCTCTGTATAAGGCTAACAGTCAGCTAAATCGGTTATGAAATTGATAATTTTTTAATGTTGAGACGTAATGTGAATCATTAGCATTATAAACGTAAAATGACTTCAACAATGCTATTGGGCGGGCTTCGCTCACCCACATGATCATTCTTCTCCGTCCATTATATTTTAGCTTGAGCTCGATTTTTCCAACGTCCACGAGACTACAAAAAACCCCTAACCAAATCGAACCACCCCGGGTAATGCCGTGGGCGCTAGTGGCGGGTTTGAAATGGAAGGGTGGATCTAGCAGGACCGATGTTACATTATATTGGGGGCACTAGGCCCGATCCTATGTTGGACATCCTTACACGATCAATGCACTCTTTAGAAATATATATTAGATATACACGTACCTACGGGCCTTTTCGTGAGCATGGGATTACTGCTCCGCGTCTCGCAGCTTCCTAACTCTTGAATTAAATTTCATGCAGTTGGCGCCTTATGTATGAGGCCTCTTGAATTAGACGTGAGTGGTATGGTGGTTGCTCCTAATGAACTTAAAAGAAGGGTTTAAGGTCACAACAGGATTTAGTATGTTAGAAGGGTCCTTATTCTGAACATTTTGGTGAAATTTGCATTGAAATCCGATTTGTGGTTCTCAAGATATGAACATGTAAAGTTTTCACATTTTCAACAAAAAGTGAACTTTAAGCAAGCACATATGGCATCACATCCCCGCATTAATGGGCAGTCTTTTTTTTTCTTTAAAATTTATACTGGATTTTCTCCTCAACAATCCCATATTATTAAAATGTGATTGCAAAAGTGGCATGAGAATTTTACAAACTTTGCATCCCCCACAGGGAGGTCATACTCCTATTAACTTCAAGGTCAGCACGATAGTCTGATAAAACAAAGGGTAAAAAGCATTCCTTGTCAATGTGAGGAAGTGATATAAACTCTGCTGCCCTCAAATTCACTTTTGAACACAAATCTACTGACTTCATTTACTGATATCTCAAGAAATACATATCCGATTTGAATGGAACTTTTACCACACTGCGTAGATTTTGTTCCTCTTTCACATATGAAAATTTAATTTTTGCCTAAATTCCGTTTTAAGGAATATAATATATAATTTTTCGGGTCCCTTTGTGTGGGACCCTTTAGCAGGCTTTCTGATGACTGCATTCAGTCATGCATGCGTCCATGGATTGAGAAACGAGTAGGAAAGGGCATTTCAATGACACTTGGGTTTAAAAATGCAGGAAAACGTAAAACAATTTGTGCTATCTTTAAATTGCCTTTTTCATCTACATTTTCACGGTAAACTGATAATAAATGCGGGTCTGATAAACTTCAGTCACTCGGACGATACTCTTGATTTTGCTTACTAGAAGACTATATTCTTCAAGGAAACTCACAATTCCGAATTTTTCCTACAAAAACGTGCGAGAGGTTGTTCATGTGCCCAATGGTCCGCCATCTGGCCTGCCCCATTAGTCAACTTGAATTCTGGCAACAGTAATGAAAATCGGCCAGGCCGTTCCAGCTACACATAATAATAAACAGTAGTGTGAGAATGTTTCCCAATAAGTCTAATTGGAAATTCATTTGAAGCCACCTTGTAACGTGATATATATTTTAAATACGTTGGAACTAAAATCATTTATAGTCTGAAAGTCTCGTCTATTTAGCGAAGATTCTTGATAGATTCAAAAACACTTCGTATATTTTCAATTCCGTTGCATACCGGTAGTTTTCACCCCCAAAATAGCCAAAAACATTACATCTAATTGTAGCAGTACCTTTTTATCTGGTAATTTTCTGATCACTAAGCAAGTTGGGTTTTTCTATTGAAGTGAAACTTTCATTTCAAAAAAGAGGCTCAAAATAGAGACTGCTCCATTTCTAGTTACAAGTCTTGGAAATGCCATTTTCGGCTGTCTCAGGTGTTAAATTTTTTAACAATTTTCTGTACGCTCCGCGTCAACTGATGGTGGCGCTCTAAATTCATGCTTGCACATTATTATTCGTCTTGAGGCAATATTATAAAGTGAAAATTTTATTGCGAAAGAAAGCTCAAAATGATGACTGCTTTGCTTTTAGTTGCGAGCCCGGGAAATGCCATCTCCTGTTGTCTGGGTGTTCTCAATTTCTCAAGAATTTCTGTGCTTTGCACTTTGATACTATCTCCGGCAGAATTATATTTTTCGGACAAAAAAGACAATTCTGCCCCCTCCAAGACTGAAACGCTCCCGTACGTCTTCGTCAATACATAAAATATGAAACTTCAAATAGAGGGGAAGCCAAAGTTTTTCCGCGGGAAAATTTCCCCACTATGGCCCGAGGGCCTTTATCTGCATGATGATATTCAGTAACTCCAACAAAACAACAGATCACCCCTACTTGATTTTTCTTATAAGAAGATTAGATTCTTCCATAAACCCCCAAATCTGTCATAAAATTACTAAACAGTTTTTCTCCAATATAAGCTTCAGATTGTTGGAAGTGGCAAATTTTCCAATTTGGATGGATACTCCGTACAATAAATTACCAAAGGCCAAAGCCAACTCTGTTAATCTCCCCGCCATGGTACCTTATTTTGCTCTTTAAAGTCATATCACTAAATAAAAACCAAAATTTTCCCACTAAAGCCGTAATAAAAAAAAAAAAAAACGAATTTTCTTCCTCTAAATTCCAAAAATTTCTCCAATAAAATAAGCTCTTAATTTTCAAGTCTTCGTTCAAAAAAGGATAAAACTTTTCGGGCAAACTTCTAGTCTCGTGTGAAGCCTTAGTACGTAGGCCTAGTACGATTCGTAACCCCAAAAGATTTTCAGCTGTCACCTGCATTGCGTTCTTGATTTTGCCCATATGAAGGACAGATTCTTCAATAAACACCCCAAAGATTAAATGGTCCTCACAAATGCCAAAATTCTTTCCAAAATTTAATTTTTTTTCTTAACATAAACTCGAGATTTTGAAGTATTTGTTGAAAAGGAAGTTTAAAATTTGGCGTGCTACGCGCGCCTTACAATCTGCTAAGTTACGTCACACCAGGACTTACTCAAAACCTTTGTCGGGGCCTTGAAATGGTGACCCCCTATCGGGGAGCTTTCGCCACCCCTGAGTCACAACCGTCTAGAAAATCCCTCCCATGCAACCCACTAGTGCAGGAATGCCAATCAATATCAGGAAAGTTAAAATCCCCAAACACAAAAGCCCTTTTAGAAGAAATTTTCCTAAAAATTTGGTACAAACTCTGATAATTCTCAGCGCAAGAATTTAGTGAATGGTAAACAATACTGACAAGCAAAGGGGTGTACCATACTCTTTGCTAAAGCTAAGTTCACACCACAGGCAAATAGAGAACCGGCCTATAACCCCCAGCCTAGATCGCCGCCTATGCTCCCCTTTGGCCACGCACTTCCAGTGAGTTGCCTCTCGACGACCCCACTTACACAGGAAAATGGTCGAATTATTATTACTCTTATGTTTTTTTTGTGTGGTTGTCTGGTATTTTAGTTCGTATCATCCAACAGCAGTGTTGTAACAAGTCACCACTCGAGTCACTTCCTCTCAAAATGATAGTGACTCGATAGAATTCAGGAGTAATTCCCCCCATTGAAATAGTACAGTGACCCGAGTCGACATTAGTCAATGTCGACTCGATTCACTTAAAAGTTTGAAAACTGGTGACTCGAGTCACTAACATAGTGACTCGATTACAACACTGTCCAACAGTCCACTGTCTTTAGACACCAAATGTCCCAGAGTCTAACAATAGATTTTTCACTAAAGCTAACTTGAAGAACAATCAATCGTATACGCATGCAATCATCAAAAATTCTCATAAGATCCTATTTGCATCATTTGTAAAGAGCAATTATCTTAAGCCGAAACCTTTTTGTGTTTTGACATGTGTAATTTGCGACTGGCACTAATCCTTTGGTCTCATCAGGATAACAACATCGTGAATTACCACCGTGACAAGTGTGTGATCATCCCTCGATTCAATTTGGTAAGTACTCATGCTGTAACACAAAGAGTGCAAAGCGACCTTTCAATAACAGATAATGGCTCTTGAATGCCACATGAAATGGTGTACGTACAAATTGTACAGTCGGGCTACATTTAGGTACTACGGGCGAGTCGAGCGAGTCGGGCGAGTCGGGCGAGTCGGGCGAGTCGGGCGAGTCGGGCGAGTCGGGCGAGTCGGGCGAGTCGCGCGACCCGGGCTACATTTAGTATGACCCGCGTCCTACTATACTAAACTACGCGCTGACACGCATGGTCCGGCTATGCTGCGTATTAGGCGCCGTATGTCACAAAATTATTTTCCAAATATTTATTAATTATACTTCTAAATATAAAGGCCTATAGGTTATACCCAGATATATATAATTTACTCTCAAACTTCATATGAATAGGTTTTGCATAATCTATATATAATAGCTATACACCATATATATCCTAACAATCTAAATATATTTGTCACTGTAAACATTGCATTAATACACAATGTCCTGTATAGTTTTTCGTAATTTTGTCACTTTTTTGTCAGATCGGGGAGAGTAACTATGTATAGATTACTAACACGCGAACAGCACGCGAGTAGGTGGTGCTTGTTGAACATATATCACAACGGACAGAGCTCGGCGCACATGCATTGCTATCAGTAGCGTGGCATGTCAGAGAATTGCCAAGGACAATTTCTATAGGCAACAGAGTAAGGAATGTACTGTAAGATGACCCTCTGGCTACTTACTTTTATTAGGTCCCCTTTTGTGTTTGTTGTAATGGTCTTTGTGTTATTACTGCACACTGGATCTGAAGGCTGCATCGCACAAAATACCTGACGAGCAAAGAGCACGTGTTATTCAAAGGCTGATAAGAAATGCCATAAATCTTGTATTGAACAGGTTACGACCGACGTACTGCCTGGAGCACAAACACGAGAGATCGGAGACCAGACTAAAAAGTGTAAGCTTAGACACCTCAGCACAGTGGCGTAGCATCTGGCCTGTTTCTATCTCCTGTAGGGATTTTTTTCAATTCCTGGGGATGCACAAATTTGTTCCAAAATCATACTTGGTGTGGTGGGTAGAATATTTGAGTCAGATATGGTTGGAAGGAATTTGCACTTTGCACGGCCATTGCTGCCAATCACAGGCCAGTGCAACAAACAAACCCATGTTGGATCAATGCAGTCTCAAGGATCACAACCTTACTACTATTACCTCACAGGACCTCATTTAGCTCTTGGGTGTAGTGGACATTCTCAGTGGCCTACGAGACGTAGCAGGGAGAAGACTGCCCCAAATTTCCCCCCCAAAAAACTAAATTCGGGCAGGAATTTGGGAAAAATCCTGGCAGGATTTTGGAAAAAATTTGGACTGCTGTACAAAAATTAGCAAACGGCCTACCATGCTCACATTCTCAGAGAAAAATGTTCCACCGCCAACACAACTTTAACAATTGTGTCAGGAACGTACCTTTCACGCAGGCAGCAGATGGGCTGTAAGATGTTTCTTACCTCAGATTCGCCATTTGCACATGTGCAGATTAAGCCGAGACGTGCCGACGGACTTTAAGAGGTTGACAAGCTTGAGGCCGCAACCCTGTTTGTGGCTTTGGAGATGTCAGTATAGATCGCCTGATACTGATGATACTTATGCCTAAGCTCATTAAAGCTGACACGGAAGGCAAGTTCATCTGTTGTGTTTTTAAAATCCTTTCTTAATCTGAGATCAACAGCCGGTTCGTCTAATTTCCAGGGGGGAATGTCAGGGTAGGTAAACTGTGCGACAGAGTCGGGTTGATGCTCACCTGCAACATAGCCTCCCCATCGCGAAGAGCAAATGGAGGAATAGCTGACGGTTTCCTCACATATGAGTCACTACACTTGTGATTGAAGGTTGTCTCGAAGGTTGGATTGTAGACATCACTCCCTAATTTAAGGGCAAACTAGAGTGACAGCTTCTTCCACCTAAAACAGAGGAGTGGTCCATTCGCTTCAATGTAAACGCTCTGCATTGGGGAGGTACGGAAAGCTCCCATGCAGATCCTAGGAAACTACGAACCAAGTAAACTAGACAAGGGAAATTTGTTAGACGCCCTAAAAGTTCTGAGGCTTGTTGAGCAAACGAAGCTTGAGAAAGATGTCGGCACTGTTACAAGTGTGCAGGCAATAATCACTTTGCCAGAGACTGCAGGTCAAAAAGTCAAGAAAATCAGTAAAAGTCCCTCTAGTGGGACAGAGGGGACCAAAGACGGAAAGTCCCAAATTGTAAATTCTTGCAGTATAAGTACAGGGACACTGAAATCCAAGGTAAAAAAAGTCGTCAGGTCTGGTTGGTCATAAGTGCCTGTTGGCGTGTAGTATCAACGGGGTAAAAACTTCAGCAATGTGGGACACGGGTTCCCAAATATCACTGGTGCCAAGATTCTGGTCAAGTGAGAAACTACCACATTTGAGGGTTTGTTCACTAGGGGAGCTGCTTCAGGATGGGGAAAATCTCAATTAGAGGTAGGCATATGATATCGATATACGTTTTCGGGGGTGGTGTCAGATGGACTTAACTCTACAAGACGAAGGTGGTGGAATAGAAACACTGTACCAATGCTGGTGTGTGTAGACACTTTCCGAGCCATTAATAGGGTGCAATGTTATTGCACACCACCTGCAAGAGGTGTCAGCAAATTTTGACAAAAAGAAGGAAACCCTCTTCACTGTAGCAAACGGAATTTTGACTAATCAAAATGCCAAATGGTGACTAATCAAAAGGCCAAATGTCTAGTAAATTTAATCACAGATACGGATAGTGACAACGGAAGCTTTGGAAGTGGAAGTCACAGAAGGACAAAAATCCCCAGGAAGAGTACTGTGAATGTAAGATGTATGGACCATGCAGGGTGGCGTAAACAGGGTAGGAGTGTACTGTTTTTAAACTAATTTATTACAACATTTGCCACTACAGTTGCAAATACAGGAGGGCGTTGTGTGTAATTTTAGTATACAACCATTCGGAATTTGGTGTATATATTCCTGGAAAGCAAGGTTTGCATGTGAAAGGTGGAGCTTCTAAAGTCAGTGGCACGGTTGAGAACATCCATCATAGAAAACCGAACACTGATATTAATGATCAGCAAGGTTATAATGACGCTAACAAAGAAGTAAAATGGTATCATCCTGTAGACTTGGGCAATTTGGATGAAGAAAGACGCCACAAGTCTATGGAAATGTTAAGGGAAGAATCACAAGTCTTCTCTAAAGGGGAGGATGATATGTGATGTTAAGAGGTAGAGATGAAAATCAAACTGAAGGGCCAAAACCAAGTACATAGAAACTACAATTCAATCCCCAGCCCTCTGTACAAGAAGGTGAAACTTTTTTTTTTCTGATTTAATATCGATTGCCCGCTCCCGCCGGCTCGAAAAGATGAAAAATTCGGAAATTTGCCATGATCTGAGACACCGGTTAGCTTTAGAGCGGTTTCCCCAACCTCTTCTTCACAAACTTCCCAATTCTTCCCAATAGAAGCTCAATATTTACTTGTAAGTATATGTTTTAAACGACAAAACTTTCCGCTCGCTTCATGCTCACCAAACTGAAATCTCTAATGCAGTATGCCTCCACCCCCCCCCCCCCGCGGGTACGGGGATGTAGAATATGCCCGCTGCTATCTCGGCATGTCGTAAGAGGCGACTAACAGATACGATTTGTTTTCTGTGATTCGCGACACGTGTCAGTGGAGGGGAGGGTCATGGTGGTTGAGTGGAGGCCGTAACTGCGTCTTTGTACTTACAACACATCACTTTTGCTTCAACTTTACCTGGTCCTGAGATTGTATAGGCCTAGTTCAACCAATCGGCTGGTGACGTCTTTGCCCTGAGATCTCTTCATAACTGCCTTCCGACAATTTGTTAACCAAGTGAGCCTTTCGAGGGTGTTCCAGAAAGTAGTTTTTTCAGAAGGCGGCTGCTTAATCAGGTCAATATGGGTTATTGAATCATTTAATGGCCTTGAGTATATCACCTCTGTAACTCTGGTATCGGTTTGTGATGTATTGTTCCGCTTACGTTTGATGTCCCCTTGCTGGGCTCCACAGTGGGTGGGGAGCACGAAATTTCATTTATTTACCATGAATTCCCAAAACTCACCAAAACTAACAAATGAACGTTTCAGGGGCGACTTAAGGTATAGCTCTGGCACAGTGGTCCCTCCCATCTAGCCTAGCTTTCTTGTAGTATCAAGTTGTCGTGATGGGAAGAATCTACGTACCCTGTCACCTTTTGTCATTAACAAGGGTATTGAGGGTGTTGTAGGCACCCTTGAATCAATAAAAAAACTGCGATATGGTGATATACTAATTGAAGTCAGTCGTAGTACACAAGCAAATGAACTGTTGAAAACCAAGTCTCTGGTTGATGCCCCGCTTAAAGTGACGTCTCACAGATCCATCAACATCTCTAGAGGAGTCATCAGATGCCCAGATATCAAGGACTGCTGAGATAAGGAGATTCGTATTGACTTGGAATCTCATCACGTCAACCAACTGTACCGCATTTTATTGCTAAGGGATGGTATTAGGAAACCAACTTGAACCTTCATCCTTACATTCAATACACCCAAACCATCCAAAACACTGAAGGTTGTCTATTTACAGGTCAGGGTTGATATTTACGTTGCCAGCCCTGTCGGCTGTTTTAATTGCCGAAGGTACGTGCATTTCAAGACAGACTGTAAAGGGGTAGCAACCTGAGAAAAATGAGACCAAGATGGACATGCTGGTGACACCTGTGAAGGGTCACCTCATTGTGTTAACTGCCAAGGCTGTTGTCCCCAAACTGTAAAACTGTCCAAAATGGGTGGAAGACAAAAACAAATACAAAAAAGCATCCAGTAACATCACTTATAAGGAGGCTTGAGACACATTCCAGTTCCACAACTCAAGCTGAAGCTGTGAGGACTGCAAAAGTGTCCACTGCAACCCAAACTGATATGAACTGGCCTAGGGGTAGCAGCGTTCCAAAGCCATGACACTTACGTTCGCAAAACCATCAGAACAGTCTGCAACATTGAAGACATCACAGACGACGACAGCATCGACAACTATATAACGCAAGCCTAAAAGTACACCCCTAGAAAAGAAACCTAACCCACCACCTAACCCAATCACTACAAAGCAAGGAAAAAAGTCAGAACCAATAGGAGCAAGAAAGACATCTAGAATTAAAATACAGACAAAACTAAGCAAAGGGTCGGACGAGTCTATAAAACTGCACAACAGATTTGGAGCGCTAGAAAAGAGAGAGATAGAGAAGTAGCTGTAATCCAGTGGAATTTCAGAAGACTAAGACCAAGCTACGAGGAGGTCAAATGGTTCATAGCAAGCTGGTCTCCTTCGATAATTTGCTTACAGGAAACCTTTCTTCGGGACAAAGATCATATCATATTTAAAGGGTACGGCATGTACAACAAAACTGTAGTTTCTCCCATTGCCAATAGAGGAATGGAGGGTTCTTCCATATTGGTCAACGAAATAGTTTCACACTATACCATCCATATGAACACTTACTTACAAGCTGTCGCCATCCGAGCAACGCTACACCGCATCTTCACTGTCTGTTCGGAGTACATCCCCGGTACAGCCTGAAACAAGATGACTTGGATGTTCTTCTTCGCCAGCTACCCACCCTATTTCTCAGTGTCACACATAACCAAACCAGACTGTAGTTAGTGCGCAAAAAGGACAAATATTGCCCATCTGCTTGCAGATGAATACCAATCCAACTCTTAAAGAAGGCACTATTCTCAGATCTTCCAAACATTCCAATATGCCGTTGAAAGACAGAAAGTGAACTTCTGCTCTTACAACACCGAGGACTACAACGGCCTCTTTAATGTCTCGGAACATCGCATTGCTCTCAAGAGAAGCAACGACAGCGCTATTGGCCCAGATGAAATTCACTACAACTTCCTCAAACAGCTTACAGAGAACTCCTTACCAGTGCTGTTAGATATTTTCAACGATATTTGGGTAAATGGCAATTTTCCAGTCGTCTGACGGGAAGCCACCATCATTCCCATCGCCAAACCGGGCAAGGACTAGACAAATGCTTCAAACTGTCGCCCTGTTTCCCTTACCAGTTGCCTATGCAAGACGTTTGAACGAATGATTAATGCCCATCTAGCTTGGCTCTTGGAAAACAGTAAACTTTCCACTAGTTCCCATAGTGGCTTTCGATGTAGCCTCAGCACCACTGACCAGTGTGTGCGTCTAGAATCGACAGTTCGTGATGGCTTTGTTCGCGAACACCATGCGGTGTTGCTACTTTCCGACCTGGAGAAGGCATACGATACGGTGTGGTAGTATGGCATACTGAAGGACTTACACAGTACTGACCTGAGGGGCAGAATACCGCTTTTCATTGAAAATTTCCGCAAAGATCGTGTGTTCCGAGTCCGTGTGGGTAGTGTGCTGTCAGAGATCCATAACCAGGAGATGGGTGTTCCTCAAGGCAACATACTGTCAGTTACTCTTTTTACAAGAACATCAACAGCATCTCCGATGTGGTTAACACTGGTATTGAAAAGTCTTCGTTCGTTGATGACTTCTCCATTACCTGTTTCACAAGGAACATGAGGTCTATAGACAGACAAATAAAAAAACTGCCTCAATACGATCCACAATCGGCCGACGAAAATGGATCATTTTTCACGAACAAAGACTGTTTGCATGCATTTTTGCAACCGGAAAGGTGCACACTGCGACCCGGACTTGAACTTAAACGGTGTTCACATCCCAGTTGTTCTCCAGACCAATTTCCTTGGCCTTGTTCTCGACAGTAAGCTCAAATTACAAGCCCACATTGACCATCTCAGGCGAAACTGCCAGGGAGCATTCAACCTATTTAAAGTTGTCTGGAAGATTGACTAGGACGCTGATCGTCTCGTTTTACTTCGGCTTTACAGATCTATAGTGAGGTCCAAACTTGGTTACTGTTGTGCTGTTTAAAGCTCTGCACGTGAGCCATACCTCAAGAAACTCCTCCCCATTCATAACCAAGGTGTAAGGAACTGCCTGGGATCCTTCAGTACCTCCTAGCACAGTCTCTCTTCATCGAAGCGAATGAATAACCCCTCTATTTAAGATGGAGGAATCCGTTCTCGTCAGCCTATTTTTGGATCTTATTGAGGCAGTTTTGTATTTGTCTCTCTGTAGACCTCATGTTCCCTGAGAAACAGATAACAGAGAAGTCACCAACGAACAAAGACTTTTCAATCCCAGTGTTAACCACACTGGCGATGCTGTTGGTTTTCATGAGAAAGAGAGTAACTGATAGAATACTGACTTGGGGAACACCCATCTCCTGGTTATGGATCTCTTAAAACACGCTGCTCACACGTACTCGGAACACACGATCTTTAAGAAAATTCTCAATGAAAAGCGGCATCCTGCCCCTCATCCCAGTATTGTGTAAGTCCTTGAGGGTGCCAAACTTCCAAGCCGTATCATATGCCTTCTCCAGGTCGAAAAATACCGACACCACATGGTGTCCGCAAACAAACCCATTGCAAACTGTCGATTCGAGGCGCAAGAGTTGGTCAGTGGTGATGCTGCCACGTCGAAAGCCACTTTAGGAACAAGTGATGAGGTTATTGGTACCAGGTACCAAACTAGACGGGAACTAATCATTCGTTCAAATGTCTGCAAAGACAACTAGTGGGTAAATAGGGCGGTAGCTTGGATTGCGACAGCTTGCAGGTCTGTTTTCAAATTAATGGTGGGGCGCGGAACTGTTTTTACCACCAGAACTGATGATCCTAGAAATCCTCTATTATCAATTGGAGAGACGACAGTTTTGCTATACATGTCATACCCTGTGAATGTGAGTCGGTCTGTGTCCCGAAAGAAAGTCTCCTGAAGGCAAATTATCACAAGAGACCAGTCTGCTATGAGGCATTTGACCTCCTCGTAATTCGGTCTAAGTCCTCTGCAAATTCCATTGTATTATAGCCGCAGTTTTCCCAAGGGTCATCCTTTGGAAACGTGCGGCTTCTTAGAAGAGCTGCTGGAGCCCGCTGACCCGTATCGAGGGTCCCGATCGCTGAGCTCCATCAGGTCCTCCCCATCTCCTTTCCTCTCCTCCGAAGCTCCAAATTTATTGTATTTATTTTTTTCTGTGTTTTAAATGTCTCGGGTTTTGGCAGTGGTGCAGGTTTTCTGTTGTGTTGATGTCGATTTCTTTTAAGATGGAGTAGGTTTTCTCGACAGATGTGTTGGTGGTGTCTTCGTCTGGATTGTCTTGAATGATGTAGACTGCTCTGTTGTTTTAGAAACTGTGTACGTGATGGGCGTTGGAAAGTTGCTGTCCCTGGGCCAGGTCATGTCGGTTTGGGTTCCAGCAGACCTCACAGCCGCAGCATAGTTCTTGAACTGCGAAACCTGCTACAGGTACTTTTCTCTAGCCTCTTTAACGATATGTTACTGGAGGTCTTTATCTTTTGAATTTGCCTCTCCTCTACCCTTTTTGGACAATTTTTGTCATTTGTTGAATGACAACCCTGGCAATTAATACATCTAGGTGACTCCTCACAAGTATCGCCAGCTTGTCCTCCCCGGCGACATTTCTCGCAGGTAGTTGTCCTACTTCAATTAGTTTTGAAGTGGCCGTACCTTTGACAGTTAAAATAGCGCACAGGGTTGGGCACATTGACCTCAACCTTGACCTGTAAGTAGGCAATTTCCAGTGTTGGAGGTGGTTGAATGGTAGGATGAAGGTGCCAGTGAACTTCCTGAATCCCTCTCCCAACACTGGAATGCGATGCAGGTGGCTGACATGCTGATCTGCCAGGTTAATAAGAATCTCTTCATCAGAGCAGTTCTTGATACCCGGGCACCTTATGACTCCTTAGGAGTTGCTAAGTGACCTGTGAGGGGAGACTTGGATTGGGACATCAATCAGAGACTTTGCTTTCAGTAAGTTGTTGGCCTGTGTACTGCAACTGACTTGACCTAGAATATCTCCAGATCGGAGCTTCTTAATTGATTCAGGGGTATCTACAATACCCTCAATACCCTGATTTAAAGCAAAAGGTGACAAGGTTGTGAGATTCCTGCCATCACCACAGCTTGAAACAACAAGAAACCTAGGCCAGGTGGGAGTGGCCTCTGTTCTGTGTCAGAGTTAGACCCAGAGTCGCTCCTGAAACGTTTGCTAAATTGTTTAGATGAGTTTGGGAATTCATAGTAGATATGTAGTCGCCTCTAACGACATGCTGGGAAAGCAGCGGGCATAGTCTACATTCCCGTAACCGCAGGGGTGAAATATTTTTTTGTCTTAAAAAGGCAAGAAGTTTCGGAATCTCTTTTCATGTCACCCGGAAACCTCATTTCGAAGTCCTTAGATAACATCATGTAACATCAATGGTCTTCAGTCCGTAAGGTATCTCAGAAATACGTTAATAAGAAACGCAGATTCTAAACTATTTTCTCTAATACAAGCTCCATATTTATAAACATTTGTTTAAAAGAACCGAAGATTTCGAGGCGGTCCTGCTAAGCTAAGATCATATTGGGAGGGCCAGATTTACACTGTGAGAAGATGGCTTAGAAACATGCCAGTTTATTTGGTGCAAGGAGAGCATGGTCTTGGAAAAGAAAGACTCTGAATCGGAACTTGCTTAAGCCATGCGATATGCTTCCATTTCATAATGTTAGTTTGCCGAAATTAGAACCAAAACCCACAGGAAACATCTGGTAGGCGTACCTGTCGAACATAGCAGTAATGAAAGTGATGATGACGAACCACCACGATAATGGAGGAGGCGCATGGACAGATATAATTCTGCGCAGAGGCAGATAGGCACGACAGCAATTGAAGATGTCCCAGGGGCAGGAGTGGCGGCCGTCGATGAACCTGAGCAAGAACGTAACCCAGAAAGGGAGGACCAAACTATTTCGTATGGCGAACCACCAGATTATCGTGTAGTCCAGGGTGATCGAGACCAGGAGAGTCCACAGAACCAACCAGATGGGTTGGGTCCTAAGGAGGGAGGGGATGTTTGGCGGGTCCGTTACCCAACAATTGATCTCACCAATGATAGGCCATTAGGCTAATACCAGATACCCGATACTCTAAAAACCGGGACTTCAAGGCCTTTTTGCGGGTAATTGCAGACAGGGTGCCAGAAGAATCTACTGTATGAAGATATAGCATATGACTACATAAGGGATCTTTGTTCTGTTAGCTCAGCATAGTCAGTCAATAAGCAGAGTGGTCACTGGTCAATAGGATATGAGAGCATTATCTACACTGTTGCTCTATGGAGAGCATCGGGCTAGATTTCGTCATGAGGGTCTTCCACATATGTCAGACTTAATTGTCATTACATAAGGTGGCCAGGTGTGGTACCTACTGTTGGGAGGGAAGCATACATGCCATTCGGGTCAAAGTTGACCATATCTTGTCTATGGGTATACAGTACCACCCAGCTACAGTAACATGGGTTACATTGAGAACACCGAGGGCTACAGTGCATTTTAATAGCTGGCAATTCGGGTATTATTCAATTTGCTCGAATCCCGACTCAGAAAGTTGTTTTTATTCACCTCAGCGTAGATACATTTGCATTGTATTTTAACAACTAACTTGATATTCTGGTGCCCACTAGGACTACAAATGAGTCTAACATATTGATTTTAGGTGTTTTAACATTCGAAGAAAAGCCATGCGCAGGAGGAGGCCATCAGATAGGGGAATCAGAACTCTAGTAGTAGTGTTAGTCATTTACAGGTTTCAGAGTTGCAGGAACTTGAGGTTGAAGCCATTGGGCCTAGGCTTCAGACATTTAAATTAGTATCGTTATTTTCGGAGTTCAGACGATCTAAGGCAGAAAGACACAACACTCAACATTTAGTAACATTGGGGAAACTTTCTTAATTTTGAATCGAACAAAGACCTCAGGGTGCATGTTCCTGTCACTTGTATTAACGTTGATCCACTTCCTATGCTTATTCGGGTTCTCTCATAAGTCTGTGTTATAACAATTCTTTTATGCTGTTTTTGCAGAGATGGAGCTATGAGGGGATGCTAACTTGGCAGTTATTAACTGTGAAAGTTGGGGGAAAATTCTTTAAAGGAGGGGATATTGTTGTGCAGAAAAAATGCCACCCCCTTAAAATTGTTTAAGTATTTGACGGCGCTATTCATAAATGAACAAATGAAGCGCTTGTTTATCTGCCAGTTTAGTTATTTGCCTCATACCACACTTATTATAAATTAATGTCAGAGAAGGAGATACAGAGGGCCAGGTAAATCCCTGACATGGAATTACAGCCTCAGCGGCAAAAGCTTGACAATTAAACACAGTTGTATTATGCTATGCTGTCAGCCTATTATTCTTTGTTGTCAGCCTCATGTGTTTACCATATTGGCACATTTCCCATGATAACAGAGATGCAGGCTACCTTTGCTAAAGGCTTTAGTAGTGATACTGGATTGCATAGTGGTTGGTTACTGTATTTGGAACCTAGATAATCCAAGTTGAATGGAAACTTAAACGTCACAAAAGCTTAACCCAACAGCACAGGTACATTTGTGGTGATTGGAGATTTGAGAATTATATGGTACTGTTGGTTTGTTCATTGATAATGTAGGCTAAGCAGTATATTGGTTTACGTTGTATTGATTGCAGTAGCATCAGACTATTGGATCCCTTACTCAGAATCCATACATAGGCCATATACGGAATTTGTATCTGGCCCATATCTGGTTCAGATATGGAATTTGTAGCTGGCTTTAACAAAAATTGGGCAGATATAACCTGATATAACATAAAGGAATATATGGCCCATATAAAATCTATTATGGCTCAAATTTTATATGGGACAGATATGGTCCGAATATGGCAAATCCATACATGGGCCATGTATGGAAATATATATCTGGCCCATATCTGGCTCAGATATAGAATTTGTATCTGGCTTTAACAAAAACTGGGCAGATATAACTTGATATAACAAAAAGGAATGTATGGCCCATATAAAATTGATATGACTCAATTTTGTTTAGGGACAGATATGGTGTATATATGTGACATATAGGAATTTCATATCCAGGCCATATCTGGACCATATGTGACTGCAGCAAAATTTATTAGGACACTAACTTTGTGTAAAGCGTACCAGAAGCCTAGCTTAGCCAGTATACTTTTCTAAAGTCCTCGCAACCCTCTGGCAAAGGGCCGTTCGGCGAAAGCTAAACTTTCACTGGCTCCCAAAGAAGCTATTACTTCCACTGAAGGACAGTACGTGACCAACCTCACGGCCCTAAGACCGTTTACATTATTGACTTAGCTTTTTTTCAAAATATATAAGGCTTATCTGAATATCTCTAACGAAGCTTAATGTCCATTGTATTACATTGACTTAAGTATTTGAAGTTGTAAAATTACTTTATAGTGAAAAACAAAACTGACTAGAAATTCATACTTTTAAATGTTTACACTGGATTGATGGTTTAAATTACTGTTTGGGACAATATTACAACATAAAAATTGTTGACGGTCTTATGATTTTTCAAATTTTACTTCCTTAATCATAAAAAAGAAAATCAGGGCTCAAAATTCCTGACCACGCCCACAATGGAAAGTCATTTGCACATTTTAGTATCATATGGCTGAATATGGTTTGAATGTTACTATTTTGGTTTGCTGATACTTGTTCAGCTTCCAAAGAAGGCCTTTGTCTAGGACAGGTACACAAATTGATACTAATATGGCCATACAAAAGTTTATATGTAATTCTGGCATGATATTTTAACCAGTTATATCCAGCCATATAAAACTTTAGTTACATATCTGGACTGGCTTTTCATCAAGTTATATTTTACTTGATGAGGCCGTCATAAACTTTATTTACATGTCTGGACTGGCATTTTATAGAGTAAAACCTGGCTTAATATGGACTTATAAAATTTTATTTGAATATCTTGAAATGCATTTCACCAAATTATATCTGGCTTGATATGGCAATGTAAAACTTGATATGATTTAGCAAGACACCTATATAGGGTTTTATAACTGGCTTCATATGGCGATATAAATATTAAAAACAGCCAGATATTTTCAGATATAAGCCAGATATGAGTAAAGGATGATAGTTTTATAATGCATAATTGGATTAACTTATGTTTCTTCGAGGTATTGTTGCATTAGCAATGGGTGTTTTGAGGAATAAATTTAATATCAGTGAACGTTGATGGCCATTTAAGGGTAGGTGGTGTTTCTGATATAGGTTTTGAAATGAAGTGATTGTTTATGGGGAAATTTAGCTGTTTGCTTCATGTGAATTCTGGCTCTTCTCTGCAGCCCTTATGGCAACCGGTCCAGAGCGTGCTCAACCATGGAAAACATGATTAAAAAGGATGGAACAAAAATACACTCTGTTGTTTCTTTATTTAAAGTCTTCCCTCAAAAAGAAAGAGATTGCAAACCAAAGCAGAAAAGAGGAGGAACTGTTGCTTATAAATGTTGCTATCAAATTAGCACTTCTGTTCCCACGTTTAGTAAGCTTTTCTTTTAGTCTTTTAAACAGACTAACACGTTTTTAGATCCCCAAGACGTTTGTTACATTCTTGGCTTTTTCCAAAGAAAGAAATCTTTACAGACGTTGTTGACATAACTCCGCATTTGATTTCTAGCACTATTGTATCCAATATGATTCCTTTTTAGTTAAATGTGACATCACCATTGCATTGTTTTTCTTAGCTGCATGACCCTTCATAACACATTCAAAGTGTATTCGTGTAGTTGAACCCAGTTAACTAAGTAAAATAGCCATAAAAGTGTTTTCAACCTCAAAAAGGAAACGCGTCGCCCTTCTCGTTTGTTACTAACGACAGGCGAGTGGACAGCCCCATTTATTTTCCTTGAACATGCTTCGAAAAGGACAAGATGAAAACCAAAACAAATTCCCGAAAAGACCAGTCGGATGACAACATAAAACCAAATCCTTCTATCCACACACAGCAAACGAAGCGAAAAAGTATCTGGCCATCCAATAAACAATTCGGTACTTGACCCACAACCGCACCAACACCAACCGACGCTCCGACACCAACTCCACACCAGATCCAAAAACAGAAACCGACTACGTACCAAGACCATTTCATTCCCGAACGGAACACTGCAAGCAATTCCAAAATTAGGCGCCTGCTCAGGAGGTGAATTGCAAGTTGCTCCATCTGTTATTTGAACAACGGCCAAACCAACTTGGCTTCATGGCTCAGTGGTTAGAGCGTCCGCACTAGAAAGCGGGAGGTCCCGAGTTCGAATCCCGGTGGAGTCAACATCAGTATTCATTTAAACTGAGCAGACAAATGCAGAAAAGTCTTTTAACAATTTTGAGCCATATGAAGAAATGAACGGAGCTTATTTTGCGGAATTTGTGCGTCGAAAATTTCAAGACATGTTTACGAAAGCCAACAAAAATGGAAACCGTTTGTTCATTCAGGATGGTGACCTAAGCCAGAATTAGAAGGCAGCCCGTGAAGCAATGGCAGAGATAAACGCAGACCAGACTTAAACCCAATTGAAAATATATTTAAACTTGAAGGAGACAACTTGAGAGCAAATGCCTTGAAATTTCAAATACGAAGGGAGACTTTTGAAGCTTTCCAGGCCCGGTGATTGCTACGATACTGTGTGCCGCTAGTTCTAACGTACTGAATTTTTAGATAGTCTTGGACAAAACTGCTTGGGACGCCCCGCCCCCCCCCCCCCCTCTCCTCACAATGTTGACCACATTTATCCAGTTCACGGAATACAGTGTCACTCTTTCAGCACTGCGCAACATTGTAAGGCGGAACGGGGGTTTCATGTAAACCTTGCAACTAAGATTCCAGAATAGACCACAATGTGTCCCAAGAGTTTTGTCCAAGATTGTCTGAGCTCTGGGCGAACGGTTTCCGACAACAAATTTAATTTAAAAACTTGCTAATTTTTCGAGCAGATAAATGCAGAAAAGTCTTTTTCGAAGGCCGGAAGGTCGGAAGAATTTTAGCCGGATGAAAATAGAATTTTAAGTTTTCTTAATGAGGGTGTGTGTGTGTGTGTTTTTCTTCTTTTTGGGGGGCCCGGGGGGGGGGTAGGTTGTTTATATTTATTGTTGGCTGGGGCGATCATAATGATTCAGCGGTGGAGCATGTATGTCAGTAACAGTTAGTAGTAGCTCGTCTCAATGTGGTGTTTACGAAACTCATTAACGCAGAAATGAGAGCGTTTGTGCGAATATTAAGGGAACAGGAGCTATCCATTCGAGCAATATCTCGAAGAACTGATGTACCACGAACTTCTGTACATAGAATTTGTAACACCTCAGTCTGCAACATCGTTTAAAAAGGACGGGCCGGGGGTCGCAAACGTAGTCTATCATATCGGCAGGAAAGAACTTTGATACGGAATGTTAGAAAACTGCGAGAACATGAAGGGTGGTTTCTCCTCTAAAAGATTTTTGGAATTGAGTGGACTAAATTTGTTGAAACTGTCAAACAGAACTGTACGGCGTTGCCTTAATCTCCCCAGCCAACAAACTCGATTTAGCCCTTTTGAGGTTTTCTTTTGGTTTGGTTGGGCTTATTTGGACTCGGGTTACGGTTTGGCTATGCGTTTGTATCAAATTGGGTCCCAATTGGGCTGACCTAAATTCGATTTCACTCCAGTTGCATGTATGACGGATCCAGTTTCGAAATTGATGTTTGTTTCCATGTTGTGAATTATAACACTGATGGTTTATCACAAGTTTTAAATATTGATGATGAAGACATTCCTCCTCTGGGCCAAACTGGGTTCTCATTGGGTCAGTACCAAATCGTGATCAAACATTTCCTCTTCTGGGCCCTATGAGGTTCTTATTGGGCCAGAAAAATTATCGAACTCAATATTTTTCACTTCTTGGTCAGAGTTTGCACGACAGGGGGGTAAAACTCCCAGAGTAGGGGACAATAACTCGAAGAAGGGCCAATAACTCGATGCCCATACCATGACGATGATCTTTTTGGCTTGTTTTGAAGAGAAATGAAAGTTAAATGAAAATTTGAGTTTTATTGAAAAAATCTCGGAAAAATGGATCTTTTATGAAAGCAAACCTGCAAAAGTTTTTCTTTTTCAGCGGACTGAAAATTTGGGACCTTTAGAGCTGCCCTTACTATGAGCAAAAACAAGCATATTGTATGATCAACAGAGGTTGTTGTGATTACATATGTTACCCTGAAAGACTTGAAAATTCCCCCACAGGGTAGCTTTCCCCAACGGAAGACACAATGGGCCTTTTGCCTCTCCCCTAGCACCACCCTTAAATTGAGTGAGGATTCATAATGATCAATAAAGACTCGGATCAACTTTTAAGAGGTCATCAGTCATGGCCATTATATGTACCCCATTGGCCTGATAATTTTTCAATGTACTTTGTAAATTTGGCTTCATCCACCCCTCTTCGCCCTTTGTAACTGCTGTGATGGTCGTGATATGAAATTTAACCACTTTTTACAGTGCACATTAGGTTTTAAAGGAGGCTGGAAAATCCTTAATTGAATAAAAAAGTTACGACCGAGGAGTAGGCAATAAACTTTGCCGTTGTGATATTGATGTTAATAATGTTCTGCCAGTAGACTCATAGATTGCTACATTCATCAAGTGGTTGCACGGGTTTTGATATGAATTTTCAGGAGGGGCGGTATAACGTATACATGTCCCTCAACTTCCAGGTGGAAGCATAGGAAGTGGGTGAGGGCTTTTCTTTCAGTGAAAATTGTAGTTTGTAGAAATTCGCTTCTAGTCCCCTCAACCGAAGGACGACAAATTTTTTTGTTTCCTATGTAAAATTCAGTAACACGGTCACAATGTAATAATGGGGGACACACTTTTCCGTCAGTCTTCAGGTTAATATAACTATCTACACCACTGCAGGGCCCCTTATCGCCGTAATGGAGACGTATTCTAACTGATCGGGTCCCCCCCCCCTCCCTTTTATTTTTTTCTCTTTACAAGGGTGTCTGTATAGATGAACATCAGTTTGCACGGAGGGTACCAGATTTTTTTCTTTTATTATGTTTCCGAAAGTCTCAAATCTTTGGTAACTGGCACTTTTTAGCCCGTTTGAATAGGTTATTTTGTTAAGTTCATTTAAAATAAGCCAATCCCTACATATAAATGTCCCTTAAAAACTTTTTCAAGAAGTTTTCTCATCTTAAAATATGCTGCCCGCATTCACCAACCCATTGGTAAAAAGTGTCCAAAACCTTACCGTAGTAGTCCTTAAAAGTGTTGGGACCTTCATGTTTCCCCAAAGTTCGTAAAAAGAACCTTTGAATATTTAAAAAGTTCCCAAAGGGGCAGGGACACTGCTAGGCCAATTTTACGAGAAATTACCAAAGAGACTCGGTTTTAGGGACGGGAACTAAGAAAAATACCGTCTCGTTTTCATAGAATTCATTAACAATTTCGATTTCTCCTGAAGCCAAATGAATCTAAAGCGTAATATGTCAACGTAACTACCCTAAATGACTTGTCTATGTCCCCAGTCCTCGTTTTAGTATACGGGGACTAGGCACGGGGGGGGGGGGTTATTTCGGTGAATTTTGCCACCCAAAAATGTAACTCCCCCCAGCTCACAATTCAAACTTGAGTTAAGCTGGAAGGCCTATTAGAATTTAGGAAAAAATTGTGTGCCTAGTCTCTCACATCACCTGCTCACCCATGAAAAGATTTCGGGACCGTCCGTGCCTATTACGTACCTTGCAAAAATTTTATATTCCATTTTATTTTCCATTTTCCTTTTTTTGGACAATTACAGTGCATCTGCTCCAAGTATATAATCTATCCTGTGGTGATGTTCATCATAAATCCAAACCAGCCGCCTCTCCGTAATAGTCCCCGCGGAGAAGACTTTAATTTCTTCAGGATGTGACTGCTAAACCTTTATGACTGAACTTGTCTTACAGCTTGTTACGTTGAAAACCTCTGCATATTATTGTTTCAACAAGGAGCTGTACCTACTTGGTTACAGTGGCACTCAGAATTACGTAAGCAGACTGTGCTTTGTCCGTGGACACTTCCTTCAACGCAGTGGAAACAAAGAGCTTGATTATTTAAGTTATGCAAATTAACAATTCCCCGCCAATTTCAATCCCGCGCAAACAAGTGTTGAATCGATGTATACGTATAGTACCAGTAAGGGAGAGTCCGTTTGTATAAGCGCTACTGTGCGTGCACGGCTTGCTCACTCATTATTTTACCCCGCAGAAGCGGCCTAACGTCAGGCCTAGCAGAACGTTTTCGGACAATTAGGCAGCTGAGGCAGGGTCACACTACCACGATATTAGATCGGATTACGCTCCGGTTTTTGTGACTTTTAATTAATATCTACTCCATCTTTGGTCGAAAGAAAACAAAAATTTGCCAACCTGTGTAGATGTATGAACTATGAATTGTATGGAGGACTACAAAATTCTAACTAAGGCTAGGCTATATCAATTATTCCCTGACGTCACATCCGCAGGCAGCTTTTATCGGGTACGCATCGTCTAATAAAAGCTTTTTGACAATGTGACGTCACGAAATAATTAGGCCAAACGTTAGGCCTAGCCTAGTTCATATTTCACTTCTGTGGTCCTCTCATACCGATCAAATATTTACACAGGATGGCAAATTTTTGGTTCTTTCGGGCAATGGATGGAGAAAATTTTAACCAAAACTGACAAAAATCGGACAGTAATCCGATTTGATATCGCTGTAGTGTGACCTGGCCTTCACAAGGTAAATGGAATTTATATATGACATTAGGAAGTTCAGTTTCTCCCATAGATTTGTCAACGAGTGGAATTGACTGCCAAAAGTGGGTAGTTAACTGCCCGTCAGTATATTGCTCTAAGGTTAACATTTGTAAGTTTTTCCGTGACTGTGGTAGAATCTGATTGTTTGGGGCTACTTGTTTTGGTTTGGTGGTTTGACTTTTGATTAGGGTTTGGACTTCAGGGCATCATATGAAGCCTTGGCCTAATTTGCCCTTCAACCTGTTATGTTATATTATGGAACTGTGGAATTGCAAGTGTTCAAGACTAAGCTGATGGCATGCAGAATTAAATTAAACAGAAATTACATGTCATAATATAAAGTTTATCTAAGTACGCAAGCAACCAAAGGTACAAAGTGACTGACCTAGATTTGGGGCAGTTTTATTTGTTTATTGAAAAATAGCTGAATTTTTTAGCTATGTGTGGAGTAATATCTTGATACATAGCTGACACAGTTGTAGCGATGGTGTGATCGTAGTATGGTTTCTACACAGCGCTATTAATTACCTTTCATTGCAGACATAAGAATCGTGGTCACATCTTGAACATGTTGTGAGACAAATTGCGAAGAATTATTTGATTGTCATTTCAATTTGAACTAGAGGAGGATCGGTGAGACATTTAAACCTCTTTTCTACGCTTATTAATCAGTCTTATCCTTTAAGGAACCTGTGCGATGGTTTTATGAGAGTATTCTTGTTATGAAACTTACTTCCGTTATCACCTTAGGCTTAGGCTGTTGCCTGTGGCTAGTCATAAGTGTTTCTGGGTCAATTTCGACAACATTCAGTTTGGAGCGTAGTTTTAAATGCATGTTCCCATTCTAGACAGAATGTTGTTAACTTGTGATCATTGTAATAAGGATGATAATTCGTTGGCATAATATAGGCCTTAACATCCAATGACATGGCGTGAGACAGGCATTTAAGCGTAACGTATTCTGTCAGTGGTAGGTTAGGCATGTGCATTACAGGCTCACATGTGGGAATGGTGCGGTGCTTTCGGGGCCACGCCTTGTGAGTTTTCACTAATAGAGGGCGCTATGCCAGAATAACATCTAACCACAGGAATTTGTTATGAAGTATTGACCAAGAAGTTTTCAATTTTTTGTTTTTGTTTTTGTTATTTTACGGCAAGGTGAAGAACAAAGTGAAGAATAAAGATAAAGACACAGGCCAGTAATATTTGTCCTCTATAAATTTCAACTGTTGGTACAGTTACAACAGTATCACTACTAGAAAGTTATATACGGCACCGTTGATTATTGCACTATTTTGTAGTCAATACTTACACTGTTAGCCTATATGTAAGAGATAAAAAACACGAGAAAATGTTATACTCTCCTGTATACTCACCACAGTTGATCCAGGGTCGGGTGGTGTCAACTACAGCAAAACACCATTGTACTTTAAATTTGCTCTGGTGACCTCTAATATCTATGGAATATGAGAAAACTTCTAACTGACCTTGCAAAAATTGCCACTTAAACAATTAATGCAAGGCCTGATCTGAATAAAAACTAACTTACAGTCAGCACGATACTACATCACACTTTACGTGATGTTTACAGTAAATTGCCACCCCATTGTCTATGCTGTACAGTGCAGAAGATCTCAGGTGTAGCACACATGGTAAGTAAACATATTGTGACTAAGCTGTGGGCTGTGTCCCTTACTGTGGTGAGGAGGTGTTCCAGACTCGGGCTTAGGGAATTGGTCTTCCAGTAGTGACAATGACAATCGGAGAAGTATTTCTATCTTCGCAGATAGCTGAAGTTGAGGGCCCTATTGATGGCATGCAGAATTAAATTAAAAATAAATTACATGTCATAATATAAAGTTTATCTAAGTACGCAAGCAACCAAAGGTACAAAGTGACTCACCTAGAGTAAGGCCAGTTTTATTTGTTAATTGAAAAATAGCTGAATTTTTTAGCTTTATGTAGAGAAATATCTTGATACATAGCTGACACAGTTGTAGCGATGGTGTGATCGTAGTATGGTTTCTACACAGCGCCACCAATTACCTTCCATCGCAGACTTAAGGATCTTGGTCACATCTTGAAGATGTTGTGAGACAAATTGCGAAGAATCATTTGATTGTCATTTTAATTTGAACCAGAGGAGGATCGGTGAGACATTTTAAACCTTTTCTGTGTATATTAATCAGTCTTATCTTAAAACGAAACTGTGAGATGGTTTAAGAGTATTCTAGTTATTAAACTTGCTTCCGTTATTACCTTAGGCCTAGGCTGTTGACTGTGGTTAGGCACAAGTGTTTCTGGGTCACTGTCGACAATATTCAGTTTGGAGCGTAGTTATAAATACAATGTTTTCCCATTCTAGACAGAAGGTTGTTAACTTGTGATCATTGTAATAAGGGTTATAATTCTTTTGCAAAATTTCAGCCTTAACACTATTGCTTCTCGAGATACAAGCTTGCTTGGTAAAGACTACATAGTCTTCAAATGCAAAGTCTAACGGTTATACAATAACAATGTGAAAAATAGGACGCGTGTATAATAGACACGTCATAATGGTTACGTAGCCTTTATGACGTCCACAGAAAAATCAAGATATGAAGAAATAGAGATTTGCTGTTATGGTTATTTTCAGACCAAGCTTTTGGAATGAAACAATAATTGAGGCTTTCCTCAACTTATCCGCTTTCTTCCTGATTTGGTGTTGAAGACGGCAATGCAGTAATCGCGGTAGATTCCGATGTACCAACTTTTAGTTTCTTTAAGACATTAAGACCAACAGGCTCACAAGTTTCTTTTGGTCAAATCTCCCGTATCTTAACGTCCTAAACAGCCGACTGAATCACGTTTTTGCCAAGAATTGCCGCTATTGAACAGGGGTGGTTTTCTGGCATGGATGATGGATTTATGTCGGTTTGGGGGATTTGGTGTACTGCTTTATCCACATAATGGAGTCAATTAGAAGGGCCTTAGAGATAGAAGGGTAAACGTCCATTACATCGTACACCATCTTTATACAAACTCAACAATGCGAACTGCATATACAGAGAGTGTAAAATGAATGTTTCATGCACGAAAAGGCAAAAACACACAATTTGCCTCCATGTACATGCTCTATACATGCTATTCCCACACAATTTCACGCGTGAATCCAGGGAGAATGTATTTTTTATTTGTGTGTTCAAATATATACCTGCAAACACACTAAATCATTTAACATATTCAGTGAAGCTTGTGAAAGTGTCAATTGCGAATAATACACACATGTAACCGAAAAGCATATTTGTTGCGACATAAGTAACTTTTTTTTTTCTGAATGCTTGCAAAGCATGTATTTTGCAGTTATAGTAAAACAGTTAAAGCATGCATTTGAAAGGTTCATTGGTTGTTTAGTGGACTAGCTATGACTCATCAGCCAACCAATTAAAGTCCTTTGTTTACCACAATGGGTCAAAAGAATTAAGCTCTTCTGTTGGCTCGGCAAATTTTGGCGGCTCAGTGTGAATTTAAATGTGCAGCCATTTTGCTACCGGGAAGTTGTTACACTGGCTGATTGAGGCACAGCAGTGAATTTAATTCCACATAGCTGTTTGTGACTGGCAAAAAAGTAAGTAATATATTGGCAGTTGGTCCATCCTTTCTTACCAGAATTATCATGAGTTTATAGTGCCTACCTCTTGCACTGTTTAAGTAGTGTTACTGGATAGTATGTGGCTGCATTGTATATATTGGGCACAGTGCAGTAATTTATACATTTAATTGCATTTGTCAGGTAATGTAGACTTAAGTACTAGTAGTTTATATCAACTGCATTTAAGTATGTATTTTTTACAAATACAGACGTAGGTTATACTTACTGCATATAGAAGTGCTCGCTCATAAATCAGTTGGTAAACTTTTCCGAGCTCTCGAAATGGCAAAATCGGAAATTTGCCATATTTGACACCAGATCATCAAGTGACACCGGCAACTATATAGCGCATAAATTTTCTTTCGTAAAATTCCAAATTTTCTCCAATATAAGCTGATGGATTTTGTCGTCGGACAACCTCAATTTGTAGGTCGTAGATAACATTATGTAGCAACAAAGGTCTTTACAAGTCTTGCAATCTCAGATTTGCTAATAGGAAAAGCAGATTCTTCAGCAATCCTCCTTTTTTTGCACATTTCCTTACATGAAATCCAGAATCCAAAATTTTCTTTAATACAAGTTCCATATTTTCAAATAGTCGTTTAAAATGGGCATAAAATTTCGGCCTGCTTCGCGCGACGGAAATTACGCCCCTTATTCAGTCGTGTTCACACTTTCCGAAAATTCAGAAAATTTGGGTGCTTGCCCCACATGGAAAAATGTCCAGCTACGCCACTGGAATAAATAATATATGCAGTTAAGCTGTAACTGGTAAATTAATAGACTTTTGCAATTTTTTAATCCATGCAAGTTTGCTGTAACGATTATGACTGACACGTAAGTCTATAATGCACTCATGCAGCATATCTAGATTAACTGAACCAGAATGCAGAAATGCATTGTTTCTATGATCAATTTATATTCTATTCCATATATTACCATGATGTCACATATTTCTTATGTAGAATGTATAATTAACAAGATGAAATAATAATTACCAATAGATACCACGTGTGACCTTTGACCTCCTACAACAACGAATGGTAACATCTTGGCACCGTAACATACCCACATACCCAAATATGAAATCTGTTCAAGTAACCTGTCTTGAGATATCATGTAAAAAAGTTTTCAGATTCGACCTCTGATGACCCAAGATAACCTTTAACCTTCACCAAAAACAATAGGGGCCAACCTCTCACTGTAATGTATTTACATACCAATTATGAAATGTATTTAAGTTTCGTTTCTTGAGAAAACGTGTGAACAAGCTTTTCATCGTTTGACCCGTGGTGACCCTAGATGACGTTTTATCCCACAAAATATAAGGACCATCCTCTCACTTTAAAATATCCAAGTACCAAATAGGAAATTTATCTTATTTTCGCATCTTGAGATATTGTGATAAGAAGGTTTTCAGCATTTTTTTATATCATCGAAACCAATAAATATTAAGAGAAGGGGTTGCAAGAATGGATTGAACAATGATATATATATATTTTTTTTTATTAAATCCACTTCACCAATGCACGTGGTTATACCTACATTTTTAAAGAATATGTACCTCATGCATTCTGATTTTGAAATTTAGTTCCAAAATTGACTCCTTGAAATCTGCAGTGACTAAAAAGAATTATAAATGTAGAATGACCATACAGCTTGTTGTGGGGAATATATTCCATGGGGCCGAGTCGTCCCATTAGACGAGAATTTTTGAGAACTTATGAACTTTTAAAAATAAGGTACTAGTACAGTTTATCTTGCCCAAGAATATTTTCTTTGCTTCCCAAAACTTTATTCCCGCTTCCCCACCCCCTCGCATTAAAGACGTCTGCTTGAATGCATGAACTGTTTCAAAATCAGGGCAACAGACATGCTGAAAGTATGTACTCATATGTAACACATGCTTTAAATGTGTATTTGCTAGATCGTGTAGGCTCGCCATTAACATGTACTTTTTCACGAATGTATTGTTTCAAAAGTCGTGCACAAAACATGCTCGAGAAAATATATGCGTGCAAAGGGAATGAATGTTTACGTGCTTTTAGCATGAAGTGCCTAATTGCTAGTGCATGTTGGCTGGTTCATTAACATGGAATATTTTTTTCAAGTACTTGATCTAAGCGTGCAATATTGCATGTAGGGTGGCCCATTTTCACGCATGTATTTCAAAAACCGCGCACAAAACAAGCTCAGAAAATATACATGCATGCAAGGGGATTAAAAATTTGAATGAAGGCAGAGAGGTCTTTTTTTTACCAATCCTTATCTTTGAACCACTCGATCACTTCACCCGTACTCCTTCACTGGGACACAATGGTTAACCCGCGAACCACATTATTGATTCCTTTAAGAATTATTTTACCCTTCTCATTTCCGGCTTGACAGGGTTGTTGAAGCGGTTTGTTGTGGAAATTCTCTTTGTTCTATTAAAGAGTGATATGAGCTTGCCTAGCCTCCATTGGGAATATTCTGTCATCAATTTTCAAGCTTGGGCAACTGAAACAGGTTCCTCGTTGATATGGGTATGGGTGTTTCTGGGTGATGTTTTTATGTGTCAGCTTTTTAGAGTCTGGAGGGTGAAAGTTACAACAGAACACTGACGCCATGTTGAGAGATGGAAAAGTAGCCTTTTCTCCCTTTACATACAATTTTCCTCTAGAAAATACCATGGTATAGGATTGTCACTGTGATTGCATGAGTAGCATGGGAAATGTAGAAACAAAGTTTTCCATAAGGTGGTCTTGTCCTTACTAACTTATAGGTCAACAACACAACGTATTGCAAAAAAGGAAACACAGCATTCGTCATCACAATGACGAAGTGATATAACTCCTTCCTGAAGCTCATCTAGCTACGCAAATGTAGTAAACAGGTTTCTTTTCCATAATAGATTTCCAAAATTGAAAAATACCGGCATAAAATAATACTAGTATTTTTATAAATCTGCCAGGTGAGCGTAGGATACAGGCCTTGCTTAGCTAATAGTTCACGGGTTTTAAAGAATTTTTTGCCTTTCGGAGGAAATTTTCTGAAATAACATATGTTCATGCTTGATATTTTCTGACAGAGTGCGTGTTTTCTTACCCGCTGATCCTGACCTAAGCATGTGTTCCATGTCTTAGAAATTTTGATGAGGTGTCTTTTGAAAGTGGTTAACCCTTTACCGTTGTTTGGGTCCTTTTGGACCCATGCGGAGAGCTCGGCTGTCACACATCTTTACTGTTTCACGAGGAGCTACCCGAAAATTCGGCCACAACAGCGAGAGAGACAATAGTTTAAGGTCACGGGGTCAATGGCCTACGGAAGCCGATGCGGGGCGGGCTACGTCCGCTTTTCCGCCCACTCCCGATCCGAAGTTGTAAAAATGTTCGTTCCTCGACAAGAAAAAAATAGAGGTGACAAGCTCTGCATGAAAAATCTATGTGCAGACTGTACAGAATTTAACAACCTAGTACTGACACCGAAAACAAATTTCGTTTTATTTCAATGCCTTCAATTCCCCTTTTAATTAAGTTAATATGCGAAAAGGAGAAAACAAAAATACGATTTATATTCCAGTCAGCTCATATGGAAGGTAAAAATCAACATTTGCCACGTGGTACATTATCTGACCATAGTGAAAAGCGAAACATTTTGCGAAGCTATTTTCCTCAAGTATGCTGTATTCTTTGTGCTTTATATTCCATGCTTGTGACACTTGAGAACAAAGCACTAACATGCAACTGTAACGCTTTTGTAGCATAACTTCAAAGTCTTCAAAGTCAAAGCATTACTTGACATGTGATTTTACCTATTTCTTTGAGAGCCTGCCCCTTATTTATTCCACAAGGTTTACAAACTAAGGGAATGAAAAAGTTCCAACCAGATTCGTGATTTCTTATACAGTTAAACATTTGTCACATATATTTTTCCTCAATAAAGTAAGAAAACTATCAATGCAATTGATAGAAAACCTCCCGGAAAAATGGCTTCATACAGTGATGTACGACGAAAAGTAGGAAAAGGATACCTAGCAGGATATCCTTAAAAATGTAGCAATGAGCAATTGGTTAGAGTCATGAGGAAAAAGGTTAGAAAAAATATATAAAATGTACTAAACTATGTTGACCAATAAATTATAACAGTACCCAATGCAAATATGTTCACATCAAGAAAATTCGAAGTACTTAAATGACATTGCTGGTATAGTTAATCTTTTTTACTCTAAAAACAATTGATTAAAGAGCGTTAACAAAACTCAAAATCGTTGGCCTGTGCAAACTATTGCCTTACGAATGGGTAAACAACTAAACCCATACTGTTGGGTGAACTAAAGTTGGCTAAATCTAAGTTTTGGTAACCAGAGATGGAGACCAGAGATACAAATTGCACGGTTGTGTGTTTAATGCAAACGACAAACTTCCTTGTTTACTTTTGCTGCCATCATTAAATCTTGAATGCAAATTTACAGCTGTTTCAGCTACTGTTAATAAGAACAATCTCCAACCATTTTCAAACAGATCCTAAAGTTGGGCAACTTTTGGGTACATTTAATTAAGGAATAAATTACATAAGGCTGCCTTTTATTGGTGAATAAACCGTCGAGACCCAAAATTTGGAAAAATAACGGACGAGGCGCAGCCGAGTCCGTTATTTTGTCAAATTTTGGGTCGAGACGGTTTATTCACCAATAAAAGGCAGCCTTATGTAATTTATTCCTATTCTACAACCCCAAAACTGATAAAAAGTACGAAAAATGAAAAAAATGGGTAATAAGATTCGGTAAAAATTGTGCAAAAGGTTTGACCAACTCCTTGGGCATTTAAGCAAAGGAACTAGCCAGGTTGTGCAATGTTTTGTTGGGTAACAACTTTGACCAACTTTTGGGCTAAATATCTTAACCAGCCAGGTTAGGTAATGATTTGACAATTGTAATGACTCGCAACAGTTATATTCATAGTTGCACGGGATAGCTCCACATACACTTTGCAAAAATAACGGCTTGGTTTTTATTTGTCTAACATTAAAATTGCAACGGAAATTGAAGTTCCTTCACTTTATTAAAGACAGAAAGTATCTACAAGTCCAATTTTGCTAGGTAGAGAGTATTGTGTGCCTCATTTAAACTAACCTCTAACAGTGCATTAAACATACAAGGTCGTTCATTTTCAGTTAGAACTACGAAAATTTATTTAAATGTAGCGGATCACAAACCATATGCTCCATTGACTGACACACTAAATTAGACTACCTCAGTGGCCCTAGCTCCTTGTAGAAAATTTTCAATCGAGACATGCCACCTTTCTGGTGGGCAGCTCGCAATATAGGACTTAAGGGCACTTTTAAATGTCCATTTCAAGACCATCGAAGTTTTTCGCTCTAGAGCCCTGGATAATAAGTATGTGTTACAAATGCTACTCGGTGACGACTTTTCCCAGAGCGAAGTAATATTAACACAAAAAAGAGACTACAATTAGTCGAATTACCTTGATAGCTAAATAGTCTGTATATAAACTCAGTGTGTATAAAGCTGAGTAATTGACCATATTTCATAAGTAGCACAGTCAGAAAAAACATCCAATCATCTTGCAGTAAACAATTTTCCAGGTAAGTGCATTTGAGTTAGTGGTCCGCTACCACAAGCATCAACTTCGAAAGGCTAACTGGTCTGAATTTAGAGATCTTTGCAGGAACACTATCGTGAAGAACGGGTTTGCCAGTGTCGAAGACCCGATCTCCTATTTCACAGAATTATTAGTGAACATTGCTACCAAAACTGTTTCTAAGTCCTCTGCGAATACCCGTAGTAAACACAAGCCGTGGTTTAACACGGATTGTGCAGAAGCGATCAAAGATCGCAAAAAAGCCTTTAATAATTTTTATGAGTCCCCTAGTAATGTTAATCTGCGAATTTATCTGAGTGTCCGCACCAACTCATGGCGCATCATTAAAATTAGCTAGCGGGAGTCTTGGAAACAGTATATTTCCAAACTCACATCCTCTACCCCAGTCAAAAAAGCTTGGGACATGGTTAGAAAAATTAGTGGGAAGCAGCTCAACTCTTTTGTTTTACACTTGATCAAACCAGACGGTACCAAATTCGCATGCACAGCAGACGTAGCCAATTTGCTTGCAGACGAGATCGAGTAAAACTCTTCGAGCAATTATCACTCTCAAGTTTTCCAAACATTCCAAAATACCGTTGAAAAACAGAAAGTGAACTTCACCGCGGACAACTGTGAGGACTACAACAGCCTCTTCAACATCACGGAGCTTCGTATTGCCCTCGAAAGAGCCAAAGACACTGCCACTGGTCCAGATGAAGTTCACTATTAGTTACACCTTCCAGATAACTCGTTACTGGTGCTGTTGGATATTTTCAACGGTATTTGGAAAGATGGCACCTTTCCAGCTGCTTGGCGGGAGGCCACCAAGACTCGACAAACGCTACAAACTACCGTCCTATTTCCCTCACTAGTTGCTTGTGCAAGACGTTTGAACGTATGGTTAATGCCCGTCTGGTTTGGTTTTCCTGGAGACCAACAATCTCATACTCTGTTACCAGAGTGGGATTCGACGTGGCCGCAGCACCACTGACCAGCTCGTGCGTCTAGAATCGACAATTCGTGATGGTTTTGTCCGCGGACATCACGTGGTGTCTATATTCTTCGACCTGGAGAAGGCTTATGATACGGCTTGGAAACAGGGCATCGTCAAGCACTTACATAGTGCGGGCCTGAGGGACAGAATGCCGCTTTTCATTCAAACTTTCCTCAAAGATCGTGTGTTTCGAGTTCGTGTGAGTAGCGTGGTGTAAGAGATCCATAACCAGGAGATGGGTGTTCCCCAACGCAGCATATTGTCAGTTACTCTTTTCATCATGAAAGTCAACAGCATAACCAATGTGATTAATACTGGGATTGAAAAGTCTTTGTTCGTTGATGACTTCAGCATTACCTGCTTCTCAAGGAACATGGGGTCCATAGAGAGACAACTGCAAAACTGCCTCAATAAGATCCAGCAATGGGCTGACAAGAATGGATTCCGCTTTTCACGAACAAAGACTGTTTGCATGCACTTTTGCAACCGGAGGGGTGCTCATTGAGACCCAGACTTAAACTTAAACGGTGTTCACATCCCAGTTGTTCCCCAGACTAAATTCCTTGGCCTTGTACTGGACAGTAAGCTCAACTTCAAGGCCCACAGCGACCATCTCAGGCGGAAGTGTCAGGGAGCACTCAACCTGTTGAAGGTTGTCTCGCAGATGGACTGGGGCGCTGACCGTCCCGTTTTACTCGGACTCTACAGATCCTTAGTGAGGTGCAAACTTGATTACGGTTGTATTGTTTACAGCTCTGCACGTGAGTCATACCTCAAGAACTACCGCTCTAAGATCAATAGCTTCGTAAAATCAAAATGGCAGGAACTGTGGTATTCCTTTCCCGAAAAAAAATTGTATCGAATCAAGCCAACGGTTGGAACTGGGGGAAATGGGGTCCCCAGTAAACGGAGAGACGATTCAGTCCTGACTAGGGCCCAAATCGGGCACACTTACCTTACCCACGCCTATTTACTTCACGGAGATGAAAGACCATACTGTATACCTTGTGCCCGTGCCCTCATCGTCAGTCACATTCTCGTTGACTGCTTTGAATACTCCCATATTCGCCAGAAATACTACACGGTGCCCGACCTAAAAACCTTGTTTGAACAAACTGATTCTTCTCTCATTCTTGGCTTTCTCAAGGAAAGTGAGCTTTATAGAAATTCCTGACATGACTCCCGCTCTGTAATCATTTCAGTTGAATTTGACTCCATGTTTTACCTTTTTACTGTCACTTTTCTCTTTTCTGGGTATTTTTTACCCCAGTAACTTAGTCTTACTTGGTGACACTATATAACACATCCGTGTTGGTGTGTCGTTAAGCTCCATCTAGCTAACTAAGCTACCACAAGCATGGATGGAAACGGTCGCAATATTGTTGATACCTTCAGGCACTGTCTTGAAACAACTGAGTGAATCAGCTTCAACAGCGCTACGCGCCCGCATGTCCTGCTTGCACGAACCGTTTTTTCATTAATCGGAGCTTTGCGGATCAAGGATATAGCACCAATAGTTTGTTGGGGGCATGCAAGTGCATTTTTCGGAAGGTGGACGGAATTGCACTGTCTCGCGGGGCTTACTCACAGATTAAATACTGGAGAAGAGGTAATGGAATGATAGGTACTCGGCAAGGAAAATGTTTTCTGGAAGGTATGGTAGTCCCGTTTTGAACAACAAAATGTGATATCATCGTCTACTTCAAATCTTAATGAAAGGGATTCAATATGATTTTGTTATAACCCAGAAACTGTAACGATTATTTCGTTTTGGAACTTAGATTTGTTTCCCGTTAGATGATTACATGCTCAACTCGCAATGCTCACTTGTTTAGTTTTCTTTTCGATTGGGAAACCCTTGGCCGCAGGACCTATTCGTTGTAATTCCCCCTTGTTATGCCTTTTATTCCGAGGTTATTAGGTATATGATATTAATACTTCCGTACAGCTCCCATTAACCACAAAACTGACATCCATTTTTGTTCCGTTTTTATCTCTTGCCAGAATTTTGAGAGAATTCAGTACGACATTTTTGAAGAATTTGAAGAACAATGGATGCTTTTGGGGCGATGCATTCCATATATTTTGCATTGACAAGTGCAATACGTAAGTAAATTTCTTTACACCCATTCGTGTATCAGTCCATGGGTTTCGATATGATGCAACTGTTGGCTGTTTTATGAGGAAGGGATGCACAAAAGCAGCACGACCCTACTAGAAAACAGATTTGAGTTTTTGGTGTCGATAAAAGAGAAACCTATGAATTCATGATGGCGTACGTGTGTACGTATGTGCGTTTGTGTATGTGTGTGTGTGTGTTTGGCACTGCCCGTTATCACAATATTTCAAGAAGGGAAGGTCCGACAGATCTCAAACTTGGTACACAGGATGTCAAAGGTCATCTGGGGTCACGGGGGTCAAACTCTGAAAGCCTTGTGAACACGATATCTTGGGGTAGAAATTGGATGAATGTCATACTTGGTATGTAGGTGCATAAGTGTTAGAGGAAGAATCCTATCGTTTTTGGTAGGGGTCAAAGGTCATTTGGGGTCACCAGGAGTCAAACTCGGATAACCGTGTTAACACGATATCTTGAGGTACAAAGCTTGGAAGAATGTCATACTTGATATGTCGTTGCTTGATTGTCAGAAAAAAGAACTCTATCACTTTTGGTGGGAGTCAAAGGTCATTTGGGGTTACCAGGGGTCAGACCCCGAAAAACTCGTTGACACGATATCTTGAGGTTAAAAGCTGGGGTGAATGTCATACTTGGTACATAGATGCTCCACAGTGAGAGGAAGCACCCTATTGTTTTAGTGGGGGTCAAGGGTCATATGGGGTAACCAAACTCTGAAAACTTTGTTAACATGATATCTTGAGATAGGAAATTTGGATGCATGTCATACCTAGTATCTAGATGCATTATTATCAAGGGAATAATCCTGCTGTTTTTGGCGGGCGTCAAAGGTCATCTGGGGTCACCAGGGGTCAAAATCCAAAAACGTCAGTTTCACTGTCTCTTGAGACTGAAAATTTGGATGAATGTCATACTTTATGTGTAGATGCAATATTGTCAAGGGAACAACCATATAACTTTTGGTTGGGGTCAAAGTTCATGTTGGGTCACCAGTGGTCAAAATCAGAAAACTTAATTATTACGACATCTTGAGATAGGAAACTTAGAATGGATGTCATTCTTAGGTAACAGTGTCCTCCAGTAGCTGTTTTTGACTGCGGGTGCACCACCATGATGAAATTTGAAGAGCTGCATTAGTGCCCACCTCTAAATTGCCGCCACCCCTCGCACAAAAACATTGGAAGCCTGGACAAAACTTCTCTTGCAATAAGCCTAAAGCTAAAATTAGCAGTTTGAACACATGTAGATGGCATAAGATTTGAGCATATGCATTCTGAAATACAGCTTGCTTGGCGGACGTGTTTGGCAACTGCTTCAATATTTTGCACTACGTAATAACGAAGGAGAGGTACACATACGACACCTGCCAAAAAGACAAGATGAACTTCAACAGGAAGTCTCTGTTAAAAACCTTGTGATTGGTTCCATACACCAATGATCACATACTTTAAGCCAATCACAACTCGTGACACATTCACTGCTACTTCAGCGTGTACAGCATAGCTAGAGGATCTCGCAAATGGAAAAAAAAGTTCGCCATTTTATATGGGTGGAAAGGTAAATAAATTAACGATATTCTACAGTGGCAATTCTTGGCTTTTGGAAAAATTGAAAACACAAAGTGTCTATCTCCCTTAACTGAGAAATTTTAGCCCCAAATATATGGTTTGATTTATCAAGTGAGGTAACGTTACTACATTCTGCATGCGTTTGTGCTCGTCAGCAGTAGCCTAACGTTACATCCCTTTCACAAAGCACGATCGAGTACTGAAAGGGTCAACGAAATCCACGTTGCTAAGAACATCTAAAATATGTACAAGGCGTGTGTAATAGTCTCTCACACAATAATGTGCAATACCTTTGTGAACTTGAGGTGTAAAGTTTTTCTCTACGATGAACGTAATTTTCTTCAGCATGTCTTGGCACTTTTGCGATTGCTTAACGTATAGCACATAGGCCTAGGCCTAGCCTAGCCTTTGTACATTGTGAACCTATTCCTGTAGAGATGTTTATCTGCAATATCCTAACTAGTAACTGGGAAAGCTGTGCAGTGGTGTCTGGTTTCTTTTTTATTTTTGGTTTCGATAAGAGAAACCAATGCGATCATGATGGCATTCGTGTGTATATATGTATGTATATATGTATGTATGTATGTATGTATGTATGTATGTATGTATGTATGTATGTATGTATGTATGTATGTATGTATGTATGTATGTATGTATGTATGTATGTATGTATGTATGTATGTATGTATGTATGTATGTATGTATGTATGTATGTATGTATGTATGTATGTATGTGTGGGTCTGTGTGTGTGTTTGTGACACGTTGCTTGTTGCTTGTTGCACGATATCTCAAGATAGGAATGTCTGACAGTTTTCAAACTTAGTTCATAGATGCACCACATTAAGAGAAAAAATCATACTGTTTTGGGTTGGAGGTCAAAGATCATCTGGGTTAAGCAGGGTCAAAGTCTGAAAGCATTGTTGACGCTGTATCTCAAGCTAGGAAACTTGGATAGCTTACATATTTGGTATGTGGATGCGTTATTTTCAAGGGATGGTTCCTTTTGTTTTTGGCATAGGTCAAACGTCATCTGGGGTCACCAAGGGTCAAAGTCTGAAAATCTTGTTAACACTATATCTTAAGATAGGAAGCTTTGATAGACTTCATATTTAGGGAGGCGGATGCGTTAAGGTCAGGAGATGGCCCCTTTTGTTTTTGGCAGGGGTCGAAGGTCATCTGGGGTCAGCGGGGTCAAAGTCTGACACCTTTTAAACGTGATCTTTCAAGATAAGTGTCTGTTTCTGTCTGTCTGTATGTTTGTCTGTCTATATATCTATGTATGTCTTTAATTATGGTCAGAAAATGGTCCCTGTTGATTTTGGCAGAGGTCAAAAGGTCATCTGGAATAACAAAATTATATTTTGAACAAGCAGGGATAACATTTGAGTGAGAAGATAATGGTGCATGATGGCATTTTTTGAAATAGAAAATTTATGTATCATCGAAACCTCAATACATTTTTGAATTCTGGTTTATAATATCTATTCTCTATGCGCAGCTATTAAGGTTAACGATTTTGTTGGTTTTAAGAATAAGCTTTAATTTTCAATTGGCGCTACATATTCAATTGAAAACTCTTATGTCACAAATGTTTTGCATTGAATTTATTCTCTGGTTCGAAATTATTTTAGCATCTAAACCTTTCAAAAACCATGTACGAAGATTTGAATGGTACTTGGTAGAGGTATCGATGTTTTGACAAATTTTGTACAACCTCCTTCTGTCTGTCTAACGGCTCTGTCACCGACTCGTTGAAAGGGGCTTAGTGTAAAATACCTATGGTATGGAACATAGGGGTCTATTTTTTTTGGGGGGGGGGCAGGAGGGACATGTCCCCCACTTTTATGAGTGGAGGGGATACGACGTAAAAGTCCCCACCACTTTTTGTGACCTAAAACTTAAGTAAGGTACTGCCAAAAAGACTATACATGTAGGTTATGGAAGGTTTCTTCTACCGATAAACGATGGATTTTCTGTATCAATAATACTCTGCACATCCCCTAAATTTTCGCGCGGTCCGCGCGCCTGCGGTCCCATAATTGGTCTTATCGCAGTAACATTTCAAACATACTAACATTATTATTATAACTAGAAAATCGGAAGCAACTCAACCAATTTTGGCTAAAGAACAATCGGGCTCTAAATTTGCTGTCATTCTGATTTCAACATAATTCAGAGTATCCCAAAAATAGCTTGTCAGGCTTCGTTAAAAGCATTTTTTCCAAAAAGAAAGGACTCCTTTTCCCTTAGACTTACCCCACAGGAGAACAAAACCGCTTAGACTATTAAAATTCCCCTTGCATTGGTTCCACCATTAAAAAAGACAGGTCAAAGTTTATCATCAGCTGAATTCATATTTCCTCGCCATGTTGCGATTACTTACCATGTTCTTTCTCGGTTAGACACCTCTTCATGTCAGTTGGAGAATTCCACTGTCTTTCTTAATCGCCTAGCAAAGAATTTTTCAACAGGAGGTGAAACATACCCACAAACTATCTGAGCAGAATGCAATAATCTGTTGGGGGCGGAGATATTCACTACCCCTTAGAATGCCGGAAGTGACATATCCTACGCTTTTAAACAGAATTTAGTTGAAAGTGCGTAAAATGGTTAATTCGTCAGAACGCAGTATAAAAACAATGCGAGAATTGCCACTTGAAACGCAGGGCGTAGCCAGTTTTGTGTCAGGTTGAATAAAAGCGGAGGGGCACTGGCCGCCCCATTCTTAATGGGTGAGGTTGGAGAGTAAGGGTTTCCTGTCCCAAAATTAAAATCGTTGCGGTGATTTAAAGGAATGTATGAAAAATGGTACGATATTTGCCAGGCTGTCTTTATAGTCTTGGTCAGGACCTCAATACCAGCAGTTTGTACAGCATTTGCCACCGGCTTTTGAGTACGCCGTCTATTACTTTCAGAAAAGTTCTGTATTAGGGTCTTGGAGATTTGGGAAATGCAGCTTTAACTCGCCCTTTGTTTTCAGAGCATTTTCCCTGAGAAATGCATGAAACCAACTAAATACCGAAGCTTAGGCCATGTGACACAATTGATATGAATATGCATATCTGTTTTAGCTGCAACTGCAACGACCAAATTACGTTGCTTTCAGTGCATTTTACCAGTAGCTCCATGATTTTACAGCACGGTGATGTACTGTAACGACAAACGTTTAACTGTACCGTTTACACATACCATTCACACTCAATGTTGCGGCTTATTCCGTCAATGTACCAACTGTATTACTGTATAGTGTAAAAAGAGTGTGCCGTCAGCGATGAACTTGCCAGACAGGGTTTATTCAGTGATAACTTTATGGTGCAAAGTGAACCTCTGTCTCTACAGATAGGGAGAGATATACGCGAAAATCCTGTGAGCTTAGACGAGAACGTGTTAATCCTTTAGCCTTGAGAATATTTTTACACAGGAGGATGGGTAAATGGGAGAGAGAGTTTAATTTCGCTTTAAGTTTGGTAGTGTACTAGGCTAGCCCATCTGCCTTCCCGGGTAACAAACGTATATGATCCCTATGTGGGTAAACCCATTTGGGGCCCATTTAACTTTGCACCCAAGATAAATCAGGGTCCCATATAGGTAACTCACATGCATGAGGGATATTTCAGGGCTGACACATAGTTTCCCCACATATCAATTGTTTACATGTGCACCAGAACTACCCCATATGGGCCCTGTGGGCTAGTCTAAATGGGCCCCTTATTAATCTCGAGTTCAAAATCATATGGGCCTAATATGGGCCAACAAATTGCTCCCCCTAAGGGTCCCATACAAGAGTGTTATCTGGGTTGCAGCTTTCCATGCACATGAAGGGTCCCATATGGGAATGTTATCTGGGTTGCAGCTTTTCATGCACATGAATAGCTATCACGGCTATGGGAAGGGGACAAGGGAAAAGGCTGTAACAGAGACATGCTTACATTCAAATTATGTTTGAGGTTAAGCCCCTTAGATAATTTTACTGGAGGATCGGGTGGCCATTGGATCCTTAAAGTTCAGTAAAGTTACGTCTGTATCAGCCTTGAAGCTCCGTATGCACAGAAAGAATTTATGCATGGGGAGGTGTTCAAGTTAGACATCAAAGTTTGTGGTTCCAATTGAGTTCAATTGGGCTGAGGTATGCAGACGCCGTTGAGAGACCATGGTCCTAGGTTGAATATTTCTGCTTCTAAACAATGGCTAACAACTATACAAGCCCTGCTTGATATACTAGTGTCATGGTGGCATGGTACAAGCCCTTCATCATGAGTCCAACGCAGATATCCCGATCGTTTTTCAGACTTGACTCGACCAAGGTCCCTCAAAATAGACCTACTGTTCAAAGGGGGAGGAGGCTTATTTGTAGCGTCATGGGGCGAAAAAATCATAAGTACATTCTTAAGCACATTATGGTGAGTACTTATATCTTCTAGGTGTTAATTTTTTCAGGGGCTTCAATCCCAGCATTCATTACATATGCCAGTATTTTTGTGTGGTTTTAAGTGCAGCCTGACTGGTGGCTGGACTACAGTTTTGACCATTGGTTTTGACTACTGTCAATCAAACATTATAGATCTTGCTCCAATCTCATTGGTTGCATCGAGGTGTACAGTACCACAACTGCAGTTAAAGCGGGAAAATAATATTAGTGAATTAATCTGTTCACAAATCCTTCAAGAATCATAAGCGTTAACAGGTAATGCAACTTTTGCTAATCAAAATTACAATTGATTAGCAGCTGGCACATCTTAGGTACTGTAGCATATTGCAATGCAAACCCAGCTATTTCGTCCCTTGCGGTCGCAAGTGCTTTACAATATCTCACACAGCTGTTTGTCAGAATGGCCTGTTGTCTTCAAGGTTTACTATAGGCAGGTTTAGTTTGTTAAAATTGGAGGACAATGTGGGGGAGGCAAGGAAAAAAGTACAAGTCTATATCCCACTTGAAATTGTATCCAAATTTATTCTTGCATTGATATCTTTCCTGTAATAACTGCTATGGATTAAATAGTGAACCCAATAATTGACTTACTTGACTTCAAACAATAAAAAAGAATACAAATTCAGATCAGAAATCGCGCAGTTTATAACAATGTCTGCCTCACTTTAACGTCCAGCCAACGTTCACCTAGAACTAGGGTATTCCCGTTCACGTCCAAAAAGATGCATGTAATCAAAGTTAACAAGCTGCCATGCCTCGACGTGGACGTGTGTCACGCTCATAGTCATAGTCACACTACGTAACTTATTAGTGTTGTTTAGTAGCACGCAACACACGAATTGAAGTGAATTTATACTGGATTATACTACCTGGGTACAGAAAGACACTAAACATCTCTGAAGAGGAGAAAATGCCTTGTGCTGAAACAACAGCCCACCTAAACAGAATAACACCCCCCAAAAAATCTCTTTGTCCTACAACATGTCAATAAAAGCTCCAGCAGTAATCTTCAAGCATAGCCTTTGTTTACACAACTGACAACTTTGAGATTCTACGAGCCGGCATGAGGTATGTGGCTCGGTTACTTGCGGTTTCGTCTACCCCGGAAAATAAAACAATATTCCGGGAGTCACGTGATCAACGAAGACACCAAATCTGCCTTCGCTATCTCCGAAAACAGAAAATCACGACATGGAATCACGTGATTTTGTGCAAAGCTTGGAGTCGGCAGCCTGATAGTCTTCCTCCTTGGCTAAAAGCCACCGACAAAGCTTTGTTGAAAAGGAAGGCAGGGAAAGAAAGGAGGAAAGCAGTTGAAACTTGAAAGTTGTAAGTTGAAACTTGAAAGATAAAGACGCCCAAGACGAGATCCGGTACAAAAAAAAAAAACAAAACAAAACAAAAAAAAAAAAAAAACCCGGAAACAAACCAAGTAGGTCATTTTAAGGATATTTAACTATTCTATTCTCTGCAAACATGCTTGAAATGTAGGATTCTCCTCCGTTAAGTTTTCCCCCTTTCTCAATTCGAATCTAACGCTTAACGTGTTGTACAGTTAATCCTATCCTGGGCTAATAATTTCAATTATTACATTAAATAGGACGCACGCCTACCAGGTCTAGCGTGGATCCTCCAGATGTACGAGAACTAAAAAGCGTAAATTATTCAACCTAACCATACACAGGAAGTATTCTCAATACTTTGTACAATTTTTGGAAATTTCCGATCACCCAGTGTAACTGGTTTTCAGTTTAATACTATAGAGGCTAGTACTGGAGCATAATACATTAGGCTAGCTAATGCTAGATGTGCTGTGTGCGTCCGAGATGGCCCTAACCGATTCCTGCCAGTAACGTTATAATTTGACCTTTCGAAGAAATCATGTGAAGTTGTCGTTTCAGAATGGGCTACACAAAGAAAAAAATATAAAATTATTAAAACAAAACAATATATCTACGATATCACAGTAGAGAAATAGTATAAAATCCCAATTTACCTAAAACCATGCTTTTAGGCCGATTGCATGACTCTTATTTGCGTCTGTAAAGGTCCTTTAAGTTTTTAATATGTTTATACATATCTAAATTTATTTATAGTAATTGGGAGAGATTTTTCTTTTGACCTCTTGGACACAACATCATCTCTTTGGGTACTCAAAATTTCTGTAATGAACTGTCATGAACTTCTTTTCTTTTTCTTTTTGAACTATTTCATTCTTTTGTAACGGTATTTTAATGCCTATCTGAATATATTTTAATCACTTCGTACTAGCTCTGTTATCCCTCATCCCATCTTCAATTCTCAAGGTTATGCCCCCGTCGGGGACGGTTGCCCTAATTCCCCCTGTTGTTGAGAAAACCCAATTTCGTCGGGGAGACTTCATCTGCATGCCCATGTTAAACTGATAAAAGATGCAGTCCTTACAAACTTCAGTCATCCGGACAGTCTTCTTGATTTTGCTCACTAGAAGACCATATTCTTCAAGGAACTCACAATTCTTAATATTCCTGACAAAAACAGACGAGAGGTTGTTCAGGTGCATGCAGTTCTCAATGTTCTGCCACCTGGCCTGCCCCTACAGCCGAATTCTTGTAACGGTAATGAAAATCAGACAGATTTTTTCAGCTACACATAGGCTAATGATAAACAGTATGGTGTAAATGTCTCCCAATAAGTCTGACTGAAAATTAATTTGAAGCCACCTTGTAACGTGACATATTTTCAAAAATTCAAATACATGGGCAGAAAAATCATTTATAGTCTGGAGTTGTGCAAGTCACGTAGAAAAGCTCATCTTTTAGCGGGCCTTGCAATGGACTACAACGACGATTACGTTACAGAGTTTTCACCCGAAAAGAGACAAGAACATTACATCTAATTAATTGCAGCAGTACCCTTTTATCTGGAAATTTTCTGATCACTTAGCAAGTTCGGTGTTTTCTATTGAAGTGAAACTTTCATTTTAAAGGAAAGCTCAAAATAACGACTGCTCTATTTCTTGTTACAAGTCTGGGAAATGCCTGTTCCGGCTGTCTGAGGAGTTAGATTTTTTAACAATTTTCTGTACGCTCCGCGCCAACTGAGGGTGGAGGTCCGCTTGGATAAAGTGTTTTGGTCGAACACATTACATAACAGAAAATTGGAAGCTTGCAAATTGGTCTTCGATTTGGGACAATATTATGAAGTGAAAATTTTATTGCGAAAGAAAGCTCAAAATAATGACTGATGATTTTTTTTTTTGTACGAGCCCGGGAAATGCCATTTCCTGCTGTCTGGAGGTTCTTAATTTTTAAAATTTTTTTGTGCTCTGCACTTTGATAGTCGTTCGGGCAAAATTACATTTTTTCGGACAAAGGAGGCAATTCTGCCTCTCCGGAGCTAAAACGCTCCCGTACGTTTATATCAGTATATAAAATACAAAACTTCAAGTGTATGGGAAGCCAAACTGTTTCCGCGGGAGAATTTTCCCAGTATGGTCTGAGGACCTTAATCTGCATGATGGTATTCAGTAACCCCAACCAAACTACAGATCACGCCCTACTTGATTTTCTTGTAAGAAGATTAGATTCTTTCATCAAACTCGTAAATCTGTAATAAAATTACACGTTTCCTTCAGTATAAGCTTCAGATTGTTAAAAGTGGCAAAATTTTCCAATTTCGATGGATACACCGTACAATAAATAACCAAAGCCAACTCAGTTAATCACCCCAACATTCTACCTAATTTTGATTTTGAAAGTCATATCACTTAAAAAAAACCCTAAATATTTCATAATAAATGTACCCCAAACCAAATTTTCTTCAATTATATTCCATAATTTCTCCAATAAAATAAGCTCCGAATTTTCAAACCTTCGTTCAAAAAAAGGAAAAACCTTTTCGGGCAACCTATTCTCGTGTTAAAAACTGTTATTCATGACTTAATCGGTCCTCAACAAACGGGTTTTTTAAAGGGAAGATTTATTGGTGAGAATATTAGGTTTTTCCTTGATTTAATTGATTATTGTAAAGAAAATAAAATTCCAGGCTTTCTTTTCCTAATCGACTTCGAAAAGGCCTTCGACAAAATTGAGTGGCCCTTTATACATAGAACGCTTTCTTATTTTAATTTTGGCAGGGACTTTAAGAAGTGGATTAAGATTTTTTTTATAACAAGTGTACCTCCTGTATCTGTAACAATGGGTTTTACACTGGCTTCTTTCCTCTCCAAAGGGGTGTACGCCAAGGTTGCCCGCTAAGTCCTTATTTATTTCTCCTTACGGCCGAAGTCTTAGCTCTCAAAATCCAAGTGAATGATAGTATTCATGGTATAAACATCCATAATAATGAAGTAAAACTTATGCAATATTCTGACGATACTACGATGTTTATAGATAATAGTAAAACTTCTATAACAGAGACTATTCGTATCTTCAGTGTATTAAAAGAAGCGTCAGGTTTATCCATTAACCTTGCTAAATCAAACCTATTTCCATTAGGACCTTATATTACTAGAATCCCTTTTAGTCTACATGATTCAAATATTGATATTACTCATGGACCAGTCCAATTACTTGGTATTTGTTTCACAAATGATGGAAACGAACTTTTTCCTCTTAACTACACTCCCAAGTTGTCACGCCTCAAAAACTGTCTGAAGTCTTGGTCAACGAGGGACCTGACACCAATAGGTCGCAATGTATTTGTTAAAAGTTTCGCGCTGTCCCAACTTGTGTTTCTTTTTCAAGTGCTCCCAAATCCCCCGAATCATTTTATAAGAGAAATAGAACAAGCAATTTACGACTTCATCTGGGGAGGAAATCCAGATAAGGTAAAACGTTCAACTATAATTAATACAATTAGTGAGGGTGGTTTAAAAGCAACTCATGTTCCTACATTCATAAAAAGTCTAAAATGTACATGGGTTAAGCGTTATTGTAAAGAGACTGATGGAATCTGGGCACTGTTTTTTAACTTGTACTTAAAACCTTATGGGTATGATTTCATTTTTCGATGTAATTACTATAAAAAAGATATTCAAACTATGAATAATGTTTTTATTAGACAAGTACTTGAAGCTTGGAGTGATGTTGTCTTTACAAACCCATCAGATAATTACGGTAGTCAAATTATTTGGAATAATTCTAATATCCGTGATAATAATGATATTGTAATGTACAAAAATTTATTTCAGAAGAATGAGATGTTTGTAAGTGATTTTTTTGATGATAATAATTTACCCTTAACGATGGACCGTTTTAAACAGCTCTTTGAAATCGAGGCTTTTCCATTCACCTTGTATTGGGGATTAATTAATGCAATACCACAGACTTGGCGAAGATCAGAATGTATAAGAACTTTAACCTCTAATGTTGCTATCGATTTTCTGAATAAAACCAGCAGTCTAAGTCGGTTTCTCAATTTATTTACAAAAACCAACTCAACCGATTATCCAACCCCCCTACGTCTAGACAAAAATGGCAGGGCCTTTTTAATACCCTTACAAACAGTGATTGGCGAAGGTTTTTCACAATGCCCCACTTATCAGTATCAGAAGCCCGGCTTCGCTATTTTCAGTTCAAATTTTTGCACAGGATTATTCCTACCAGTAAACTCTTGTTTTCAATGGGCAAATCCGATTTAAATCTTTGTAGTTTTTGTGGTATTGCAACTGAAAGCATCGAACATCTTTTTTGGGAATGTAGTCATACAGCGTCATTCATTCTTGATATAGAGGGTCTTATATTAAAAAAAACAGTTTTGTTTTTCGAAGTAAACTTTTTTCTTCGGGTATCGAAATAGCCCAAATCATGCGTATAATTTCCTCATACTCCACATGAAATATTATATTTTTGACTGTAAGAGAAAGGATCGTAAATTGTCTGTTGGTGACTTTTTCTTTAGGTTTAAATTTGCTCTAAACATTGAAAAATACAATAATAATAGATTTTGTAAAAAAAACAAGGTCAATTATAATGACCTTTTGCATGCTTTCTCTGCCTGCCACACTCTTAAAAAGTTGGTTGAAAAAATTCACCAACACTGGTCACGTACGTCAAATACCGGAAATTGGGCAAAGTTTCCCCAATATGTGTTGTTTATTTGGTTACCCCACAAGCTGGTTACCCAATTAAGTGGTAAAAACCTCTGGGATTATTGGGTAAAATTTAACCAATTCCAGGTATTTGACATACGTGACCAGTGTTGGTGAATTTTTTTAACCAACTTTTTAAGAGTGCAGGAACTGTTTAATTGAGACCTCTCTAGTATATTTACTGTAATCCAGTACTTCTATTTAATATTATTATCATTATTCTCAATTAGGAAGTATATTATAGCTGTTTCTTTTTTTATTGATGTTTTTTCATTTATGCATATAATCTCTGGATTAATGCTTCACACTGTTCGATTCCAACTAGAATATGGATATGTTATATCCATCCTATTTATTAAGGATTAACTTTTGTATATATCGACCTTTATGTTTAGATCCGCGTTTATATGTTAAAAAGATGTCAAGAAACGGAGTAAAAAAAAAAAAACTATTCTCGTGTTGAAGCATTAGTACGTAGGCCTAGTACGATTAAATGCGTAACCCCAAAATATTTACAGCTGTCGCCGATATATCGTTTTTTATTTTTCCCAAATGGGGGAAAGATCCTTCAATAAACACCCCAACTTGTTAATGGTCCTAAAAAAAAAAAAAAAAATTCTTTAAAATTTTTAAAATTTTGTCTTCAAAATAAACTCCAGATTTTTAAGTTTTTGTTGAAAAGAAGGCCAAAAATTTCGCGCGCTGCGCCGGCCTCAAAATGCTTAGTCACGTCCCCCCTATACTAACTCAAAGCCTTTGTCGGGGCCTTAAAATGCTGGCCCCCTTGTCGAGGAGCTTGGCCCCCTGTCGGGGAAATCTTGGCGCTACCCCTGTTTGGAAAAATCTCGTTCATCACAGAGGAACTATACCAAAGATATAGATTCTTGCTGATAGCATTACCTACATTGGACAGGGAAGGGTTAGTGGATTTTTGCGATATGGAACCTGTATCTTGTTTTTTTATTCAAATGTTGGCCAACAGGTACACTTTCTAACTTGTCAAATTGATATTGAAGAAGATCATGTTCCTCGGTAACAGTATTTAATTCTTGAACGGTACTACTGCAGTATTTAACAACTTGAGTTATATAATTATTTCGGATGGTTGGAAAAATGTTTATCTTCATGTTTAGCCATTCTAAAAATAACAGCAAAAATGCATACATTTAGCTAATACTTTTGATGAATGAAATAACATTCAAACTTCGGGGTTTTTGGTTGACTAATTTAGGAGATTCTTAAATGAGTGAAATCACTTAGTAACAACTCAGTTAATAAAATAATAACTACAGCATCTCCACTTTTGAAAACATTAACGGATCAATTTCAGGACGAATGGGCAATTTCGAAAATGTAGCTTAAGCTATCAATTTCCATTTTTTGCCGGTAGGTTTTTTCGGTAATAATAACAAAAAAAAAAAAAAATATTTTAGGAGCGATACTACCGATCACTTAAATTTTGGGTAAATTGGGATTGCTACTTCTGAATAATTCTTTACAAGCATGGACAGTGGTGTAGCTGGAGTTTGTGACGCCCGGGGTAAGAAACAAACTTTAGGGCCCCAACCCCCATCCTCCGGGAGGAAAATTTTGAATGATTACCCACAACTCAAATAGTTTAAATGGCTATTTCAATATCATGCTCATGGTAAGGGTGGCGCCCGCATTTGTCAGACAGGGGGCCAACCTTTCCCACAGCGGGGTGAGCATTTTGAAGCCCCGACAAATGCGATGAGGTCCTGGTGAGAATTTGCAGAAAAGAAATGCACGCGCAGCGAGAAAAAATTTTTGGCTTTTTTAGACTGAAATAATAAAAAAACTGAGGCTTGTTTTGAAGAAAACTTGAAACTTGAGGAAGTAATTTGGCTTTTCAAGATTTTAAGGACCATTAAAAGTATTAGGAAATTTGCCCTACATATAAAAAAAATCGAAATATTTATATGGATTACTTAAATAAATTTGGGCATTTTATTGTAGACCTACTAATACTAAAGCTTTCAGACAATTAACAGTTATTGGAAAATTACCCGAAAACCTTCACTTTTTTTAACAAAAATTTTAAAATTAAGAGTTCATATTGGAGAAATTTTGGAATTTAATGAAAGAAATATTTGGTTCTTGGTAAGGTGAAATTTTATCAATTTGGGGTTTTTATTAAGTGATCTGCCTATAGGAGCAAATTAAGAATGAAAGTGTGGTTAAAGCTGGCCTCGGTTTTTTTATTGTACGGAATATCCACGGAAATTGTAAAATTTTACTTCAAATCTTTTACCACCTTCAATAAATATGTGTGATTCTGAATTTTACTAAGGAGAAAAAATGGTTATTTCATAACAGATTTGAGGAATTTTATTGAAGGATCTGACCTTCTTATGTCGAAAATGAAATAGGTCGCGGGGGAACTTGTAGTTTGTTGGGGTTACAGAAAATCATCATGCAGATTGAGACCCTCGGACGGTATTGAGAAAATTTTTAAATGGTTGTCTTCCGCCTTTAAAATTTTTAGCCTATTTTTTAAAATATGGAAAATATTGAAGGATTTTTATGGCAAAACTGAAAAAATGGTTTAATCTGGAGAGGAGAAAAAATTGAAGTCTTTATTGGAGATCAATCTGCACAAGTTCATATAGACAAAATCAGGGCTGAAGTTGGTTGAGGGTTTTTATTTTTTCGAGCGGTTAAAATTGTAGTAAAATAAGGGTAGGCGGTGCACCATCTGACGTCACAGGGGTAGTCTGCCAACTTTGCACATTTGAAGGGAAGGCTCGAAATCTTTATTTTAAATGTCATTCGAAAGACTTGGGTGCCATTTTAGATTATGTGCCGGGGTTGATTATTATTGGTTCGGTCTCTGTGACCAGTAGGCTAGACCGGTCTGTTGCTTTTGCTCATTTAATGGCTCAACTTCATCAGTAGCGAACCGTTGAGAAGGTTTGAGTAATTAGTCAACTTTGTCTCAAGTACGGACACCACAGAAAGAGTAACAGCTGAAAAAATATCGAAGATCCCATAGAACGTCGCTTTAGGAGCGCGACTTACACTTATCACAGAGGCATTACAAGTTAGCCGAGATAAGATCTTGGGGAAAACATATGTGTAAAGTGAATAAAATGCCATTTGATTTATAGGTCCGTTCGTAACATCATGGTTTTAATAAGTATGCCGTAGATTGTTACAATTCCCGGCGAATGTTGCCTTTATAACCAGTAGTGTAGAAAAGGAGTGTAACAGGAAATTCTGTATTCTCTCTACAGTAAATTAGGTTAACATGAGACAATGATCCTACGAGACACAAAATTTTGCGTCAAGTTTAATAGTTGCTTTTAGCATTTTATGCAGGAGTTTCGGATCGTCAATCTCAAGAAGCTCAATCCCTCTGGTGAAATCAACCGAGTGTTAGGTGTCGTTCTCTCAACGCAGACCCTCTTAAATTTTATAGGGAGAGTAAGAAAAAAACACAGTCTCGTAGGGTCCCACAAGGCTTTGAACTTTATAAAATCGGAGCCTTAATTTGATAGACGCAGGCTTGAGTCTTTATTAATATCGAGAAATTAAACTTGATGTACTTGGGACTCGCCATTCAAGGGTTATGGGCAATTTATGACTACGTATAGTCGTTATTTCCTTAAAGGGCAAGATAACCCTTTTTACAAATCCAGATATGGATTGATATCTGGATCTATCTGGTTAAATAAAGCCTTTATATGGCCATATCAAGCCAGATATACAGCCAGATTTAGATGCCTTGATATAATATATCAAGTCCTATAGGGCCATATCAAGCCACACATAACTTGATTCAAGAAAGGCCCAGATATGCAAATTAAGTTTTATATGGCCATATCAAGCCAGATATAACTTGATGAAATGCCTTCCCAGATATGCAAATAAAGTTTGATATGGCCATATCAAGCCAGATATAACTTGATTTAATCCCTGTCCAGATATGCAAATGAAGTTTGATATGGCCATATCAAGCCAGATATAACTTGATGAAATGTCTTCCCAGATATGCAAATAAAGTTTGATACCGCCACCTTAAGCCAGATATAAACCAATCACTTTAAATCCAAACCCCGGCTTCCTTTAAAAAAGAAGAAAAAAACCTTATACCTTTCCCATGAAATCCGTAAGTTGATTTCGGACCTTTCCTAAAAAAATGTGCTAGGTTCATTGACTTTGATAACGTCAGATGGCGCCGTCTACCCTACTTTGACTTTCTTTACATAATGTTTGAAAATTTGGAGCTTATAATGACACATTTTTGGAATTTTATAAAGAAAATTGAGAAAAATTTATGGATTGTTATAAAGAAAATTTTGGGTTTCCTTGAAGAATATCTATATCAAGCAGATGGTCAGGGTGGGAGGAGGCTCGGGGTGAAGTATATTGCGCTTACTTTTTATGGCGTAGATGAAGGATGCCCAACGAAAGTGGATCTTCGCCCCAACGAAAGGGGGGGGGGGGAGATTCCCTTGCGCCGCTGGTGCTCCCATTGACTCCTTGAAAATGGTAGGTCCAACATTTTTTAAGGTGATCTCGATTTCTCGCCCCTAGAGATGCCACTTTCCCCCTCCCCTAGCTCCCTAGCTACGCCACTGAGTATGGAGACGCTGCAGTAACATGTCCTCAAATAATTGCGTAGATGTTCAAGGATATGATTATGTCCGCATTGAGCACATCGTATATAGAAAAGTCACCATGCATCGAACCAAATCGGGAGGTCTAAAACACCCCATGAAATCTGTAAATTCTAGAGGAATTCAAGCAATAGGCTTTTGTTAATTACAGCAAAAATATATCATAAGCATTTAATTTATTGAGAGGGCGTAAATGTTGAAACAGTCCGCTCCCGCCTCCAAGATCGACGCCCTAACATGGAGCTATAATTTGAACTTTTTCATATGTAATTTACAATACGTACATATTAAAATTAATTCATAAACACATTGTGGACAAAGGTCAGATTGAACTTTTCCTAGCTACAAACTTAAACCCTGTTCTTTGTATTTCAGTATTTGTTGCAGTTCTGGGAGAAACCTTTCTAGCTGGAACCAATGGAGTGCTGCCCTGTGTAGGAAATGCAGGCTCACGTGATCAGTACTCATGGATTGATGTGACAGAAGGTAGTAGTGGAACAATTTATTTTGTGAATCAACTAGGAGAGACTAAAACTGCTTTTGCCGATGGCAGTGACAAATATAATAACTTCTTTGTGGATAATGATTTTCCAAAGTCAGTAAACTTGTCAATTAATCCAGTTACCCTAGAGCATATTGGAACCTATCAGTGTGAGCTTGTTCAAGTGGTTTTCCAAAAAGAAGTACCCTTAGAAGTTGAAGGTAAGGGTTCATATTATGGAATGCACTGTATTAGTTAGGTAGCTAGCCCCCTAATCATTTACACTATCGGGATCAAAAGGTTTGAAGGTCCCATTCTATTGAGGATACCGTGACAAAAAAGGAACCCATTCTTTAAGTTTTGCATTCGGGCCCACAAGAATAAGTGGGATCCTAAAAGGCCCCCAATATTACAACCAATTACACTTATGAGAACATCAATAAAGTTTAAAACACTGCAATACGAAAACCAGTTAATTGAAATATAAAACTTAAGAAAACAAAATTCGGGGCATTTGCCACTTGAGAAGGGCCCAAAGTCGGGCCCAAGTAGGGTCTCAATTACACTTTCGAGAACAAAGTTGAAACTGATACCGTTTAGTCTCCACCCATCACTGATAATAAAAATATAACTTAAGAAACGATTTTCCGCGCCATTATCGTTTAAGAAGGGCCCAAATGGACCACATAGGGCCCAAATGTGCCCATTTCAACTTGTCAGAACAAAGTCAGTATTACTTACAACCGTTCCAATTACATTGCAGGTTTCCAAAAATGATACTTTAGATCGAAATAATTGAGAAAATGGTCCTACACAGGGTCCCAACCAGGGGCCCAAAAAGGGTCTCAATTACACTTTTGAGAATAAAGCTGAAACTGAAACCGTTTTGTCTCCACTCATCACTGATCATAAAAATGTAATTTAAGAAACGATTTTCCGGGGCATTATCGCCTAAGAAGTGCAATTGAAACGCTACTTGGGCCCTACTTTGAGCCCTTCTTTAGTGGTGAATGCCCCATATTTCGTTTTCTTAAGTTTAATATTTCAATTTACTGGTTTTGGTACTTGCAGTGTTTTTTAATTTTATTGATGTTCTCATAAGTGTAATTGATTGTCATTTTTGGGGCCTTTCAGGGTCCTACCTATTCTTGTGGGCCCGAATGCGAACTTAAGAAATGGGTTTCTTTCTTTGTCGAGGTATCCTCAATAGAATGGGACCTTCAAACCTTTCGTTCCCGATAGTGTTAATGATTAGGGGGCTAGCTCCCTAACTATATAGCAATGCTGTTGAAGCTAGGCTTATCCCCGCCTACAAGCAAAATCTTATGCTTCTGTGTCTTTAGGCTACGAGTATGCGACGTGTTATTTGCTCTTTTCCAGCCGGTCTAGATTGGAGTCACTTGACGGACCTATGGCGGACCGATGACGTAAGGGGTCGGAAAACCTGGAGGAAAGTTACGTTCTTACAAGTTTAGTGTCGCCCTTGACTCTTTGCGTTAGAGTCGAGGTTTTTTTTGAAAAGGTACCAAGAATGATTCTAACAGCGTAGGTTTCAGGGGGTCTACCCTGATTCTAAAAATTAAAAACAAATGAATGTTTGCCTTATGTGAAACCAGATCATCGAGTGACACGGTGAGCGAAAGTGTGGCTTCCCAACATTTTCTTTTACAGAATTCCAAAATTTCTCTAGTAAAAGCTCGGTATTTCCAAACTTTTTTTTTAAAACCGGGAAATCTTTAGTGCGCTTCGTGGGTCGCAAATTGCGTACTATTGTACAATGAATTATGGAGGAGACAGATACCTTTTCCTTAAAAGATTCTAACTATAAAGACAATACTAAATATTTCCGTTTATCTTCTTTGTTAGTTCCGGTCTCCATGTCCCAAAATGTCAGTGAAGCCGTAGACATGATCATTGTTGTTTTCGTTGTGGAAGTGGGGGCTACCCAGAACTGATACCATATCTAACTATTACATAGAAAGCAGGGGATGTAGGTCTCCGAGCATTGTAAAGTCAAACTAAAATTCATGTTTTCTGGTGAAACCAATAGTCAAAAATGACGGGAACACCAGTTCACCGCACTCTGACCCTTTCATTCTCATGACTTAGTGTCGTCTGACATTAGACTGGGTTTTCATTCGTACAACGTTACGTTAAACAAAGCTTTGCATGTCATTATGCGTTCTGTGACCGTATAACATTAATGACTATATCGACTTTGAAAATGGGTTGGATAATATCAGCACTGGATTAAAGATAATGAAAGTAGTGAAGCTGCAAGGTAGATGGGGGGGGGGGGGTGGATACTTTCCCCACTACATCTTTGGAAGATGAAAATGAAGAAACGATGAATATATAATACGCAATATCATAAAGAGACACCCCAGACAACTGAAATGCAGGGTTATCCAATCCAAAATAAGCTCATACTTCCTAATTATTTGTCTGAAATGGGCAACACATTCTCGGAACGTCTTTTCGGAGAGCCTTAATCCGTTTTCTTCAGATAACATTTTGCAACAGCAAGATCTTACATCGCCGTTCAATTCCGGATTTTTCGAATAAGAATGGAAGATTACTTTCAACAGCGGAAAACTTTTCTTCAGATTTACCTTAAAATTCCCAACTTCTTGGAGAGAATATAAAATTTTTAGCGATGCAAGCTGCATCTTATCTGCAAGAAAACGACAGGCATCTTTTCCAGCAGACGGTCTGAAACTAAACACTTTAAAGTTACCCAGCTTCAGTTTTGTGTCACAGAAAGTCTTGCTTATCCCACAAATAATGAGGACAGGAAAAAGTAAGTTGCACTTTCGTTCAGCACCATTTCATATTCTTCAAGACAAATTTCAGCAAGTTTGTCAGAAACCTAACCACAGGCAGGGAATTTTGAATTGTCAATTTAAGCTTCCTTTAAAGTCAACTAGCGTTTACTTTAAAAAAATAAAAATGATTGCTTCATGAAGACAGTTGTTATGCCAACACGTCTACCAAATGTAAGCCACACCAATGAAGAAAAAGCAAAATGTCGAGAAATTAAACACAAGGTCCAGTATAGATAGACTTGCCATGCACGATAACAATAGCTCAGTCGAAACTCTCTTTCAGCTGGGCTAAAAAGAGCAAAATTGTTGCTGTGACTCGCCTTATCTTAGGTCCCAAATCACAGTCCGGGATAGTCTCCCTTTTCGGAGACTTGAATTCTCTCCAAAAATGGGGACAAATTTGGCTCCATTTTTAAATTAACCCGCGAAGCTGTACCCTTTGCATAATACAAAACATAAGGATTTACCTTTGAAACAATTCATGAAAATTAGTTCCTGCTTCAAACAATTCGAAACTGAGATGTTCGCGTTGCCAAAAATTTTGTCTACAACTTTTCCGCGCACTTTTTACTAGTCCACCGTGTGACTTTTGAAAAAATATTGGTTAAAGTAATGACACTTACCGATGACCCTCATTAATAGACGTGGTACAGCACTGCCATGAAGCGTCATAAGTAAGTCTTAGTTCGGCAACCCGTGTAAATTACATGAGAAGGGGTTACCAACCCCCAAGTACTGTTACGATATTCAGATACACTCAGTTCCTACAAATTTGTTTGGGCGTAAGAAGCTCAAACCTAACAAGAAGCACAGGCGATGTGAAAAACGCGGGTATAAACGTTACACATTAAACAGCGTATATAGGCTATACTTGTTACACGTTACGCTAAACTGACCGTTTACGACCATTGTAATTGCTGTCGATATAGGTTTCCCTAAATTTTGAGCCATTGTATAGCACTTTACAATTACAAGTTCAGTGTAATGAAAGTAAGGTAGATTTAAATTTCCATATCACACCGTGACAAGTACCTTCCTTTTTACAGTAGTCGACTTGTTAAATAAATGGGTATGTATTCAAATCTAAGTAAGTGGTTATAAGACACAAAGGGTGCCACAACAGTGGACCTTAAACAACGTATTTAAGAACACAAGTGCTTGCACGATCCACTTGGACGCAAAAATATTGCACAAAAACTTGCCCCTGTGTGTAGTGTATTAAAGAAGCTTGGGACAAAGAACAAAGTTACTCAATACCTCAAATTCGATGCGGTGAGTAACCAAAGATAGATGAAATTTTTAAATATCCCTATAAACAAATTAAAAAAAAGTTGAAAATGCAGAAATTTCTCTTTCCAAAAAATTCATAAAAATGCAAGCTTGTTCACCTCCCTTGAATTTGCGCAGTAGGATAGCCATGCATCACGGGAACTATTTGAAATCGGCGCTACTCATCATGCCGTGACGTTGCTTCTTGAGAAGACAACATACTGTAGACACCCAAGTAGATTAAAGGTGGTTTGGGGCATAACTGGTATCTGCGTACTGCCCTGTGGCGAATCCTAGCCCGTGGCAAGGAAATTGTCACGTACGTTTTTTGGCGATGCTTCAAAACCGCCAAGTTTTCAGGGCACTAAGATAGGTAGGCCCTATGCCTAACCTAATGTTAGTCACCCACAGTTTCATATCTTGGGTTATTCCTTGCCACGGGCTAGGATTCGCCACAGGCTAGTACGCAGAAAAGATTAATGGGTCGGCCGAAAATCTTCTAAAGTAAGTTCCTCGGTAACTGTTCTTTGGGTACACCTTGACATAAAGTGAATGATTTCGCTACTAAATTATGTCCATAAATACCGACATATGACGTTTTGAATTCCCAATAACAGGCCAGGCTCAGCCCATTTGAAATTCGAACTAATGCGAAAAAAAGTATGTGAACACGTCTCAAAAATGGTGACCTCATTGGAGGCACGGTTAGCAACACTGTACCAGAGACCTCACAATCATCGAATTATGTGAATGGTAACGCGTGTTAGCGCATACATAATAAGGAGCTTTAGATTGTACGACGCGGACGTCGGCTACGACGTGGTGATGTCATACCGTAGTTATGCGCAGGCGTCAACGTGAACTTCACGACGTCGTCTGAATTCTACACCGGGAGTCTCTCGTTTTGGCGTTGTGGGGAGAACGGCGACGTGAATGGTGTGTGACGTCATATTTCATAACACACAGGACATGACGACGAACAACATCAGCTGTTAAATTTTGTAAGTTGCCTTGGCTTTCGCATGGATTTTTGTAGAGATATTACGTTATTAAGTAAAAAAAATACTCGCAAAAGTTGGAAAATGACAATTTCCCACATAGGATTGTGAAAACTAACTGTCAGTGTGATCACTTCAGTCAGTTTGTCCTCCAATTGGGGCGTAGCCGATGTGCCTCCAAGCAGCTTAGGCCGTGGAGACATAATTGGTTGCATTTTAACGTTAGCCTGACCTACATACTGTAGTACATTGAAAGGTAACTGAGTTAAGCCTCACTTGGTTATCCTACACGAATTGGATAGGCCATAGCCTTGCCTTCGCTTCAGTATCATGATTACACGACAACGAAATGGTAAGTTTCCTAATCAGGATATGACGTACTATGGTCTTTACAAAAGATTAACGGGGCATAAATGCACAATCACATGCCTTGTGACCCTTGTCTTGCTTGTCAATGGCATCTGAGTCTGAGCCCCACGTTACGCAATCGTTTTGTCATGGTTTTGTCAAGCTATACCTAGGCTACACTGACCAAACGTGCAGGTTACTACTCATCCTAAGTCCTAACGTTACTGTAGTAAGGAGTGACTAACGTTTGAAGCTGTGTCGTACACAGTCAAGTTGAATGAGACTAACGTTAAGGCTGTCATTGACGCCTGTGACATCCATGTAATTAACAAAGACGTTACGATAAAACTACCGGCTATAATGATTGGTCAACCTATATTTTAGGAAATATCTTCAGTTGAATTATATGACTAAGACTGAAGCACAGGTAAAAATTTGTTTGCAAGTCCAAAATGCCATCAAATTTTCCTTTGAAAAAATGTTCTGTGGGGAGAGTCTTAAGAAGTTAAAGCCTAACGTTAGTTGCATGCTTCAGCCTATATAATTCACGACTTAGCATAGGATTGGAAATGTGTAAAGGTACAAGTGCACTTTATGTGACTACGCCCTTTAGGCTTTGCGCTAATAATATAAACGTTTGTTTCTATTCCAACCTCTGTAGTGAAATGTAAACTCCTCCTCCCTGCAGGGAAGGGGACCTCACAGTAACTTTACCAGGGCAGGCCCATTACACACTAGCCTTCATGGGGTGGGATGGTTAAGGGTTCCGAAGAAGTATATTTTTATGTTGTTCAGGCATAGCTTACAGTGTAAGCAAAGACAAAACTATATGATTGATTCTAGTAGTAATTTATAGCTTTCGGGAATACGAACAATTGCCCAAAGTAGACATATAAAGTTCCCCTGAAACTTTTCTTCAAGTGTTAGAGGCACATAATATGGTGATTTTGACTGTGTGATTAAAAGGTGTCAAAGTCAGTAGGCCTAAAGGCATTTCTTGTTTTTTTTTTTTTTTTTTTTTGTTAATGTTGAGGCAATTATGCAAGATGTCTTATGAAAATGTGTACAGTGTCATCTCTCATTGGACATGTTAAATCAATTATTTTATGTAGCCCTGAAAACATAGTACTGTAGGAAGAAGGGCTCTAGCCACTTACCATATCCTGCTGTTAGAGTTAAACACCCTCAAGTTTTCATCTGAAGTTGAGGGAAAGGGAGAAGGGGTATGTGAAACTGTTGTTTGTTCAAACACTGGCTTTATGCCTATTATTATGGATGTTTATTCAGCTTTGGCACTTGGCTATGTATAATGCTATTGCTTGAAAGTAGGCTACAAGCACTGGCACAGAAATAATTTCAATATTAACGGAACAAAAAAAATTGATTTTTGGTGGTCATGCAGTAATGACTCAAGGCCCTCTCCATGTGTTTCCTTTTCATTTATTTCATGAAGATGGTCAGAGCAAATTAATTTGTTTTGGTTTGCATGAAAACATACTTTGTTATTTTTCTCCAAGAAGGTTCCATTTAATTCAGGAAAGTTGCTTATAAAAAGAAGAAAAAAACACTGCAAGCCAGTTGCATGCCTCGTAATGATAGAACAGTGTCCAGACTATTATGAAATATCAGATTTTATTTAAGTTACTTTTAAAATGTTTTTGATATCTTTTGTGCTACAGATCATGATCATCTCTTGGGGCACTTATCACCAGTGACTTCCTACTTTAATTTGTCTGGTCTTTCACTACCACAGAAGTTTTCAACATCTCATGTCAGTGCAGAGAAGGCAGTAAACTGAGATAACTTTCATGCAAGTATGAATGGAATGATGATCAAGCTCTTGTAAGCTTTGTGTTGGATGTTTCAGTCTCTCAGACAATTGTCAAAAATCACAGGACCAAATCGAATTTATTTGTTGGATGGAGGTTGGATGTGATTGAAGTAGATGTTTATTGAGAAGGGCAGGGGTTACCACAAGTTTCAGACAACTGACTTTCAGCAGCCAATTTATATACAAGAATCCAAACTTAAAGTATTTGGTAATACAGTGACAATGATGTATCATGAGATCACTATTAGAGAACTGATATTAGGTGAATGCAGGGGCAATAAATGTATCACTAGCACACTGGCATCAGGTGAATGCAGTGACAAGTAATAATGTATCACTAGCACATTATTAGAGGACTGGTATCAAGTGAATACACTGGTAATAACTAATAATATATCATTAGTATATTATTGGGTATTGGTATCAGGTGAATACCGTGATAAAAAATGTATGATTACTACTGTACACTATTAGGTTACTGGACTTGAACTTGCTATTAAAGCTACAGTAGGCTAAAAGCAAACAGGGAGCACATACAAAATACAGTTTTAATAAGATTACGTGCTGGTTCATGCATACTGCAGGTAAATTTAAAGAAACTACACAGAAATAACAATCAGAGGGGAGGACAAGGGGTCATGCCCCTTCCCAGAAAAGGCTGGTCACTCCATCTGGGAAAGTTTACAACTTAATCATGGATGTCTACCATGTGGGATAATACATGTACTACCTAGTCTTGTGCAACAGCTCTCAATCTTTATTTTACCAGGAAGCTCAGGTTCTTCAATAAAGAACCCAATTTTTCTTGTAAATTTGTCATAAATGAGGTATCATAGTTTGACAGTGAATATCAACCGTTTTGATATTTTATGCCAGCACCTCCTTTTCCCTTTCTGAACTGATTATTTACCAGAAATATAGGAACATTGAAGGGGTTTTAAAAAAAACTTAGTTTTGTGTTAAGTACCCTTGCTATATTTTTTTTATTTTATTTCACAATTTTTATTTATTGAGATTGGGGGATGGAGATGTTGGATTGCAGAGGTTGTGGTTTTGTAAAACTTCTTTCTTCTTTGTTTCTTTAGTTGTCCTCAAGAAGGTTTGAGATAAAGTATGATTGAACATTTGTGACTTAATAGTCACACAATGAAAGCTAATACAGCTGTTTGATGATTCAGGTTATCACATTGCACTAGTGATGGTTGTGCAACATTCTAGTAGCATAGTACTTTTAAAAAGTCCCTAACTAATATTTGTTGCATTTTATACAACAACTAACCAATCATGATCAGGTAATATTTCAAATACAGGTCAAAGGGTAAGTATTGAATCATGTGGGTATGCCTAATTTAATACATAGGAAAAAAAGTTAAAACATTACAAGTATTGAAATGTCCAATTAGATTGGTTAAAATTTCATCTCTATAGCCTATCTGTTGATAGAATACAAAGGTATAAGCCTATATACAGTATATGTCATTTAAGGGCAAGAGGAGTTGCCCCAAATTATTTTGAGGCAGCAACCAAATATTACAGTACATGTAACACTTCAAAGTATCTTTCAGGATATTTCAAGACCTCAATATTGCATATTAATGGTAAACCAAGCAGTTAATCCCACCAATTGCACAATTGAGAGAAAAATATTTTGTCATATTATTCTCAGGCCTGAGCCAATCATTGAGAAAAAAATATATTGTCATATTATTTTCAAGAGCCAATCATGGATAACTAACTGATTCAAGTGGGGACTGCATTTCCCCTTTTAAAAAAATATAAGGGTAGGTACCACAGCATTTGTGATGTCTATCAAGAACTGCATAAATTATAATGCCTTTTGTTTTTGTAATTTAAAAACCGACTACATGGTCAAATGGACAGGTGGTTGGAGCACATGAACTCGTATGTATGGTGCATTATCAACATACAATAGATCAAGCTTGTAGCAGCTGCAGCAGTAAACAGTATGAAAAGAAATTGAATATGTATATGGTACAGTAAACCGTTTTCAAGGGAATACTAATAAAAAATATGGAAGAACTCATAATACACGGACTCTGTTGTTTTTGTGTGTGTAAGTTTTTTTGTTTTGTTTTGTCCTTTTTTGTTTTTTGCCTTTTGTTATTTTCCATCAACTCTTTATCACAGTGAATTTATTAGAATTTTAATGAGAGTGACACTTGAAGTTTTCTGCCAGGTGGACAGGCAGGGATGTCTCTAGGATTCGATCGGGGGAGGGGTGCAGAACTTCTTCCCGGCATAACTGTTTGCCAATTTCCAACGAAATCTTTTTCAAAGACGGTGAACCTACTGTAGATCCTCATATGACAAGACGATCTTTGTATATATTACAAAAAGGAAGCGACCGTCGATGCTAGACAAACGACGATCCTGCCGGAATGACTATGTGGACCAGAGCCCAGCCTAACTATGTATTCGGCACATTTGTTTCATCGTCCATACCTTTTGCTAGCTCCATGCACCGTAAACCACTGTGCAGATGTTCTAGTGTGTAATAGACGTAAAGATTTGTTGATTGCATGTTTGCTCAAAACAAATCTATTTGCATGTTTTCTTCTGATGAAGTATATTTGTAACAGAAAGTGAATTTTTTCCTGACAGGCCATAAATTTCCCCAAAAGCTTATGTCGCTTCAGAATTTCCAGAGGTTTAGCACCAGTGGCTTATCTGAGGTCAACTTATCAGGGGGGAGGTCTGACAAAAGACCATATTTACCCGTTGAAAACTTCCATCCCTCCCCCCTCGACGTATTTGCAAAGGCTTCACTAATTATTCAGAGACCAAGGGTTTGAAGTTTTTTTCTAAGAAACCTACATGAAGCTACACTCTAAAATCAAAAGAGTGAACTTAGTCACTCTTTGATAGAGTGAAAAGTGTAAATTCACTCCATTAGAGTGATAATTCACTCCAAGAGGAGTGAAATTCACTCCAAAACGAGTGAAAAGTGTACATTCTTTCCATTAGAGTGATAATTCACTCCATTAGAGTGATAATTCACTCCAAGAGGAGTGAAATTCTCTCCAAAACGAGTGAAAAGTGTACATTCTTTCCATTAGAGTGATAATTCACTCCAAAAAGAGTGAAATTCAAACTCTATCAAAGAGTGACTTAGTTCACTCTCTTGATTTTAGAGTGTAGGCCATGGGAGTATAGAAGCATTTCAGTTTGGGGGCAGGAGACTTTTCTGCCCGAAATATATAACTCTGTCTGAAAGACTAGCTAAGCGGAGCGTCACCATTGGTTGGCGCTGAGCGTACAAAAAATTTTGAAAAATTGAGACCAGGCCTCAGACGACCGGAAATGGGATTCCCAGGCTTGTGAATAGAATCTAAACAGTCGCTACATGCAATAGCATGCTCACGTTTAATGAAAATGAGCAAATTAACCTTAAAAATGATCAGAAAATTTCCACGTAAAATGTACCATCGGAAAAATTTTGTAGCAAATGTGTACACCTTTATCACTCCCGTCCTCTTGTATAATCTGGCAATTCAAATCATCTCAGAACATTTTTGAAAGTTTCTCCTGAATCTTTTACCATTTCGTGCAAAGTGTTGAGTCCAAAACTATGAAGTGAGGCTGTGGAATAAATGTTAATGAGCTGCCCGAATGAGTCGCGATTTTTGTAATCGTTTTGATTTTTCATGCGACTCAAATGCGTTGTTTTGTTCAGACAAATTTTTGAATGAATTTGGGCACTCATATAGGAGTTATCAGTGTAATTAAAATTAGCTTTGTACCTTACGTTTCGAAAAGTTGGCGACCATAAGTCCATAACTGATTCATCGAGTACGATATCAGCGCTACACATACTGTTCGATATTATCGGTATGTTATGTTATAGATAAAAACGGTGGGAATTGCTAAAAACAACTATTACGAACTTTTCTCTGCTTTAATTTGACGGACATTCATGCGGAATTTCACATATAACTTCCACGGGTTTTAAGAAAAGGGTCAGAACTTCTCAGTTCTCTCTTATCTGAAGCAGGCTCCGACAAATCCCATGCCTTACAGTCCAGGACAAGTTAGTAGTTACTCCTGCAAGTATACACTGCTCAATGTCGTTTAGCGAGCCGTGCAAGTATTCTACAAAAGTCTCCACAAAGTCATATTAAACGTTGAGAAATAGATATGACAAGGAGACTTAACATATCCCGATGGACAAGTACGGTAACGAAAAGAGAATTTTCAAAAGCCTGTCTGAAGCTCAATGACCTCTTCCCTTTCGCCTTTCTTAATCCTCCCCCCTTTTTTTTTAACCCGACGGATTGAGCTGATTTTCCGGCCGGTCGAACCAGAAAGGGGGACACTTTCCCCTTGCGGCAGATACGCTACTGTCTAGCACCCCGACAGTGACGCCCCTGAAAATAACTAGTTGCTACGATTGAACTTCCAATTTAAAGCAACCCTGTGTTTGATGACATGAATTCACATTGAATGTCAATGTTTTTGCTTTACCTTTTATCCTGTTATTCTGGCCTTGGAAATTCTATGGCTCGACTTGAACCAGTAGGTTGGAAACTCGGCCGTAAAATTCCATTTAACTAACTGACAAATTCTATAGAAAATATTCATTCAAATGCATTCAGTGTGTCTGGCTATTTCTGCGATTTGCTCATGCCAATGTTCTTTCCCCCATTATTTGCAATTTGATCATAAGTTTTCTGATGTGATCCTTTTGTTTGCCTAGTTCCAAATCACGACTGCTTGAATTAAGCTTAGAAGGTTGAGACACTGATATCTCCGGCTGTTTAAGGAATCGCGATTTTATAATTTCCTGTTCGTTGCTCGCAAGCTAACGATGATGCTCGGGTTTTTTTCCGAGTTTTTCTAACAGAATCACACCCCAACCCCCCCCCCCTTCCCCCAGCAAGCATGCCTGTGATTGGCTTTTATTTTCGGAATATAGTATAGTCACAAAACTGAGTTTCCTGCATGAATTCACCGTGTGATACACAGATGACCTAATATCTGAGGAAAAAAGAGTCGGATCTTTAAATGAATACATACACACACAGAAAATTTGGGATTGCCATTGAAAAAATGACCTGCAAAAACAGGGAGACATTTCTGTTTATACGATGGGATCACCTACACCGACGCACTCGGAGGACACGAATCACCGGACACCACTTCATAAATATAGGTAGGGTCTATTTGAAATACATGGTATGGAAAAATCAAATTTGGTTAAAATATTTTATCAAGCGTAGGCTATAATGGAGTGTTTAGAAATTAGGCACTCACAAAAATGAAGTATTGTCATGTACCTTGACAACTGGATGATAGGAGACATTTACCCCCTGGAGTTATACATTTCTGTGCTCTGTTATCAGAGAAACTGGTGAAAGCAGAAAGCAAGTGCGTGACCGATCACTTGACGTTTTCCACGTCCGCGTTGCAGAAATCTAAAGCGCAATAGTTTCAGGGCGCGGACGTCAGCGCGACGACGGGAGCTGTGGACTAAAACTCCCCGTCGCCCTGGCCGCGTCGTACAATCTAAAGCTCCTTAATTGCAAACACCGGTGCTACAATAGAGGCTTTTCACATGACGTCATAATACTCTCCGGCGGCCATGTTGGAGTACATGTAACTACGTAGTAAGCCATAAAGGACGCGCTTGTTCGTTGAATTTGTACACACCGTGCATATCACAGTGCACACTATGTAGTGCGTTCGGTGCAAAGCCACGGGTATTTGGCATGAATGTCCTCCAGCATGGCGGTTCCGTGACGCAATTGCAAAGCCTCTATAGCAGTGAGCGTGGCCACTGACATTGTGAATTCTGCATTGCATGGTTACTGCTTAGTATTCGCAATAGCATCTTCACCAAACAGCTCATACAGTACAGACGCGCTCGTTGTGGGGATGCGCTTGTTGTGGTCTGTCCATACATGTTCATAGCTGTTCTTTATAGCGCCCGAACCGCGTCTTTCTTGCACAAAAACAGAACTATTTTTGCCCGCGCGCGTATGCACGCGAACATTTTGGCCAATGATTTGCTCCGAATCCCCACTGTGGTCCACGCCTTTCGCTCTGCATGTTGGACTCTTAATTGTGATGCAATCGTTTTTATGAGGTTGCTATGATAAGATAACTTTACTGAGCGTTACATTAGTTCCACATCTAGACGCGCGCCGTAGGGCGGGGTTTGTGCCGCCAATTGCGTCATAAAAGTCAGCTGAGCTGTTGCGGCATTTTTTCGAAATTGAATTTCGAACGCAGTTTTCCTTCGAATATCATTTATGCCGAATTGTACGGGTTTTTAATGGGGTGTGAGATGATATTTGAACAATTCTGTATCAAATCTTGCAATACACAAAAGTTTTTATGGCCCTGTCATGCCCTCTTTAACCTTTGACAATCTGTAAGGTGAATTATGTCCTTGGTTGCCATGAAAACCACACATATCGGTACAACTTATCATGCCTAGGCTATTACACTTAAACTTTCAGACTTGTGGGATGCTTCCGTTAAAAATTAAAGTGAATACAAAAAAGTATTTGACCCCCTGTCACGTGACCTTTGACCTTGTTGCCATGGAAACTACATATTTTGGTAGAACTAGTCCACCCTATTATACTTGTGAAGTTTCATGTAAAATAAAGGTTTTCTTTTGAAGTTTTAGTACAAAATAGTAAAGAAAAGTGTTTTTTTGCAAAAACCTTTGACCTCTGATCTTTGACCTTTACTTCCGAGGGTCTGGAAGACGTAAGTTCCCACCCTGGGGTACCCACCTACCAATTTTGAAAAGAATCGGTCCAGCCCACTAGGAGGAGTTTAAAAGACAAAAACGTTGTTTTACGAACGAATTATCACTTGAAAATTTTTTCTTCCATTCTACCACTTGACCTTTGACCTCTGTTGCTATGGCAACCACATATTTTGGTAGGCCTAGATGCAATCATCATTTGTGTGAAGTTTCGTGTCAGGAGGACTTTTACTTTTGGAAATATAGCAGAAAATGTCGATTTCACTAAATTTGACCTTAGAACCGTAACCTTTAACCTTCACTTCCGGTTGTGTATTAAAATGCAATTGGTTCACGTAAGGTACCATCTTACCAAGTTTGAAGAAAATCGGCCCAACCGTTTACAAGATATTAGGAAAACAAAATTGGACACACACACACACACACACACACCCACTCATACTTGTAAGGCCTCCAAAGTGAAACCTATGATCATTTCCAGCCATATGGAACCACTACTTTATAGCAATTCCTGAGGGATAGGACTAAAGTATGGTGTAGTTGGTGTCTCCTGCACCATACAGGTCGGTCAAATGGGTCAAATTTTTATTCCTACCGAGCCTGAAATGTAGAAATCAAAGTGAGGCCAATTTCAGCTTGACAATGCACAATAAAGCCATCAGCAACAGCATGCAGTTAGAGTCCTTTTACACACTGTGCAAAGTGAGCCCTTTGATTCACACAACATGCATTGTGTGTCCTTTCACACATCCTTCAATGTGAGTCCATATGCAACGCCATGTAATATGAGACCTTTCACACACAATGCAAAGCGAGTCCTTCTTTTACACAACATGAAATATGAGGCCCTTCTGTCAGGGGTGGCGCCAGGATTTCCCCGACAGGGGGGGGGGAAGCATTTGAAGGCCCCGACACAGGCTTTGAGTTAGTCCCTGTGGGACGTGACTAAACATTTTGAGGCGCGCGCAGGGCGCGAAATTTTGGGCCTTCTTTACAACAAATACTTAAAAATCCGGAGTTTATTTTGAAGACAAAATTTAAAATTTTTTAAAGAAATTTTGCTTTTGTAAGGACCTTTAAAATGTTGGAGTGTTTATTGAAGGATCTGTCCTCCATATGGGAAAAATTAAAAACGTTTGATAGGCGACAGGTGTCAATATTTTGGGGTTACGCATTAAATCGTACTAGGCATACGTACTAAGGCTTCAACTCAAAACTAGGTTGCCCGGTTTTTTCCTTTTTTGAACGAATTTTTGAAAATTAAGAGCATATTTTATTGGAAAAATTTTGGAATCCAATGGAAGAAAATTTGGTTTGGGGGTACAGTTATTATGAAATACTTGGGTTTTTAATTAAGTGATATGACTTTCAAGAGCAAAATTAGGTAGAATGTTGAGGTGATTAACATAGTTGGCTTTGGTTATTTATTGTATGGAGTATCCATCGAAATTGAAAAATTTTTGCCACTTTTAACAATCTGAAGCTTATACTGGAGAAAACTTGTAATTTTGTGACCGATTTACGGGTTTTATCGGAGAATCTAATCTTCTTACAAGAAAATCAAGTAGGGCGTGATCTGTAGTTTGGTTGGGGTTTCTTAATATCATCATGCAGATTAAGGCTCTCGGACCATATTGGGAAAATTCTCCCCCGGAAACAGTTTAGCTTCCCATACATTTGAAGTTTTATATTTTATAAATTGACATAGACGTGCGGGAGCGTTTCAGTCTGGGAGGGGTAGAATTGTCTCTTTTGTCCGAAAAATGTAATTTTGCCTGAACGACTACTAAAGTGCAGAGCACAGAAATTTTTTAAAAATTGAGAACCTCCAGACAGCAGGAAATGGCGTTGCCCGGACTCGTACCTAAAAACAAATCAGTCATTATTTTGAGCTTTCTTTCGCAATAAAATTTCCACTTTATAGTATTGTCCCAAAATGAAGATTAATTTTCAAGCTTGCAATGTTCTGTTAAGTAATCTGTTCGACCAAAACACCCTATCTAAGCGGAACGCCACCACCATTGGCGCGAAGCGTACAGAAAATTGTTAAAAAGTCTAACCCTTTCAGACTGCCGGAACAGGCATTTTCAAGACTTGTAACTAGTAACGAAGCAGTCGTTTTTTTGAGCTTTCCTTTAAAATGAAAGTATCACTTCAATAGAAAAATCCAACTTGATCAGAATATTACCAGATAAAAGGGTACTGCTGCAATTAATTAGATGTAATGTTCTTGCCTCTATTAGGAATCATCGTTGTAGTCCATTGCAAGGCCCGCTAAAAAGATGAGATTTTCTACGTGACTTCCTGAACTCCAGACTGTAAATGATTTTTCTTCCTATGTATTTGAATTTTTGAAAATATCCCAAGTTACAATGTGGCTTCGAATGAATTTTCAGTCAGACTTTTTGGGAGACATTTTCACACTACTGTTTATCATCAGCCTATGTGTGGCTGAAACGGCCTGTCTAATTTTCATCACCCTTACTAGAATTCGGCTGTAGGGGCAGGCCAGGTGGCAGAACATTGGGCACTGCATGCACCTGAACAACCTCTCGTCTATTTTTGCCAGGAAAATTAGGAATTGTCAGTTTTCTTGAAGAATATGGCCTTCTAGTGAGCAAAATCAAGAAGACCGTCCGGATGACCCAAGTTTATAAGATCCGGATCTTTTATCAGTTTAACATCGGCATGCAGATGAAGGCTCCCCGACGAAATTGGGTTTTCTCAACAACAGGGTGAAGGGCAGCCTTCCCAGACGGGGTCATGACCTTGCGGATTGAAGAGGGCTAGTAAGACGTGATTAAAACAGATTCAGATAGACATTAAAATACCGTTACAAAAGAATAAAATAGTTCAAAAAGAAAAAAAAAATAATGATCATCCTTCCAGTAACTTCAGTCCTTTACCTGTTTACGTTCATTTTTAGGCCTCCCCGAAAGAAGTTGCCGTCCTTCCACGACGGGGGAGGAAATAGGAAAAGGTGCATGGAATGAGGTTTAACCAAGCAAAGAAGTGATTGAAAATCAATTCCGATATGTAATAAAATAGCATTTAAAAACAAAACTTAGTTCACCCATCCAGTGATTTAAGTCCTTGAAGGCTTTTTTTTTTCCTTTTTTTATTATTTTTTTATTTTTTAGGCCTCCCCGACGAAATCGCCGACCTTCCCCGACGGGGGGGGGGCATGGCCCCCGGCCCCCCGCTGGCGCCACCCCTGCCTTCTATCAATTCATTTGAACATGAAGCATGCCCAGATTAATGTTTGGATGTGTTCCCCTTCAAATACACTAATTGTGATAAACGGCCAAGTTCTACAAGTTGAGTAAGATGTGCAAGTTATACCCTTAATTGTATAGGCTTATGAACAGCCCTGTGGGCTGGGATTGTAGAATATGCTCACGATCTTATCCACCTGTTAACTTAACAATACTTGAACATAAATATGAACTTTGAACTTTTTATCGAGTAGACTGACGATATATATTCAACATATTTGTGTCCGTCCGTCCGTCCGTCCGTCCGTCCGTCCGTCCGTCCGTCCGTCCGTCCGTCCGTCCCCAGTATATTATTTACAGAACATCAATTGTTTTAGAACTAGAAAATCATACAAAAATTGCTGTTATTGCATGGTAAGCTGAATTCATTTTGGACGGCGTGCAAGAGAATACCGGGTCCGAGTTCGACATATTGTTGGTTGTTGCAAATGTAACATTGATGGCGAAGTATTTCAGCTTTTGTCAGAATTTCGCCAAATACCGTTCCATAATGTTCTTACGATACAAATGAAACATTAGTTTGTGCACTTCATTATAACACTAAGTCTAATAGAGTAAGGTAAGAATCTGGGGGAAAAAAGATGGCACTTTGTGGGGCGAAACGACTTTCACTTAGGGCGAACTGGCAAGGAGGCAAAACGATCGAGACAAACTGGCAAAGGGGACGAAACGACTGGTAACTATTTCAGCTTGATAATGTAAAATAGAAAGCCACCCCAGACATGCAGTGTGGGTCCTTCCACACATTATGCATTGCGAGTCCTTTGGTTCACACATCATGCACTGTGTGATATCCTTTCACACATCCCTCAATGTATGTCAGTATGCAACGTAATGTGAGTCCTTACACACAATGCGATGCGAGGCTTTGACACAGCAGGAAAAATGAGGCCCTTCTATTGTTTCATTTGAGTATGACACATGCGCAGAGTACTGTGTTACCTTTGTAGATACCTACTTACTTTGTGCAATTCGTGCAATTTTCAATACAAATGGAAAGCCTTAAACAACAATTTGTAAGTTATGATAAATGATTATAATTTCATTTTGGCAGGATATTAGTCACAGTAATAGGCCTACTCATGAGCGGATCCTGACATTCCAAAAGGTGAACGCTCCCGTGCAAATTCTCCTACATTTTCATTATGTTCATCTTTATGCTGATGGAGCCTTCATACCCATTGAATCCTTTCTAATTAGCACTTGAAACGATATGTCTATAGTCGCCCATCTCAGGTGATGTTTTCACTAGCCCCATTAATTTTCTATAACACTAATCCCAATGAGTTAGGGACCACTGAAACGTAGGGACTACTGGTATGGGGACTATAATACCATGCAAAACAGCTATCAGTAAACGTTTTGGACTTGATTTAATCAAGTGGGGCGTAGCCAGGATTTTCTTGTAGGGGGCAAAATCTACTCATCGTCCCCAATCTTGACCGACAGGACTATCTAATCGGAGCGCCACCATCAGTTGGCGCGGATCGTACAAGAAAATTTTTGGTTTTAGAAACCCCTCAGATGGCAGGAAACGGCACTTCCCGAATGTTTTATGCTGCATGTTCCCAGCCTGGAAATATGGATCTCATTTCTGATATTTCTCAATAAATGCAAAAAAAAAAAAAATCAATCTATGAAAAATGTTCATACATGTTTCTAAGCGGAGCTCTACCATCGATTGGCGCGGAGCGTACCAGGAAATTTTTGGCTTTAAAAACCCCTCAGATGGCCGGAAACGGCACTTCTCGAGTGTTCTAAGCAAGAATATGTTCAGCCCAACTTCGAAATTCTCCCCGCTTCTTAATTGAAGCACTTGACAAATATTGAGGGGCGCAACATACCTTTAGCCCAAACTTTTTCACTTTTCATCGCCGCCACTGAGGTGCGGCAATTTCTTGAGGGAGCGAAGCGCCCAAGTGAGGAGCCGAGCGACCGAACGGGGAGAGGGTGTGGTTCTCCCCCTCCCACCCCAAGGAGATTTTGCAATTTTACATCAGAATTGAGCGATCTGGTGAACACCTAAGTTGGAATTTTTGGACATTTTCAATCTTGTATCAATGTTTGCCTTATTCCCTCGAGAGTTAGCAGGGTTAGTGTGTGACTGTAAGAGGGTTACTCGGTACGAGTCAATGGGGCCCTAGGGAATTGTGTCGCACTGGAACAAAACAGCTACTCATAAGGCTTACATTTAGTTGGCTAAACCAGCGGAATTGACATTTTGCCCTGAAAAACGCCAAAACTCCATTTAAATAAAAAAAAATTAAAAATAAAAAAATTAGGTATGGACGGGACTAAGTGCCAACCCCCTGACGGGCCTGTCTCCCTGGGTGTCACCTTCCCCTTTTGGAATGTTTTGCTGTCTCGAAGAGCTTAGATGCAATATGGTGCTATGTTTTGTTCTTTTTATACTAGATTCCAGTGTTCTCCACAGGGGGTTTTAGAGGACCGACACTTCCTCCTAGTGAAATTGACCGCCCCTCCAAAATAGTTGCCGCTCTCCAAAAAATGCAGCTTCCATTTTTAGTTCATTGCTTCATTACACATATACAAGTCATATCTGGAAAAATGTGACTTCCATCCAGGCTTGGCGCCAGGATTTGCCCGACGAAGGGCCACTCTCCGAACGGGGGAGGGGCAGGGTCGGTAGCGACCCAAGTCCCGACAGCCAGGGTGCCGTCGATGAGTTGGTGAGGGAGGTTTGAAGAAAAACCTGTGCACTATACCTGCCATTGCGAGCCATATACAACATCAAATTTGTATATGCTAGAGGAAGATATTTCCGCACTGATTTAACCGTAGAAAAGGGGGCAAAAATTTTTTGGGTTAGTACACTAAAAAGAATCTGTACTTATTTAAATCTTATATAGGTCAATAAATTGTCCCGGCATTTGGGCCCTATCGGACACAAATTATATTGTACTTTCTTCTTCGAGTCCGTACCGCACGACTGACACAAGAGATAATTAACTAAGTTTAGCGAAATGATATGAAATTCCCGACATGTACATTAATCCATTCATTCTACTTATTAATATACTTGAAATGATGGGAAGGGTTTGTACTTTATTAGCTCTAGGTAACGGAACTAAGGAAGGGTGTGCAAAGAGTACCGAACATTAGGGGTTTTATCGCAGAAATAACTCTTGTGAAAGCGAAAGTAACTAAACCGACCATGAGAAGGCGACAGATTATCCCCGACAGGGGGCGGGCCATGCCAGCGACCACAAGTTCCGACAGCCCCTATGTCGAGGGGGTGGTATGAAGGAGCCTAACTATCCCATGTCATTGCAGCCTTGGGCACATTTTGCACAATGTTACTTAATATTTTAAAAGCCGAGTTAATGTTCTTTTGAGTCTGAATCGTGAAATTGTAAAGCGCGCAAAGCGCGCGAAATTTTTTGGTGGGCTTACAAAAATAACATAGCCTATGTAATCATTAAGAACAAAAAGGAAAAAAAAAAATAGAAACTGTAGTGGTTGTAGACCGTATCGGGGATAACATACATTGTGTCGAAACCACCTGGAATACCCGATAAAATAGCCAAACTATGCTCCGTGAGTGGCTCACCATCTGACCTATCGCATGACACACACAAGAGAACAGCAACTAGGCTTTGTGATATGGGATAAAATTTACGACCTCTGCATAACATGTGTACTCTGCCTACCAGTTACTTGGTAAGGTTGAGAGGACTTACACTCTCTAGATATGTGGAATGGAAGTATTGAAAAAAAACTGGAGTGAATCTACAATTTGGGGTTCTTATTAGGGAAATTGTCCCTTGAGAGCAAAAAACAGGTAAAGCATCGGGGAGACACCCCCCCCCCCCGAAAAACCGTAAAAATGCCCCCGATTCTCTCCCTCCTCTTGCCGTTTATTTATTTTTTTTTATTTCTTATTTTTTTGGCTCCCCTTCATTTTTTCAACATCGCCCGTCGCGTCCTCAAAATTTCTGTGGGGGGGGGGGGGGGGCACTCTGCCCCCCTGCCCCCCCCCCCCGCTGGCTACGCTAGTGCTTGATTATGTGAAACGGAAAACATGCACATAGAATTAAACGTAGTTCAGGGTACTTGTATCATACTGTTGGGTATATGTGTAAAGACCACGCTCGGATCGTAAACATAAGACTTTATTGGACTTAATTTGTTTCCAAAGTGATAATTTGCTGTCGAAAGTTTACGCAAACGTAATATCAATGTAAATTTTACCAATTTTGAGCCAAGAGCAGTAGATTCCATCAATTTAAAAACATATCGCCTTAAAGGAAAAAATGGCACACAGATCATCTACCATAAAAACCATAACGCTGTGGTAACCCTGACTATCAGTGGTTTCACTTCACGGTCAACAGTTTGAGCTTCCGAGTGTGTGCTTATATGCTTATATAAAATAACTACGCACTTTGAAAGATAACTGCCCAGTAATTCAAATGTGAATGCCTAAATTTCCAGTAGATTCCATGAATTTAAAAACATATCGATGAAAAGAAAAAAAAGACACCCAGATCTACCATAAAAAACATAACGCTGGTAACCCTGACTATCAGTGGTTTCACTTCACGGTCAGCAGTCTGAGCTCATGAGTGTGTGCATGCTTAGATAAAACAACTACGTACACTGTTAAAAAATTTCTCTGTAAATTTACATAATTTTTATGGCAAATTTTTTTCCAACCAAATAATGTTTTTTACAGCCAGACTGTAATCATGAAAAAACATTAAGGGTTTGTTTTTTCTTTACAGTTTTTGCATGTAAATTAGTTTACAAAAGTCTACTGTAAAATCGAATTACAGAATTGTTCTGTTTTGTTTACCTTAATTTTATGTGAATTTACAGCCTACTGTTTTCATTCCCGACGTTTTAATATTTATTATAATATCGCTTTTTTACCTTTCATATGTTATTACGTAACATACACTTCACCATTACGTAGATCAGGTATTTGCTTATCAACGTAATGTGTCGTTACGAAGTTGTTTTCAATCAAAACACATTGAGAATGCTTTGTTGTCATATTATTGTCAAGTAGACTGCTATCTCTAGGAACTTTGTAATTGGAAAGTCACATTTTTTGTACAATATAATAGTTGTTTTTAAAATAAATATGACAAAGAATGCAAATACATTGGTTGCAAACATTTCCAGACAAGGTAAACAATAAGTTTATCACTTCCTGATTAAAAAACGCCATAGAAGATATTATTCAAAGCAACAGCAATCCTTTTGTTAGGAAAATGCCTACAAAATAAGCTCCACCCATTTATGCAAAATTAGATTTACGTCATAAAGTGGTAAATTTACAGACTCTTTCAAGTAAATTTGTGAAACGTTTTTAATTTGCTCCGATCAAGTGCATGAGCGCCTGTGGCGATCAGTTGACATCAGTATACCAATTGTCAGTGCTCTGAAATTAGAGCCTTACAATTTCTTTTTACTTAAAAATGTGTGACAAAACACCAGTTGTATGATATTTATAACTAAGAACGTAATAACTAAGTATGCTTTTATAATAAATGTAAGTTAATTTTCAAATAGGGCCATAACTTTGCCAAAAATGTTTTTTTTAAACTGAAACTTCGCAGAACGATGCATGTTATATATTGAAAATTTTCTGGCTATTTCTTATTTGTTTGTTTGGGCTTATTTTTGTTTCTTTTTCAGCTTAAAAACAAAATGAATGTTTGTTAAATGACAGTATATTTATGTGAAATCAGAAAAATACAAAATACTGTTAAAATTTCTGTAAATTTACAGAAAAAGTTTTACAAAGCAGTAAAATTTGGTTAAAAAAGCAGACAGAAATGGTTTTTCAAATAAACAGAAAATACATGTTAAACAACCTTTTTTTATTGTAGCAATACAAAGTGTCTGTAAAGATACAGAAAATCTCTATTAAAAGTAAAATACAAAAAGTTTAAGTTAAAAAAAGTCTGTAAATTTACAGAAATTTTTAACAGTGTATCTTGACAGATAACTGCCCAGTAATTCAAGCGTGAATGTCTTAATTTCCCGCCAAACTGAAAGAAGATTGCTATTACCCAAAGAGAGCCACGGCTCTAAAAAACGGTCTATGGCCCCATGCACCGCTTCACAGCTAGACCAGCGGCGAACTGTTTTGCAGGGTTATAACGTCATATTTCCTGGCTATGGACCTGCGTGGCCAACTTCATTGCGATAATGGAAGCTGTCCGAGGTATAGTAATTCTAAGTCGGGTTGTCAAATGGGGACACAGACGGCCACTTTCCCTCAAAACAATATCATTTAAAACTGAAAGGTGCAAAATATTCCTTCAAATAATCCTTCGAGTTAAAGAGTGAATTTCTTAGGCAAAGTTACCAATTTTTAGGGTCATGCATATTGAGTTGATGTTTAATTGTCATTGATATCTAAACAAGGTTCTACCATACACGTAGGCCTTTATGGACAGGATCGGATTACCACATGGCAGAATCGGCATATGCCGGGGCCCTGAGCTTTTGGGGCCCCGGCGCCCCGCGCATTCTAATTGCTAAGTAAAGGAGATAAAAAATAAGTTTTAGAACTAAAATAAGTTCGATCCTGCATGAAACAGAAGACACTAAACAGCCTTACCTTGCTCAGTGTGGAACATGACCTAGTGCGGAAAATTGAATTTTCCCAAATAATAAATGATTTTGCATGTCACAAATCCGGTCAAAATGTGTAATGTAATAGTTAAAGTGTACCTCAAGTCAAAAAATTAATAACTACACTCTTAAAAAAAGTGGGCAAATTTTGCCCAACTTTTTGACCAACACTGGGCATCTATTCAACAACCTAAACAGTTGGGCAAAACTTAAACCAACCAAATTTGGTAAACTTTGAACCCAACTGTTGGGCTGGAGATTACCCAACTGTTTGGTAAATTAGCATTTAAAAACATACCCACTTGTTGGGCACTTCTTTTATTAAGCTGTTGGGCAAATGCATTAACCAAATGTTGGCTACATGCTAATCATCTTTTCCTTAACCGTTGGTGCTTTCTTTACATGTTAGGTTGTAGGTTATGGCAGGGAGCTGCCACTGCAGCTCCCTGGTTATGGCAACCCATCGGTCCCAGTTTAAAAACCCTGGCTTAATAACCTATTTGGTTTGTCACTGAGTTCCGTATAAGTACGTCCAAAACTATCATTTTTAAAAGGCACTGTAAAATGATGTGCGTAAATGATGTGATGAAATCTTGTAGTTTCATCAATGCATAAATATGAACACAAGGGCAGCATGAGAATTAGCTGGTCCGTAGCTCTCATACACTGTTATCATGGTTATGAGATAGGTTACTTGTTATGCCGAAATCGTTCGAATAATAATATATAAATGCTCATTCGGACGTGAAAGAGAATATCACAGATCCTAACCTCTCATTGGATACCAGTTTTGCGCCAAATACGAATCATGGAATCTCATAGAAATGTGTTCTAGTTCGTAGTACTATTTAAAGAATTTTATGGAAATAGAGATCGATTTCATGGTCTAAAATAATGTACGAGTTTAGCTGTTTGGCCAATATAAAAAAAGCCAAAGAGAATTTTCAGGTTATGGTACCATGTCTGATTATGAGAAGAATTGTGAAACAAATCGGGCCAAGTGTACTGTTGTTTGGTGAAAACACTGCAACCAATAATATACCCAACAAATTGGCAAAAAAATACCCAACAAGTGGGTAAAGGGAAAATATGCTCAACTGTAGAATAAAACCTTACCGTAATTTTGACCAGTCAGTTGGGTATTACAGTATACGCGTGCATGGAAGGGGAAATTTAACCATTTTGTGAGCAAAGATTGACCAACACTTAGGCAATTACTTTTACTCAACAAAAACTTTGCCAAGCGTTTAAACAGTGCACCAATTAGCCCCAAAGTTGGGCAAAGTTTTACCAACATATTTCATAAACTTCTTTAACCAACGGATATTTTACCCAACGTTTTAAGAGTGTATGTATTGAAAAGAATGAAAATGAATTCTAACAGTCCTACTCCAAATTTAGTTGGATATTCATGGGCCAAGATATAAAATGTTAAGGTTTATTCGCTCAAAATAAAATGATGCATTGCGCAATGATTTGTGATGTCATTGTTCTACTACTCAAATTAAAATCTTTGTATTTATTTGTTTTTCAGAGAGTTAGTGCACCTTTCACCAAGGTATGACAGCATTCTCACTCTTATGGGGTGAAGAAATAAATTAAGCCTTATCTGTGCATCAAGCTGTGCAAGCAGACAGGAAGTGTTCAAGGTCATATATTAAACACATTTTTAATATTAAAGAAAAACAAAGGTAATGTTAGTCGTACAACAAGAAAGTCACAAATTATTGGGCAAAGGACTAATTTGGTTTGAGTGAATAAACTGAAATATTTTATATCTTGGCTCAACAATGTCCAATGTTGGGAGCTGGACTGCATTTTTTAAGCTGTTTAATCTTTTTTCTTCTTTTTTGACTTGAGCTACACCGTAATGTTTATGAAAAGGTGTCTGGGAATTGAGACCTACGTTAGTTTGATTTACTGGATTGTCGAGCTTACGCTTTCATGTGTGCGCATTTTGCCGCGCAAAACTATCCGGTATATAATGTATGTCATGTATCACTGTGCATTGTGTAAAAACAAGTGTTAGTTATTAGCGGTTAAAAGCTAAAATTTAATCTGTTGAGTTTTTTAAATTTGTGAAAGCGAATGGGAGAGGGTGAATGTAACAGGGGCCCGCTAAAAATGCTGGGGCCCCACGTAACGTTAATCCGGCCCTGTTTATGGAACGATAATAAGTCAAGTCGCATCCCGCTAGGCAAAAAAGTTACAAATTTATGGTTAATTTACTCAACGTTAATTTACTGAAAAAATTATTTGTAGGCCTGTGTACGGGACATCGGGTTAAAGCATATATTATAGTCTATATGTTTAGGAAATTGTGCAGAACTGTATGTGGGACTTTGGTGAATTTCATGATCCAACTCAATGTACCGCTTTAACTGTTTAAGAAACAAAGAAGTTCCTGTATCACTTTAGTTCTAGATGCATTAAATTGTAATGCACCTTTTGAATGAGTCACATAACCGTTAATATGGAATATGTACCAGACGTGTAGTGAGGATCTGTCAGGGGTTATGACAGATCTGCCGGGGGGGGGGGGTGTAAGACAATACATGCATCAAAAAGTTGCGATTACAAACATTTCAAACGTGTTGCCATGTGTAGGCACGGCCAAACCTGTTTCTGGGGATCGAGAGCGATAGGTATCAGGAATTAAATTTATTTCAATCTTCAGTGTTGTCGTAAACAGTGCAATTTTAGGCATGAATTGACACACTATTTTAGGGAGCCTCAGCTCAAATCGTGTTGTGAAGTCACAAAACTTGAACTGGCCAAAACTCAAATATTTTGAATACAAATCGACATTTTATGAGTTTGCTCTATCTAGAGGTGTCATTGGACTGATATCGAAACATAGGCAATAAAACTTACCTTAATTGGATCAGCTTAGAAATTTGAAATTTGGTATAAGATAATGAGCAATGATTGTTTTGTGTAGACCACAAACTTTTCGATAATGTGGTCTGATTGAAAGAGAACTTTCAAACTTTGTACAATTACAAAAGACAAAATAAAAAATTTCATCAAGAATGCATCAAAAGTGCCTTCAATGAGTTGGCGCATCTTTAATACATATTTTTTTTTTGTTTTTATTTTATATCCTGTAAATGGAAAGACCTTTTCCAAGTGTTCTTATGATGAGAAACTTATGCAACATTTATGCCTCAAACGTACCTCAAAAGTTGATTGTGATTCCTCTTTTGCTCTAGTTATATTGAAATTCCTTTCTTTTCTTCAAACTTGGGTTATGGGCGTCACCTCTCAGCCACACGTGGCGCCAGAATTTGCCCAACAGGGGGAAGCAAGCTCCTCGACTGGCAGACTGAGGGGCAGAATCCCCAAGAAGTGTAATGAGTAACTCCAGGCGGGACTTCCTGCCGATTTTTTTACCTTCGTATTAACGATTTCAGTTACTGTATTTGGAAATATTTGAAAATCTGAAGCCTATTTCATAGGCGGCGGAAGATGTTTTTATTGGGGGGGGGGGGCACAAGTTTTTGGCAGTCGAAAATGGTGACGCGGTAAGGCGCCCGTTTTTACGCGAACACAAAATCCCATCAACGTGGGGCCCAGGGGACCGCTTAAGGGCCCCTGATGGGGTTCAGGGGCAAAGCCCTGGTAGGGGTTCATGGGGCGATGGATACCTTTGTAGGGAGTGGCTGGAGTTTACTATCTAAGCGTAGCGCTACCATCAGTTGGCGCGGAGCGTTCAAAGAAAATTTTGGATTTTAAAGCCTCCCAGATGGCTGGAAATGGCATTTGCCATGTATATTTGTCGCTAATTCTGGTGAGAAAAATTTGTGATTTTTCTAAGATTAAAACACTTTTGAGATACTGATTAGCTCAGTTTATTACTCCACTGGACTATGTATCCTAGGATCGCAAATCGGAAATCCTGCAGGACCACCATAAGTTGGGGCGAAACGTACAGGAAATTTTGAAAAATCTGATCACTTCAGACAGTCAAAAATGTCATTTCCTACGCTTATAGGAGGTCTTAGAAGTCGCTAATTCGAAGTTCTGTTTTCACAAAAATGTTCATTTGAAACTAAAATGCTGCTAGGAAGACTATCTGCGCGGAGTTTCACCACTGGTTGGCGCGAAGCGAACAGAAAATTTTTAAAAATGGGACCCATGAGACAGTCGAAAATGGCATTTCCCAGGTTTATAGGGGGATCTATGCAGTCGCTGTTTGAGCAGAAAATTACCAGACAAAATGTATCGCTACCAACCGATGAAATGGTCACGCATATTTTCTGGGGAAACTACAAACCGGAATTGAAAAAAATGCTAATAAATTTTACTCTATGGCGACTCTTGGCTATATTCAATATATATTGAAAAAATTGTGTGTACCCGAACTTCCGACTATATATGATTTTAGTTTTGGAAAAATTAGGCCTATGGGGATCTTAGCAGTCGCTATTTTGATCAGAAGAATCAGATAAAGTGTACCACTACCATTGGATGAAATAGAGTAGATGGTTTTTCTTCTATTAGTAACACTTATTGACAGAATTGTCACGTTACAAGGTTGTGTTGAAATGAATTTTCAAGCAGACTTACGGGAAGACAATCTCACCCTGCATTATTCAAGTATCGAAAAACAAATTACCCGATTCTCATAACCATTGCCCGTATTTGGCTCTAGAGAAGGATTGATGGCAAACTTTTGGGCAACTGAATACCCTCCTGTCTATCCGTTGAATTAATTTGGCAATTGAAAATATCCCAGCATTTTTTTAACCTTTGCCCGAATATTTGACCATTTCGGGCAAATTTTTGCAAGACTACAGTGTTAAGTTGGAATGATGAAAACCTTTTTTCACATTCTACCCAAATTTGCCGCAGATCTTTTTTATTTCCCATGGAAATTGTGCTTTAAATATAGCGTCTGCAGTTTTTCGGAAAAGATTTGAAGCTATTAAAGTAATCGACCATTTCGGGTATTGTGTTACACAAGATTTAAAAACAGTCTCAAGAATAATTGTTTTTCTTTAAGCCACAGGCTTCCCAAATGTGCCGAGATTTTTTTTATCTCTTAGCCTTTCGTAACTATGTTACCCTTTCTATGATACTTTTCCATTTCCGGGCAAATGCTTGAAAGAATTTGGATATTCGACAATTTCGGGCATTGGGTTGTGATTATCTGTGAAGTAACGGTCATAGCTTTTTGAGCTAATAGACCCAAATAGGCTACCCACCACACCAAGTATGATTTTGGAACGATTTTGTGCATCCCCAGGAATTTAAAAAAAATCCCTACATGAGGTAGAAACATGCCAGATGCTAGGAGCACACTTTAATCTACACCAAGGTAGCCAATTTTAGCCACTCCAATTATCCATCCTGAAACCCGACGAGTAAAAAAGTCAAGAGATTCCGAAGACATGAAGCTTGTCACAGTCTACCTGTGTCTATTCCGAATTTCAGAGTGGGCACAATTGCAGCATATCCTGCAACTGTTTGAAGGGCGAAAATAAACTCGCCTACAGGTTATCGTTAGGGGGTCCACGGGCGAAGCCCCGGAAGCTCTGCAACTTTTGCACTCTGAAAAGTAATATTTGAGCCAAAGAATAGCCGAAATGTATTAAAAGCAACTTAAATTTGTTTAATTACTTTTGAAAAATTTATTTGCGGCATTCAGTTATGGGGGCATGCCCCCCAAAAATCTCATAAAAATAATTGGGGGCCTGCCCTTCCCCTGCCCCCCCCCCCCTTCCTCCGCCTATGTATTTGAAGAAAAATTGCAATTTTAAATTTTAAATTAAATTACTTTGAATATAGTGTTATCAGGTTATTTAGGCAAGACTTTTAAAGAGTTGGGAGAATGCCCATGAGCTTATGTTGAAAAAAGAAAAAACAGGATTGGAAGTTGTGATGTTTTCCTTGAAGAATATGGTCTTTTTCTATGCGGCCGAAGGGCCGGGTACTTTGACAGGAATAGTCTTGAAAACTGAATTGTGGGTTCCGTAGTAATTAATGCGGGTAATTCTGCAAAATTTTCGAAACCATTTGGTGTCCTTTCACAGAGGTGCCAACTCTCCCTGATTCTTAGACTCCGTGAAAATTCAAGGATTCTTGTCCATTCCAACTAGCAAATATGACAATCTCCCTGATTCAAGCAAGCTTTTCCCCCATTGAATTGCATGTAAAAAATCTCCCTGATTCCTGTGTGAAACCTCCCTGATTTCTGGATGTAAATGTTGGCATCTCTGCTTTCACAGTTTCATGCATGTTATCTGGTACCTTTTGAAGTAAAATATCGTTTTAAATTAGTGTATTTTCAGGAATGAAAACAAATTACATTCAGTGATCGCCGGTCTGGTGGAGAAGTCTAAGGGGAGGTCCCTACACGTTTAAAATATCTGAAAACTTAGGTGTTCTCACATGCAATTTGGTGCCACATATGCTACATTTTGAAGAAAAATTGAAACCGTTACAAAATTGTGTATTTTTATGAGTAAAAACTGGCACCAGCGAGGGTGATGAGGAAACATCCCCTTGAGCAATTTAGCTCTGACGACCCGCTCCCCATTGGAAAAAGATTTTACGGAGAAATTAAATTGCGACGGGGCCAATATCCACTGCGTATGTATAATCCTGGATAGACGAATTCTTAAATTGACGAAGTTGCATCTTGCAATGAGAAGGGCGCCAGGATTTGCCCGATTCTCCGAACGGGGAGGGGTAGAGTGGGTAGCGACCCCAAGCCCCGACAGCCAGGATGCCGTCGATGAGTTGGTGAGGGAGATCTGAAGAAAACCTGTGCACTATACCTGCCATTGCGAGTCATATACGACATAAAACTTGTATTTGCAAGAGGAAGATATTTCAACACTGATTTAACCGTGGAAAAGTGGGCGAAAATTTCTCGTGTTAGCCTCGATAAAAAGAATCTGTACTTTTTAAAGCTTATAGTCCAATAGTTCAATTGTCCCGACATTCGGGCCCTATCGGGCACAACTTATATTATACTTCCTTCTTCGAGTCCGTACCGCACGACTGACACAAGAGATTATGAACTAAGTTTAGCGGAATGAGATAAAATTCCCATAGGCGTACGGGAGCATTTCAGTTTGGGGGGAAGAGGATTTTCTGCCCGAAAAATGTAATTCTGCCCGAAAGACTATCTAAGCGGAGCGCCACCATCAGTTGGCGCGGAGCGTTCAGAAAATTTTGAAAATTCGCCACCCTCAGACAGCCGGAAATGGCCTTTCCCAGGCTTATAAGCAGAATCAAAGCCGTCGATATTTTGAACTTTCGTTTGCAATAAAATTTTCACCAAAAATGAGCAAATAAAAAAAGGTCAAAAAAGTCCCAGATGAAATGTACCACTTGGCACTACCATTGGATGACTACATTAAGCTATAATCATTGGAAAATGAGTTTGTTTGCGCGTTCTACAAACTATTTTACGTCATGTAGCATGAGATTATCATCAATATAATTTTGAAAATTGAAAAACTTCAGAAACCCTCGAAAATCCCAAGGCTTCTCAACTTCAAGGGAGAATGGCATTGCATCGCATTCCGCCTGCCTATTAAATATATGTTTCTTCGAACTTTACAAGGATCCCGTGTGTTTTAGCAGCCTGTTTAGCTAAGATTACGAGGCCCGAATTACCTGAGTTGGGATGCCATGCAACGAATTGGCCTTTAAACCAGAAAGCCAAAAGGCTTAGTGATTCCTTGCCGCTGAAATGTAAGGCCTTTTTTCACACTGACATTGCTTGGCAATGTTTTTCAATTAACAGGGCTCCATAATGTGCCCACAAAGTACACATGCAAGGCATCCAATCTTCCTACATTGAGATCCCCCTTGCCCGTTGTGAACCCAAATGACATTTGACCTCCACCAAAAACTTCTGGGACCATGTATTCACTATGTGCCATCTACAGGACAAGTTACAGGACCCTACAAGTGACATTTCTTGAAAGACTGTGCAGGAAAGCTTGTCAGGCTTTGAACATGCTGACTCAAAATGAACTTTGACCTTTCAGAAAATCAATAGGGATCATCTACTCAATATGACCAATCCACACACTAAATATGAGCACAGTCACATGTACCGTTCTTGAGATATCGTGTTTACGAAGTTTTGACGTTTTGACCTCTCATGACCCCAAATGACCTTTGACCTCCACCAAAAACGATAGGGATCATCTACTCAATATGGCCAACACACTCGCCAAATATGAGTATAGTCACATGTACCGTTTTCGAGATATCTTGTTTACGAAGTTTTGACCTTTTGACCTCTCGTGACCCCAAATGACCTTTGATCTCCACCAAAAACAGTAGGGATCATCTACTCAATATGGCCAAGGCACACACCGAATATGAGATAAGTCACACTTACTCTTCTTGAGATACCGTGTTTAAAAGCAATTTTTAAGAAATTTACCTATTGACCTCTCGTGACCCCAAATGACCTTTGACCTCCACGAAAATCAATAGGGATTATCTACTCAATATGACCAACCCACACACCAAATATGAGCATAGTCACATGTACCATTCTGGAGATACCGTGTTTATGAAGTTTTGACCTTTTGACCTCTCGTGACCCCAAATGACCTTTGACCTCCACCAAAAATAAAAGGTATCATCTACTCAGTATGACCAACCCACACACCAAATATGAGTATAATCACATGTACCGTTCTCGAGATATCGTGTTTACGAAGTTTTGACCTTTTGACCTCTCGTGACCCCAAATGACCTTTGACCTCCACGAAAATCGACAGGGATCATCTACTCGATATGACCAACCCACACACTAAATATGAGCATAGTCACATGTACCATTCTTGAGATATCGTGTTTATGAAGTTTTGACCTTTTGACCTCTCGTGACCCCAAATGACCTTTGACCTCCACCAAAAACGATAGGGATCATCTACTCAATATGGCCAATGCACACACCAAATATGAGTATAGTCACATGTACTGTTCTCGAGATATCGTGTTTATGAAGTTTTGACCTTTTGACCTCTCGTGACCCCAAATGACCTTTGACCTCCACCAAAAACAATATGGATCATCTACTCGATATGACCAACCTACAAAGCAAATATGAGTATAGTCACATGTACCGTTCTCGAGATATCGTGTTTACGAAGTTTTGACGTTTTGACCTCTCGTGACCCCAAATGACCTTTGACCTCCACCAAAAACAATAGGGATCATCTTCTCAATATGACCAACCCACACACCAAATATGAGCACAGTCACATGTACCATTCTCGAGATATCGTGTTTATGAAGTTTTGACCTTTTGACCTCTCGTGACCCCAAATGACCTTTGACCTCCACCAAAAACAATATGGATCATCTACTCGATATGACCAACCTACACACCAAATATGAGTATGGTCACATGTACCGTTCTCCAGATATCGTGTTTACGAAGTTTTGACCTTTTGACCTCTCGTGACCCCAAATGACCTTTGACCTCCACCAAAAACAGTAGGGATCATCTACTCAATATGACCAACCCACACACCAAATATGAGTATAATCACATGTACCGTTCTCGAGATATCGTGTTTACGAAGTTTTGACCTTTTGACCTCTCGTGACCCCAAATGACCTTTGACCTCCACGAAAATCGACAGGGATCATCTACTCAATATGACCAACCCACACACCAAATATGAGCATAGTCACATGTGCCATTCTCGAGATATCGTGTTTATGAAGTTTTGACCTTTTGACCTCTCGTGACCCCAAATGACCTTTGACCTCCACCAAAAACAATATGGAACATCTACTCGATATGACCAACCTACACACCAAATATGAGTATGGTCACATGTACCATTCTCCAGATATCGTGTTTACGAAGTTTTGACCTTTTGACCTCTCGTGACCCCAAATGACCTTTGACCTCCACCAAAAACGATAGGGATCGTCTACTCAATATGGCCAACCTACACACCAAATATGAGTATAGTCACATGTACTGTTCTCGGGATATCGTGTTTATGAAGTTCTGACCTTTTGACCCCTCGTGACCCCAAATGACCTTTGACCTCCACCAAAAACAATATGGATCATCTACTCGATATGACCAACCTACAAAGCAAATATGAGTATAGTCACATGTACCGTTCTCGAGATATCGTGTTTACGAAGTTTTGACGTTTTGACCTCTCGTGACCCCAAATGACCTTTGACCTCCACCAAAAACAATAGGGATCATCTACTCAATATGACCAACCCACACACCAAATATGAGCATAGTCACATGTACCGTTCTCCAGATATCGTGTTTACGAAGTTTTGACCGTTTGACCTCTCGTGACCCCAAATGACCTTTGATCTCCACCAAAAACAATAGGGATCATCTACTCAATATGGCCAATGCACACACCAAATATGAGCATAGTCACACTAACCCTTCTTGAGATACCGTGTTTACAAGCAATTTCTAAGGAATTTACCTATTGACCTCTCGTGACCCCAAATGACCTTTGACCTCCACAAAAATCAATAGGGATCATCTACTCAATATGACCAATCCACACTCCAAATATGAGCATAGTCACATGTACTGTTCTCCAGATATCGTGTTTACGAAGTTTTGACCTTTTGACCTCTCGTGACCCCAAATGACCTTTGATCTACACCAAAAACAATAGGGATCATCTACTCAATATGGCCAATGCACACACCAAATATGAGCATAGTCACACTTACCCTTCTTGAGATACCGTGTTTACAAGCAATTTCTAAGGAATTTACCTATTGACCTCTCGTGACCCCAAATGACCTTTGACCTCCAAGAAAATCGATAGGGATCATCTACTCAATATGACCAACCCACACACCAAATATGAGCATAGTCACATGTACCGTTCTCGAGATATCGTGTTTACAAGATTTTGACCTTTTGACCTCTCGTGACCCCAAGTGACCTTTGACGTCCACCAAAAACAATAGGGATCATCTACTCAATATGGGTAATCCACATGCCAAGTATGAGATCCCTCGGACTTACCCTTCTTGAGATATCGTGTTTACAAGCCAAAGCGTCACATACGCACACACACACACACACACACACACACACACACACACACACACACACACACACACACATACACACGACATCACCATCGCATAGATTCCTTGCCTGCCTACGGCAAGGAATCAAAAACCGATTAACCCAATTTTCGCGCGATTCCCAAGCAAGGTAGGAGCCTGTTTATATGCATTTAAACAAACAAGGGTGCAAATTATTTCCTAGTGAGCGAACGACCTGAGTCCATTTCAACGGTTTTGGCACACTTGATCCCCACAAACCGTACCCATTAAATAAAAAAGGGCGTTGACAAGGCACTATTTATATATTCTTCCCCGATCCAGCAATCGGTAACTGAGGTTCGTCCTTAAAAACATTTGAAATGTGAAAAAAAAACATGATACAATGATATACCGCACCTGGGAATGTATAAAACATTACCTGGTCTTGTATCTTTCCGGGGATAACTGTAGAACGGAACTAAAACATGAATAACGTATGTTTGTGACTCTGTTGCGACCATGGGCGTCCGCAGAAATTTTTACAAGGGGGGGGGGGCAAGGTCATTCATGGATGATTCAATTGTGTACACTATCTAAGCAGAGCGCCGCCATCAGTTGGCGCGGAGCGTACAGGAAAATTTTGGGCCTTACGAACCCTCCAGATGGCCGGAAACGACACTTGGCGAGTGTTATAAGCTGCATGTATACACTCTAAAATCAGAAGAGTGAACTTAGTCACTCTTTGATCGAGTGAAAAGTGTAAATTCACTCTATTAGAGTGATAATTCACTCCAAGAGAAGTGAAATTCACTCCAAAAAGTTTGAAATTCCCTTAAAACGAGCGAAGTTTCACTCTTGATGGAGTGCCCACAGTAATCGCTCTTAAAAAAAGAGCGATCATTGCAGGCACTCGTGGAAGAGTGGATTTTCCCTCTTTCTCTAGTGAATTTCACTCTTTTTGGAGCGAACTTCACTCCTCTTGGAGTGAATTATCACTCTAATGGATTTAAGTTACACTTTTCACTCGATCAAAGCGTGACTAAGTTCACTCTTTTGATTTTAGAGTGTACCCAGCCCTGAAACAGGAATTTCATGCCTGTAATTTTTAGATTTTTAGAATTTTCAATGTAAAATATTGTTGAAGAGAAATCTGCCTCTCGGTCATGTCCTCGCACGCCCATGCACGATAAAACTTACAACTGTCAACAGCCTATATAGGCCTATATACGTTACCCAATTATGAATCATACCCCCCCCCCCCCCCTCCAAATTCACCTTGTATATCCCAGTTACATCTGCGCGTCGCCACTTGAGATCAGCATGGAACCAAACCAGGACCAACGCATTCATCAATAGTCGGATGCCATATGCACACTACATACCTGAACACTAGTACAATTTTGGCGTAGTTTTTACAATTACAAATTTCCTATAGATATCAAGCATGATGGTCCCCAAATTACGATTTCACTATTCAGCATACCATCTTCTCTTTTGCTATTCCTGGTCAAATGTCCGCATATTTCACTAGTAGAAACTGACGCTGTGAGTGAAGATATTTTGATGGTTTTTAATTAATTTTTTTTCACAAGTTTGATTTTCCATGGGGGGGGGGGAGTTCCCCCTTCCCCCCCCCCCCCCTTCCGGACGCCCATGGTTGCGACAAGTTGCCCGAATTCCAGTTCCACTGAATTGATACAATTGTCTATATGACTTGGGCCGAACTCCCGACTATATACAAATGATTTTTCTACTAACGCCGTTTGCGAAAAATCCGGCTTATCACGTTGCTAGATGTTTTTACATGAAGTTGTGGGCAGACTTACTTGCAGATTTGTTCACACTAAATTCGTATGAGTGAGCAAACAAGCTACGCTGATTTGTTAACCATTGCCCGAAATTCGGTTTCACAGCACTGCATGTTAAAAAGTTTCGCACAATTTTAAGAGGATTTTGAAAAGTACAAAATCGTCATTTCATTCATATGCTGCCCAAAAACCTCTCGACCAAGTACGTTTCAGCCTTCTGGTGACTATTGGTGATTGTCATTTATTAATATGGTGCGTCACAAGATAGCTTTTGATTGATTTGTTCGGGCAAAATGTTGGGGACTGTATACATCCTCTCTTCCCTTGTAATCTGGCAATTAAAAATATCCCACAACTTTTTTGCAACTTTTGCCCGAATATTGTGTCATTTCGGGCAAAGGTTTGCGCAAGAATATGAAGTGAGGCTGACGAAAAATTGTTTTTTCATAAGCTGCCCGAATGTATCGCGAATTTTGGTATCTTTTAGAGTTTTCATGAAAATTGTACCGTGACTTTGATGCTTTTTTATTATTTTTTCGGCCAAGTGTTTGAAGGAATTCGGGCGCGCCTAGGAGTTTTCTGTGTAAGTAGAAACAAACCAGGTTTTAAGAATCAAATGGCTGCCCGAATTTTTCCGGATCCCTGCCCGAATTTTAGGTCTTGAGAAAATTTGGGGGGGGGGAGGGGGACGTCTTCCCCCTGCCCCCCCCCCCCGCCTCGTACGCCTATGGAAATTCCCGACATGTACATGAATCCATTTGTTCTACTTAATAATTGACTTGAAAAGATGGAAGGGTTTGTACTTTATTAGCTCCAGTAAACGGAACTGGGGAAGAGTGTGCAAAGCGTACCGAACATTTTGGGTTTAATCGGAGAAATAACTTTTTTGAAAGCCAAAATAAGTAAACCGACCATGGGAAGGGGGCAGATTATTCCCAACAGGGGTCGGGCCATGCCAGCGACCACAAGTTCCGACAGCCCCTATGTCGAGGGGGTGGTGAGAAGGGATATGAAGTCCGAGCCTAACTATCACATGTCTTTGCAGTCTGGGGCACATTTTGCACAATATCACTTAATATTTTAAAAGCCGAGTTGCGCACTGATAATATTCTTTTGAGTCTGAATAGAGAAATTGCAAAGCGCGCGAAGCGCTCGAAAATGTTTGGTAGGCTTACAAAAATTGCATCGCCTATGTAATCATTGAGAACAAAAAGAAAAAAAAAAAACGGTAGAGGTTGTAGACTGTATCGGGGATAACCTACGTTGTGTCGAAACCACCTGAAATACATAATAAAATAGCCAAACTGTGCTCCGCGAATCGCTCACCAACTGACCTATCGCATGACACACACAAGAGAACAGGAACTAGGCTTGGGGTTCTTATAAGGAAATCGTCCCTTGAGAGCAAAAAACAGGTAAACCATCGGGGAGGCTAAACGCCGTCGGGGACTGCATACTTTATCGTAACGACTAAGAGCTCCCCCCCCCCCTGAAAAAATGTAAAAAAAAAAAATGCCCCCGATTCCCTCCCTCCTCTTGCCGTTTACATTTTTTTTTATTTATTTTTTTTTTAGCTCTCCTTCATTTTTTCAACATCTCCCCATCGCGTCCCCAAAATTTCTTTGGGGGGAACTCTGCCCCCTGTCCCCCGCTGGCTACGGTAGTGGCAGTGGCGTAGCAACGGGGGTTGGTTTTAGGGGTTGAACCCCCCCCCCCCCCCACCCCTCATGACTTAGCCTTGTAATGCAATTAAAACACCTAAAACAGCATTTTCTTCTCTCTCCACTTGGACTTTGCCCCATGCCATGCTCCAACCCCTTCCCCAAGTCACAATCCTGGCTACGATACTGCAAACATGCTAGCTAGGATTTGCTATCCTTATTGAAAATGATGAGCTTCGTTGTTTGGAACTGCTGAGCTTCCAACCAACTAAATCCTGGTTGAAAACTAGCTAGCACTTTCCTTTTGTTTCATAAAACCGCTAGGAAAATAATTTTCCTAGCGGTTTTATGAATAAAAAAAAACACTGAACTATGGCGCAGGCAACTAGCTACTTAACAGCTTGCTAAGGCTCGGCGGTTGGCTGCTAGTAATTGAATCCTATGGCCCTGCTCCTTTTTTGCACACACAAATTCGAGTGGATTCATAACATAAGGGACAACATACATGTACATGTGCATTGAAAGAGCACATGAAGGAAGTTCATTGTGATTGGCCAGTAAACCTATTGTTCATTTGTTTCTCAACAAAGAACTGTTCAAATGTGTCCTTTGTATGTGTACTGTGTTGTATCAGTGTAATTAGCATGGCAATGGGCTTGACTGTTTTGTTGTACTTCTAATGCAATGTATGTGCTGTGTTGTTGTTGTTTGTCATTGAGTAGAACTTACGCTCTCTCCAATTTGCTTTAACCCGGGACTGAGACTATGCACACCGTTATGCGTAGTGCACAGTCCTGTTCATAATATATCAAAAAGGTGTCCAACAATTTTTCAAGATTATTTGTTGAACTGCAGTTATAAATTTATAAGAATGCATATGGATGTAGTGGCATAGATTTTTTTCCAAGGAGAGAGGAACACCCAGATTTTCCCGATTTTTTTCAACTGAGTGTGAAACACAGTCTAATTTGTTTTGCCCTTTAAACTTACAAATATTTGAAAACACGAGGACACAAAAGTTGGGGAATACTGGAGAATCTGAATTTCCTATTGGCAAATCTGGAAATCACGGGGACTGAAGATAGTTTATATTGGGGCCGTACTATGGCCTATACAATGAGCACCCGGTTGTACTTGCAGTCGGGATAACTGGATCGAGTTCTAGACTAGACCCACTCAGGGGCGTTACCAGCGGGGTGACCAGCTTCCTCCCCCCCCCCCCCCCACCGACTCCCTAAAACGGGAAGGGAATAAAAAAGCAGGAAAGGCAGGAAAGAGAGTAAATCTGGAAAGGCAGGAGGGCAGAAAAGAGACTAAAGAAGGGGAAACTGGTACAAAATCGGGGAACCTCTGGAGTATTGCCGCCCACCGGTGGACTACCGCTGGTTACGTCCCTGGTTCTACTCTTGGTCGGGTCACACCGAACACTTCAGTAAGAAACCTAACGGTAGGTACTGCCTTTGTGACTGGTACTCAACATAATTCGCATTGGGAAAGCAATTCAGTTACCCACAACTAGAGAAAAATGGAAGGCCTGACTTAGTTAGAAAAATGGGCCGTAAAATTTCATCTTCCTACTAGGGCCTATATGAATTGCCAGCACCCGACCAGGTTTCTGAAAAAATTAACTGTCTTTTTTTTCAGACAAAGCATTTCATAAAATCACCCCCCCCCCCTCCCCAGGCTACACCACTGACGCTGGACGGATTCTCTGTCTGAATAATGCCATCATCAAGCAAAAGCTGATAGCTGTGGTGTAACTAGGCCTACGGGAAGGCATCCCGGGGCATAGTAAACATGACAAATTCTGAAACTTGCGATATTTGGAACTTTTAAGTTAATGCAAGTTTTGTCGTGATAAGGATGTACAAAATTTCAGCGCGTTCTGCATTCTTCATTAATTTCAAAATCGCCTGCGGCTATTATTTAACTGCTAGGCTCAGTATAGCGGAGGTTTCTTTTAGAAGTGGAGGGAGGATTGGACAGCAAGGGGGGATATAAGGAAATTTGTTTGGGGGCAGGTGCAAACTCAACTTGCGATCAAGACGTCTCACATTGTATCAGGGGATGTCGTTCAATATATATATATATTTTTTTTTGGGGGGGGGGGGAGCGGCATATGAAGTGGTGACTGCCTGCCCGAATTAAAGACTATCTAAGCGGGGCGCCACCATCTGTACAGAAAATTTTGAAAAATCGCGACCTCTCAGATAGCCGGAAATTGCATTTGCAAGGCTTGTAAGTAAAATTTAAGCAGTTGTTATTTTGAGATTTCCTTTGCAATAAAATCTTCATTTTCAAATTGATCAATTGTTATTTTGAGCTCTCATTTGCAAAAACATGTTATCCTAAATCATGGGCGAAATGCCAAATGACCAGAAAACTGCCAGATAAAGTGTACCACCATTTTTCGAGCCAAACTTTTATCAATGTCAGTGGCGTAACCAGAATTATCTTTACATGAAGCTGGAGTATAGGCTGCATTTGTGAAGGTGTTTGTTTTTCAGACCCATACGGTTCACGCTATAAGCGGAACGCCACCTTGATTGGTACACAGAAAATTTTCAAAACCCTCAGACGGTCGGAAATGGCGTTTTCTTGGTTTGCAAATGAAATAAAAGCACTTATGAAATTCTAAAAAGAAAATGATCAAATTGCAAAAAGATCAGAAAATTACCAGATAAAATATACTGGCTTCTTTACAGGACGATGTGACATTTAATCATTTTCTTTGTTGCAATGTAGAATCTCCATTAAAAAGAATTAGACAAGAACCAAATTTTTGTTTATTATGTTAAGGACAAACATGTTCTCTGGTGCACTCTGGTGAAGTTTTCATTCATTTCCCATGTTCGGTTCTCGAGATATTGACAACTGAAGTTGACACATTTTCTACAAAAAGTAAACTTGAATCGAGCAGGTGCAATGTCATGTATTCATATCAATGGTCAATGTTTTGTTTTGTTTTTTATTTATTTTTGGTCTTGCTGGTTGACCTTGAATTGATTAGGGATGCTCTCTTGCCCCTAAGATAAATTAAGTTTTGGAACTTCCATTGCTAGGGATCTCCTGTCTTCAAGTTCCTGTCAGTCTGTGTAATCCGCAAACTGAAAACATCCAAATTTTGTGTAACGTTCACCAGATTATTCTAACATTTCAGGCATAGTTTTGCCCAAGACCATGAAGCAGGACTGAGGAAACGTCCCTTTACCATACACTGCTTAAATATGTGGCAATTGTTTTAATGTTTGGATTTTGTAAGGACGCTTTACTTTGACCATGATGCTTTTCAAATTTTATGCAAACTGTTTAAGAAATTTCGGATATTCGGACTTTTCCTGGCACAAGACTATGAAAGGAGGTGTAGCTAGGAATATATGGAATTTTTATTAAAGCTATTAACGTGTCAGCAATTTTTGTAATCTTCTGTTACTTTTCAATAAAATAGTGTATGATGACCCTATCTATGATAGTTACTGATTATAGTTAGGCTACTTATTTTTTGAGAATTTTTTATGATTAAAAAATTCGGGAATTGGGCCATTTTGAGCGTAGAGTCGCACACAATTTTGAAGTGAGGTTCAAAGGAACAACAGGTTTTTATCAAACTGCCTAATTTTTTATATGAACTCCTTGATGCTCCATGAAAGTTTATTGTGACTGTGACGCTTTTTGATTTTTGAAAGAATTCAGACAGGCTTTTGCCACAGTAGGCCTATTTGTTTGGAATCTAACGGAAGCCCCAATTAGTCCAGACCCTTGCTCGAAATTAAGAATTCGAAATTATGCAAAACTCAAAATAAAAAAGCTCTCTATCAAAACGCGCGAAAAAGGGGGGGGTTATAGTGACAGTGATATCGTCTTTTATTTTCATTGAGAAAAATTGAAAAAGATTTCGTTATTTAAATAAATCTGCCCTACTTAAGAGAAAACCAAGGCATTTGATGGGGCATAGGGATACTCTTTTCCTTACCCATCAAGGCTCCGAGGCAAAACTGATTTTTTTCGTACAAAATTGCCTTTGCCACCATAGTAAGGTTGAAGGAAAGATCTTCCTTAATATAGGAAAGAGAGGTTAGAAGTTTTCAATGTTGCATTTGCGTGTTACTTTAGAATCACAACTAAAATATTTGCGGAACCTTTAACGTTGGATAAATCCCACGTAATGGCCGGCGTCACAGCTAAAAGATTGGAAGATCAATGCTTGTGGAGAGCGCAAACAATTTCAAAGTTATAAAAATAATTGTTACAGAACTTACAGGTTGGAAATGAATAAAGCCATGCGAAATACTTTGTGGGCATGTCTACCTCTTCACGTTGTTTTTGGTTACCTCGCAAAAAAGGGGGTGTTTGGCACCAAATATTTTATCCTCTCCTTCCCTCAAAAATTGGAGGGGAAATGTGTCCAGCCCCACTCGCTTACATTTACAGCTTGTGACAGGTACAATACATACAAATCAATTGGAGGATGGGGGGGGGGGGCTCAAATTATGGACTATATAATGAGTGGCTTTTATTTTTCCTGGAAATGGGGAACCGGAAGCAGGACCCCCCCCCACTCACCCGCCAAATAAGAAATAACTAAGATAAAAAAAAAACAGCCTGTTCTGCCTTGTGATGTAGCTTTCTTCCTCCCTTTGCACACCACAAGTCTAAACATTCAAAAATATTACAGAGCATGAAAAATGTATTCTAACAGTCCAACTCCAATCTTCATAGGACATTCCTGAGCTGAGATAAAATGTCGAGGTTTATTCGCCTAAAACAAATTGGCCCATTGCACAGTTATTTGTGACTTTCTTGTTGTTCAACTCACATTACAGTTGTTCCCCTTTAAAATTTTAAATTTTGTTATGACCTTGGACACTTCCTGTTTGATTGCATAGCGGCAGCCGCATGGTGTACAGAGAGGACTTAATTAATTACTTCACCCCATATAAGTAACAGTGCTATCACACCTTGCTACAAGGTGCAGTTACTTTCAGAAAACAGAGAAATACAAAGATTGTAATTTGAACAGTACAACAATGACATCACAAATCATTGCGCAATGTACACGGGGATTTTGAATTGAGTGAATAAACTTCAACATTTTATATTTCAGCTCGTAAATATCCTATAAAGATGGGAGTCTACCTGACAGAATTCATTTTTCATGGTCTTTAATATATTTTTTTGAATTTTTTGACTTGAGGTACACTTTAATCGGTTAGCATATGGTATGCCACATGAACAAAGCACAAAAGCTTCTAGGGTGAAATGCAGTACTTTTGAAGAGGCTTGTAAAACATACTAAAGTGCATTGACTAGGTGATGATAATTTTTGATAACCTCATTGCCTGAACGAGCGAAATTTGTTTTTGTTGGGTAAAGCTCTTTCTCTGGTCCCTCCTCTCTTGGCTTTAGTGCAGGCTACAGAATTGACTTGTCTTCCGCATCATTCCCATATATTCTGTTACACATTCCAACACTCATAGGCGTACGGGAGCATTTCAGTTTGGTGGCAGAGGATTCTCTGCCCGAAAAATGTAATTCTGCCCGAAAGACTATCCAAGCGGAGCGCCACCATTGGTTGGTGCGGAGCGTACAGAAAATTTTGAAAAATCGCAACCCCTCAGACAGCCGGAAATGGCCTTTCCCAGGCTTACAAGCAGGAACAAACGCCGATATTTTGAACTTTCGTTTGCAATAAAATTTTCACCAAAAATGAGCAAATCTACAAAAAGATCCGAAAAATCCCAGATGAAATGTACCACTACCATTGGATGACTCCATCAAGCTATAATCATTGGAAAATGAGTTTGTTTGCCCGTTCTACAAACTATTTTACGTCATGCAGCATGAGATTATCATCAATATAATTTTGAAAATTGAAAAACTTCAGAAACTCTCGAAAATCCCAAGGCTCTCAACTTCGAGGGAGGATGGCATTGCATCGCATTCCGGCTGCCTATTAAATATAAGTTTCGTCGAACTGTACAAGGATCCCGTGTGTTTTAGTAGCCTGTTTAGCTCAGATTCATAGGCCCGAATTACCCGAGTTGGGATGCCATGCAACGAACTGGCCCTTAAAAACCGATTAGCTCAATTTTCGCGCGATTCCCAAGCAAGGTAGCAGCCTGTTTATATGCATTTAAACAAACAAGGTGGCAAATTATTTCGCGAATTTTGGTATCTTTCAGAGTTTTCATGAAAATTGTACCGTGACTTTGATGTTTTTTTACTATTTTTTCGGCCAAGTGTTTGAAGGAATTCGGGCGCGCCTAGGAGTTTTCTGTGTTAGTAGAAACAAACCAGGTTTTAAGACTCAAACGGCTGCCCGAATTTTTCCAATTTTTCCAAATCCCTGCCCGAATTTTAGGTCTTAAGAATTTTTTTTTTTTTTTTTTTTTTTGGGGGGGGGGGGGGGGGGGGGGTCCCCCGCCTCGTACGCCTATGCCAACACTAGCTGCAATCATTTGTGACCCAGTTGTCGAAAAATGGTTGCTAGAACAGAGGGTTGTCGTGACAAAGAAATATTGTAACGTAACAGTGTCAGAATAAAGAGGTGTCGTAACTATTTGTGTCGGCGCATGTTTGGCGGATATCAGAACATAGTATGTGCCAGAATGTAGTGCTTGGTTGCCCGCTTGGTTGCAGTCATCATTCCCCATTTATTTTGATACTAGGCTGAGTGATTACCTCAAAGAGATGTTTAGAGCTATATAGGTTACTGCACTTGCGACAACTTTAAGTACCTGGAATAGAGATACAACTCATAGAATTCATCATACCTAGAATTAAAAGAACTTTAATTGTTGTACTGGGTGAACAATGTCCATGGGGTCTGATGATTCAGGAGTGGACCCTTATACAACCTTTAGCTAGAGCTAGCATACAAGGTCTTATCTTGTTTAGGAATACCGGATGCAGGGCTCTTTAACAGGCTTGCTTTTTCTTGTTCACGGGGCCTGCCAGTCTTGCTGAGCAACTGAAACTGCCCTTTGTTCACAGTGTAAAAAGTATACTGTATAGGTCAATGTTAATTTTAGAACTCAATAGAAATTTTACTGCCAGAATGACTCTCAAAAGCTGCCAATCATTGAAAGAGAATATAGAAAGTGGCTAGTTTGGGGAGCCATCACATATTAGCAGGACATGTGATGGTTTCATAGAAAGGGAAAATGCAGCGTTCTCAATGTAATACTTGATGCTTCGCTTAAACAGAGTACCATTGACTTGACCTATAGATTTTGGCGGTGTTATGTATGGGCCATGTTGAAAAGAACCTGAAGGCAGGGATTCAGTCAATGAAGAAAAGAAAATATCCTAAAACAGGAAACGCCAGCCTCACATTGCATGTGTGACAGCAATGGTAATAGCATAATGGATGTGTGCGCTGACCGATTTCACTTCATGATAAAAGGAATTTATTTTACTGTTGTGTATATTAGTGCATCAGATGAAATGGACTGCCCTTGGTAAATAATTCATTTACACAAATTAAGAAAGATCATGTTGAGAATATAAGCCAACTGACAACCAGTGATTTACACTTTAAGGTCTAGAAAAGTCTCTAGTTATTTTGACGTAACAGCTAAATATCACAATTTTCCTTTTTTACTCTTCAAAGTATCTTTCATCACATTTTATAATTTCAATATTGCACATTCAATGTATAATTAAACAGTTTCTTCTGATAAATTTCATATTTAATGAGAAAAATTGTTATTACATGACTCTCAACAGCTAATCAAGAAACAGGACAGTCTACTACCCTACTTCAAGTTGGGGTGACTTTTCTTGCCCTTTTGTGGGAAAAATTGGTATGAAACGGAAAGAGAATGGTCTCATGTTACATGTTGTGTGAACTATGGCCTCACAATGATTGAGATGTAATTTACTTTGTTGTACTTTTTATTGTAGGGTCACCTAGACATAACGATTTAGGTCCGTTCCAAACAAACACTGCAAAGTACAAACACGGTGAAGTGCATCCCTTCAATCCTCTCTAATTCCAACGATTAGGGGGCCGTAATAACGTGGGCATATTCTAGCACCCAAGCCCATGGAGGTATTGAGATGTAGGATATGGCTTCACATTACATAAGGTGTGAAAGTACTTCCTGGAATTACACAACATAATTAATGAAATACATGGTCTCAAAGTGCATGGTCAATGAGGAGTCTGGAATACACAGTTGTTAATGGATTATGCATAGTGAAGCATGTGTTCCTAAGAAGGCCCACACAATGGAACAAAGTGTTGAAGAAGGTAAAAAGCTTCTTGGGAAAAAACACTTCTGAAAAAGTTGACAAAGCATCTTAAAATGTAATTAAGGTGATGATAACTTTTGACCCTCCCAAAGGGTGATAATTATCCTGCAAGTCCTCTCTGCACCTTCCTTTCTTTGTTAATGAGATAATGCTGTGGTGTTAAATAACAATAAGTTCAAATAATGCATTTACAATTTTACACGAGTAACTCATGGTAATGTCTGTAGTATTACGTGCAAATCAAGATAAAATATTTCATCATGAAACATGGTTAGAAGATCTTTAATTAAATGCAGTTCTGAAGCCGAATCAGAGTGAACATCCCCAATTGGTAGTACCCAAATTAGTTTCAAAAGATGGAGAAATCTTTTTAAATTCCCTGTTACACTTGAAAGTGTATCTGAAGAAATTTCTGATACGCCTATTCAGTATTACAGATGACAAGTAAAGCAAGGACTGAATATGCTCCAGTAATGTGAAAGTCAAGCAGTGGCTGCACGTACAAAGATAGTCAACCTTGTATAGGAACAAGTGCTCACCTCAGTGAGTTGTTTGGAGCTATCTCACAGGTAGTGCTTCACACTTGATCTTGAACATGGGCTCGGATCTGGATCTGATCCACCCCTCAAGATCAACTTTATTGTGTGAAAGCTCTTGCAGTCAGTATCAGATCCAAAGACTTTGATCCACATTTGAGAGGGAATTCCACCAGAACCTCAAAAAACGGGCGGTTTATACCGACAAACTCCTATTGTCAAAACTGATGTTGGCCTTCGCTGACATTACAGCTGGGCTGAGGTGGATGACAAAATGTGTCTTTAAGGTCCATTTAAGGTGCAATTTGAAGTGTTTTAAAGACTATTTATGTATGCAAGTTTGTACATTGCTGCAAAGAAGTCCTTTTCTTAAATGAAACACCAAGAAACAGGCATTTTCTTTTTAAAAATTTTTATGGAAATAAAAGGGGGAATTCTTCTCTCTTACTGGAAAGGGGCAAATTTCAAATTTTTATTCCTGTTCTCCTTTGATTTTTTCATCATCCCTCATCACGTTTGCAAAATTTCTGTGAGGTAGGAGAGTTTCTGCCCCCTCTGGTTGCACTACTGGGGTGAGTTATGCTTAAAGTAAGAAAAGAAGACTGACATTGGTCCAATAAAGGAAAAACTGCCCATTAAGGAAATAATGGCCCCACCTTGCGTGAGTGACCATTGTGTGTGCAAGCACGGGGTGATAACTGGCTGCACATTGAACCATACATGAAATTTATATCACACATTATGCATGTTGTTGCACATTTGCTCAGCCCCACTTCATAATGTAGTCTTGCAAAACTTGCCCATAATCGTAAATTATTTGTGCAAAAGCTGAAAAAATCCTCCAAAGAACAGAAAGAAAGGTGTTCAAGTGCAGTGCTTCATGGCTTGCCATCTATACTGCCCCTCGAGCAAAATTCCAGCAATGGTTATGAAAATCGGGTAATTTGCTTTTCAATACTATAGTAAAACAGTGTTGGAATGTCTCACCATAAGCATGGAAATTCATATAAACCCACCTCGGAACATGATTTTTTTTTTAAAAAAAAGAAGGTGCCGCTTATAGAAATAAAATCCTTCTTATTCCGGAGATCGGGCATAGCCAATTTCTCAATTCTATAAGTATTGAATTTGGCCAAGAGACGCAAAAGAGTAAAAAACATTACCGGTACCATGATTTCAATTTCATTGTATAGTTTTCCCCCGAAAAAAATATGCAAATATTTCATCCACCTTTATCGGGTGATATTCTATTTTTTAATTTTCTAATCAAGTAGCAAGTGGCTGATTTTATTTTCACCACTGCAAACAAAAACTCAAAGTAGGGAATCCTTCGATTCTTCTTATATAAGCCAGGAAACTGCTGTTTCCTGCTCCCTAAGGGGTTGATTTTTCAAATTTTTCTGCATGATCAGCGCCAATCCGCTAGATGGTCGTTGAGGCTGAATTTTAGTTTGATATGGACCAGGGGCGTAACCAGGACTTGTAGAGGGGCAAAGTCGACTCATCGTCAACAATCTTGACCGACAGCACTATCTAAGGGGAGCGCCACCATAAGTTGGCGCGGAGCGTACAAGAAAATTTTTGGCTTTACGAACCCCTGAGATGGCCGCAAACGGCACTTCCCGAGAGTTTTATGCTACATGTACCCAGCCTGGAAATATGGATCTCATTTCTGCAAGTTCCCAGTTAATGCAAAAAAAAAATTCAATCTATGAAAAATTTTAATATATGCTTTTAAGCGGAGCTCTACCATTGATTGGCGCGGAGCGTACCAGGAAATTTTTGGCTTTACAAACCCCTCAGATGGCTGGAACCGGCACTTCCCGAGTGTTCTAAGCAAGAATATGTTCAGCCTGGCTTCTTAATTGGAGCACTTGACAAATATTTAGGGGCTGAACATACCTTTAGCCCCACTTTTTCATTTTTCATCGCCGCCACTGGGATTCAGCATTTTCTTGAGGGCGCGAAGCGCCCAGGCGAGGAACCGAGCGACCGAACCAGGAGAGGGTGTGGTTCTCCCCTCCTACCCCAAGGAGTTTTTGCAATTTTACATCAAAATTGAGCGATCTGGTGAACACCTCAGCTGGAATTTTTTTGGGACATTTTCAGTCTTGTATCAATGTTTTCCTTATTGCCTCAAGAGTTATTGTGTGGCTGTATGAGGTTTACTGTAATGGGACCATAGGAAATTGTGTTGCACTGAAAGAAAACAGAGACCCATAAGGCTTACATTGGCTAAACCAGCGGAATTGAAATTTTGCCCTGAAAAAGGGCAAAACTCCATTTAAATAAAAAAAAATTAATAAAACTAGGTCTGGGCGGGAGTTAGTGCGACCCCCCCCTCCCCTGGCTACGGGCCTGTCTCCTGGAATGTCCCCCTCCCCTTTTGGAATTTTTTGCTGTCTCGGTGAGGTTAGATGCAATATGGTGCTATAATTTGTTCTTTTTATACTAGATTCTGGTTTTTTCCACAGGGGGTTTTAGAGGGACGACACGCCCTCCTAGTGAAATTGGCCGCCCCTCCAAAATAGTTGTCGCCCTCCAAAAATGCAGCTTCCATTTTTAGTTTATTGTTTCATTACACATATTCAAGTCATAAAGTATGAAGGAAAACTTTCTCTTCCCTCCAGGCTTGGTGCCAGGATTTGACCGACGAAGGGCCACACCCCGAAAGGGGGAGGGTAGGGTGGGTAGCGACCCCAAGCCCCGACAGCCAGGATGCGGTCGATAAATTGGTGAGGGGGGATTTGAAGAAAACCTGTGCACTATACCTGCCATTGCGAGTCATATACGACATGAAATTTGTATATACTAGTGGAAGATATTTCCGCTCTGATTTAACTGTGGAAAAGCAGGCGAAAGTTGTTTTTGGTTAGCCTAAACTAAAAAGAATCTGCAATTAATTACAGCTTATATAGGTCAATTGTCACGGCATTTGGGCCCTATCGGGTACAACTTATATTGTACTTCCCTCTTCGAGTCCGTACCGCATGACTGACACAAGAGACTATTAACTAAGTTAAGCTAAATGAGATGAAATTCCGGACATGTACATTAATCCATTCATTCTACTTATTAATATACTTGAAATGATGGGAAGGGTTTGTACTTTATTAGCTCTAGGTAACGGAACTGAAGAAGAGTGGGCAAACCATAACGAACATTTTGGGTTTTATCGCAGAAATAACTCTTTTGAAAGCCAAAATAACTAAACCGACCATGGGAAGGGGACAGATTATTCCGGACAGGGGTCGGGCCATGTCAGCGACCACAAGTTCCGACAGCCACTATGTCGAGGGGTGGTGAGAAAGGAATATGAAGGAGCCTAACTATCCCATGCCATTGCAGCCTGGGGAACATTTTGCACAATATCACTTAAAATCAATTTTGAAAGCCGAGTTGCGCACTGATAGTGTTCTTTTGAGTCTGAATCGTGAAATTGCAAAGCGCGCGATGCGCGCGAAAATTTTTGGCAGGCTTACAAATAACATAGCCTATGTAATCATTAAGAACAAAAATAAAAAAATAAAAAAAAACTGTAGGGGTTGTAGACCGTATCGGGGATAACATACTTTGTGTCGAAACCACCTGGAATACCCGATAAAATAGCCACACTATACTCGGTGAGTCGCTCACCAACTGACCTATCGTATGACACACAAGAGAACAGCAACTAGGCTTTGTGATATGGCATGAAATTTACGACCTCTACATAATCTGTGTACTCTGTCTATCTACGGCAGGTCCGGAGGCCGCCGGACCAATATTTCAGCAAAAAAAAAAAAAAAAATTAAAGGAAAAAAATCTGACCCCTATCCCAAATCCTATTATTCTGCTCATTTTGTAACTTTTTAACCCCAGAGGATCACAAGTAATGAAGTATTACCCAACCGTCCAATAGAGAGACGCCTTTGTTAGTCTGTCTCCTGCATTTGTCACTATAGCATTTGATTGTTATTAGGGCTCTTCATTTTCGAGGGGGCGTTATTGGGAACTTTGAAAAATATTGGAATTATGACGAAAAAGAGAGTTAGGAGAAAGCTTACAAACAACAAAATTTCAGGAGCTTCCTGGGGCTTCACCCCCTGGAGCCCCACCAGGGCCCTTAAGCGGGTCCCTGGAACCCACGCTGATATGCGAGGGCGGCGACCTCATTGCCGCTAGGCGGCAATATTGATTATCTCTCGTGTTGAATTAATCTGCCATACCAATCTGAAATAGCTTGAGGCTCCCCTGCTGTTACTTGCAAAAGTTGATTTCACTGGACTTACACTCTCTAGATATGTGTAATGGAAGTATAGATAAAACTGGAGTGAATCTAGAGCACAATTTGGGGTTCTTAATAGGGAAATTTTTCATTGAGAGCAAAAAACAGGTAAACCATCGGGGAGACAAGTCGTCGTCGTCAGTGACTGCATACTTTATCGTAACGACTAAAAGCCTCCCCGAAAAACTGTAGAAAATTCCCCCCATGCCTTCCTCCTCTTGCCGTTCATCTTTTTTTTTATTTATTTTTTGGCTCTCCTTCATTTTTTCAACATCGCCCATCCCCTCCCCAAAATTTCTGTGGGGGAGGGGACACTCTGCCCCCTGCCCCCCCCCCTCTGGCAACGCTAGTGATATGAACATTTTTCTGCTAACAAAACAAATATTCAACGTAGCCAGTACTCAAAATCTGCCTTGTAAGCCCACGAAATGCCATTTCTGGCTATCTAAGGCGATTTTTAAAAAAGGGTTTCTCCACGCTCATTGCCAAACCATAGGTGGCCCCAGCCCATGGGTGGCACTCCACTTTTTCTGGCAGAATGACATTTTTTGAGCAGAAAGTGTCCCCCCGCCAAACTGCAATGAGCTGGTGTTCACCTATAGCAGAGATTATGCCCTGGTTGGGGATCTGGAGTCAAACAAAGAGTTCCCGCACCCCCTTTCCGGGTCAGAATGATGTCCCGGAAGGCCATGAAGTTCCATAGTTAAAAGTGACACATATTTTTTCATAACTTCAGGCTTTATAAAAGAAATTACAAAAAATTAACTCTTCTTTTCCAAAAGCTCTGAAGTCTGGAACTTATACGGCAGAAAGTTTGGATTTTAGTGTTTGGTCTAACGGTAAGAGCATCCGTCTCTCACGCGGGTGGCCCAGGTTCTCTTCCCAGGTCGAGTCATACCAAAGACTCTAAAAAAAAAAGGAACCTACTGCCGCTGTGCGCGATGCTCCGCATAAGCAACGGAGTAGGGAAACAAGCCAGTAAGCCACAACTGGAAAAAAGCCGTGGTCGAGCCGACCACGGCTTTTTTCCAGTTGTTGACTTGAACCAATAGGTTGGAACCTGGGCCGTAAAACTCTAACTAACTAAGTAACTAACTTTAGTAGAGAGAGTTGAAAATTTCGAAAATGTTTTGAAGGATATGTTTCTCTTGTTAGTCGCAACATCAAAAAATTATGTGGTGCGTCCAGAAGGAGCAAATCGAAAATCCACCACCTATAGCATAGATTAAGACTCACAGAAGACACTCGATTATTTACCAGTCATCAACGACGGGGACCCACTGCGTTCCTAACCTCCAAGCAATTAATACGACCAAGTAAAGACAAAAACCTCAAATCAGTAAAAAATTTTACACCATCCAAGACAGCTGGTTCCGAATGTTCCTTTTATCTGCTTCGTTTTTGTTTTACCATCCTAAAAGGTTAAGCCACTATTTTCCAATTATCTCTCCCCTGCCTCCTCATCTCTGCCCAACTCCCTATCCCTCTGTTAGTTTGATGTTTTATTGTTTTCTTTTTATTCCTGGCCTTCTATGATTTTTTCTTCATCTCTCATCACGTTCACAAATTTTCTGTGGGGCAGGAGAAGTTCTGCCACCTCTGGTTGCACTACTGGGGTGGATCCTGCTTAAAATAAGAAGAGAAGACTGACATTCGTCTCATGAAGGAAAAATTGCCCTTTAGGAAATAATGGCCCCACCTTGCATGAGTGACCATTATGTGTGAAAGCATGGGTGTGTAAACTGGCTGCACATTGCACCATACATGAAATTTATGTCGCACACTGTGCATGTAGTGTAGCAGTTGAGTGTAGAGTGTGTAAAGGTGTGTAAACTAGAGAGTGGCGCTCTTCAATATTTCGAAATGTGTGTAAAAATTTGTGTAAAAAAATCCTGGTGCAACAGGGGTTAAAAAGCCATCTCTAAATCTCTCTGAAATGCAGTCTAGCGCCATCCTGAACACAATTAGCCAATAAAAAAAGTGAGGCCCTCTGTGTAAGGTCTCACAATGAAAAATGGCTTCACTTTACGGTGAATTGTTTGGGCCATGGATTCACAATGATAGTACAACAAACCCACCAACACACACACACACACACACACACACACACGGACAGGTTTTGACCCCTCTCTCAGCCCTGGACCTTCAGTCACCCCGGGGTACCTCACCATGGGTTAGACCTCGAGACTAGTAACCTGGGAAAATTTACCATTACCATGGTAACCATTGCGATTTTAGCTGGCATTGCCATATATAGCCCCGTAGGCAAAGTGACCACAATATCTCATCCTCCTCACGGAGCGATGAGATAATAAGAAGGAAAGTTCATTATGATGGAAAAATATACCCCCGATCGGGTGACACGTAACATTCGAAAGCGGTCATTTCCTTAACTGCTGTAGGCACTATTGCAGGAGTGCAACCTCGTTCTTTTGGAGTGAATTTCCGCTCCTTTGGCGCAAACTTTACAACTTTACTCTTTTAACGGGTGGAATTCCACTCTTTTTATCTTTAGAGTGTATGTGTATGCAAGCTGCTATGACGCGCAAAAAGACTCACCACATTCGATGTTACACTAAACTACACGTTCATGTACTAAAATTACGTGATCATGTACAAAAAAAATTCGACCACGTACTAAGATAAGGCGGCAAAACGCCTTAGTTATTATGTTACATTCTTCGATGGACATGTAAAACACCCATTGTTCAAGTAGCTTGCGGAAAAGCTCACCGACATATATTAATAATCTTGCGATGCAGTAAATATTCACGTTCATGTACCAGGGGCGTAGCCAGGATTTTCTTGTGGGGGGGGGGGGGCAAAGTCGACTCATCGTCCCCAATCTTGACCGACGGGACTATCTAAGCGGAGCGCCACCATCGGTTGGCGCGGAGCGTACAAGAAAATTTTTGGTTTTAGAAACCCCTCAGATGGCAGGAAACGGCACTTCCCGAGTGATTTATGCTGCATGTTCCCAGTCTAGAAATATGGATCTCATTTCTGATATTTCTCAATTAATGCAAAAAAAAAGAAAAAATCAATCTATGAAAAATGTTAATACATGTTTCTAAGCGGGGCTCTAACATCGATTGGCGCGGAGCGTACAAGAAAATTTTTGGTTTTACAAACCCCTCAAATGGCCGGAAACGGCACTTCCCGAGTGTTTTAAGCAAGAATACGTTCAGCCCAACTTCGAAATTCTCCCCGCTTCTTAATTGGAGCGCTTGACAAATATTGAGGGACTGAACATACCTTTAGCCCAAACTTTTTCATTTTTCATCGCCGCCACTGGGGTGTGGCAGTTTCTTGAGGGAGCGAAGCGCCCAAGTGAGGACCGAACGGGGAGAAGGTGTGGTTCTCCCCCTCCTGCCCCAAGGAGATTTTACATCAAAATTGAGCGATCTGGTGAACACCTAAGTTGGAATTTTTGGACATTTTCAATCTTGTATCAATGTTTTCCTTATTCCCTCGAGAGTTAGCAGGGTTAGTGTGTGACTGTAAGAAGGTTACTCGGTACGAGTCAATGGGGCCCTAGGGAATTGTGTCGCACTGGAACAAAACAGCTACTCATAAGGCTTACATTTATTTGGCTAAACCAGTGGAATTGACATTTTGCCCTGAAAAACGCCAAAACTCCATTTAAATAAAAAAAAAAAAAAAATTAAAAATAAGAAAAATTAGGTATGGGCGGGACTAAGTGCGAACCCCCTGAACCCCCTGACCACGGGCCTGTCTCCCTGGGTGTCACCTTCCCCTTTTGGAATGTTTTGCTGTCTCGAAGAGCTTAAATGCAATATGGTGCTATATTTTGCTCTTTTTATACTAGATTCCAGTGTTCTCCATAGGGAGTTTTAGAGGGCCGACACGTCGTCCTAGTGAAATTGACAGCCCCTCCAAAATAGTTGCCGCTCTCCAAAAAAATGCAGCTTCCATTTCTAGTTCATTGCTTCATTACACATATACAAGTCATTACTGGAAAAATGTGTCTTCCCTCCAGGCTTGGCGCCAGGATTTGCCCGATGAAGGGCCACTCTCCGAACGGGGGAGGGTCAGGGTGGGTAGCGACCCAAGCCCCGACAGCCAGGATGCAGTCGATGAGTTGATGAGGGAGGTTGGAAGAAAACCTGTGAACTATACCTGTCATTGCGAGCCATATACGACATCAAATTTGTATATGCTAGAGGAAGATATTTCCGCACTGATTTAACCGTGGAAAAGGGGGCAAAAATTTTGGGGGGTAAGCCTACACTAGAAAGAATCTGTACTTATTTAAATCTTATATAGGTCAATAAATTGTCCCGGCATTTGGGCCCTATCGGACACAAATTATATTGTAATTTCTTCTTCGAGTCCGTACCGCACGACTGACACAAGAGATAATTAACTAAGTTTAGCGAAATGAGATGAAATTCCCGACATGAACATTAATCCATTTATTCTACTTATTAATTTACATGAAAAGATGGGAAGGGTTTGTACTTTATTAGCTCTCGGTAACGGAACTGAGGAAGAGTGTGCAAAGCGTACCGAACATTTTGGGGTTTATCGCAGAAATAACTCTTGTGAAAGCCAAAGTAACTAAACCGACCATGAGAAGGCCACAGGTTATCCCCGAGAGGGGGCGGGCCATGCCAGCGACCACAAATTCCACAGCCCCTATGTCGAGAGGGTGGTATGAAGGAGACTAACTATCCCATATCATTGCAGCCTTGGACACACTTTCCACAATGTTCCTTAATATTTTAAAAGCCGAGTTAGTGTTCTTTTGAATCTGAATCGTGAAATTGCAAAGCGCGCAAAGCGCGCGAAATTTTTGGGTGGGCTCACAAAAAAAACATAGCCTATGTAATCATTAAGAACAAAAAGAAAAAAATAAAAACTGTATGGGTTGTAGACCGTATCGGGGATAACATACATTGTGTCGAAACTACCTGGAATACCCGATAAAATAGCCAAACTATGCTCCGTGAGTGGCTCACCATCTGACCTATCACATGACACAGCAACTAGGAACAGCAACTAGGCTTTGTGATATGGGATAAAATTTACGACCTCTGCATAACCTGTGCACTCTGCCTACCAGTTACTTGATAAGAGGACTTACAATTTCTAGACATGTGGAATGGAAGTACTGAAAAAACTGGAGTGAATCTACAGCGCGCGTAGCGCGCCGAAAATTTGGGGTTCTTATTAGGGAAATTGTCCCTTGAGAGCAAAAAACAGGTTAACCATCGGGGAGACTAGTCGCCGTCGGGGACTGCATACTTTATCGTAACGACTAAGCGCCCCCCCCCCCCCCCCCAAAAACTGTAAAAAAAATGTCCCCGATTCCCTCCCTCCTCTTGCCGTTTATTTTTTTTATTTTTTTTTTATTTTTTTTGGCTCCCCTTCATTTTTTCAACATCGCCCATCGCGTCCCCAAAATTTCTGTGGGGGGGGGGGGGGGGGGCAAAGCCGCCTATTATCAGGTACAAACATGCTTACCCTATTGACAATGATGAAATTCGTTGCTTGGGAATGCTAAGCTAAAAATGAACTAAATCTTAGCTGACAACTTACAAGCACTTCCCCTAGCAGGGTTTTATGAATTAGAAAATAGCATTCAACTGTCGAGCCGGCAACTAGCGACTTGGCACCCTCCTTAGTCCTTGTTGGCTGCTAGTTCAGCAGGTGTTTATGAATATCGGTCCAGAGAGGCAGAACACTGAGTCAAACGCTCCAATTTTATGATCCACTTGGCCAGGGAGGAATAACACTGACTGCAGTAGGAACACCTGGAAAAGACCGAGCGGTCAGTCAGGCTTTCTGCTTTTTGTAGTATCGGGAAGGTTACCCAATGGGTGGGAATATTGGCTGCACATAATTAGGCTAAGTATACATAAGGCCCCTTGGCAAAATCATGGTAGTATGAAATGCCCCACCCAGGATAGTACATTAGGCCCGAATTTCACCATGGATCAGCTTGGGCAGACTTGAACAGACTTTAAGATAAACAAAGAAGGCTGTAGTTTAGAATCTTAGCCAAGGTTAGATGATGGTGTTAAGTTTTGGTAAAAACTAACCGAATTTATGTCTAAAAGGGCCATTTTAAGGCCCAAAGCCTTGAATACGGGCGTTATAGTTTGGAAAGAAAAAGACTGAAAGTAGCCTTTTGTTAAGCTGTTTATTGTAAAAATGCAACAGTGGTGAAATTAGTTCACCCCATTAAGTTGAATAAATCAAAGTGGTGTCTCAATGCCACTTTATAGCATTGTTAAAGGGTTCAGTGATCACTGCCATAGTGTTAAACTGCACTTTTACTGATAACAGCAAAGTGAAAGCAGCATTCAAATTTTACAGTAGGCTGAAGGGTGAGACTACTGCAGTGTATCATTGGATATTCACTTGCATTTATATGGCATATGTATGGATTTGTCATATATATGCACCATACCTGTCCCATATAAAATTTTAGCAATAACAAAATTTATGTAGGTCATACCTTCCTCTGTGTTATATCAAGTTATATCTGCCCAATTGCTGTTAAAGCCAGACACAAATCCCAAATCTAGACTAGGTATAAATTTCCTTTTATGACCCATGTATAGCTTCTGAGTAAAAGAATGCCAATATTTGTTAGCATAGCTTCATCGTTTTCTGAGAAAGAAACATTTTTTGAATGACAAAACAATTATTTAGTTGGTACCATTCAAATTTGTTGAGGGCTTCTGTACTGATTCCAATGGAAGGTGGTTCAGTTCAAAGTTGATTTTGATGTCTGATATACTGTTTAGCGGTTTAACTATAAGAAATGAGGTTTCTTACTAAAGTTGTTCGCTGAAGTGAACCTGAATTCAGAAGCAATGATCAATTTCTCCTTAAATCAGTAATCATTATTTCAGAATTTTATAATTCCACAAACAAAGACTTTAAATATTCATTGAGGCGTCTGAGTGTGATCGCACACCATCACCCACCCCAAATCACAGCTATAAGGAACAATGTTAGCCCACATAAATCTATTGAACTGAAGTTTAATGAAACAGCGCATCTACCACACTCTTTTCACAAGGAGTGGGATTTTGTAGCAAATCAGGAAACTGAAGGCCTGAAAAACAGGAACATTGTGAATAACTGTTAGTACAGAGGGTGTACAATCAGTGTACTCTCTACTGTATGTGCATCTTAAAATTCCAGAAACATGCGATTTAAGACCCGAAATTGAAAAACTGACGGCTGTTCATTAACATGATTTGTAGGCCTTGAGTTTTAGATTTCCAGGGGTGCACAAAAACATTTAGGATTTAAGGAGTGTAGTGCAATAGCGCACATAGTACTTTCGACTGTGGCGAAGGACTGACAAATGTGGGAAGATTACCTAAGCGAAGGCCCTTGAGCCCCCGTTGGATGCACCACGGATGCAGTGTGTTGTCCATATAAGTTTTAAAAGATTCACCTGAGTTACCCTTCTTTATCTAGATGTGCAAAATATCTCACTTCTCACGGTGATTTGAGGTAAGTGATTTTGTGCTATCGCACTTGCACACCTCAGAATTCAAGGCCTGTATATGAAACTCCCACTTGTTCATATTGAGACTATTCCATTCCTGACCAAAAATGCTATTTTGCTGTAAAACCTGGTTCTGTTTTACATTTACTATTTAAAAGTAAGTGTTACATCTTTAAATTTTGTATTGTGTTTGCTTCTTACCCACTGAATAACGTTTCAGTTAGTCCTACAAGGGGAACATTTGGAAAACATGGACCGAGCCAACCAGATCCAGACAGATTCAAACAGAGCCAAAGACAACCAAATAAAGCAGAACAGAGCCAAAGCCTATTTACATTTCTGTTTCCTACTTCATAGCATCATACAGACTGGCAGAAGGATCAATTTTAAAGCAGTTTGTGCTGTTCTTTTTACGTTTCCAGTGTTCATCAATTGTATGGGCTGTACTCCATACAAATGTAAAAAGCTTTAAAACCTACGTACCTTAGTCCTTTTTCCGAAAATGAGCAAAAATTCGAAAAATTTTCCAAAAGATTTCAACGTTTCGAAGCGCTTTTCTACCTTATTATCTCGCTCTAGCTCCGCCCAATGAATTTGATGCATATTCAGAAGGTCATTTTGAGAAGGGGTCAAGCAAAGCGCAAACAAAACAGACGGTAAAATTTCGTTCAGTTGACACATAAGTTATTCGAACGGCGTTCCATTTGCGAACCCGGATTCAGTGACAAATCCCTATTCACACGTTTCGGCTCCATCGTCGAGTTTTTAATTTTGTCGCTGATTGTGCGATATTAATCCGTCACAAGTTTCAAGATAATGTTCACTTTCTCTTTGGTTTGGCTAAAAGGCATTCAAAAAGAAACTTCGGGCTACAGTGAAACTAACTGTGAGTCTATTCTGTATTGAGAACGGTTGTGATAGAAGCCCCGTACTGCGTGTACACAACATGTATGATAAAATTGGCAATACGTACAGTGTTGTGTCAAAGGGTAAACGATATGGATAGGCATAATTTGACGTCATTCATTTCTTGCATTGTGATTGGTAAGCTTGAGATAAGCGCTCGTTTGTCTTTGCATAAGAGTTTAGCCGAAAAAAGTTGATGAAGTTTCTTTATATCGTAACTAACGCTCTAATTAGGGAAATTTCACCGAACAAAATTCTGTCGTGAATGATTTCTACCGGGTTGTTATCAAATGGAAGAGCAAGTTTGAAGATTAACGATGAAGGATATTTTTTTCTTCAAACAGCATAACCTGCTTTAAGAAGTCTTGGATATGACCAGGCTGAGGCTGGAAATCGATCCCCAAATCTTCAGAGCGACAGTCGGATCGTCTACCACTTATCCCGTCCTAAACGCATATAGAGAGATGACCCATATTAACAAGAATAAGCAGTATTAAAACAGTATTAAATGTCTTACCCTGTTCATGTCATAGAATGTCGTCTTCAGGTTGGCGAAAAATGAGGATATCCATCTAGAATTTCCATCCCTGATCGATCTTGTACTAAAATGTACAGCACCAGTTTCCAAATGATATGCTAAACCATAAAAAGAAGAAACCTTTGATCCAACCCGGCAGCAACTATTTCTAAAACAGTTATCAGATGAAACTTTGCTCTGTTTTTGTCTGTTTGGCTCTATCCTTTATAACAAATTCTGGGGGAGGGGACCAATTGTAAAGCATGGACAGACCCAAACAAAGCCACATCGTAACCTTACAATAAATAACTGCAATAGTGACAATCAGTTAATTCATTTTTAGAGGTGATGCCTATATGTGACATGCAAAGTCGTGTTTGGCATAGATTACTTCATCATCGAGTAGTTGAGGAACGGCATTCCTGGGGAATGGAGATACATCTTCATTTCTTAAAATTCTAATTCCTCTCCAAGGACGGGGTTGATGACTGATCTTATATCGGTACTTTTAATGCATTGCGTATCAAAATCCCACTCTCTCTCAATAACGTATCTTCACTTAAATCACAATCAATACCAATTCAACGCATGCTCTTATGCTGTTTTTCTTTTTTTACAGTAATTCCGAGAGCTGTGGATATAAATACCAATGGAAATGAATTTGTTAATGTGAACGAAGGCTACAGTTTTACCTGTACAGCCCTTGGAGTACTGTCACCCAATATATTGAACTTAACATGGAGTATGAGCAATGTTAGATCAATGCCTGTAACAACAAGGACAGCCAGTGCAGACGATACAAATTTACAGGATTTAACTAGCACATTCACATTTTTGCCACAGATGGAAGACGGATTTGTGGAATGCCGTGTTACCGGGTATGTCAATCAAGAGAAAATAGATCAAAATCTCATCACAGATACAGTACAACTTAATGTTCAATGTGAGTAAGCATGTGACTTTTCTCTTTAACCAATCGTTGATCTAAGTGAGCATTTCCGTCGTTCACTCAACCCTCACTATTTCTGTTTATTTCATTTTGGGGGTGTTCCCAGTTGTAGATAATAGTTAAATGATTATTAACAATAATGACGTGTAGTACAGATAGTAGTATTACTTTAGTAAGAAGTCATACACATAAAAATGTCCGTAAAATTACAAAACCAAAAATTAAGAGATACAAAGATATTAAAGAACAGGTGTCGGAAGCTTTTGAAGCATGGTTGAAAGCACGTTTTTATAATTATTATGACGTTGGATCCCTTTAGTGTTTGTTTTGTAAACTTACAGACACTTTTTAAAGGGTATTTTGGCTGCATTTACTTGGTAAGGTATGATACCAGAAATATTGACGCAATGTAGGCATTTCCTGGATACGAGTCTCTAGTAAAAGCCGAATCTGACTTACACCGTTAGACCTTTAGTTAAAATCAGAGCAACATTCTCGCGTTGGTGCTTATGAATAAATGGTCGAGGCCCTCCATTTCGGAACATAACGGACGAGGCAAAGCGTTGTTGTCCATAATTACGTTGAATTCGAATTATATTCTTCATGTTTAGTTTGAGTACAACCGTGGAGTAGACAGGGGTTTCGTGTATGTTTTTAATGTTTTCATCAAGCAAAGGAAACACTCTGCATTGCATGGAACACAGACGAATCAAAGAAATCTCAGTCAACCTTTCCAAAATAAGGAAATAAAGAAAAAGAAAAGAAAAATTCTGTGAATCACGCTGTCTTCTCTATTGATATCTTATGAGTTCCCCAGTCCCCGGAAGAGAAACATTTCCCTTCCAAGTATCTCTCAAGGTATTTCAGTACATAAGTAGATTCAGAGTAGATTCATCGTCATTATTCAACCTATAATCTTGGGATGTAGGTTTTAAAACTAACAACTTACCAATTGCTAAGTTTGACTTGCCAACCTCACAATTTCAGGCGCAAACAAGCATTTATATAGGACAGATGTGGTCCATATATGGCAAATACATATATCCGCCATATGTGGAAATTTATATCTGACCCATATCTGGTCCAGATTTGGAGCTTGCGTCTGGCGCTTACAAAAGTTGGGCGGATATAACTTGATAAATCATAGCGGAATATATCGACCATATAAAATTTGGTATGACCCAAATTTTATATGGAACAGATATGGTGCCCATATGTCCCATATAGGGATTTTATATCCAGGCCATACCTGGACCATCTATGTCTGAACCAAAATGTATTAGTGCACGACCTTTGTGTTAAGCGAATCAGAACCCTTGCTTAGCCAGTATACTTTTTCTAAAGTCCTCCCGACCATGTGGCAAAGGGCCGTTCGGCGTATAATATCAGGACTATGTAAACATCTCTAGCAAAGTTTAATGTCCATTTTATTACATTGACCTAGGTATTTAAAGTTGTTAAATTACCTACTGGTGAAGAACAAAGCTAATTTAAAATTCCTATTTTAAAATTTTAACAGTGCATTTTTGGTTTAATTTACCGTATGGGGCAATATTCCAACATAAATTTTGTTGAAGGTTTTATGATTTTTTACACTTAACTTCCTTGATCATGAGCAAAAGAAAATCAGGGCCCTAAATTCTTGACCAAGCCTACATTGGAAAGTTATTTGCATATGTTAGTATAATATGGCTGAATATGGTTTGTATATTATGATTTTGGTTTGTTGATACTTGTTAAGCTTCCAAAGAAGGGCGTTTGTGTAGGGCTGGTACACAAATTAAACCGAAATGTATTAATATGGTCATATAAAAGTTTATATGCACATCTGGCATGGTGCTTTTAATCAGTAATAACTAGCTTGTTATGGCCTTATAAAACTTCATTCCATATTTGGACAGATTTCACTAAGCTATTTCTGACGTGATATGGCCATACTTTATTTACATATCTGAACTGGCATTTCAGGGAAGCAGCGTCTACCTAAAGCTGGAAAATGAGGAAAATCGAAAATTTGCCATAAAAGTCGAGCCGGCTACAGCCTTTTTGCCAACTGTGGCTCACTGGCTTGTTTTTCCTAGCCCAGAGCTTATGCTCAGTAATAAGCACAGTGACTGTAGGTTCCATTGTTAAGGTCTTTTTGTAGACAGGTACGACCCAGCAAAGAGTCGAATTCTAGACTCTTCGACGCAAAGTTGGACGCTCTGGTCACTTGACCATGTAGTTCCCCATATGCGAGACCAGATCATCGAGTATTACACAGGTCAATAGCATTGTGCTTTTTTGAACTTTTTCATTCGTTATGTTCCGAATTCTCTCCAATGAAATCTTCGTATTTGAAAATATTTATTTTAAGGAAGAAAAGTTTTTGTTGCGCCTCGACCAACTTAATATAGTAATGCTCACACCAAAAGGCTTTTTTACGCCACTTATACAGTGGGGGTTAACATTTTAATAACTTGGGACTAGTGCCGCTAAAACTCATAATCACTTTTACATACCATAAATAATAAATTAACTTTATCTCAGTCAATCTCTTCTTTTCCCTGAAAACGTTTTGCCTCCAGACGCCATCCCATATAATAGCGCTTATCTTGGGTTGGGGCCCGTCTGTTGAAGGATTCTAATATCGATGTATAGTGACCGACTTCAAATATTAACATGAAATAATGTGACGGTATTCGCGGGAAGATACAGCAGACAAGACTAGTGCCTTTCTAATTAAGTTGATAAAAGAAAATCAGAAAAAAGAACCGCTTACTGACTTCAACTAAAGAGACAAGTCAAAACTTAATTTGGACAAGTTTTAGAATCCCACAAAATGAAAACAATAAGGCTACGTATACCGATTTCTTGATTGCACTCAAATTTCTTTGTGATTACCCCACACATTCCCTATTCCTGTCTTCCAGGTTTTTCAAAGTAGTGTTTACTCTAATGGCTAGTTATTCGACAGGGTGTTCCAAAACTGAAAATAAATCTTACTCAAAACATTTGATATCTTTCAAGTTAGATGGAAATTTTGAATATGCCCACGGTATTTCCGCCCTGTAGTAAAGGGCGATTGAAAAGCCTGCATGGCCGTTCGAGACGAGAACTGCAGCTGCAGCCCTCCCTTCCTTCGGTGCCCAGGTCGGGCATAGATTATGCCCTGGTTGCATGGGGATCAGGAGTCGGGCAAAGGGTCGCCCCCCCCCTAGAAAGAGTCTCGTACGGCCTCCTTAAGATGCACCGTATTTGAATTGTACCATACTTAAAACGATGAACTTGGACTTTCACTGCCTTGATTGAATTTATGTACAAAAAAAACCTGAACATGGAATTCAAGTTCATTTGGAAGAGCGAAAAAGATTTGCTTCGGAAAGCGCACATTGCCAACAACTCATATTAGCGTTTGGAATCAGAAAATAAAGTACCAATGTCATCTGAAGACAGATGAGTAGGAGAAGGGGCCGGGGCTAACCGCCCAGTCCAAAATGCGGAGGGTAAAAGCATACGTCTTCCCCCTTAATCCAAGGACGAAAATCCATTATTTGTTCCTTGTGTAGAAATGTGACAACTCATATTCTTTCCTAAAATTCACCCAATATTCTTCACCAAATTACATTCTTAAAACCGCAAAATACCCAAAACTTTCCCCTCCCCGGGACGGTGCTCCGAAACAAGGTCCCACCTCCCTTCTCCAACCTCGAATTGCTTCTAACGCCTGTGCTTGAAAGAGTAACGTAGTACATTGCATTGGTTTGCATTGTCGCGGTACTAGATAGTTCTGTGCGAACTTCCCGACCCTTTCAATCCATCTCAACCAAGGCGATTATCATTTTGTCTTCGTAGTAACAGAGACATATTCTCCAAGCATCAAAAGAGGAAGACTAAGCATATTTTCCTTAGTTCTTTTCTACCACTTGACACTGACTACACAATAAAGTTAAACAAACAGATATAAGAACTAACACGACAAGAGAATACCATGAACGGTCTCAGTCAAACAATGCAGGCCGGATACGTAAATGTTTATTGGTCCTCTCAATCAAAGATCAAGTTACAAGGTAAGCTACACACAAGGTAACAAAGCCAAAGTTCAGTGCTCAAGTTGCCATAAACATAGGTGAAAGAATTTTTAGATGAAAATCCCCTATTCCTGTTTAAAAAATGTACTACTGCTAACATGTACAATTAAATACTTTGATTAAAATTCTTTGAATACTTGAAAAAACATAAAAAAGTTCAAAGAATATTGTTAAAGATGTCTAAATTTGTAGATAGTTCCTATTTTCAGGACAATCATGCGTACCACAGCTACCCCCAACCTTTCTTCGATAAAGTTTTGTACAGTACAGGAGAAGTATTACGTGATTTACGGCTTATCTCGAGTTACTAATTCCAAACCACGGAGTGAGAAATGCGAAAGGAAAAAAATTGCGTAAGATTTGATGTCTTATTCGTTTTTTGGGACTATTCTAATACCGTTTTGAAAGTTTAAGGTATTATGTTGCAGGTAAAATTTCCGGAGAAAACATCTGTGTCGAGATTGAAGGTCTTTGATAGAAAATGGTGGAAAATATTTGGGTTTAAATGAAGCCTCACTTAGACGGAGGAAGTTTATCTGTGCAGAGCGTGACTTATGTGTTACCGCATTAACCCCTATGTAGTGCTACTTCAGTTATCCCCATTTCCAAATGCAGTGTGTTCAGTACGATCGCCTTGGCATGCATTTTTCCATATGGAACTTGGGAGAAGATGCCATAAGTATGCTAATCGTAACGTTAATAAAGTCGATTTGACAGGTTCATAATCTGGAAGTAGGAAACACGTCATTTTTACTGACAGTTCCTTTAGTCAGATGTGCAGCAGTGAAGGCGTTTCAATTATGGATGACGTTGAGCAGCACTGTAGTAGTATCTCAGTAACATTAAGAAAATCCTTCCTACAATTAAAATGGGGGCCGTACATGACACAACTGTAGGCCATTAGGCTGAATATACTTTGTATGGTATGATACTGAATTTAAGTCATGGTCTTCACTCGAGCATTGCCGATTCTCGCATTTAAAAATATTTATCCTAACACCAAAGTCTGTATAGGCCAGATATGAAATTCAATATAACGGCTAGGTATGGATTTCATAACTATGTGGGCCTTATATGATGCAGGTATGGGATTTATATTTGGGCCAGATGAAATATTGGGCAGTTATAACTCAGATCTTTGCCGGAACCAGATCAGAGTCAAATATGGCCAGATACAGTTTTATCTGGATTAAGTCTTGATATGGAACAGATAAAAAATTCATCTGGACCAGATATGGCCCTTATATGAGCAGAAAAGATTTCTATATACAAATTCCATATTTTCACCGGATTTGGAATTTTTATCAGATCTGTGTGAAGCAAGTCTTTACATAAAACAGACAAAATCTCAACCGGACCAGATCTGCTGTAGTTGTTAATTGTATGTGTGACTTATAGACAACAGTCCTCATGGCGACATTGAACACCTTTTCTAAAGTTCTAGCGACTCTCTGGCAAAGCGGCGTTCGACAAATTCAAACTATGAAACTGCTTCCCAATAAGTCCCAGCAAAATACGTGAAAGAGCTCCATGGGGGATTTACTGTAGGTTTGTGGTTGAATAATCTCAAGTACATCAATTTGACTAACTTCTTAACAATGAACCTCGAACCCTTGAACCCTGGAAAATGATTGATATTTCCTATTTTATGCAATCACAGTTGTGCTGGTTTTATATTTTAATCCCCACCATCACGTATAAACAGTAAATTTTCTGTATTGCGTAGTGAGTATTTAAATGTCGTTTTTCTAAATCCCGAAAAATTAAATCATGAAAAATACAATTTGATACAACTTTTAAATTTCCCCGAATATGCAAATCATTTTTATAAGTCCTCTAAGTATACTATGATATGAACAAAAGTGTAGCCACCAGATAACTGCAATGTCTGGGGTGGTGACGCTGTATCCAAAACATATCTTAACTCGTAACAAGCATAATCGAAGAATCAAACAAAAATAAACCAACAAAATGCTCATTGGCATAACTAGCTAGTCCTGGGTATTACGTTAAACTGCATCTAGGTGAGGTGAGGAGGTGTTTGGCGAGTAGTTCGTACCCTACTATCGCCAATTTCTCATCCTACGACTGGCGGGTCGTCGGCGCCACAAAACCCAGCAAACCCATCCATGATTGTCCACGTGTGGACTGGGGGTTGCAGAATTTGCCCATGGTATTTCCTGCCAGTCATGAGAGGCGGCTTAATGGAATCCCAATTTGAACTTGGATCATAATTGAAAAGAAATTTTAGCTATGAACATTTTATCGAGTTGACTGACACACTTTCGAGTTGGTGTGTTGTTAAATCTCATCTAACTTACTAACTTCAGATCTAGCGCATCAATTTATTTCGCTCGATTTGGCTGTATAAAACTTTTCAACATATCTGGACAGATATTTCATCAAATTACATCTGGCTTGATAGGACCAGATAAAACTTTATTCGCATATGTGGGATTGTATTGCATCAATTTATAGGAAGCTTGATATAGTCCATATAAGAGGTAATAAAAGCCATCAAGGCACCTATATCTGATTGTATATGTCTAGATTGACATGGCCATATAAAGACAGCATTTAGCCATTTATAGCCAGATATCAATCCATACCTGGATTTAGTGCAAGGGTATCCTGCCGTTGCAAGCCCCTCTAAGCCCCCCCCCCCCTCACAAAAGCCCAAACAAATATGTGCCTGCAACAATGCATCTGTGACATAATTTTATTTCGTTACAAAATTAATTTGATTGCCGTATAAGTGAAATTTCCAGTAGTGAAAAGCGAAAATGTTCAGTAAGTGTTAGTTATCGTGTTCATAGGAGGTATTGAAGAAATTCTTCTGAAATCATCATCTGAACTTACTTTCTACGCAGATCCACCAATCTGTAGATTAGAATTAAGTAATGGAGAGGTTCGGGATGATGGTTGTTCTGTTCGGATGGCATGTACATGTGATGCAAATCCAGAGGTGACATCAGGCGGATACTCATACTTCAACGGGAACGATGCTATTGAAGGAGACGATGGTACAACAACAGCAAATGTTGGACTGGACACTAAAGCACAATTTTCGTGCAGAGGAAGTAACGTCGTAGGTACCGGGGACCGGTCGTCGACTATACCCTACATGTGTTCAAGTAATTTTATATTCGATTAACGTTCCGTTTTAAAAATTCCATTTTTAAATTTCGTATCACACAAACGTGACATAAGGACCAATGCATTCATTACATACGTCTGGTTGTATTAACCCTTATAAGTTTCTGCTTATCAAAATATTCAGCCCCATTTCCCTAACTATACTGGTACAAACTTTGGTGACTTTAAAATACATTAACTCAGTTCCGAAGACTTTAAGGTAATTTGTGATCATATTTAAGTATCGGTGTGTTTATAAAAGTCGTCTCTTTATGACATATTATGCAGTTTAAAAGGTTGTTCTCAGGGTTACACTGGTACCAACACTTTTATATTAAGAGATAGTAATTCAAGTTGTCTTTGTGAAACGAAAAGAAAGGGCATCAAAGTTTGACTTGTCAATATATAGTCAAAACGGCTACCCCAAAATACTGCATTAAAAGGTTTTCCACTGTTTCTCTTCTCTGAGGTGATGTTAATGACAGAAAAATCGGTCAAAATGTGACCCCAGGCAAGGGGTTAAACGGGTCAAATCCAAAATGCCTAAAATCCTAAAAGCGTTATGTTACCAAGAGTCGATCGCTTCAGAAATAATGAACATTAAGCACGTGTCATATATACATATGAACCGACTCAAGGTACCGACCTACTCAAGATACGCTATAGAATACTAGTACAATTATACTACGACAGTGCCGCAGGATGATTAGACCAGATGGTTCAGTGAGGCATGGAGGATAGGCTAATTCGTTTCGTTAATTTGTTTTTCTACATCATCAAAATGTATGGATACACAAACGTAATGAATACAGTACATACGTAACACTGAAGTAGATGGAAGTAAAACTTAAAAACCCTGAGGGGCTTGTCGAGAGTTCTACTGCCCAAAACAACAAAAGAAAGTTACCTTAAGTAGTTGTGTAGCAAACACAAATAAGCAAAAAGAAAAAGAAAGAAGGACAGAAAATTAAAAAAAAAAAACTAAAGGGAAAGGTAATGAATAAGAATACAAGACCAGAACTAACCCTTACAAAACCCCTCTTAACAACCCGGCCCCCTCCCCCGGCCCCCCTCCCACCCATGAAAGCCCTAGGCTTCCCACAAACAAAATGCGCATAGTGACAAAAACATGTATGATGCATGCACTTGAACAGTATGAAAAGTCAACCATGAAGTTTTAACCTTATAAAAAATGATGATGAAGACAACTAAAAAATTAGTACAAAGCTATGGAGTACTGGGTGAAACCTCTTCGAAAAGAATTTATACTTGGCCTGTTAATTAATGAATTACGTAATGAGTTCCACAGTTTTATAGCTTTGGGTCAACTGTGAGGATGAGGTACGGATAACAATAGTATGCAGGAGAAGAGACTGACGAGTAAAATAGCTGTGGAATGAAAAATTTTGAAAATGATTTCGGTAAAAGGCTGTGCATGAAACGATAGGTGAAAGAAGCAATGTTGAGGTTGGTCATATCGAACAGTTTCAACGGATTAAGAGATTTATACAACTCGCTGGTGTGATCACGGGGTCCGGACAAAGAAATATAACGAACAACTCTCTTTTGCAAAAGAATGTAGGAGGCTTTTGTACATGACCAAACTGTAGAACAATATATTAGATGAGGATACACAAGAGTAAGGTAAATTGTACGGAGAATACCCCTTGGCAGCAAATGTCTTAATCTACCAATTACTCCGATTCCTCTGGCAATTTTTGAAGAAATATGATTGATGTACTCCTGGCAGGTGAGCTTGCAATCAATAATGACACCGAGAAATTTTACACTTTTTGATGGATCAAGCTTTTGCCCATTTATGGAGATATGGAATACATGATGATGATAATTAAGGCTGTGACAATGAGTACGTTTGGTAAGGGTGCACAACCTCCCCGTGACCATACAAAATTACCTGTGGGCACTCTTTTGGGGTTAAAACATCCTGCTTTAACGCTCCTCTGCAGGACATATTCTCAATATAGTGGCCGATGCAAATGGGAGGCCTGGATATTCTATCAAACATCACCGACGCAAACTGTTAGTGAAACTTTGGCAGTGTTTGTTGCTTAGCGTTACATGACAGGATGCTACAATAAATGTTATCCAAATTGGCAAACAACCGCCACCTGGAATATGGGATTAATAACCGATGCCCAAACTATGTCATGCTCACTACAGTGGTTTGGCCACAAAAGAAATAGTCGGAATGGACACTACGTTTAAAACCCCAGTAAATTTGGCCCCGTCATTTATGACATCTTATAATTTTCAAATGACAGCTGGCAGACAACCATCATTTTGGATGAAGGGGAAGATATCATTCTTAAAAAATGTTGAGCTCACTTCGGAGGAATTTCCACATTAGAAATAGTCAACATGGACAACTTGTTTATCACTCATGTAAAACATTTTGCACCAGATGTAAGACATTTTAGATTTTCCAAAGTGGGGATACCCGACGAACACCACCTTAGATGTAGGAAAGAAAAAATATTTCAGCTACGTCAAACTCACTCCAGTTGATTTTTCACATTTCGAATAGTCAAACTGGAGAAGAAATTCATCATTCCAGTGTATGTGGTGCCAATTATATAACATTTTACCATTTTCAAAAAGACAGCTGACATCTATTTGGAATTTTTCTTTCAAACCACTTTTTACCCCGTCGAATAAACACACACACACACTCATATACATATACATATATAACATATATGTATATATATATATATATATATATATACATATATATATATATATATATATATATATATATATATATATATATATATATATATATATATATATATATATATATATATATATATATATATATATATATATATATCACGCTAATTTCCACCCTAGGGGGGAAATTGTTATATCTGCGCGTACAAAGGTCGAAAAAATAACAAATGAATTACATAAGAAAAAGTGTTCGCCTTAACGTCTAAAAATATAAACAACGTAATTTCAATGGCCAGCCATCCATTCGTGTTAACAGCTAGGTGCCCGTAAATTTGACAACTTTGAAGTAATTGCATCTACTTTGTGAATCTAGGAGGGCGCCCTTGTCCGTTTACGTATTCCTATAGAAAAAGTGTGTAGAAACGTTACGGCGAAACTTATATTTCGCCCCCAAAAATTTTTCCCCTTAAGGTCGACTTTTCAACAACAACTTTCCCCCTAAGTGCCGAATTAGTGAAATATATATATATATATATATATATATATATATATATATATATATATATATATATATTTATATGTATATATATATATATATATATATATATATACATATATATATATATACATATATATATATATATAGAGAGAGAGAGAGAGAGAGAGAGAGAGAGAGAGAGAGAGAGTGAGAGAGAGAGAGAGAGAGAGAGAGAGAGAGAGAGAGAGAGGGGGGGGAGAGAGAGAGAGAGAGAGAGAGAGAGCAATAAGTCCAAACAGGAACATCACCAGAACACTCAATATAAAACCATAAATGAAAAAACAAGACAACTTGTAGTTTTAGTTTCAGGAATCTATTTCAAATTTTCAGCAACACAGTGCCTTTCTCAAGAAAACAACCCAAAATGACAAAAAGACTCCACCACTCTCTAACCAAATAGACATAAAAAGCAAGGAATAAGAGAAGAATAGAAAATTACTAGACCGGAACTAAATAAGGTACCACTTTTACATACACAGAAGCGTTGCACTGGACGAGCACGAAAACAAAGAAGAAAAGAAAGCTGAAACACCGGCCAGCAGCGAGAAAACGGGAATTAAAGAAACTCGTATTAGACAGCACGAGAGGGCCGTCTCCTCGGCTTTCTGTTCTGGCTGTCAAAGCCATCACTAGAGTTAAGACCATCAGGCCATATTGTACCCAGTTTGTTCCACTTCCATAATCTCTCAATAGAGCCAAGTTTTCTGCGTGCCTTATCCAAGACAAGTTTCCTAGAACTAACGGACATATCCGGGGGGAAAGTAGGGGGCGCCATGGATTGTAAAATTATTAACTTAAACTCATTAGGTGAGTGTTCCGACAGATGAGAGTACAGTCTAAAACAACCCTTCATGAAATCATTACCCTCCCCATCACCCCCTAACCTAACCCTGTTCCTAAGGGCACAACGATGATTAGCCATACGTTCTTTAAGATTTGTTGTCATCCCCACATATTGCATCCCACATTCTGGACATAAAATACAATAAACCACCCAAGTAGCCGTACAATTGACATTAGCAGCCTTCACTTTATAAACTCTACCCCTTGACTTACTGGTAACCTTATTGGTGTTCACAAGGCTCTTGCATAATATGCAATTCCTATCACAGTAATTACTGGGACCAAAATTAGTATCCTTTGAGTTAACCTTTGCCCCGACCAGTAAACGACCCAAATTTGGAGGCTGACTAAGGATAGTAATGGTCTATGTGGCATCGCCTCTTTCATAACCGGAGAAAGATGCAATAACGACTGGTGTCGTACGAGAATCTCTTGGATATTAGGCAGCCCCGGGTGATATTCAACCACAAGAGGTACGCGAAGTGAGGACGCTTCCTCTTGATCGTGTGACTGAGAACAATCTCTGAGAGCACGATTAATTGCCGCTTTAACCTTACGCTTAGAATGACCACGTTTATTTAAAGCAACAGCAAGCTCAGCACACCTTCGTTCAACAAGTTCGGGTGAAGAACAAATAGAATTAATACGTTTAGCCAGGCTATAGGCAATAGGATGTTTATCGCAAACCAACTGATACCATGCGTTATCTTCCTTCTGATAGTTGCCATCCGGGTCACGTTAAGCGGAGTATTGCCTATAGCCTGACTAAACGTTTTAATTCTATTTGTTCTTCACCCGAACTTGTTGAACTTGTTGAACGCTGTTTTTCATTTATAGTTTTATATATATATATATATATATATATATATATATATATATATATATATATATATATATATATATATTATATATATATATATATAAATATATATATAAATCAAATTGGTAAAGCTGGAAAATCTGGCTGAGGTGAAAAAACGATGTTGACTCCACCGGGATTCGAACTCGGGACCTCCCGCTTTCTAGTGCGGACGCTCTAACCACTGAGCCATGAAGCCAAGTTGGTTTGGCCTTTGTTCAAATAACAGATGAAGCAACTCGCAATGCACCTCCTGAGCAGGCGCCTAATTTTTTGGAACAGCACTAGTTCTCGTTTGACGCAAGCCCTAACCAAAGATCAAAGTTGATGCCATCCAGCTGAACACAATTGTTTATTCGCCAGCGGATCTCCGAAGAGATACAGAAACCTGTGAAAGCAGAGATGAAGTGAAAATAAACGCTGACGACAACTGCGTGGAATATATAAATCAAATTGGTAAAGCTGAAAAATCTGGCTGAGGTGAAAAACGATGTTGACTCCACCGGGATTCGAACTCGGGACCTCCCGCTTTCTAGTGCGGACGCTCTAACCACTGAGCCATGAAGCCAAGTTGGTTTGGCCTTTGTTCAAATAACAGATGAAGCAACTCGCAATGCACCTCCTGAGCAGGCGCCTAATTTTTTGGAACAGCACTAGTTCTCGTTTGACGCAAGCCCTAACCAAAGATCAAAGTTGATGCCATCCAGCTGAACACAATTGTTTATTCGCCAGCGGATCTCCGAAGAGATACAGAAACCTGTGAAAGCAGAGATGAAGTGAAAATAAACGCTGACGACAACTGCGTGGAATATATAAATCAAATTGGTAAAGCTGGAAAATCTGGCTGAGGTGAAAAAACGATATTGACTCCACCGGGATTCGAACTCGGGACCTCCCGCTTTCTAGTGCGGACGCTCTAACCACTGAGCCATGAAGCCAAGTTGGTTTGGCCTTTGTTCAAATAACAGATGAAGCAACTCGCAATGCACCTCCTGAGCAGGCGCCTAATTTTTTGGAACAGCACTAGTTCTCGTTTGACGCAAGCCCTAACCAAAGATCAAAGTTGATGCCATCCAGCTGAACACAATTGTTTATTCGCCAGCGGATCTCCGAAGAGATACAGAAACCTGTGAAAGCAGGTATATATTTATATATATATATATATATATATATATATATATATATATATATATATATATATATATATATATATATATATATATATATATATATATATATATATATATATATATATATATATATATATATGTTTATAAATATATATATACAAACATGACGGAGAAACTGTAAAACAACGGTGCTACAGAAGTGACAGGCTGGATCTCCGAGGACATACAAGTAGCGGAAGGCTAGAATTTAGATAAATTAAACAGCCAAATGGTTTAAAGTAGAGCTTTCGAGGAATTCTACCCCTTTATCAATACTAGGTCAAAGAATGACAAGGAGTGAGAAATTTTGGAAGCTTTTAAAGGTGTAGACAATGGTCTCACCTTTATTGACCGGGAGGGTCTGACCGGATTACTCGGGTGTAACCCATCAACGCTAGGGAAATCCTCTCCAAGGCAATTATTGAAATTGTTAGACCGGAGAGGCCTAATCGGATTATTTGGGTTTGTATCATCAGCAAGCTGGTAAGTCGCTCCTGATGTTTAAGCCGAAAGGCGATGTGGGTTTGAGATTGAGTTCCCGGAGTTTCCTTTAGCTTTTCTGGCTTTGTCGGTCCATGTATCGTTTTGGTCGATAGCAATGACCCGTAAATTTTTGATAGAATGATGAGGCAAATTGAAATGGTTAGCAACAGGTTGTTCAACCATTTTGGTTTTAATTGCTGACCTGTGCTGTGTCATTCTCATTCGAAGAGTATTTTTAGATTCTCCGACATACTCCACACCACATAAATTGCAGTATATGAGATAAATGACATTTTTTTGAAAGAAAATTAATTTCTTGTCTAATTTGGAAGGTGCGTGCATTCTGATTGCTCTGGAAGCCTTTTGTGGAATCAACCAGGGCGCACGTCTTGCAGTTGGAAGGGCAAGGTGAACAACCAAAATTTTCGTTGTTTTCCTTGACTGAGGCTTTGTCCTGGAATTTTGCCCGAACCAAAATGTCCCGTAAATTTGAGGGCCGCTTGAAGGCAACAAGGGCGGTTGGGGAAAGATAGACCTTAAGCGATCGGTACTCTGAAGTGTGGGCATATGCTTTTTCATGAATTTGGCTAGTGGTGGTTGACCGGGATGGTACTCAGTTACCTATGGCACTCTGTCGGAATTGCGCTGACGAGTTTTGTACGTCAGAGTTTGCGAGCGAGGGGTTTCTTTTGCCTTTTTGATAGCATTTTCAATTGAACCCCGAAAATACTGCCGGTTATGTAGGTAACCAGATAGTTCCTTTGCCTGAATGTTTAAATCTGTTTCAGAGTGAGTGAGAATCCTCCAGAAAGGTAAAACCTGATGGTAGATAAAAGGGGCTGGAAGGAGCCCCTTTTATCTACCATCAGATTTTACCTTTCTGGATGATTCTCACTGCTCCTGTGCAGCAATTTTACAGCTGGTTTTAAGCTTCTTATCATTTTTTTCTCTTTTTACTTTTGTTGTTTATTCTCCAGTTATTTTAAGCTTTATTCTTAACAGGGCTAAGTTTGTGTTGGTTGCTTTTATCCTTTGTTCGTTTTGCTGGTCTTTAAGTAATTTTATTTGAACGCATTTAATTTCGCTTCATTCGAGCCGAGGAAGGCTGAATAGAATAGCCGAAAGCTTCTCGAATCACGGTGTCTTTTTATCATTGTATGTGCAGTTGCAATTCTAGTTTTACTTTTATATATATATATATATATATATATATATATATATATATATATATATATATATATATATATATATATATATATATATATATATATATATATATATATATATATATATATATATATATATATATATATATATATATATATATATATATATAACAGTTTGCAGAAAACTCCACGACGTTTCGGGTATAACCTCTGTAGGTGGCAAAAACCAAACTGAACAACAAACAGTAAAAATTGGACACGGCATACATCAAATCCCAAACGGTCAGTGTAAAAGCAGAACCGGACGAAAGTGAGAGTTTTTAAACATGAGGGCGAAACACAAAAGAAAACAGAAAAAGAGGGTCCTGGATTAAAAGGTACATACTAAAATTGCACGCGGTCGGAAAAGTAAAAAAAGAAAATGAAAAAGGAACACAGGAAAAAAAAAGAGAATGAACGGATAGGTAAAAGAAAAAAAGAGTTAAAAACTATCCGGTGGCTGCATTTCAAGCCCCTTCACCTTGTTCAATACAGCAATTTACCGTTAAGGCAGCCGTAATGTGCCGAGGCTCTGACCGTGGCCGCATAATTCCTGAAAACCGACTCATCATTAGGGAAGGTACTCTCGCTGCACACGGCCTTAAATTTCAGAATTGACCTTTTGTAATATCCACCTTCATTGGACCCAATTTTTAACTCTTTTTACAGTGGGCATACCTAGTGCTGCACATAAACTGTAGTACTGTTAAGGCTTATAGAGTATACAGTAAGCAGAGTGCATGGAGGCCGCAAGATGTATTCAGGATTTAATAAGACTGAAAACATTCACCAGAAAAGAAGTTGCAAGTGTAAAATGTTGTATTACATGTAACATTTTCGTTATAAGTATCTTAAGGGGAGCGCTTTCAATGCGCAGCAATATCATTTTCTTTATGAACTGAAGACGACAGGTGCTTGGCCATATCAACTTTGATGGACTATTCGTTTGAAAGCTGTTAGAATCTGTTGTACATTGGAAAGAGCATGGACTAATGAATGTAACGGCTTTGTGTGAAAAGCATGGGAAACTAAATTTGGATGTGGAAATATAGGACCAAACTATGCATACTTACAAATTGAATATGGTGCTATAAACTGTTCCAAATAAGACTACAGTGTACATGATAATCAGGGATAAATATTTCCATGTTTGCACCTATTATGTTAAACACGATGAAAGGAGAAATTTAGGATATGGCCATACATGTTCTTTAGCTCTTAACTTCATCTAAAGGGACCATTGAAATCTCTGGTCAACGAGTGATGATGACAATTTTACAGACGGTATATGTATGTCAATTCAGGAAAAAATCACATGTAATCCCCAAGGGAACATTCCCTCAAAGTAATATTCCCACTGGAATGTATTGCCCGCTGGAATTATCCCTCCCCACTTGGTTTTTATGGGAAATTCTATGTACAACTTTTTGTAGGGACTGACCGTGAGTTAGTGTATATTGTAAACATACAGAGAAAAATGGGTCAATGAAGAACAAAAAGTACAGCAGAATGGTATCCGCTAGACTGTTCTCATGTCAAGACGAATTGACTAGGTACAAAAGGCACAAATTAGCTAGATTGTAAATATTAATTTTTTTTGTTTGGGGAAGGGGGTGTGGGGGGTATCACAACGTGGCTGGTATGTAGGTCACGGTACGTGTGTCAGGCTTTAGAAGCAGAATCATGAGTTTCATCTCAACTAGAGTCTGCAAAATGTGCCCTTTCAGCTGTATTTATTTTGTTTCATTTTTCTTTTAATTGTATTCACTTAATTCCTTCCTTTGGGCTGTTCGTGAAGGTCGATTTGTGGGAAGAATGGCATATCTTCGACCGTTTACCACATTTTTCCCAATTGTTTTTGTGATCTAAAGGTAAACATTTTGTTACTTAAAAACCATATGTAGGTTACTAAAGGAAAAATACATCAATTTTGGGAGTTGCATATTAAAAATATACACCAAATTACCAACCCTTTCGTTTAATTCAAAAATTATAACGTCAAGTTCCATGGTGCTTCGTTCTTTGACATCGTCTCAGACGTTTTAGACTTTTAGTCTAAGAAATTTTTAACAGTTTGGGTAAATATTTCGGCCCGTTTTTCATGCAAAATTTCCTCTGGTTGTTTACACTCAATGCTTATGTTGCACTGGGGAAGTCACGGTAGGGGTGGGTCAATTTGCCCCCAAAGACTGTAATTCGCATAAGATGAAATGAGTTTTCGACGGAGCAATGTTTCTATTTTAACACGTTTATCACAAATAGTTTCAAAAGTCTACCGTTTCTCACAATTTTTTCCATTCGAATTTTTCCCGCTCTACTTACTGTACGATTCCAACCATTTCTACTGCCAAGTTGTATCTTACATTTAATGTGTGGCAAATATGATTGATTTGGACTTGAATTAACATTCTAAAGCAGTTTTTTTACTCATACTTGCTCAGGTACAAGCACAATTAGTTGGATAACAGCTGACAAAAAGACAGATACTGGTACGTGGTTTCCGATTTGTTAGTAAGTTGTGTATTTTGCTGATCTAAAACGTGAATTATTCATCTGATATCTCGGTCAAAATAGTTTCACACACTGAACGTTGGAAACAAAGTAAATAGCTAAGTTTACTTGGTCGCACTTACAGAGTATTTTCTGGTGGTAGATATGTACCTGCATTCAAGGGCGTATATCTGGAGTGAGGATTTGGGAAGCAAATCTTTCCGAACCGCCGGAACCTTATAGTTTGTCCCTGACCATACTTATGTATAAAGGCTATACACGCACACGAACACGAGCACCCACCCACTACACACACACAAACAAAATCGAATTCACACTCACATTGACACGCATATACACAAAACTGATAGATGGTACATTTAATTCAGTAATATTGTTTTCAAATAGGCTCAAGCTGACGTTTTCTAGAAGTCCGACAAGCATGTAGTTCTGTACCCTCAGTGGCGTAGCTAGACAGTTTTACGATTTTTATTCATTCATTTATTCTTACTAATTTTTTTTTTTGCTTCAATACCACATCACGAGGAAGTATTATCAGTCACTATTTTGGCAAATATTTTAAACTATGCTGCTTTTATTGCAACTTACTTTGGATCCTGTAAAAGCTTACTTTGGGTTTCCTGTAAAAAATGATGTCTTATGGGATTACTGAAGAATCTGCGTTTCTTATTGGCTAATCTGAGACTGTACGGCGACCGATAATTTCACGCATGAGGCATACGAACTGAGACTCTGCGGCGATATTTTAAAAGTAAAGTGCTTAATTTGGAGAAAATTTGGAACTTAATTAAGAAAAGCTCATGGAATAGCACTGTAGTTAATGGTGTCGCTTGATGGTCTGTTTCACATAGGAGAAATCTCCGATTTATTCAACTCCACAGCTTGTAAACATTTACGAAACTGATTAATGGGCAAGCACTACTGGATTATTACAATTTGTTTAGTGAAAATTTTGCTAAGAAAAAAAAAAATAAATACAAGTATTAAGCATTTGTTGAAGAGAGATCGGAATTTTTATGAAAGAGAATATGAAAGAGAATTTGGAAAACTACACTGTAGTTGACTGAGGCCACAAATGTTTTTTCTGCTTGTTATTTCGCCCAAATATTTTCTTTGGTGAGGTGATTGCCCCCTCTCATCCCTAGGATAGACGCCCCTGTTCGAAGAATGATCTCAAGTTCTGAAGTATAGTCTTATATTTCAAGGAAAGGGCTTAAAGAGGAGTAGAAGTCTAGGCAAACCTTTCGTTTTTTGTAATTTCTTGCATTGTACTAAAGAATCACGACCTATTTGAACGAGTTCGAATAATTTACATTACTAAAATTAATAGTTCACGAGTGTGCTTATCTTGTTTTCGAGATGGCAATGGCCGTAGGTCTAATATTTCCTGCTTTTTGTTATAAACATTGTGCACAGATTCGTTCTTGTTACATACACTCTTAGTTGTATATAGCTGTACCAAGAACACGATGGATTTAGTTTTGCAGCAACCGTGCAGGCAGGTGTTGAAGGTTTGCTGCAACTGATTCCGTTATTTCTTCGATGGTAGATCGCACCAAATTTCAGATAAAGTCAGTGAATTAAAGCAATGATTATAAGTGGAGTTGTGCAACCATACTACATTTACGAAATTTCCTTTTCGTTTTTTAGATTGCTCCCAGAGATCAGAACAGGCACTAATTGCAATATGTTGTGTTGAATGTGCTATTATAATTGGGATGGTGGTTGGAATTGGTTTCATGTACACAACCAGGAGAGGTTAGTCAGATTAAACTTTAAGCTTAGAAATGCAACCTTGAGAAAATAAAACTACAATTGAAATTATCGAACGAAACTGTGTTTCGAATCAAGGACTTCCAGTGTCTTGGTAAGTTCAATATCTGCTTTCAATGTAATTCTGCATAAAATATTGTCATTGAAATTTCCTTGATGTATAAATTTATATATGTATATCTGATAACGCACTCTCCTTTTTCATGTTGTCTCTTTTATAAATATAGTTTTCATGTATCAATATTTTAATTGATCCTAAACTAGGTTGGAGAAAAGAAGGCAGACAATCGTAAGTATGTCACACAGTAGTTTGACATTCAAAGTATCTACATTTTTTTCTTAATTCACCATAATGTGAGTAACAAGAGCATATGCGGGCATTCTTAAAAAAACGGATATCATGAACTTTTATTGGAAGAAGTAACTGTAAACGTAAACTCAATAGTTTATGTCTTGGGCAATCCTTTAATAGTTATTACGACGATAACGGTAGGAACGATTTATTGCTTTCATTATTTATTTCATCAAAGGACAGCTGAAATACTTATTTTTACAGTTTGAGTAAAAATATGTCATTCTTGCTTTTAATTAATTATCAAAGGTGGTCATTGCTGAAAAGATTTAAATGTTTCTGAATTTCTTCAGTGTTTCAACACAACTTCACAACTCGACAGATAGAACAAATCCAGGTAAGATACAAATCATAATCATTCTTGTAAAACTGGCACCATGTATTGCATTTTAGGTCGAAAACTTTAGATAAGTTCATTCATTTTTTGTAGAAATAACATCTTTACAAATATTGTTCTGTTTTGACTGGTAAAAAGTTGAAAAGGGTTAATGTGATAACTTGTTTCTGTATTAATGTAGGCACGCTTTTCAAAACTAACTCCTATCGATTTTATCGTAGCATACATGGATCTTCAGCCTACAAATAACACATCTCCCAACTTTGTTAACATTGACGTGACATATGAGAAATTGAATCTACTAGATCTTCTTCCGGGGAAGGGATTCATTAATTATCGAAGAGCGCAAATGATTTCAACCCATAAAAGGACAGAAATAGTAGTAAAAACAGTTTCAGGTAATTTATAAATCTATTTCTATTTTAGTGACTAATAAATCCTTCTCAGAGGTTCTCTGTTCGTTTCTATAACCTCTACGTGTAGAAATAATTCATGTTTATTTTTGATTTAATTAATTCAATATTTTAAAATTTAAATAATGTACTTTTATTACTTACATTTTGCTTAGAAATGCCATTTGTGTACGTATAAAACTGATTTTAGTTTCTTACACGCTCACACAGCACAAACTGGCACCCAGTGCCTTATCGCAACTTAAGAACAGTAGGCTACCGTATCAGCGATGAGGAAGTCATCCGAATTCCTTTTTAAACGTGCAATCATGTGGCTCGTGATTGCCAGGAGGGAGGATGCGGGAATTCGGGTACCCGCGTGACACAAGTCTTAGCACAATGACGGTTCCGCAAAACGCACACTCCATGCCTTATCGCAAAATGAGAACAATTCCCGGGGAGGAAGTAATCGGGATTCCCTTCTACAGATAAGCGCATGCAACTTGTGAGTATTTACGAGCTCTGTATACGCAAGAAACGACGTGCGAAACTCGAATCTCCGAAATTGACCCTTGTCTGCCAAGGTAGTGTTTGCCGTGCAAACAAGCAACCCCACCCGCGTTCGCAAGCTTTCTGGTCATGAATTGCTATTAAATAACATTCCTTGAATCGTTTTAAAATTTAAGTATTAAGAAGTAATGTATCATTTTTTTTTTATTTACTATCATAATTGGCGAAGACGATTCTCCTGCTAGACTAGCGGCACTCCAAGCAGATGAGGTACGAATGCTCTCGGCCCTTACATCGAATGTAAGCATCGTTCAGTTTCTTGGACGTTGTAATAAAGGTACTTAAACTTTTTCAAAGTAAAGTTAATTTAATAACAAAACAGCTTTCATTAGGCGACATATTACAAGTTTTTCCCTTTCAACATATGTAAAACTCAATACTCACCAAAATCATTTTTTTTTTAACCTTAACAGTTCCTAATTTGCTATGCTACGAGTTCGTAAATGGAACTAAATTGGGGAACTACTTGAAGGAAAATTATCAGTCAAGCAAAATTCACCAATACGGTAACACCAAGCAGAAACGCCTTTATGTTGCAGAACAGGGATCTGTGGAAAACTTGCCAAAGATTGCTCTGCAGATTTCACGTGGTATGAAATATTTAACAGCACAAAAGGTGAGAAATTTAACAATTGCATTAAGGCATTTCTTATATTCCTTGATGAGGGTAAGTTTTTTATCATTGAAGTGCAATTTGTATTCTCTGTTTTAATTTGCTGTAACTAAATTTCCTCCACAGTTTCTCCATCCTGGTCTTCGTTCGGAAAAAATAATCATCGATGTATCAGGTCAATGCAAGCTGTACGATTTTGTGTCAAAAGATAATGCTAAAGATATTATGGCAATAATGTGGAACAAGGTAATGGTAACGTCTGAATAAAGTACACAGTTCATTTTTAGATTAAAGCGTGGCACTGCAAATGATTTTAGTAGGGTGTAAAATGTACTGTTTTATTTAAAACACCTTACATGGATTTAAGTTTTACTTTTACGACATTACCCAGCAAGCGTTAGACTTTTCGTGGGGAATTTTGGCTTTTGGGGATTGTTGTTACCTTGTTATTGAGACTCAGGTGAGAAAGTTGGGCTCAGGAGAGGAAATAATGTAAATATACGCACAAGAGACTGTTCTTACCTTCTTATAAGAAAAACGTCATTAAAACTGCTCAACGATTATTGATTCCTTGCCGTAGGCAGGCAAGGAATCTATGCTATGGTAATGTCGTGGGTGTGTGTGTGTGTATGTGTGCGTGTGTGTGTTTGTGACACTTGCTTGTAAACACGATATCTTAAGTTAGGAATGTTCAACACTTTTCATGTTTGGTATGTTGATTTTTCATGTTGAGAGGAAAAAACCCTATCGTTTTTGGTAGATGTCAAAGGTCATTTGAGTTCACCAGCGGTAAAATTGCGAAAACGCCGAAAATGGCTGGTTAACATGATATCTTCTGATAGGAGTGACCAACACTCTTCATATTTGATATATAGATATTTCATGTTGAGAGGAAAAAACCCTATTGTTTTTGGTAGATGTCAAAGGTCATTTGAGGTCACCATCGGTAAAATTGCGAAAACGCCGAAAATGGCTTGTAAACATGATATCTTCAGATAGGAGTGACCACCACTCTTCATATTTGATGTATAGATTTTTCATGTTGAGAGAGAGAAACCTATTGTTTTTGGTAGAGGTCAAATGTCATTCAAATGTCATTTGAGGTCACCAGGGGTAAAAATGCGAAGACACCGAAAATGGCTTGTAAACATGATATCTTCAGATAGGAGTGACTGATACTCTTCATATTTGGTATATATAGATTTATTATGTTGAGAGAAGGAAGCCTATTGCTTTTGGTAGAAGTCGAAAGTCATTTGAGGTCACCAGCGGTAAAATTGTGAAAACTTCGAAAATGGCTTTAAACATGATTTCTTTAGACAGGAGTGACCAACACTTCTCATACTTGGTACTTGGTTTGTTATGTTAAGACGAAGAAGCCTATTGTTTTTGGTTGAGGTCAAAGGTCATTTGAAGTCACTATCAGTAAAATTGCGAAACTTTCGAAAATGGCTTGTAAACACGATATATTCAGATAGGAGTGACCGACACTTCTCATACTTGGTACTTGGTTTGTCATGTTAAGACAAAGAAGCCTATTGTTTTTGGTTGAGGTCAAAGTTCATTTGAGGTCACCAGGGGTAAAAATGCGAAAATTCTGTGCCTAAAATGTAAAGAAAAATCAATCAAACACTGTCAATTTGAAAGCAGGTGCGGTATTGGATGGCAAGGAATCACTAAACCTTTTGGCTTTCTGGTTAAAATAAAAGAGTTATTTTGTCAGTTGAATTGGGCAAAATCTTGACTATAAACTAATTAAGTACAAATCGGGACCGAATTAGGCTGGGGTAAATTTAACATCTTACTTAATTATCGGAATTTAGAGTAGCTGTAAAATTGCTGTAGGCCAACTTGTAGAGTTCATAACTTGATAACTACAAGACAACACGGTTATAATCGATGAATTTTCACCCCTTTCCTTGGAGGTTAAACGATTGGGCACTAGCTTCAGTCTTTTGAGCTTGGAAGGTTGAAATTAAAAGTGGATATCACGCGCAGCACGGAACCGAAGCAGATCCCTGTGAATGGGGCTCCAGGTGGCGACCGTTTTAGCATATCCCTGGATTAAATAAATGAAGTCTGGGTGGTTCATTACTTTCTCGGTTAATCCAACTCCTAACTGACCAAAATGGGGGTGCAAGTGGGGCCAATGACAAAATCTGGGGGCAAATGCCCCCTCTGTCCCCCCTAGCGCCGCCACTGCTAATAATTAAGCCCATCGTGGCCGTAATTGGAACTAATTGACATAACGTATCAGATCCCAGGGGGGCCCAGCTTGGATCCAGTCAGGGGCCCAGTCCATTAGGACCCGATTTTGCCCAGAATAAATGTGTTTAGCTGGGGTACTAACTATTTGCAGTTTCTACTAACAGACATTGAGGAACGACGGCATTGCCGAGTGGTTAGAGCATTCGACTTGCAGCGGGGAGTTTTGGAGTGCCATTCCTAGATGGGTCATATGGCATTTTAAATGGAACCTAATGCAATTGTAAATTATGCGATGATCATAGGAAATGATGCACCGAAAGCAAAACCTTATTATACAAACGGGTCAAAAACTGACCGCGTTACCTCAACTAACTAACTCTCTAAAAAAAGGCCCTTGAAGTTTTTGCGTCGCATTCGTGAAAGTGATTCATACCGTGCTCGTTCTAACGTCACAGAAAATTAACCTTAAAAGAAGTTTGACCGCTTCAGCAAAAATTATTACACGTAAAGATAAAGTATATATACCTGCATGTGCTGTACATTCTTGTGTAATCACGTGGTAGCGTTCGAATACAACGCTTGGTTATGTTCAAATTTTTGTTTTACTCATTTACATTACAGGTGGTGCCGTATCAATGGATGCCCCCAGAATACTTATTTCTCGAGAAACTTGATCCTTCTGCTGACGTTTGGTCGTTTGGCGTTGTCTTGTGGGAAATCTTTAGCCTAGGTAATTTTGAAATTCGATAAATGTCACATGCTTTGAAAGTAATCTGTTTCGATTAAAGCCCATATAATGGAATGTAAGAGATGAAAAGCAACAGATGTTTAAAGATTCTTGTCATTTTTCCTTCTAGGTGCCCAACCCTACGACGGGAAGGCTAGGAGTGACGTAGAAAGAGGAATCAGAGAGAAAAAGTATCTTTCGATGCCGATTAATTGCCCTGGAGCAATGTTAGTAAATATGTATAGCTTAAATAAGAAATAGTCCTTGAAATAAGTATAGATGAAGACTAAAACTTTATTTTTAGTAAATGTCTTACATCTTTACGTTAACGTTTTCAGAGGCGTCGCTAAGATTTGGGCTCGAATTTGAGTTATTACCACTTTTTGAGAGGTTTTGAAACGTATTTCAGTTTAAAATGCAAAACAATGCAAGTGTTCAGAAATTGATCAAAAGGAGTGTAACTCACATTTTCATATGGCCTTCTTTTAGTGAGGTATGAAAAGTTAAAAGTTCAAGGTTATTCTTTTAATATTAAATAATACATTGCAAAATATTCTGTGAAACCATTCTTGACATACTAATGTTAAATTTTTTAATATCCCTTGCCTTTTGCAAACATTACTAAATCAGTAAAAGGGCCCATTTGCTTTTATATCGTAACGTTTGATTGCATTTGCCGTTTTGAACAATAACTGTTTTAATTAAACTTAACCACAAATCATTTGGAACTGAAAGTGAAAAAATTATGGATGGTTTAACACCCCCAGAAACGCATGAAAAATTATTCCCCAATGAATTATTTAAAAGTGAGCGAATAATTCCTTTTTTTATTTAGAAAAAAATATCCCTTGCTCTGCCTTGTCAAAAGCAATGGTTAATACCAATTCAGGCATGTTAAAATAACTCTGAAGGTGACAGTTTTATAGCAGTTAGTAGTTACAGCATTCACTTCAGAATTTGTTGAAGGCTATCTCGAAGCCTCTAAAGTTGTTTTGTTCCTCTTGTAGCAGAATGTTAATCGAACTGCTCTTACTTGCAGTGATGAACTAGTGGTAGGGTGCTACGGTTGGGAGCTGCAGTAATTATTCACTAAAACCTGCGTTAATCATGACAGACTCCCTTAAAGGCTTATATTTCCTTATTTTATATTACATGTCAACTATGGAGTAAGCTTTGAATAAGACAATAACCGTTCAGTTTGTGACCTTACTTATTTTAATTAGAGATTTTGCGTACAATTTAACATCCTTTTAAGCAAGAACATTTAAGTAGATTGTACATGTGGTATATCAAGTCCATAAGAATGTTATATTCGTATTACATGTCACTTAGAATTCAGTAAGATGTTATAGCTTTTTGTTTTGTTTACCTTTATAACCAAAAAATGGTGGGGACTTAATTTTCATTGTTGCGATGCACTATTGTTTGAGTGAAAAATGGCAATAATTGTGACGTCCTGTAACACATATATTACTTTATTTGCCACTATACCATGCAAAAGTCTTCTTCATCACCACATTGTCTCCACAAATGGATTAAAATCTTTGATAAGCTTCGTCTCCAACTTTAAGAAAGATCTGAAGGAAAAATTTGCCTCAAGATATTTTGGAATTGGTAAGTATTGCATGTTATAGGAGACAGGTGTTGTAGATGTTGGTTTATGGTCGGCATTCATGAAAGAGATAAGTATTGCCTGCCTTTACTGCAATTTTAAAAAGAAAAAAAAAACAGTTAGGATGAACAGTTTAATTGAAATGGTACGGTACTTGCTAAAAAGCTCTACACCTATAGTCATCTTATATATAAAACATAGGTTAAAAGGTACTTACGATAGGATATCTTTTCAGTTGGCAGATGACACTTGATTGCTGGGAACAATCTCCAGAGAAACGGCCATCCTTTGATCACTTGTACTTACAACTCTCTCACATGTGTAACGATAACAAGGTATGTTTGTTCAGGGAGATGTAAGCTGTTTAGCTCCCTGGTTTATTTTACTTCGTTAAACATATTAATAAATATTTTGGGGTACATTCACCAACTATTTCCACAAAACCTTTCACTTCGCACAGCATAATATTTCAACCCACTGTCACAAAACTGTAAAACACGTGGGAAAATTGCACCTTTTATCACAGTCAGTGAGTCTTGCTTGGATTTCGATGAGCGGGTTTAGGTTTGGTCAGTGTGGAACTGAACGCGGATGGAAAATACATAGATGGGATTTAAAGAGGTGTTAATCTTTGGATCCAGCATCTCGTTCTTTCGTTCTTAACTAGTTGTTCACAAAGAACAGAGATATTGACAAATACATCATGTATAAAAGCAAGCTTATTATTTTGTTAAATGCTGGTGAATGAGTTGTCTCTTACATTTTCGGGGACACAAAATTCCACGTTTACACGAGAGACAATACGGCCTCCTCTACACGATGATTTATCATTGCGAAGACAGTGGTGACGTAACATAAATATCCATGGTTTAATAGTTGTAATGCAGCCAGTTCTTGTGATGAAAAATACCTTCTTTCTAGCTTAGTAGGGTCAAATATGATACGTTTCACGATTTAGACCAGTTAAAGATCTACGAAATGTACACACCGTACAATTTTAGCGGTTAAAATGTTCAATCAATTCATGAAATACATTCTTTCTTACTTATTACTGTCAAATATGACGAACGATACATATCAAGGTAAATATTCCAAACAAAGCGTTGGTTTCCTCTAAAAGTCCTTTTAATTTGTGCAAGTCAGTTCTGTTGGCAAACGCCTAACAGAAAGGTGGATGCAATGCAAAGTTTTGCATTACATAGATCGATTCTATAATTAATATGCTTTACTGTTCAATCCCTCTCGACAGGAATATGACGAAATACGTTCGACGTGAAGTAACTGATCTACGAGACAATTCCTTTCAATAAATATCCAGCTTGAAGAAGACAAATACTGCCCATGGTTTGAATTTTACTAGCTGATGTGGTTGAAGGTTTTTAAACAAGTTAAAGCATTTTCTCTCTTCAAGTATAGTCTGTTTCATTTGTTCTTTCATTCCATAATGACGAATTATTGTTCATTAGTTGTGCCGTAAGACGCTTTTAGTACTGAACATTAATCCATTTATTTTTTGACAGATCAATGTGTGTTGTCACAACATGGTAAACCTCTGACACAACTAGACAATCTTCTAATACGTTAACTAGGTTTTACGACTTTCTAGGGTCACGATTATGCCTATGAAACAGAGTGCATAAGGACGACGTGCGATGCTTTCGATAGTTAAGCAATAACTGACTACGTATGAAGACGAAAAGCTCTGTGAATTCACTTGGTGCTCAGTAACATAAAACTACCTTGTAAAATAAGATGGATGTGAAATAAACTACATACAACTCAGTCCTTACTGTCTCACAATCCTTACTGCAAAAGTCTTTTCGAAGTGCTTTTGGCTTTAGCTTTTTCTAGGTTTTCTTTGACAATTTTGTTACCTTATTTAAATGGAAATTTGTCAGTTGTTTTAAAGGAAATGCATGTTTTTGTGTATTTTTGCATACGTTTGCGTGCACAGTATAGATCTGTAACACTTAAGTATTATTTTGTTGTACTAACCTTTATTACTAATACCTTGTGTAATTATTTCCAGTATCAGTAGGTAGAGTAAAGACAAAGGTCTTTACTCTTACTTAGAAAAGACTTAGGTCTTTGTTCAATAAAATAATTTGAGAAATAACATTAAAGATATTGAAATTACTTTATGTCGAAACTAAACATGAAGTAACATAAAGTGAGACAGAAAGTCTTATCATGGAAGTAGCACGGCTGAAAACTTTGAAATGTGTTCAACATTGCACTAAAAAGTAAACATTTGATTGAGGTATTGAATAAAAGAAAAAACACAATTTATCAATGTGATATGTCATGATATCTTTTCTAAAATGTAGTTTAAATTTATGTAAGCTGTAACGACGAAACGCTTGGTGGGTGATCAATAATTGTAATTTTACATTTATAAATTAAAATGTGGTATTCTTAGCGATATGGTTTACGGAAAATGATAGTCTTTTCGTATCAGTGTAAAAATAATGACAAAAGTTAACAATTGATTACAAATGCTGTAGTCGGTAGACTTACAGGCCAAGAGCAGTCATCCAAAACTGAAGAAGTGTAGTAGACTGTCCACTTTCATGACTGGCTTTTGGGAGTCATGTGGCAACATTTTCTCTTTACAAATATAAAATTGACCAGAGAAACTGCTTGGTTTACCTTGGATATGCAATTGCAAAGTCATGAAATGTAATGAAAGGTACTTTGAAGAGAAATCAGACGGAATTTGTGTTATTTAGCTTTTTCTTCACAAAAACTTTGAGGGACTGCTCTCCACCCTTAAGAAATTTTGTTTTTGTATTTAAATTCATTTTCAAATACTAGTTTGAAGAATTTCAATAGGTTCTTTTCAGATCACTGTTAGGTTTAACTGCCGTTCCTTGACGAAAGTTATTGTTGACGAAACATACAAAGCAAGTTTTAGATTGTTGCGGGTACCATTACCCTTTAGCATTTAGTTTTACGCCTATAAAAATACACACTTCCAGTGCGAGAGCACGAGAAGTTTCAGCGATATCTTTTCTTGGTTTTTAAAAATGTATATTCTCATCCCTGGCATACAAATTCCAATGCTGCTAATTTTCCTCCAGCAATCTGACCAAACAATTGGGAACCCCACAAAAAGAAAACGTGCTCTCGTCATATTTTTGACGTCCAATCTTTAAGTTACTAAATTTCGTTTGGCAAGAAACATGCACCTCTAGAAAAGGAAAATCAGAACAATAGTAATTGTTGCTGCCATGGCATATATTTTTCTGGAGTGTCTACGCAATGCCGTTGTACGTGTTGATCCGCGTTAGCAGCGAAGTATGGAAAACAATTCAGGGCACCCCAGCTTAAGAAGAGATCGTGGGAGCCCTTCCATTAAGCCGAAAAGTTATTATAAGCAGAAGCGTTAACCAATATCTACAAAACTTTTGTTACTTACAACAACTGAAAACCTGCATGTTCCTGCACTTATTATTTCCAGTTTTACCAACTCAAGATGAACTAATATTAATTCTGATGCTACTTTTGTTATATCTGATGCCTCACTTTCTTGTACCGTTGCTTTATATTATACATTATAACCTTGTCAGGGACCAACACTTTTTCCAGGGGAGTCATTTCTCATAGCTTGTATGAATATGACTCCAGTGTGTTGGAATTTTATTTCAAGGAAGCTACCACAGAAAATCTCCAAGTGATCGTCGGTGTACCTAGTAGCCTAAAATATGTAATATACTACCGGAGCGTTAAACATATTACAAGGAGCACTTCAATGAAAGCGTTAAACTGACGTGATAAATTTCGACATATACAATAGATATGAGTGATTAACAGTTCAATGCAATAAAAAGCACAGCAAATGTCAGTTTTGACTGACAAAATGTGAAGATTGTAACTCTACCAGCTTGGTGAGAAGTTGCTCCTTCGATTATGCGAAATCATCGAAAGACCGCGTTGTCTGTTGCTCTCTTTAACAACACAAATAGAAAATGACAATATGGACCCATTCACTTAATCTCTTCAATATCAAGTGTATAGAATCTTATGAAAGTGAACAGCAAATTAATTTTATAGCATACGTTATATTTCTATATACTTTTTTGATGCATTATGGTATTCCTGAATTTTCAGACTTGGTTACTGGCGTTTGATGAAAGGATGGACAATTGTTTCCATCTCAGAACTAATATGCCAGGTATCATGATTTCGTCTGTTGTAGATTACAGAGTTTCTTTCACTAAGGTTATCTTACTTACGTGATAAACTTAATTAACTTTAATACTGGTTGCTACTTTTTGTTGGGAAACCCTGGATTTGCCTGGCTTTGCATTGGTTCTTTTGCCCACAGTTGTTGACATGCTCTGTTTTTGTCGTAGACTCCATTGGACCCTTATCTTCATTGTTTTCGCTATATGCTTTGTTGTAAGCTCAACCTCTTGGCATTGTACATGAATACTGATTGTGAAGTGACTGTTTGTAAATTTGCACCATTTAAAGGAAGTATTGAGCCGGGAAAATTGCCTAGATACCCCATTTTTTTTTAAGATTATTGATCTTCAACACTTGGTATTTGAAATGTTATCAAGCGTATATAGTGAGTTCGGAGGCCGTCTACGAGCGTTTTCAAATCAATTGCGACAAAACGCTACCTTATCATGCATTACGATAAACTCAGACATAACCAAAACAAACAAAACAAATAGGGTTAAAGGTAAAATGTAAGAAAAGAAAACATCAAAATCCCCTATGAAGCAATTAAATGATCAAATTCCATCATTGAATAAAGCAAATATAAGGGAGTACCATAAATGTTGAGTGTGTTGGAACTAATGCATGCATGGTTACAGTAGAAGACCACAAGGGAAACCCCGCTTACTTATAATGGGGTATAGTATGAATACATTCATGAATTCTATGTAAAAGAAACTACAGGTAGTAAACGCAATAATACATGTACCATGACATCATCAACCTTGAGACAGTAGGTCTATTGCTTAACTTCAGAATTTAAAAAAAAAATTAAAATTCCAACTAACAGAGGCGATAGTTTACATTACATTAACCCGTACACCCTTAAAACGTCCGGTTCAAATTGAACGAAGAAAAGATCGAATGGGCAATGAACCAAAAAAGGATCAAATTTCACATAAGATTTGGTTAATTTTGAACCAAGAACGGTTCGTTTTGAACCAAAAACGGCTCATTTTGAACCGAGACTAGTCAAATATTTGAGCCATTTTCGGCTCAGTGCCCATTTTGATTTTTTTTCCGGTCCAATTAGAACCGGACGTTTTTAGAGTGTACGAGTGTCATTTAGACAAGGATCTACTTTTATTTGGTGCCGAATTGGTGGAAAACTAATATTAGAGAACGATTGAAAAAAAGATATCGCTAGCCTTCTTTACAATACATTAATCATGAGACTTATTAATGCTGGGGCTTAAAAGACATAAAGCTACCATAACGACCGAGAGTGGCATTTTGAGTAAAAGATTCCGGACTGTCATCATTGGGTTCTGAGATGGTCGAGTGCTAGTAAATAACGGGGAATGTTTAGGATGCAACCACCGTTTCAATGTCATGCGAAAAACATTTACTGTACAAAGAGTAAGTTGATTTCACATTGGGTCTTGTAAACCATCACCTTCGACAGACCGAGATTTTACCTGGATGAGGATGCATTAAGACAGGTGCGTGTGGAGGGGGCGGGGGGGGGGGGCAAAAGGAGTACGTTAAAAAATTGGAACTGTATGGAGTGAGGGGATTAAGCCTTTAAGCGTTTATTATACTTAAAACGAAGCTTAATCTTTCAATGGTTATAAATATATTTCTTTCATCATTGTCAAGTGGTTAAAACATTAAACTTTTAGTCGGAAGGTCTAGAGCTCGTCTCATGGCATACCAAGACTTGCAAAATGGAACTTTCAGCCATTGTGCTTGGTACTATCAGTGGGGTAGGGGAAACAATCTAGTGACCCACAACTGGAAAAGGCTATGGTCGAAGCGTTTCCTTCCTTGACGCTCCCGTAGTTATTTATTCTCTTGGAAGAATGTGCTTATTTAAATTTCACAAGCAATCCCACCTTTCTGTCACATTTTCTGAACTATCATCGAGTCAGTTTACTTCCTTATACTTATTGTAACTATAAGAGTGTATGGGAGATAACGTGTTTGAACAATTGCTTCCTGATTAATGCTTTGGGAGTAGAACTCAGGGTGACACCAAATATTTTGAAACAAATTTTGACGTGTTGACATTTTGTAAAAAGGAAATACTTAGATCAAGGAGTCATATCCACTATCAGCTATTCAGGAAGCTTTTATGTAATATTTTACTATTGGTGTAACAAGGAAGATAGTAGACAGCACTAAGTAGTTTGCACACTGAACTGCTTAGATTTTGTCTACCGTAAAACCATTGAAACTTCTGAATAAAATATCAACCAGTGATTACAGTGGTTTGTGATTTCAGTGTGGTAAAAACAAGAATTATTTTCTTTTCTTTTTTTGACATAACACTAAAATAATACATTCTATAGTTATTTAAAGTCAAAGAACGTTTGCCTTTTACGTAAACATTGCTTATTTACACTGTCACCGATTTATGTTAAAAACACTGATACCCTTTGGGAAATGGTAAGAACCGGTTGGCCTCTGGAGAGGAGGGGGCAGGGGTTGGGAAGTTAACTTTGATGAATCTATTATGTCAATGAGGACTTGAAGCTTCCTATGGAATAATGAAATCATCACGGGAAAGCCACCCCCCCCCTTGGCTACGAGCTTCTGCTGTGAACGCATGCGCAGATGTATAACCATTAATGCATTAACAGTAATTGTGACATCAATGTAAACATAGTCCCCATCGGACCGATGAACTAAATATCAGCGAAGGGCCATGTAGCATTGTTCGTTACTTTAAAAAGTCATGGTGTCCCTTCATTTATAACAAAAATTTATTATGGCTAAAAAATATTTTTTGCAGTGGGCAAACTAATTATCTCACATAAATATTGAAGAAGCACTCCTTAACCATCCTACTTGTAAATTTTGGTGATTGAATGGTCAGTCTAGAGAAAGAATAAAGTGAACCTAATGCTAAGAGCCTCAAAAGTTTTAATTAACTTATTTACGAGTGTACCACTATTATGTTTTACTTTATTAACCTTTTGATATACTTCATTTTTGCTTGTTCTGAGGACTGTAACATAACTTTCATGATCTTCCAACAGAGGGTAGAATTTCAAAAATTGACATGTAGAAATACATGGCTCTTACTTGACGTCGTCCAAATTGGTACATTTTTTATTCATTTGAAAGTCGTCACCCAGCTGGCAGCTTCTCTAATACCCCTTTCACACTGATTTCAACGGTGAACTTGGACCGTTTGATTCACCGTTAAATTAAACGGTGAATCAGTTCTTTCATATTGCATCAAGGAAAAAAATTGATAAATTTGCAACATTCGGGCGGCTAAAAGTGTTTACGTTTTGCATAGATGAGCATAAATACCCATAGCGGAAGCTTAATAAATGCTTCGCGCCCAAATATAAACGCATATAGGCCTTCACTATTTTTCCAGGTTCAGGTGTTTGCAATTCTCTCGTGTCAACTGAAATATAAATGGAGGTGTTGATGATTTCTCCGACGTTTCTGATGTTTTTGAAGCAACTCGGACTATCCGAGGTTCGGTGAGAACCTTGTGCAGAAAAAAATCATACCCCTAATTTACTTAGATTTTACTTCAAAAGGTAGCATACATGGCACCAGATTTTATGGAAGGACACCCAATTTCTCAAAAATTTTCTGAGGGGAAGGACTGTCTCTGCAAGGCCTTCATTGATGTAATTTTTTTAATTCCTTAAAAGCAAATTTTGTCACATTCCAAGTTTTACTTGAAAAAGATCGATTCTTTAACACCCTAGTAGCACCGATTGCCCCTGAGGACATCTTCTTTTATAAGAATTCTTAAAAGGGAGGGGCCCATCCATTAGTTTCCTTCCCCGGCCGGCATAGACGTATGTGACAGGTCATGAAAGCGTAGGGTGCAGGTGAGGTGAGCAATAGTTTGCCATTTATCATGCAAGAGATGTAAGGGGTCAAACCATTAACAGTCGGGTGTTCGAGCAATGACAGACAATGTAATCAATTCAGTGGATCTTGAAGTTAGCAAAGATTCACAATAGAGAACCATTAGCATATTTTCAATTCCGTTGTTCAGTTCCCCCGAAAAGAATCAGACTATTTATATAATAGTGCTATAACATTTTTTGTGGTAATATTCTGATCACTTGGCATGTTCCAGATTTTTTTTTATTGCAAACAAAAGCTAAACAAAAAAAATGTTGAGATTCTCTTTCCAAGTATGAAAACGCAATTTTCGGTTATCTGAAAGGTCGCAATTTTTCAAAATTTCCTTTACGCTGAGAGCCAACTAATGGTGGCGCTCCGCTTAGATAGTCTTTCGAGCAAAGTAACATTTTCGGGTCAAAGTGTGTTTCAATTAGTTTCTGCGTGAGAATTTTATTTCAAGCGACCAAGGAGATAGCGACTCGTTAGATTCTTCGTGTAGGTCTGGAAAATGCTATTTCGGGCCATCTGACGAGTATGATTTTTCGAAATTTTCTCTACGCTTCGCGCCAACAAAGGAGGTAGTTTTCATCAAAGCAAAATGACGTTTGGTGGCCAAGGAAAAATAGCAATCTGAAAAGCTGCCGTTCGCCTGTGCCGATCGATATTCTTTTGTGTTTTCTCCTAAAAGTATGCAAATTTGAAAACAAATTTTACTTTGAAAGGTAGCATAAATGCCATTAGATTGCATATAAAGACACAAAGTTTTCAGTTTTATCCTCATGAACCACCGAAATTCAAATTTTTAACACTGTTTCTGTCAAAGTAAAAAATATTGCACCATTTGCATCTAGGATTCCTGAAAAGGCCACAAATTTCAAAGGGGGAGGGGGAACCCCTCCCCTTAGTTCCTTCGCCAAGGCCGGTGATCACTCAGCATACTGCAGGGCCCTCTCAGAGAAATCCTGCGTTCGCCACTGACTGTTGCCGCACTTTGAAGCTTCAACAACAGTTTCTCCTCCTCCCTACTCCAAGGGCCAGCCATGTCCGGTGTTGCAATCAGGTGCAAAACGCCTTTGATTTTAACTGTTTTAACAGTTAAACAGTTAAAATCGCATAAGACAGCAATTCACACATGTGCACACTGTAGACTTTACTAAATAGGCTACACCACACTGCACTGCTTAGCAAAATTTTCTCCCTTTAATGAAGCCACATGCAGATATTTATTTGATCGGCATTACACTGAAAAGGTAAAAAAAAAAAAAAAAAAATTTACCAGTGAAAAACGTGTGTGTGACCGCAAACAAAATATGACTTTAACATTTTAATCTGCATTTCGCACGGAGTTTCACCGATACGACCTTTCACACTAAGTTTTCAACGGGGAAGTCCTGGTATTTCCAGGTAGTTTACCCTCCGGACCCTTCGAGGGTAAAAAGTTCGGAAAATTTAGTCGGTGTTTCCCCTGCGTTTCACCCGAGTTCCCTTTCATACTGGGACATTCAACGGGTGCACCCGGTTGAACCCGTTGAAAATCGTGCCAGTGTAAAAGGGGTATTAGAGGAATTAACTGCTGGCTAGCTTGGATCAACAATGAATCATTGTGTGTGGGTATCCAACTGGTATGCAATAGATTCATTGTGACAGTAGTTCCTGTGAGTGAAAACCATATGCATGCATGATCTTCAAGTTAATGTGTGTATGCTACATGCAAACAGATAAAATGGAGCAAGGTGTGAAACAGGAGGTCAGGTGCAGAAAATTATTACAGCAGTTTTGGGAAAACAGTGTGGCATCGCGCTCACAGTTTCTTGGAAGTAGGAATCTCGTAATGAAACCAATCGCATCCAATTGAGCTGACCCATAGAAAAACTTTAATAAAATAACACTTACAGAAAGATCGTATTTTCTCCTTAGAAGTATGAAAAAAAATAAATTCAGTTGCTTCCATTTCAGTACGTTCCAGGCCAATGTGAACGGTTCAAAGGGTTTCACGGTCCTCCCGCAGCTATTAAATAACCAATAACCAACATTACGGTTTTTCGTCTAGATGTAGGGCATTATGAAAAAAAAAATTAAAAGACTGCTGTCATTAACTGGTAAGATGTGATTGAACAGCTTGAACTTCTTTTCAGAAACAAGGTCACCGACTTCATTGCGTCTACTTTAATTAACTGCATGCAGGAGCAATTACATTCAAAAAGTATCAAAATTAGACATGACACAAAAAATTTTATTTTCATATTATTTTCATTCAGCCACCCACTTTCCTATCTTGAGATACCGGCAAACAAGGTTTACAGCGTTAGACATTAAGTGTCCTCGGATATCTTAAACCTCCATCGAAATTGAAAGGCGGGATTCTCTATAAAACCCTCACAGAAAAATAGCAAATAATCTGTCCATGTTTCCTCCCTTGAAATTTTGTGTCAACAAGGTTTTCAGAGTTACCCCTGGTGTTCTCAGATGACATTTTGCCCTTTAAAACCATCTTCTCACTATAAACCATTTATATACTAAACCTTAGATCGACTCAATAGTCTTGGAACAGAACAGTATTTAGATTTTTACCCCACATGAGTCCAGAAAGTGACCCCAGATGAGTCCAGATGACCTTTAATCGCTACCAAAACAAAGGGGACCATCTTCTCACAATATTGAATTCACATAACAAACATGAAATCAACCCAATCAATCCAAGTTTAATATATTACCATACCGTGTTAAGAATATTCTGACTTTGACGCTTTTTGACCACAGATGATATTTGACCCTCACTAATACCAAATATGAGATTTATCAAAGTTTCCTATCCTGAAAGATCCGTTGAAAAGGTATTTTAGAATTTGACCCCGGTGACCCAAAATGACCTTTGATCTCCATCAAACTGATAAGGAATTATCTTCCTTCTTTCCCATTTCGTACCAAATATGAAACTCAAGTTACATAACTCGAGATATCATGTAAGCAACTTTTCCAGCTTGACACATAGTGGCCCAATTACATTTGACCTCCACCAAAACAGTAGGGTCAATCCCGTTACTATAATGCTGTAATTTTCTTAATGTGGAATTTGTCTATGTGTCGCTTCTTGAAATGCCTTGGTAACACGTTTTTCAGGTTTTTTTAACCCCAGACGACCTGCAAAAGCCAAAGAGTCCTTCCTTTTTATACTGGAGATCGATGCAACAAGTTTAAAACTGTTGAACATTTCTTCCTTGAGATATCGTGTTAACGAGCAAAGCGTCAAAAACACACACACACACAATCACGTCATTATGACTACATTAGTTTCGGTGAACCTCAAAATCTCAAGTTCAAAAAGTATTGCTCACCCTACCTCTTTTAACGAAACATGCGCCCTAGCTTCTGGATGTTTAACAAGTAATGACGGCGAAAGAGGGGCACAGGAGAAAACGGCGCCCTGATAATATCGAACGGTAAGGTCAGCTCGTCTAGCAAGTTTTTTTTTTTTTATTTTTTCTTTTTTTTTCTTCTTTTTAAGTATTTTTAAGGTAATAAACAGTAAGGGAGATAGGAAAAGGAAGACTGAAAGATTGAAGATAAATCGCAGGATGAGAGACTTTTTACCTTCAGAGCAGGGAGACTCTTATATGTTATGACAAGTGACAGTAACAATAAGTCAAAGTCTGCTGCGTTGCATGGCCGTTTGAAGTTAATTCACAATATTTGTTCTTCATCGATTTCATTTCACAATATAAAATGAAAGGACCTGGCATGAACACATGAACATATTACACAAAATTGGAGAAATCAAACGGACGTCATATTCCCGGGAGTCAACCCTACAGCACAAAAACAAGGGCCTACACCGTAACCGTTCAACTGCAGCTTTAGCGTTCGTGAGTACGGGTAAGGGGTGCAAGTCAAACGTTCTAAAACACCAGATTTTAAAATTAGGAATAAATTGTTGAATACAAAAATTTACCCGTATTTTATTAATATTGATCCTGCGTAAGTCAGACTAACCTGGGTAAGTGTCCCTATCGTGCATACTTATTTCCAAAAGTTGATAAAATTCTTATTTTCGTCTGACACTTATTTTGGTCCTTTTATCGTCACGTTTCACGTTGGTGATAAGTACACAAAGCTTTTTACCACATAATTGCACACTATTGTGATTTAAAAGTAGGTGTTTGCAAGGTGACAAATTCACACCTTGCAGAGGAACGACAAGCTAACTCAAATTGCCAAGATATTCTCCCTTGCCATGATAGAAAGACTGTATTTGTGATATAAGTCTTTTAGGTCAGCACTTATCAAGTATAGTAAACCAAAGTTCAATAATGCACATCAAGATTGCAAGAGAAGCAGTAACCACAGAAAAAAATTAACTGCGTGCATGTGTTGAATGTTACAAAAGTCTTTCTCGTCAATGTTTGCAGTTACTGTCGCAACCTGCATCGTTACAAAATTGACAACAGCTCAAACAAAGTTCGCAAATTTGCAAAGTGGAATGATCCAAAATACAGGAAAAAAAATTAAAATTTAAATAAAACAAAGGTTAGTCATTATGCTCACTTGCCCGAAACCTCCGGCAAAACCCATACTTTCAGGACATTTTCAGAGTATTTCTTCATCATTAATTGCACATTAAGATCACAACTATCCGGCCCAGTAGGACCATGAAATTGCAGGTAGGGTGCCAGGAGTCTCTTTCTTCTCCATGAAGATTTGACTTCATAAGGAAGCTTTGTGCTGTTATCTCAGAGTAGTCAGTCAACGAGCGAAGTGGTCAGTGGGTTATGAGAGCATTATATGCACTTCAACTAATCAACCGTGGAGGGTAGATATACTGGAGAGCATCGGGCTACTAATTTGGTCATGTGTCCACCCAAAGCAAAATTCAATCAATCTTTCTTCAGTTATTCACTGTACCTGCCATACGAGTGTATTCAGCTAATGTGCAGAAAATTACCATGTAGTCACGGTATGGTACGATGATCGCTTTTCATAGTTCAAGCATATACAAATACGGCCACTTGTTCACAAAGATCGAAAGTCTAAAAAATGACAAGCACATTCTAAATTGAGTCAAGGTTTTTAAAATAAGAGTAACGGTACAAAGGTTGAGTGAGGGTAAATCCATTTCTTTTCATTAAGTTAAACGTGAACCTCAAACCGAAATTTTAAGGTAATAGAGTTGTCTTCTGTGGTACAAATGCAGTAATGCGTTTTATCGTTAACCTGCGACAGATATTTACTTTGTTGTTCGCATTGCGTAACATCGAAACGCCACTCAAAAGCCAAATAAACCAGCAGAAGAGAGGGGAGTAGGTGGTTTTAAAGAGAGACTTTCGTAGTTAACATTACATTCACCTTTAGACTTCGTTGTTCTGGATGTGACAACATCAGTATTAAATACGGAGGGCGGTGTTTTGAATTAAAGGTTGAAATTTTTGTTTCAGTTGGCCCTTGGTGGGTAAGCAGACGTAAAGGATTAGCAAATTTTTCGAGTGTCATCATAAAAAGCTTGCTACCTTTAAAACAAAATTGTTAGGGCATTTAATAGTCTCAAAAAGTATTTCTTTTGACATGTTATGTGGTTTTCTTCTTTGATTGAAGAAAAAAAAGTGAAGTCTAAGGTCATGTAGCCAGCTGTAAGTCTAGTCCTTAGGTAGGGAGTCAAGTTCGTATCAAGTTATTCACTTTGGGATACTGGCAAGTGAATTCGCAAGCCAATTAGTGCAAGTCCTAGTTAAGACGCATGTAATCGTTAATGTTGCTTGAAATATTATTTCTCTCATATGCGAAATTATGACCTCAAGAAAGAAGGACTCGGAACTGTATCTCATCCCCACCCCGTAAACTTATTTTAGCTAAATAAGGCTAATCTTGACATTTTGCATGACATCTAAAAATTGAAAATGTCACACTTATGAGCATTTGTGGAACATCACAATGGAGTAATTCTAAAGCAAGTTGTGACCACTTTTGGACTGTTGAGCCTAAGATCTAGCAAATGAATTTATGAGTGCAGTAATGAATGAAGTCTAATAATACGATGCTGAAAATTACAAATCGACAGCATCTACAGTGGTGCATAAGGTGAAAAGGGAGCCAAATGTTAAATTTTTCAAAAGCAAAAGGAGGCAGCTTTCCAACAGTGGCAAATACGGCCGTTGTAAGCATGATGAAACTTTTCGTCTTACTTTATGTGACACTGTTCTATCTGTCTGTTTATTTCTTATCACCCCAGGCAAGAAATGAAGCACTCTACAAACACCCTCGATTGGGAGTAACAGGTATATTAAAATACATAAAAAAGTTACGTAACATTTGGGGTTAGCTAACAGATCAACCATGTATGTGGAAATTGCTTTTCACGCAGTGTGGACAAAACGAAAACATAGATCAGTTGAGGGCACAGATCATATAACAAACTCAGATATTAGCTACACTCCACATTACATTTTATTTACTAGGGTATCTATGTTGCATTTCAAGAAGAAACGTCATGTCATGGTAGCAAAGTATCCACAAATGACGGTATTCAAAATGTTAATATAAATCAGTGCCACTTTTCGTTTCCTTTTTTTTTTTTTTTGTTCATACTAAACTAATTTACCTAGGTTGAGTTTTGAATTATTGACGGTCTTTCTTCAGTTCTCAAAGAAAGAAGTTATAAGCATTGTGTACGTTCCCGTAAGAGAATTTCTTATTATGCCATTGCTATTGGGTTTCAACTAGGTTTAGGCTGTTTAAAACACATTTTATACATCTCTACTAGGAATTTATCTGTATCTACAAAGATATGCTGTAGTATGTGCGTACACAGCAACAAATACAGCTTCATGGCATGACACTATATATAGATTCACCTATTAGAGAAGTTGGGAGTTACTCTTGGGGAAAGCTTCAAACCAATGATATAAGGAAGTTTAAAGTATTGTTTGTTCTGTAAGTTACACTCTTTGTTGCTTGTACTGTATTAGATACTGAACTGTAAGTCATTGTCTAATTACGTACTACAGTCATATTGTGATAATTCATAGGAAGCAACTTCTTCCTGCTTTCCACTTGTCTAAACATACATCGTGAGAAATATTAGAAAAGAAAAGAACGAGGTGATGTGAATTGTTGCCAAAGTGTGTTTCAAACACTTTGAACTTTGTTGCCAAAGTGTGTTTGAAACACTTTGGACTTTGTGCCGGGTCTGATAATATTTACACAGACTAAAGAGCATCTTTACATTGTTATGTACCTTCAACCAAAAGGGCAGAAATATCGGCGTACAAAAGCCAATCCAAATGGAATATTGGCTTTTGTTTTAGTATTAGCAATGGAGATCACTGAGCATTCTTCTAATTCATGAATTTCTAGGCAAGGGCTAATGCATTGCAGAAATGCCTCGGTTCTTTGAAAACAAGATATCTCAAACTGTGTAACATTTTTCATGTCAAAAAATGAATACAATTATTCCATTTGTGGGTGGAAATTCTAGAATACGTGCAAAAAATTGACGGTAAAAGTATATTCGCCTCTTACGGTACCTAAAGATCCCTTCAAGTAATTCATTTGATGCATTTCAAACAAACATGTCAGGTCCCCCACACTTAGCTTAGGAATAACTTAGTGTCAAGGAGAAAATGAAAAGTAACCGGAAATTCACTATAATAACAAAACTAAATAAAACGATATAGAATTTGGCAACAACTTCACCTTTGGAATTTAATTTGGCAACAGACCGTTTGCAATGAATTGCGACCTACTCTAAAAAACAGCAGCGGTCATTTAAATCACAGCAACACTGACCGAATCCAAGAGGAGTGATCCAAGGGGTTACAGCCCCCTTTGCTCTTTGCCAACAAAGGCTTGAAATGCCACTTTTAAGCATGTTACCCATGTTACCCGAAATGAATTATGACCTGCCCGCAACCTCCTAAATAACCAAAATGCCTATATTAATATGTGATTCAAGTAGCCGTGTTTGCATTATTATATAGCCTAGTCTACTTTGAGGATGAGTCAGCGGAGCATCCATGAGACCGAATAGTTTCGGAAGTTACATACGTGTTATAGGGCGGCCAATTATTTGGTCGAATGTAGAGTAAAGGAACCATTCTTTGGACCAGAAACATTTGGTGAAGGGCGGATTAAGTCGAGCTGAGTCAAGGTCGCCTATCGGTGGAGAAAATTGCACCTTGAAGGCTTAAGATCCAAGACCTGCATTGGTTTTGGTCGTCAAGAATTTTTTTTTGTCTACTTTAACTGTATTATACTAATGAGTTTAACATGTGCATGGGTTACAATCCCCTTCTAAAGTGCGTTTTTTTTTTTTTTTTTTTTTTTTTGTTCCTGTTACTCAGACTGCCTCCTACCTGGCATTAGATTTGGCCCTATTTTCGGTTGCCCATCGGACTAGTTGGGCAACGGACTGACCTATTCCTCGGGTGGACCACATGAGACGTTGATTCCACAGAACACACAGTCGTTCAGTCATACATTTAATTCAACAGGTGGACAGGTATCGTTACCTTTTTTACCTTTTGTCTACTTTTCCTCTTTCAGTTAAAATGTTCATATAACTTGAACTTGACAAAAGTTTACATCAAAAAGGTGTAAATTTTCCATAGAATCTGAATTTAGTGATAAATTTACTGCTTAATGCATCGTTTTGAAGAAAATACTGTGCCAAAACATAGCCAGAACACGCAACCTTATAACTGGCAGTGAAGGATGAATCTCCCAATTTGGTGCAAGACTTTTCTAATTCGTTGCCAATTCAGACGACCGTCATTTTTCTTTGGAATCATTTTGGCATGGACTTATCATTTCCATCAGTTTTACTGTGGCTTTAGCGCCCAGGGAAATTATGGGGCGGAAATGTCGTTTAGCAGCCCCTTACCGTAGCTAAGTTTTTCTCATTGCCGTCTTTTTTGTGACAGAAAGTGATCTTTTACTTTGCTAGAAAGCACCAAATTTCATCCCAGGAACTTTGAAATAGCAAAATTTTTAAAACATGGGGGACCCCACTGTTCTCATACCCTTTCCGATGACGACCACCACACTTCGGATTTCGGACCGCATCCTGGAAAAAGGTTTGAATCCGTCTCTTGCAAAGCATGTGGCAGCTTAAGAACCGTAACGCCGGAAGATTAACTAATTGATGATATTTTTTTGTTAAATGGAAACAACGAATTACCGATTGACAACGATTGTTGTAAAAAAATGACGTCCTATTTTAAAAGGTCAAGAAATTTTCCCAAAGCGACACAGCAGCGGTACTGTGCTTTTTATTCCATGTTTGAAGAATGGATTTGTTTCAAAATGAAGGTATCGGCAACAATAGCTGTGAAAAGCTATAACTTTGAAATCAAGGATATGGTTCAGGAGGCCGATTTATCTCATTTTGGAATTAACCCTCATTCATCTTGGAAAAATAGGTTGTTGGATTATCAAAAAATGGCTCAATTTCAGTAAATCGCCATATAGAACTGTTTTGGTAAGCTTACTTTAGTTGATGACGTATTGCGAGAGATGACCAAAACTCGTCATATCACTAAAGAAACGCATTGAAAAAAAACTACTATTTGCTATTTTGAATTATTGTTTAGCAAGAAAAAAACTGTGAATGTGCTATTTGAAAATAAAAAATATACATTTGTTGTAACAACGTTTTACATACATGTAACAATAAGAAGAATCATGTCATAAAACAAGTTTCCGTGGGGATCTGTTTTTCGACTAAACTGTTGATCACTACCTTTTATCACTTTAGCATAAAACAATTCTCTCTTCCTGTAACACGGGGTTGTAAAATCGCCCCATCAACGAAAATTTTGCGGCAAACGAAACTTTTCACCACTCCCCCCCCCCCATGAAGACAGATTGATAAAAAAAAAAACATTCAAAATAAACAAAATGTAACACTGTGGTGTGCAGGTAAACTTAAGGGCTATTCTGGAAAACGTCATTCTTTTTCAAAGCAATAATACTGTTTCCAATGCATAATCTACGTTTAGTACGAATGCCTATCAATGTAAGTGGTTGCGCCTGTTTGTGTGTGTGTGTGTTTTTTACTGTTTTTATGCTGAGAACGTAGCCCATTGGAAAATATCCTTCATCCACGGAATATTTGTTGTAAAAATTCGACAGCACTGTAACAATATTGGAAGCAGCCTCACTGTATCTTTCGAAGGGATTCGTTAGTAGTTTTGCGTAACATTTGTCTAAAATTCCAAAGGCTTATCTGACAATCAAGATCAAAGAAACGTCAAAGATTGTTACCGAATGTAGGATTGACCTTTCACTGGACCAGATACACGGGTAATTCAATTAATCCAGCAGCCTCAAAACAGTCTGTGTAACCGAATGAACAACTAACATGTCGCTATTTTCTAAAAAACATTCTGAGGGAGGGGCTTTATTTCATTTTCATTTATTTGGTCCCCAAAATATTTGACTGCTATTTTTTCAGTGTACAGAAATTTGGTGGGCTTTTTTTCTTTATTTTTTGTTTTAAGAAACAATCTTGAAATCATGTTTTTAAGCATGTGGTTGATGAAAGACTATACAGTATGTTTTATTTACGTTGAGGGGGAAGTTTATCAGAAGCAAAGCAATTATAATGTATTTCTAATTCATTTGTCCCAGTTTATTCAGGAAGTTTTAATTTGTTGTGTCTGAAAAAATGTTGGTGTCATTGCCGAACATTTAAAGTGGGGATGTCATGCAAATATATGTCACCTCATCAACTCAAAACCCTAGGGAACTAAGTGTATGTTGGATTGCAAATCGAAGTTCCCATTTTATTTTCGTGAGATCCGACCTTGTAACAATACTCACGAGCAGCAAGTTACAAACATTAAAACTTTCCTACAAACCGAACAAATTTGAGTTCGGCTGTAGTATTTTCTAACAAGTTGCAACATCCGGATGCGTGAAACGTGAGGTAGGGGCAGCACCCTCACAAGGACTAACCAATCACCGCCATTGGTAAACATGGTAAGGGTTAGTGAATAGTGGTAAAATTAGGGACCTGCAGGGTAAGGGTTCAGTCTAACGCTAATCCCTGACTCTGACTGGCGGTGATGGACATTTTGGTCAGAGGGGGCGAGACTGACCTGCAGGAACCTGTTAAAGCAGGATGGACAAATATCAAAGGAGCGTCGACAAGTAACTTTGGTCTGTCAGGGAACGACCGTTCCCCGTGACCATATGGAAGTTCTGCCACTGCTCTGAAATAGCCTCGCTGAGCCCCCTACAACACTGCCGTAGTGTTATTGTGCAGTATAGTACCTGCATCTTGAGTCTGTCACTGCGTACGAAATATACGGCAATGAGAATCATTTACTGAGCGACAGGCTCATTATGGTGACACAAACATATTTGGCGACCAGTTTGGATTGACCCATTTTATCCCTGTTCCGGAAGTAAAATTTTGATAGATATCTCCTCTGTCAGAGAGCATATATTGTCCCGTCTGCAGTGAAATTAACCTATATTAACTATGGGACTTATTTGTATACGAAAGCGGGCTTACATACTTACCATACTGGTTTAGGGCGACGTTTTGAATTAAACGGTCTGGTCTTACTGGGTCTCACCACTATTGGGAAAGACAATGTCACCATACAAAATCATTACACTGACGAAAATGAAAGAAAAACAGAAAGGCTAAGTGAGTCAGACCAGAAGTCACTGTTACTAGTTTCATTTTTTTTTTTTCGATGAGCTTGCGTTCTTAAGCGAACTACCTTAATAAGCCTTTGTCTTAATTTAATTTGATAACAACGATTAATTTATGCATCTATCCAGTTTATGCATGATTCTATGAATTATACGTTATACCATTTTAACTGTTTAATTCCTCACAATTCTATAATAATTGTAATACCGAACAGGAATGATTGCATAACATGAATGTAGAATATATTGTGAAAATGAAGCACACGGAAAACACCCACAGTATTGATGGAATAGGATACTTACCAAGGAATTAAAAAAGTCAACAGTAACTCGCCATAAGTACATGTAGTACACCATATACTTATTTAAATGGTGTTGACTAGGTCAGAGTATCATTTCTTTTTGGCCAACGTTTGTCTTACAGCATTAAAATACCCCATCTTTGATAGCAAAATATATGAATTACATACTACTGAAAATATCTTTTGTCATTTACGGAAAAAATCAAATCTAAGATAAATTCATGATATACTCTTTATCCTAGAAGAAGGAGGTAAATATTAAGAATGTTCGATACTAGAAGTCAAGACTCATACCATGTTTGTCCAATAGGTATCAAAATTCGTGCGCCACACATAAGAACTTCTTCATAATAAAGCTTGACTCGAAACGTCTTGCAATTTGCAGGGATTCATATATGAGAGCCTTGAGAGGGTATTCTCTAATCATTGCTGCTTTATTGATTTCAAGTTTAATGCATCGAAAAAAGTAGTCAATCATTATTACCCAGGTGAAGCAAAGTGAGACAGGAAAAGGGAAAAGAAATGTCACACAATGCCTTACAATGTTTACGAAAAACAACTAATACCACGGCTGATTATCACATGCACGCCAGTATTAAAGCTCACAACTTGACAAATTACACTCTACAGCTTCTACATTTTATTCAGGTTACTGAGGGTTGTGCAAAGTACAATAAGTGACGAATTCAACACGGTAAGGACCGAAGTTCAAGATACATTACTTTGTTTAATGAATGGTGCCGCCGATATGGTTACATGCACTCGACGTTGTTTATTCTACAAAGTGTGACCTGCTTAACAACACAATTGTGTTTCCTTATTGAACGTCAACAAAGTCTGTGAGTTTAAGTTTGAAGTGCATAGCCGTTCCCATTCTTTACCTGCAGACGGCAGTGATACATTTAGTTGAGTCGCTGATAGGTAGAGTAGGCTATTTCCCATGAAGGTCAAAAATGAGATACATACACCACACTATATTTACATGATCCATGTCCTTTCTTAAACCACTTGTGTTATTATTATTGTACTCTGCTGCCCTCCATTAAAATATTAAAATACTGAAATTTATTCTCAACGTTAATGATAAGTGCAACCTTTTAACTTTAGACTATTTTGCCAAAATATTTTGTGGGATAGCCCACTTCACCTCGTAGCTGCCCGGCTTTTTTCCTTGCGGCGAAATGAGGAGGTGGACTGGACTGCAATATCTCAGGGTTTAAAGTACTCAAACTCTCCCAAAGTTCACTTTTCGTCACTCTCTGTCAGTTAAAATTACTTTAATTGGTGATAAGTATACCCACATACCAAAAAAGCCTAACGTGATCGTAAAGTGTTTTTGCAAGTTGATGAAACACATAAACAAGAAATTTAGTACTGTCCTTTTCAAATTCCTTAGTACATAATCCTATATAATCTCTACATAACGTCATTTTTCATAATTTTTCTTTTTAATAGCACCTGTCACTTCGTATTCCGATCTGGTCGTCCTTTTAATAGACAAAAATAATCATTCTTTTTCAGTTTTGTTGGTTCCGACGTGCACTGTAAAGAATTTTGGCTGGTTCGAGCCCAGCTTTAAATTTCAAAATGAAGCTTTGCTTTACCATTAAGTCTATTTCAAAGTTTAACCAATTTGAAACATACATTAGTAGATAAATGGCGGAGTCGATGTTCTCTTATTTTAAACATGCAAACGTCTTAGGCATTGCGAAACTTGACTTTACATGTTCTACATAACTGAAGAAGAACACCAGGATAACAGGTAAGAGAACGTATTCCTTTGCCTTTTCTCTCCTCTCCTCTCCTCTCCTCTCCTCTCCTCTCCTCTCCTCTCCTCTCCTCTCCTCTCCTCTCCTCTCCTCTCCTCTCCTCTCCTCTCCTCTCCTCTCCTCTCCTCTCCTCTCCTCTCCTCTCCTCTCCTCTCCTCTCTCCTCTCCTCTCCTCTCCTCTCTCTCTCTCCTCTCCTCTCTCCTCTCCTCTCCTCTCCTCTCCTCTCCTCTCCTCTCCTCTCCTCTCCTCTCCTCTCCTCTCCTCTCCTCTCCTCTCCTCCTCTCCTCTCCTCTCCTCTCCTCTCGTCTCCTCTCCTCTCCTCTCCTCTCCTCTCCTCTCCTCTCCTCTCCTCTCCTCTCTTCTCTTCTCTTCTCTTCTCTTTTCTTTTCTTTTCTTTTCTCTTCTTTTCTTTTCTTTCAACCATAACCGACAAAAATAGCTGTAGTCCAATTTTTTCTTCCTTTTTGAATTAACTTGTTGAAACTACATAATCTTCAGCAGTTCATTCATTGACGATTGCGACGAACAGACACGTCACAATAATGGAAAGGGATACGAGTCATGCGGAGATTATTTCAAGTTAAATTACACCCTAAAAAATATTGAAACGATTTTGTTTGGAAATTAGGATACTCACGAAGATGAGTATTTCTACTCGAAGTAAGTGAGTACTTCAACTGAATTTGTGTAAAAGTTTACACAAATTGCTGAATTTGTGCAAAATTTTACACAAATTGAGTTGAAGTACTCACTTATTTCAAGTTGAAATACTCATTTTCGTGAGTATCCTAATTTTTAAAGCGTTTAAATATTTTTTAGAGTGTAGGAAACGTCATTTGGAAAAGCTGGTGGCATGTTCACCGTGCATTGATCAGACTAAAACCTAGACACACAAAAACTGATAAATAGTCGGAATACATCATCTCGGAGAACTTGACGATTACTAGGCATGCTTGTTTCCTCTGCTGCTCGCCGAGGAGATCGAGGACGGATAGATCCAGAAAGAAAAGGCCACAAAGACAGTGTATCAGAAAACGTGGCACAAAGGGAGCATATCCTAGCTTTGAAAAAATTAAAGAAGATTCTATCCAAAAGCTGTTCACCTACGAGAATTTTTTGGGATAAATCCGTAGTTAGGTTTGGTTCGTTGAAATTCTCAGAAAAACTATTGTAAAAGGTCAGGATGACATTGTCCTACTCTGGAAAGATTTACTCTGTAACTATTAAGTGAAGCTTCTAATAGGAGACGCAAAGGTTTAAACTGAAATGCTCTTCCTTTTTACCTTGTGAAGTAACAAGCCCTATGGCATGTTTTCTATTACAAGAAAGATTTCTTACAGTGGTGAAGTTTGCTAAACGAAGGCAATGATTACCAGAGTGATATGCTCAAGAAGGGACGATACTAATAAAGACAGGCCAAACGCGATTGAAGGTGAGAAGACGGGATGTCATTTCACAAATTACAGTTGTAAATATAACGAGTGTTTGACTCACTAAATAATTTCTGAAACAAGTCTGACTATGCATTCATTAATTTGCAAATTCCCTCCGTTTTGATGATTAATCTGAAAAAACGAGAAAAAAATGGGTCATCTTATCTGCGTACGTGTGTAAAGGTAGAGATCGTCGGAAAACTTGAAATTTGCAAAATATATTATTAAATTGTTATTGGGGATCCTAAAATATTCAAAAATTTTGCTAAGGGTGAACCCCACTCACCTAAGCCTACTCCCCAGGACCACGGTCAGAAACAACCTTTAGGCGACGCAACCACCCTTATCTAAGTCAAAAATCTAACTACTCCTTTTAAACGAACAAAAGATAAAATAAGTGATAAAATCTTTTGAATCCTCTGTTTCTTCAAAGAGAAAAGTTAAGGGAACGGCTAGCTAACACTCAAAGGGACCGGACTACTGTCAAGCATGCACGGGAAGGGTCATTTAGAAGGTAGGTAGAACAAACATGATCTAAGTAGGCCCCTTGCCAACTCACGGTTACGCCACGCTTAGAAGAATGAGTAACATTAAAGCAGTATGCGTTACTTAATGAAACAAATCTCATTTGGCAGACTGTTATTGGTGAATAAAACGTGGAGATTTCAAATTGAAAATAACGGAATAGGTGAAAATGGGTGGCCTATTATGCAAAATTTGCATACAAGACGATTTAAGTGAAGTTTTTAGTTCCCCAAATGTGGTTTATTCATATTAGACCACAGATAAAATATGTTGAAAACTTAATATCTTGTGCACTTAAAACTTAATATCTTTTGCACTTAATGGCCATGCGTTGGCGTAAAGCAGATCAGTATTTAAACAACTTGGATGTAGGAGCCTCAAACAAATAGCTAGAATGTTAGAACAAACATTGTCGTCTCGACTTGAACCAATAGGCTGTTTTGTAGAGGTGTTAGAGATGGCAAGCAAAGCTGGGTAGTCTCACCTCAGGTTGCTGTGCTCTGTGTAGCCCCGTTCATACCATTCAGACAGTACGGCGTCACAAGGGAACCTCGTGTCCTCGCGAACGAGTCTTGGCTGATGCAAAAGCGGCACTATGGCTCCACTCAGCACTACAGTCCCAAGAAAAGAAATAAATATCGAGCTGCCGGTTGCTGCCCGACTCACGAGACTGTCCGTGTTGGTGGAACGAATCGGGTGTTTTTTATGTGCTTCGAAACGCGGTGTGGTTGGCTAGAGTAGTGGTCACTAGAAGTTGATGTTCAGTGCGCGAGAGCTACAGTGGCCCTGGGGAGAGCACGCTGTCCGGCACGTGTTGGACTCTCCATGAAACTCGATGCAGCTGATGTGGTTAGTCAGTGGTCCTGACGTCATGAGGCTGCTCTGGGTAGCTGATTATGTGTATGAATAAAGTGTATTGTGCACTAAGAATGTGTGCCCGAAGTACTACAGCAGCCCCCCCCCCCCCCCGATGACTGTAAAGTAATAAAGGTCATCGGTAATAACAGTAATTAAATGTAAAACTAAATTTGGACAACTTGTAGATAACTTTTTTGGCCAATGCACCTTTCTGCCTGACCTTGTAGTAGCAGTGATACTAGATCTATCAGGCGAAGATTTGAGAAAAGATTTAGAGGTCGGTTGATAAGGTGTAGTAGTGGTTGTAGGTTTGGGTGTTTCTGGGGTAACAGGTGGTGGTTAAGGAGTAGATGGTGGTTACTATCAACTAGCTAAGGTGAATCCTCACAATAAGCTACCTTAAGTGTTTCTATGCTGACAGTATTCTTACGTTCATTAATATCAATAGTGAAGTACTTGTACTTTCATGAATTTGATATGGTGCCTCTAAAGGCTTCTTAGTACCATCATTTCGTAACCATACATGAGAACAAGTACTTAAGTCCTCAGGTATGTAAGTGGGGCGCGATGCAGGAATGGTAATAGCTTGACGTAACTGAGACATATGTGATCTTAGTCTATCAACATAGCCACTAGCTGGTACAACGGGTTCGGTCGATGGTTCTATAAATTCTTCTGGTAAAACTATAGTGGTGCCAAAAACCATTTCGGCTGAACTACATTTGATGTCAGCTTTGTATGCTGAGCGGATCCCTAATAATACTAAAGGTAAAGCTTCAGTCCAAGCATATGATTGAGGGTGGGCTTTAAGTGAACCTTTTAACTGGTGATGGAATCGCTCTACTAATCCATTAGCCATAGGATGGTATGAAGTGGTTCGAAATCTCTTGCACCCTAATAAGTTGTTAAGACTCGAATTGAGTACCTCTATCAGTGGTGAAATTAGTAGGTACGCCAAACATTAAAACCCAACGGATGATGAAAGCTTTGGCAACCGTTTCAGCAGTAAAACCAGGAATTGGAATAGCTTCCGGCCAACGAGTAAACCTATCCCCAATGGTAATTGTATATGAAAAATTATTTGATGAGGGCAAGGGTCCGACGATGTCCATGTCTATGTGCGAAAACCGTCGTCCTGGTGATTCAAACGACCCTAATAGACTCTGGGTTTGTCTGTGAATTTTACACTTCTGACACCTCGAACATCACTTTGACCATGTGCTAAAGTCACGACTCATACCGTCCCAGACGTGCCGAATTGAAATGAGTTTGCGTGTAGCAGCGATACCTGGGTGTGCCAAATCGTGAGGTGAATGAAAAACAGTGCGTCTGAATTACGAGGGGACATACGGCCTAGGTGCAGAGGCAGACATATCGCATTTGATGGTTTTGCTTGTCCCAAGTAAATGTTCATCCTGAATTTTTTAGGAAGATGATCGTAATAGCTTGGTTAGCTCAACATCTTTCTGTTGTTCAGACGCAATGTGTTCTAGATTGAGGGGTGAATGAGGGGTGTCAGTGATACTAGTGCTGCGTGATAATGAATCAGCAACGGTGTTGTCTGGGCCCTTGATGTGCCGAATATCAGTTGTAAAGTGAGCAATGTAGTCAAGCTGCCCGATCTCTCTAGGAGTATGCTTCCCAAGTTTTGCTTGTAACGCATACGCCAGTGGTTTGTGGTTGGTAAGATCATAAAATACACGACCTTCAAGCACATGCTTAAAAACTTAATTGCTAAATAAATGGCAATCAATTCTCTCCCGCAGGTGCTATAACGCATTTGAGTTGGGAAGAGTATTCGTGAAAAGAAAGCAAAAGGCTTCCATACATTATTTACATTTTGCTGTAGGACGCCGCCGAAAGCAACATTTGAAGTGTCTACTGTTAAACATATATCATCAGTGGAATAAGGATGAAGTAAAAGTCTAGTTTCTGCTAAGGCTGACTTGATTTTGTGAAAGGCAGTGAGTCCATCGCCCTCTAAAAAAATAGATTTCTCCTTGCGTTTCCCTGCCAGCAAATCAGTCAAAGGCTGCAAAAAAGAGGCGCACATAGGTATGAAGCGCCTGTAAAAATTTAAAAAAAATCATGCCTAAAAATCGCCGTAATTGGGTTAGTGTCGTCGGCGAGATAAAGTTTTGGAAAGCTTCTGCTTTGTGAGGTAAGGGTGTTACACCTGAACAATCAACCCTGTTGCCTAAAAAAGTTTAAAACCGGAACTCCAAAAGTGCATTTGGCAGGGTTAATAACAATGCCGTACTTGTCTAATCTCTCAAAAAATTGTTTGAGGTGAGACATATGTTCTTCCGGTGAAGTACTGGCAACCAACAAATCATCAACGTAAGCCTAGGCGAAAGGTTAACCTCTTAAAACCTCAACTATGAATCTTTGAAAGCTTCCGGCAACCGATCTACGGACAAAGGGCATACGCAAAAATTTAGAACAACCAAAGGGTTTGGCAATGGCTGTCTTTTCTATGTACTGGGTTCGGCTGGGATCTGGTGGTGGACCCTGACTAAATCTTGCTAAAAACCTTGGGACCGCTAAGATTGGCAGTGAAATCATGAATTTGGGGGATTGGGTAAGTATCGGGCACCGTAACTCTGTTAAGGGCCCTATAATCCCCGCAAGGGCGCCAATCACCAGTCTTCTTAGGTACCATGTGCAATGGTGAAGCCCAATTTCCCTGGGCAAGCCTAATGATACCAAGTTGGAGCATGTGCTTGAACTATTGTCTAGCAATCTTGAATTTTTTAGGTGCTAGTCTTCTAGGCCTGGCAGTACACGGGGGACCTTTGGTGACAATATTGTGGGCCACCGTGTGCTTAATACCAGTATCCCTATAGTTTGGTCTGGTTAGTTGGGGGTACTGGTTCCAACAACCTACACTGTAAAAACGCCTGGGTCATTTTACGTGACCCAACTCCGTGGTCAGCGTTCCCGGACCCAGAGTTGGGTAGTTTTCCGTGAGTCATAGCGAAGTACACCTGAAAACATGACCAAATAGGACTGGTTCATTTTCAAAGGACGTTTTCCATTGGTCAAAAGCATTCATTTAATAACAATTTCAGACCGCCCAGCCTAGTTCCTGATATTCCCGCGCAATAATATCTGGTCACCAGATGCAGCGAGACGTTGCGGGTTCGGCCAGTGGTACTTGACAGACCGATTCCATGCATGATTGACCCTTTTATGTCATCCATTTCGAAAGATGGAGTTTGGAGAATCTTGGTACTGTTTTCCAAGGTTTTTTAAGGTGGTTTTCAGCATGAAGCATATATTCTGACTAGCCTAGGCCAGTACAATTAATTCGATGCAGATGCCGGCGCTTACCAAAGAGTCGTAGCGTTATACATATATGTAGGCCCTATAGGATAATTGAAATGTTGGCCTAACCTAGAGCCTAGGCTAGCATAATATTAATCAACGCAACGACTGCTTGTGCTGTGCACTAAAGCTAATAGATATCAAATCCAGTACCACCAATAGTTGGATTGCTTGACTGTTTCTTTTCAAGATGCTCCATTACATGATCACGCTAGACTCAACTAAGGTCTAGGCCTAACGTTAGGCCTAGCCTAAGCCTAGGCTAAGTTATAAAACCAAGATGATCAGCGTGAACACCGACTCCTCAGCGAAATGTAGCCTACACTGTAGCATGCAGGCCTAACGTTAGGGTAGACTGGCCCACTTCTTTCCTAGTTCACATATAGGCCTAGGCTACTTTGGAATGAAACACCTTGAATTTAACACATATGCCTAACGTTGGGCTAGGCTAAGGACTGACGTTATTTCACTTACTTTGCGCTATAGGCCCAGGCTAGGCATAACCTTTTGCACCTAACCTGGGCTAATTTAAACAAGTAGGGCCTAGGCCTATAGTCTAACGTTAGGCTAAACTTTGTTAGGCTGTCGCCATACAAGTTTTGGAAGCAAGTTTACTGTGACAATGTAACCTCGTGATTGTTGTATGCATGTTAATTCAATTTAGATTGAATGTTACATTTTTTGACCTGACTAGGACAGAGGAAGTACAATTCTACTGTAGAATAGGGATTATGGCAGGGAGTAGAGGTCATTTTTTGACCTGACTAGGACAGAGTAAGTACAATGCTACTGTAGAATAGAGATTGTTGCAGGGAGTAGAGGGTACTTATTGTCCGAAATTCATTTTCATCAAGACACAATCACAGTTTATTGCTTTGGGTGCCTATAGAAAAGCTCAGTTTGTATAATCAAGCCACTCCCAATTCAGTTAATGCTGTGTAACGTAAGCTTTGGTACTCGGCATTGCTTGAATCAGCAGTCAATCAAAGAGCTGGGCCAATTCAGAACCTCTGTTACCCCCTACAAAAACTGCAGTTTAGGGTGAGAGAGTTGGTCCTTTAAAACTTACAAAATATCAGTGACAAGTTATTTATTTATTTATTTTTTTTTTTTGGGAAGGAAAGAACTTTGTTTCCATTGAGACACATTAACACTCAAAACAAAATTGGAAAGTAAGTATAAAAACAGTCAAACAAATTTTACAAATGATTAAATAAATTAAAGATTGATCTTACTAACCTTGATTACAAAAGAAATCACCAAAATACGGAAAGTAACACAATACTCAAAAGATTTGAGTTCAAGAAATCAAACTTAATTACAAGAACGCAAAAAACACATTCTACTTAAATTAATTTCGTAGGATAAGAATTGTATAGTGTAACAACATATGAAGTAAAACAAACGTAAGACCAAACGTAAATTAATTTTAACTTAAACAAATTTGTAGTAGTACTTCTTCTCTGCGCACAAAGAAACAAATGATTCCTAGTCCACACTTTTTCAAATTCAGCTTTAGGTAAACGATGCTTATCGGCCCTTTCTCTCTGCTAATTAAAATTAATAATTAATGATTTTATTTCTTCACTGGAATGTGCCCGTGACTGAAAAACATGGATGCATCTAGACCTCCACATAATGAATTTTGAAACACATAACACACACCAGAGTCTATTAAACACCACCTTAGGCATATTAATGCAAGGGAAGTTCATAAGAAAGAAAGTAGCATTAAAATTGAAAATGTCATTTAAACTTTTGCAAAACGCCTTACCCATAAAATAATTGATTTTACTTTAGGTCAATTCCCAAAAATATGATCAATTGTTTTTATACAATTGCAATCAGCCATAGGGCAGATTCCATTGCCGATACCCAACCACGAATTTTAGCACCAGTACACAATGCTTTATGTGCTAACCGCCATTGGAAATCCTTAAGTTTATTGTCTAAGTAGCAATTAAAGGCTAAGGCCAGATGTGACCCCAAGGAAAAGTTGGGTTATGTCTAACGACAGAGTTTATAACATCAGTATCACAACTCCTAGCGACAAGTTTTGTGGGTAGACTATTGTTAAAACGAAAATTTTTATAACCTAATATCATAACAATGTGGCAAGCAATCAACATGTTATTGGGGCAAAAATCTAAATTCGGTCTAGCGTTAGACCATAAATGGGGGATGAGCTGACGAACAGGTTTTTTACATGTAGTACCGGGGAAGACCAAGATATAACGGGGGTTCTGTGGTAATATCCAAAACAGGGAAAAAAGGTATAATGAAGATCATCTGATCCAAACCAAGTGACAAGTTAGTTAAATTCCAAAAGAAGCAACATGAAGTAACGACGCAAAACGTGAAAAGCAACTTGCATTGGTAGGATTTTTACCCAGAACATGACAAGAATGCCAATGCCACATTGATCTCAGTATATCGATTCCTTACCATAACCGATAGCGCTGCGAGTCGAGCTGCCGGCAATTGTTTTAAATATTCCTAATAAGTCCTAATAAGTCCTTACAGATGTTATACCTAGTAGATAATTATACATGTTGCTATCGGTATACCTATTGATGCAAAATACGAAAGATCATTTGCAGAATATTCCACAAAAGTTTTTAGATTTTTTTAGATTTAAAAAAAGGCAAAATCATGTACAGTGAAAGCACCCCCCTTGTTTAAGATTATGTTAAGTTTGATCAGGTTGATCTAATGCATCAACTTATAAGCTGGTTTGATCTAGAGATACAGCTTTTTCCAGTTTAAAATACCGCGGTAAAGATACAAAAATGTGCAGGCTGAAAATTAAGATTGTTTACACAGCTAGAAAAGAAGAGAAAAAACAAAAACAAATTAAAGGAGGCAAATACTTCATAAAAACACCACAAAACACATAAAACCATTTCATCAAATTCCTTGACTACGATAAAGCACTTCAAATATTTAGGAATTGATAAAAAAAACTTCATATGTGCCATTGAAGGATCATTCCAAACTGTAGCACCATTGAAATAAAGAAACTGACCCTACTGTAGACCTAGGTTAAAGTGGTTTAGGAATGGAAATAAATGCATGGCATATCTGGTGGAATAGGGGTGAACATTATAGTTAAAGTCAAAGGAAACCTCATTTTCGCAAAACGTGTTTCCATCTTGTGGACATTTTTTGAAACTTGAAAGGTGATGTATTAATGTAACACTGAATTATAATGTTATATTTTTGGGTGAACAAGTTGCATTCCAATGATAAATTGAATATGGCTTCACAAAATGTAACACATGTATTTCCTGACCCTGCTATTATACTTGATATTGGTGCAATACCTTTGTGCAGTATGCTTAGACCCTTACCGAAATAAATAGCCTTCGAACACCCTTCATATACCCTTCAAAACAGCATTCGAATGCTAAATGGAATGGAGTGCTAAAACGCAATTGAATGTATGTGAACACCCTTCAAAATACCCTTCGAATGCTATATTCCCTTCGAATAGCCTTCCCCACGGACGAATTATGCAAATGAGTTTTCAATGTGAAGGCTAAAATGAATGCTATTCTGAAGACTATTGAATGCTATTCTGAAGGCTATTGAATGCTATTCCGAATGCTATCGAATGCTATTCCGAAAGCTATTAAATGCTATTCCGAATGCTATTGAATGCTATTCCGAAGGCTATCGAATGCTATTCTGAATGCCATTTACACCAGATGAAAATTGTTGAATGTTGTATCAAATGCTTTTAAATGCTATATGCTGAAATAATGTTACACCAAATTTAATTTAAAATAGTAAATGGCTTGTCAGTATGGTCTAGTAATAAAAGACAGAAGAACCAGGTTGAACAATTCCCAGATAGAGTCAGACCAAAGACTGTGCACAAGGAACCTGCTGCCCATGTTGCTCAGGAGTAGGTAAAACATTCAAGTCCCCCACAACCGGTATAATGTCATTAAAACCTTTAGATTGATTTGAAACTTCATTGCAATCCACTGCTGTGGTCCTTGTTATGGAAGTACTGTAGGTAGGGGCATAGGCTAAAAGGAAGCAAAATGAATGAAAGGTCAAATCATGTGTACTGTTTGTTCAGTAATGAAGTTAATTAAATCACAATATTACACAAAAAAGGCTAAATTATAACTTCATGACAGCTGTAAAGGATATTCTGTGTACTGTCAGGCACATACTATATACACACTGCATGACAACCAAAACTGAGACATGATCAGTTACTGCATATTTTCCTGCGCCCGTGGTTTAATAATTTGCATGCAGGTGAATTAACATTGAATTTGCACACTGAATGTGTGTATGTAACCTCATCCATGTATGACAAATCTGTTTCTGCTTGTTAAAAATTTTGTAATTTGCTGTAGGTACAAAAATAAGGTTGTTTTTAAAACCCCACAGCCCCCACACTGACCATGGTTGGTCCATGGTTGACCCATAAGTAATGGCAGGTTTAGGTGGTTGGGTGTTGCGTTTTAGTATAGTAACATTATTGCAAAACATGATTATGATACTAATACTACCTCCACCCATGTATGACCTATGAGTCAACCAAGGTTGTTGGTTGTGGGTGGTTAGTTGTGGGTGTGGGGGCTGTGGGGTTTACAGAAACAACCTAGAAATATTCAGTGTTATTGTTTCCACGTGCACAAGAAAGCAATGCAAATTCTGACAACTAAAATATAAAAGAAAAAAAACTTTATCCACCAACTAGTTGAAACTATTCACTGTCAAGCTTTGTTAATTTTTTCTGGCAATTAATCTCTAACATATTGTTGTGTGCATGGGTTCCAGAATCTACTGGAGGACTGATCATAATACACTCCAAACTGGATAAAGGCTGCGGTCAGCCCGCTCAATTAAACCAGTGGGAAAGAAACTGAGACTTGAACCTTATCTAAAGCTTAATTTACTTAAAAATAAATTTATGAACTGTAACCATGCAACTTTGAAAAAAAAACTGAATTTATGCATTGAAACAGTATCTTTGACCCTTTTAAAGTTTAATAAGCAAGATGATGACACTTATTGACATCTACACATGTTAGTATCTGTAATCTGTTTACATAATTCACACTGCTCATTTGGAGTCAGCCGGCCTGCTGCGGACGCAGTTCCTGTACAGATGAACTGAAAAATATAAGGCCCAATTTGCCCACTCCAAAATCCAAACAGTACCAAGCTCTAGAGCAGTCACGGTAGCCCTAAAATTATTTTGAAACAGCTATTAAATTTTGCTATTTTTCTGTCATTTTTCTTCAAAGAAACTTTTAGGATATTTTAAGGTTGAAACATTCAACATTCAAAGTAAACCAGAGTATAACTATGTAAATTTCAGTGAAAAACACATTGTCACATAATTATTAAGAGCAATGATAATTTTGATTATTATTCAAGCTTGTTCAAATTGGGGTGACTGCATTTGCCCTTTAAGTTTTTTTTTTTTGCCCTATTAATCCCAACCCACAGAAGTCTGAGCATATGAATATATACTAATTAGTTTATGACTAGAACTAAGCAGTGCATTCATGCAGCAGTGGCCTATATGTGCATTAATTTCAATAGGGCATGCATAGGTTCAAAGATATGTTTCAATTATTAACTTGTCCAACTGTACACTACACTTCTAGTTGCAATTAACCACTAGCTAGTGGCAATTACCTGTAGTAGTTGCATGCAAAGTGTGTGACTGCTCTACTATACACATCTATGGTAGGGGGAAGGCACACTAATCATACAGCTTACAAAATAAAAGAAGTAAATGTTAGGCATCATCTGATGTTAATTCTCTCCATAAGTTTCTCTAAATGTTACTTACTCACAATATACTGTTAGGGTGGAAGGATAATTGTTAAACAATTACTCACCTTTTACCAATCAAACAGAAACTGTTCTCACAAACTATAATTTACAGTATTCTGCCACAGCCAGCTCTTCAAAATGGCAGCACAACTGAATTCAAAAGGAGTCTCCTAAAGGTGCACAGCCAATTACAAAAGGGTTCATATGACTTCTTTCTTGTTTATCAAACCATTTGATTGGCTGGTTGCAGCTGTGGCATTCATCAAATTCCAAAATAAATATTTGACCTCCAGACTGATCATGCGAATGCTAAAGATTGGGTTGAAGGGTATTTCGAATGCTATAGCTTTCAGACAGCATTCAAAATAGCATTCAATAGCCTTCAAAAGTTTGCAGCGAATGCTATACTAAGTGTGAATGGTAACGAATGCTAAAATATCAGTTTTATACCATTCGAATGGTATTTGAAGGGAATTTGAAGGCTATAATAGCCATCATATTTGGTAAGGGTATGGATTGGTTTTAAAGTTGTGAGCTATTGTACGAGTTTCCCAAATTAAAAGACAGTGAAAATGAAGGATATGTAAGTAAAATTCTCATAATGATTATGAATAACTAAGTTTTTGTTGCAGGTTATAATTGCTCAAAATTGTTTTTTATTTTGTGTGAAGTGTAGCAGGAAGAAGTAATCCATTCTGCATGATGCCTCGCGACTCCAACTTTCAATTCTTATGTTAAAGATCAAATTTAGTGAGGATAATCTGCCAGTTAGGATACAAGACTCAAATCTCAAAGAAAACTTGCCAGAGTGTGGGTTTTTAAAGAATGGGTACTAAATTGATGGTGATTTATTGTTGCTGTCAAGTAGTGACATTTTTCGTGATGGTAAAGAGAAATGTGTGGTTGGTGTGGGTGTACGGTTTACTAACAGAAGTTTAACTTCTTTTAGCTCAAAATATTAATGATAATGGTATGCAAATTTTTTACCTATTGTCACAATGGACAAACTTGTAAGCTTTTAAGTGATGGATCTCTCAAATCAACTACAGGGGTCTCATAAAGGAGCTAATTAAGGTTAATTTTCCAATAAAATCATCTCCAGCAAGTTGTGCTAATGCCACCGTGTACGTATGTAAGCTATGATTAAATTTTTGAATGCAAGATATATACTTGAATTTTTCAATCTATATCTATACTATTTAATGTATTTGCAGTATAAACTACCCAACTTTCTAAAAGCACCCATTTGAAAAGTTGTGATCTATCCAGTGTAAAATGGGACAATTTTGAACAACTTTGGATGACAGTTTTTCATCTTCCAAGTTCGTCTTTTCCTATTTTAATCATGTAAAAAATATTCATCAATCTTTCACAATCACCAGTTTTTCCAACAAAGTGGTTGAGAGGCAGGAAAACCTTCAAACATGAAAAATTTTGTCAAAACTTTTTTTGCTGAGCATTTAAATCTTTGGTAGAATTCTTTGTTTACCTCAATAATTTAAATGGACCGATTCTGGGAAACATTGTATCAAGATGTTCAATTTCTGTGTTAATCAGTTTACAGTGACAAATACCTTTAGTTTCTTGATTTTCAGGCAATTATGCCAAAGTCAGGTGCATGTGTGTTTGCTCTCAGGGTCTTGATAGTTCCAGAAATATTTACTTTAATGCAACTGCGGTGGCACCATTTGTCAGTTAGTCTTTATCTCAAATTTTAATTGCGATCAAAACTCTGATAATGCATGACTTTATTCACCTTCACCGTGCTGCAACCTTTTTGAGAATGCAACATGGATACCCCAGTATTTCAAATGTGGTGTTGGGGGTCTATCTGAGCTTGTTGCATAATCTGGACCCTCTAGTGGTCTATGCTCCCAATTAATTGAAAAGCAATTAACACATACTTGACTCGCCTGTTAGCTTCCCTTTTCAAAGATCTTCTCGATTTTCTTTATAAGACAGTGTAGATTCTGCAATAAAACCTTCAAAACTGCCAATTTCCCTTATTTAAATCCAAAATATTCAAATCTCTCATACCAAAGTTTAAAAATTTCCTCAAAAGAAATGTCCTGACTTTCAAATATCTGTTGAAAAATACCAAAATTTCGGGGCACTATGATCCCTCAAATTTGCCCTCCCCTGACCTTTCAGCAACTCATTGGCTTTGCTGAGCATTCAAAATGTAGGTCCTGATGACAGGAAAAACCTGCTGCCACCGTTGATTTCTGTACTGCCTTTTTCTGACCTTTTTTGAAATTTTTGTGTCATATCCTTGAAAGATTACACAATGTACGGAAAAGAAGTCGCAACTTTTTGGAAGAGAATGCAGCAATCTCTTAACTGACCAGAAAGCCAAAAGGCTTAGTGATGCCTTGCTGCTGAAATAGAAGGCCCCTTTTCACATTGACATTGCTTTGCAATGTTTTTCAATTAACAGGGCTCCATAATGTGCCCACAAATTACACATGCAAGGCATCCAGTCTTCCTACATTGAGATCCCCGTCGTGAACCCAAATGACATTTGACCTCCACCAAAAAACTTCTGGGACCATGTATTCACTTTGTGCCATCTACATGACAAGTAACAAGAACCTACAAGTGACCTTTCTTGAAAGACTGTGCAGGAAAGCCTGTCAGGCTTTGAACATGCTGACTTCAAATGACCTTTGGCCGCCACCAAAAGCAATAGGAAACATCTACTCAATATGGCCAACACACTCGCCAAATATAAGCACAGTCACATGTGCCGTTCTTGAGATATCGTGTTTACGAAGTTTTGACCTTTTGACCTCTCGTGACCCCAAATGACCTTTGATCTCCGCAAAAACGATGGGGGTCATCTACTCAATATGGTCAATGCACAAACCAAATATGAGATTAGTCACACTTACCCTTCTTCAGATACCGTGTTTACAAGCAATTTCTAAGGAATTTACCTATTGACCTCTCGTGTCCCCAAATGACCTCTGACCTACACGAAAATCAATAGGAATCATCTACTTAATATGGCCAACACACTCGCCAAATATAAGCACAGTCACATGTACCGTTCTTGAGATATCGTGTTTACGAAGTTTTGACCTTTTGACCTCTCGTGACCCCAAATGACCTTTGATCTCCACGAAAATCAATAGGTATCATCTACTCAATATGGCCAATGCACAAACCAAATATGAGATTAGTCACAATTACCCTTCTTCAGATACCGTGTTTACAAGCAATTTCTAAGGAATTTACCTATTGACCTCTCGTGTCCCCAAATGACCTCTGACCTACACGAAAATCAATAGGAATCATCTACTTAATATGACCAATCCACACACCAAATATGAGCATAGTCACATGTACCGTTCTTGAGTTATCGTGTTTACGAAGTTTAGACCTTTTGACCTCTCGTGACCCCAAATGACATTTGATCTCCGCAAAAACGATGGGGGTCATCTTCTCAATATGGTCAATGCACAAACCAAATATGAGATTAGTCACACTTACCCTTCTTGAGATACAGTGTTTACAAGCAATTTCTAAGGAATTTACCTATTGACCTCTCGTGACCCCAAATGACCTCTGACCTACACGAAAATCAATAGCGATCATTTACTTAATACAATTATTTTACACACACAATATGAGCATAGTCACATGTACCGTTCTGGAGATATTGTGTTTACAAAGTTTTGACCTTTTGACCTCTCGTGATCCCAAGTGACCTTTGATCTTCGCAAAAAACAATGGTTATCATCTACTCAATATGGTCAATGCACACACCAAATATGAGATTAGTCACACTTACCCTTCTTGAGATACCGTGTTTACAAGCAATTTCTAAGGAATTTATCTATTGACCTCTCGTGACCCCAAATGACCTTTGACCTACACGAAAATCAATGGTGATCATCTACTCAATATGAACACATAACACACAAAATATGAGCATAGTCACATGTACCGTTCTGGAGGTATTGTGTTTACAATGTTTTGACCTTTTGACCTCTCGTGACCCCAAATAACCTTTGATCTCCACCAAAAACAATAGGGATCATCTACTCAATATGACCAACCTACACACCAAATATGAGGTTAGTCACACGTACTCTTCTTGAGATATCGTGTTTACAAGCCAAAGCGTCACATACACACACACACACATACATACACACACATACACACGACATCACCATCGCATAGATTCCTTGCCTGCCTTCGGCAAGGAATCAAAAATGAAAAAGAATCAACACCTGTTGAGAAAGCAGAGAGGAAGGAACCTGAATTCTCGGGTAATGTAGGGAACAAATTCCAAAAATTGTTAGTCCAGGATATCCAGCAAGGGGGAGGGAGAAGATACTCAGTGTAATTGGTCCCTTCCTCCATTCTTCAGGGGAGTTGGTCCAAATGTCTTCTTATTTCCCTGAAGAACACACTTTTGCAGAAATTTGAGAACTAAGAAAAGATTGGTTTTTAAAACAGCTCGAAATTGCTGCACCTTACGTGGGGTCCTGGAAGCGCTTTGCACTTTTGACCGAGGACAGCATCATATTGTAGTCCAGACCCGTTTTGGTATTGTTTATTAATGGCATATTATCATCATTCCTGTCCATTTGATAAAATAATTCTTTAAAACATGGAAAGTATTTCCAATCTCATCAAACTCCACCACCTATTGACATTTTGACATAATTATCTATTGACGATTTATATAAAAATCACCTGCTTTGTTTTTATGTACATCATAAAGAAGGGTACAAGGTTGTTTTGCACGTAGGCAAAAAGGGAAAAGGGGACTGGTGCAAATCTTAGAGTGAATGACCTGCTAACTTCATATAAGTATATGGCTTTAAGTAAGATATAACTCCTAAAATGACTTCCCAATCAAATTTTTGTCATGCTCATATCTGTGTAGGTCAACATGAAGTTTACTGCAATGGTAGCAAGCCTGCTTCCTGAAGATATCCATGCTAATGATGAAGCAAGTGTCTGTGTGAAACTTATTTGGAACTGCAGATAGTTGTAAAACTTTTTAGCTTCTATAACACTCTTAGTTGAGCCGGATCAAATTTAATCCAATCCGGATCAAATTTGATCCGGATTCCGAGTCCCAGGGACACCCATCCGTCCGGGATGAAAATGACTCGGAATTCCGGATAAAAAATAAACAATTCCGTTCTGGAACAAAATTAATCCGGATTCCGTTCCCAAGGGGCATCTATTTGATCAACATTATGACTCTGTCTTGGATCGAATCACATCAGGGTTCTGCATCCTAGAGTACCTATTCCATCAGGATGTGACTGAAATTCTGGGAACCAATGACTCCATTCAGGTTCAGATCTGAATGGACTCCAGGTGATATCTCAGTGGCTTTGTGGGGTCACAAATCACCTTGCTTTCTTCAAGGAGGAGGACCAGTTTAGAATAAATTCATATTTTGAATCTATGTTCTCTGAAGGAAACAAAGTGGCTTTTTAGCTAGCATCCGATTATATTAGTCAGTTTAACAATAGAAATAAGAAACAATAATACCTACAAAATATTACTCTAGTTGAAAATGTATTTTGGAATGCACTGCAAAACAAACTACCAATTTCATACAACAAAAAATCTGCTACATAAAAAGCAGTAAGCATAAAAAGGTTCATACACTCATGTTGACATAATTTGACTATGATCTCTAAAGGATGTTATAAAACAAAAGGCCATTTAAAGAGGCAGAAAATTCCAGCAATGTTGATGTTGATAAAATTAAATCTCAAAAGGGGAGTATGACAATAAGAACAGCCTTAATTGATGTGGCATTGTTTGTACATGTTAGATAAAAAAATTAATGGTCAGTCTAACATACTGATGTCGTACTCTAATTTGCTTAATCAGAATGCTTCCCACAGATGTTCACTACAATGTTGATTTTCATACTACACTTCTAGTCTTTTACTTCAAAATTCAAACACTTCCGATAAAATTCTTTGAAGGTTACTCCAAATGGTCATTGAAGAAAATGGTACGCTGACTACTCATTTCTGATCCAGTAACTAAGGCAACAACTCATCAAAAGGGTGGGGGGGGGGGGGGAGGAAAGCCCTTTAAAAGCCTGAAATCCTGCTACACAATGGAAAGATATTAGAAATTAAGAGCTGAGAGGTATCAGGTGAGATATTTTGTGCATACCATACATAAAGAAGTAATGGAAAATGAAATTTTGAGTTCCAACTTTCCACCACCCACTGGCACGGGATTATCATGGTGGTTGGGAAGGGAGTAGTAGCTGCACTATGCCATATTATACAGTGGAAGCGCCAGTTTATCAAACGGCATACTGAAGGCAAAGGAAATGTTGGGACCTAAAAATTAGTGTAAACTACAAGATCTTGCAAAAGGGGTTTAGGAGTCCAACTTCCGGCCTTCAGTGGAGGTCCAATGGCCAGAGGACGTCTAGGGGGAATAAGCTTTGAGGTTTTTAAATGTCTCTGGGTGAAAAACAAATTCTCATAATAGGTATACACTGGGTTAGCATGTGAAGCCTAGGCTACTGATCCTATACTTGTTCTATGCTTTTGCTGAGGTTGGCTGTCTTTGGGATGGGAAGAATATGATTGTGCTCTTCTGACCAGCTGCTGCCTATGCTTTTTCGTACTTCTTTGACTTTTTAAAGTTTGATAATGTTAAATATAGTTTGTACCCACTCAGTGTCATTATTCTATTCTATTCTAGACATTTATTATGTCTGATATGTTTCTCCATAGAATTAAAATTTAAGCACTGCAATATCGTGATAACCGACTCTTGTATTATAGAATTAAATATACATGGGATGAAACCATGAAAAATTGCTACCACACTATGAAAATATCATGCAGTACTTAAATCAATGTAGCATATCAGTAGCTAGACCACACAGTTAAGAAGAAAAGCACTAAAATACAACATACACTGTACTCTTCATTCAATCTTGCTGGTTCCAAAATTGCTACCCTACCTAGCTTACCTGTTGGAATAGGTTTATCCCTCTAAGCTTTACCTTTCCTAAGGATGGATTCTGCTTCTTGCAGAAATCTCACATCATTGGAAACTGGAAATGCATAATTAATGTTCAAGACATCCATAACTGAAAGCAAATTTCAACACCCTGCAAACATCCCTTCAATGGTTAGCATCTTTCTACACAGTAATAAGCCAAGGAGCATGAAGTTCCATAAGTGGACAGGTCATACGGAAGACTTCGAAGTTAAAATCTACTGCTTTTGTGCTCAGCATCAGAAAGGGTGAAGTGAAAACCGACTTAAACCATTTGATTAGAAGCTGAGTTACAAAACCTAATCTAACTTACTACCCTGTTACAGAAACCTACTACTTTGCTTTCCTGTCCTAACTCCAAAACAAAAGACTACCGGGTGAACCTCTCTACTGGATGTAAGGTATTGATGATGAACCTCATTCGGAAAGGCAAAATATAAAAATTTTTTCATCAAGAATAAATTTGTAATGAGAAGCATTCTCTCCAACAGTGACAAGATTTGCAACAGTGACAGTGTATGGAATACTGTAATCTGCGATCTTGAACAAATTACAGTATGTAGAACTGTATTACCCTTCTCATTTACAATGAATACACAATGGGGTAGGAAATCATCTTTGAACATGGCAACTGGACAAGCAATACTCATGTTTAAACATTTCCACCACTTTTTCAATACACGCTTGTACTGTAAGTGAAGATAAGATAAACATTGGCAATTTTTCACAAATCCACCATGAAACAATGCAGGACAGTGGGGGGGGGGGGGGTCCTGATTTCCGGAATTAAACAAACTTTGATAACAATTTTATGATAATGTTATTCTGGTTTGCTAATGGTATTTTATTTTGTTTTTGTTGTTGTTTTAAAGGGAAACTTTGCGTTTGTTTAACAAGGAAATTTCATCCTTTTTAAAACCAGTATTTATTGGCAAAGAGTGATAAAAAATTGCAAATAAGACATTGTGGTAGCCTCTTTTTTTCAGAAATAAGTTCAACTCAGATAGAAATTTGGTTTTTTGTTGCTCAAGAATAATTTGTTCACCCGAAGTTTCAACAAATGTTTCAAAAGATGCAACTTCCAAAACTCTTATTGTGCAAAATATTTTGAGAAGATGGAGCCATTGCTGGGGTTTGTTATCGAGACCGAATGACTTGAAAATGACTACAGCTATTTACTTTTAATGTTACAGTATGTTGGAGCATTTTAAAGCAGTATTTGCACCGGGTAGGAAATTCGCACCCTGGTTCCCAAACCGTATTACCCGTCGGGTACCCGGGTACACGATCACAAACCTTGCAATATCTTTCGTCCGCCGAAGGGTTTAGGCTATGCACAGTATAGTACGTAGGCCTACTTTGTTTCGTTAAATGGTATAGGAGCGGATGTTAGAAACACACATTGTTGGAATTGTTTCTGGAAAAGTGCAATTTAACAAAAGCACGTTACGGAAACAAACAAGGTAAGCAACTTCATTTCAAATAATTGTGAATGAGTTAATGTGTGGGTTAATACATTTGTTACTTTCAATAACCATGTTTTTTGCGAAGATCAAAAAGAAATCAAAGAAAACGCTACTGGGTAGTAATTTTCTACCCGGGTAGCAAGAACGTCGGTCGGGTACCCGGTTACCCGGTGCAAACACTATTTTAAAGGCAATATTTCCCTCTTAAATCAAAGTATTTGCACTATACCTGTCATAAGCTGTTAGTAAGGGTTCTTCACCTATACTATATATACAACTATAGTACTGGCATTGACACCAGTACAGGTATACAGCCCAATGCTAGGTTGTATAAAGGTACTACTGGTTCAGGTTATAAAAATACCGAAGACATTTGGTGTGTTACTGATACTGATTCTTTAAAAAAATTACTAGTACTCCAAAAAATTACCAATACTCATTATAAATGTAGAAACATTATTATTTTAACAAAACTAACTGTGGCAAATTAAATCATACATGTGCACAATCCTAATTACCCCCCACCCCCCCTAAAAATTGAAAATAAGGTGTACTGCAATCAAATCCAACTTCTACCATGCACTCTTTTCAGAAGCTTGGGCGAGTAGGCCACAACAAGGATGAACTTTACCTTCCTTTGAGGCCATGCATCTTGTTAAAAAAGTATTTTCACTTGGGCTAATGTAGTAATGCTACTGTAAAAAGGGATAAGGCACTTACTGAACTGTTAAAGATAATGATGTCACAGTACAGTGGCACATGAGAATCCAAAGCCAGCCTTCACAAGTTCACAGATTCTGTTGTGACACATAATGAACTTATCTTCCATCTCGTTTTTGCCAGCTTTCCTACTCATACTTCCCCAATGCTCTGAAAATAAAAGGCAAATCAGATTAGTTACAATATTTAATAAAATTTAGCAACTGACATATACAGTTCTTTCAATCACTGAAATAGTTGTAACTTAACTTAGGGTATTACATTCAATGAGTTAACTCTGTTAGTGAAGGTACAGTATATGTAGTGAACTGTTAACTGTACTGGTACTAAACCATAACCTTACAGCATATTATTGGGAAAAACTTACAACTGTCTTAGATGGCCCCAAAGTACTGTACAGTACTGCAGTAGGCTACAGATATGAATAAGGGTGCAAGGGAGAAAATTATAGTCACTGAGTCACTTTCTAACCCCCAGGGCTACATACCTCATTCCACAAAGTAGCTTGATGGAGGGACACAGATCAATGGAAAGCATACTGTACTGAATTTCCAGTTTTAATTTACTTACATGTTCAAGTTGTCAGTGACGAGCATTACAAGATACAGTAGACTTACAGTCCTCTTGGAGTTACGGTGAATGCAAGTTACAACTACAGTATAGTATATCAGAACATGGTACATGGCAACGCTAACATACTAGTACTTTCAGACCTTAATCAAAAGCTTATACTTTATGCACCGTATATGCGCAATATGTACCTACAGCCTACGATGCATGCTGCATGGCAATCAATAATACAGGTGCCATGTACAAAATTGATCATATCTTTTCAACTTCATCGGGAGTTTTGCTAACACAGGGTCATAGGTCTCAGAAGCATGTTTAAGTCCCAAGGACGCTTGAACAAATCTGTGCCGCAGCAAGACACAAAAGCTCTGGCTATTTTACTGTCAACTTACAGTATGTTGCTCAAAATATTCCAACCTCTTGGAACAATATTCAAAACTGCACCACTGGCCAAAGGTGAAATCTACCAGGCACCAGTGCCTGTTTGGCCCTCACTTCTTGTCCAACAGCACCTATTAGATAAATGGTTGCAGTACTCTTTGTGAATCCCTAGGCTACTGTATATTGAATTTACAGAGAATAATAGTACAATACAGTACAGAGTACACTGCATGCCAAATCTTAGAGGCCCTTGGAAAAACAATGATACCCTTCAACTTTTCCTCAGACTTACTCAGAAATATCAGGAGTCCCAGGAAGAGTTGTTTATTTTTTGTTTTTTAAGAATCATGATTTAATTCAATTTTTTTTTACTCAAATTTTGATTTTTCAATTAGTTAAATAAAATTTTATGTGTACCATTTAAGCAAAATGTCACATTGCAAAACAACAGAAAAATCACTGCTGCATGTTTTGTAAAATTTTGCCATAAAATGCAAGCTGCAGACTTATGCAGGCTACGTGTATGCAGTATGTATAATTTCATACTGTACTGTAGTCAGGCGCAGATTCAAGGGGGGTTTTAACAGTCCCAGACCCACCTTTTTTTTTCACATCAACAAAATAACATGCCCGAAATTAGCAGTGAAACTCCCTCACACCAATTTTCTCTTAGATGAGCCCCCTTTTTGGAATGACTGAATCTACACATGGAAGTTATTATGAAATTTATCTTGCACTAATGAGTTAATTGAATTGTTAATTGAAAGCCTACTCCATGAATTGGTACTTACCTTCGAACTAGAGTGACACCGTTGTACACCAGGGGCAATCTTAAGTATGATTTACTGTTTGCTTAAGTATGGTGAATCAAACTTAAGATTGTGCGTAACTCTTTGTGGCACGGCCGGGCCCCTGGTACGTACTCTGTAACTCTGTTTTACCCCCTTACATTTCTGTTTTTGCCTGTTACTTCCTCTTTTTTGTATTGGTCTAGGTTACAACATGTCTGTTATAGGCCTAGCCTAGGCCCTAGGCCTATTTGTTTATGTTTTGTGTTTTTCTTACCAAATATTGAAATAATGAATCAATCAATCAATCAGTCAAAACAATGACATAGGCCTAGCCTATTTTGTAATAAAAGAACGATTCCAAATTGGTGTAGTCTACCAACACACAGCCTACAGTAGGCTCTCTGCACATTCACAGTCTGGGCCTTGGTTAGGATAATTGTGTGATTTGCATAACGTTAGGGGCTACTACTTGTTTTAAGGCCTTTTGCATTGGCTAGTAGTACTAACAGTATTAATGTTAACGTATAGGCCAAGTCGTCCCCAAAACCAACTCGTCCCCAACCAACTCGTCCCCAAGCCAAGTCGTCCCCAAGCCAACTCGTCCCCAAGCCAAGTCGTCCGCAAGCCAAGTCGTCCCCAAGCCAACTCGTCCCCAAACCAACTCGTCCCCAAGCCAAGTCGTCCCCAAACCAACTCGTCCCCAATATGAAAAATGTTGTGATTTTTATGGCGCGAGAAAGGGGAATATTACCAACCAACCAAACATAATCAAACATACATAATCAAACATAATCAAAAATGAAATATATACGTGACAAAGACGATATTTATGTAGTTGCTTCAAAAATTAGGCCTATATTTGTAAAACAAATTTGCAATAAAAATACAATTGTAGAAGGAGTATGTTCTTAACAAGATATATATTTGCAATTAAATATATTCCCAACAAAAATATAGGTTTGCTCTAAAATATATATTTAGAAGAATATTTATTTCCAACACTTGAAATATATTAGTAAAGAAAAATTATGTTTACACCAAAATATATTTGCAAGAAAATATATCTTTCTTGAAAAAGTAACCATGTTCGCCACAAAATTATATTTGCAACAAAAATATTCTTCCAACCAGAAATATATTTTCAAGAAAAAGAAATAAGTTTGCAATATAAATGTATCTGCAAGAGACATAACTTTTGCCAAAACATTTATTTGCAAGACTTATTATATTTTTCAAACTAAACATATGTCCCCATCAGTTGTGTTTAAAATATATGTTATCAAACTCCAAAAATATATAAGTTATTGGTTATGATGGGTAGACAAATTGCGACAATAAAGTTATCATGCTCTATTTTAAACCAGTTGTCATTCTCTATATATGCATAAATCACAGCTTCAAAAATTAAAAAAAATTATGTGTCACGAAATCTCCCTTTTAACTAGCAAAAGGGAGGAAAAAATATTGAATTAACAAATCAAAAACAAATGCAAAGTCGCTGTTAGAGGGTCTCTTGAAATGAGATAATTTTATTTTCCACCAATTTTTCACTAATTTCTCATATTGGGGCCGACTTGGCTTGTGGACGACTTGGTTTGGGGACGAGTTGGTTTGGGGACGAGTTGGCTTGGGGACGAGTTGGCCTGGGGACGAGTTGGCTTGGGGACGAGTTGGTTGGGGACGAGTTGGCTTGGGGACGACTTGGCCCGAAAGCGGCCTAACTAAGTGTATTAGCATATATGGGCGAACGCACTAACGTAACTTATATGGCTAAGTTATAGGCCCTTAAATGCGTTTCATTTAGTCCACTAACTGATACGACGAATAAAAACAATAACACTCTTCAAGTTCTGAACGTTTTGCTTACACTTATTTGAAAAGCTCTTCCCATTCTCGAGTTGATTTTTCTCGGAAATGCGGTAAAAAGAACGTTGACAAAAGACTGCATCCAACAATTCAAGTTGCTATTCTCAATTTTCAATTCTCGTTGCAAGTTCTGACGTCACAATAATACTGTACCTGCCGCAGACCAGACAATCACATTGTAGAGGATAATTGCGTTATCCGGAAATGTATCAATTTTATCCTCCAAGGATGAAATGATGGTTTCGTTTAAACGGAAACGTGCGAAATTCATCCCAAAAGGGATCAGAATATTTTTATCAGGGATCCGGATCAAAAATTTGATCCGGCTCTATTAAGAGTGTAGAGATGATTTGAGGTATGTATCGACTTCCATCACCAGGACCTTGACATGATAGTCTTCATGTTTGTTTATTGGTAATTGGTCATCCTTTGCAACAGAGCTTTTAAAGTTTAAACAAGAGTGCATGGCATAGTTACGGAAGCTTAAAAGTGCCACAAGATCACAATATCTTTTGGCTAGTAAGCTAACATTTTTCAGAAAAATGGCAAGATGACAACATAATATCTCGTCAAAAAACAGAAAAATGATGAAATGAGAACTTATCACATTTCGTCATTTCAACAATTTTCTGCAAAATGTTTAATTTCTTACATCTTTTCAAGTGTGCAAAGCAACAATTTTCTGAAAAATGATGAAATGACAACTTATGATTTGTCGTCATTTCAACAATTTTCTGTATAATGTTAAATTTCTCACATCTTTCCAAGTGTGCAAAGCAACAATTTTCTAAAAAATGACCAAATGACAACTTATCACATTTCGTTATTGCAACAATTTTCTGCAAAATGTTAAATTTCTCACTTCTTCCCAAGTGTGCAAAGTAACAATTTTCTGAAAAATGACGAAATGAAAACTTACCATATCTCGTCATTTCAACAATTTTCTGCAAAAATGTTTGATTTCTCACATGTTTTCAAGTGTGCAAAGCAACAATTTTCTGAAAAATGATGAATTGACAACTTAAGTATCAGATCGTGTTATTTCAACAGTTTTATGCAAAATGATAAAATGGTGACTTATCTTTTCATCAGTTTTCTACGGTGGGTTTGAGGGGACATTGCATTTTCTCTCTTCAAATAAGGGATATTATACATCATTACCCCAAAACTGAGTTGCTTTATTGTCATGTTTTAGGTTTCGGATTATTCGAGAACAATTGGAAATGATCAATTATCGTCATGTTGTTTTCATAGTTTGTTGAGCAACGGGTGGAGTGAGGGAGGCGGGAGGGGGCTAAAACGAATTTACAACACGTATCCCAAATATTGTAAATGCTTGGTCACGAAAACATTTGGCAGATAAAGAGCATATGGCTTTGGACAACAAAACAACCGGTAGACTGGGTGAAACCCTTAGAGAGGCAGTTTTTGACACTATCTAAGCTGAGAACGAAGTTATGTACCCATAGATAGTTGACACCCGGGCGGACCCTCCCTATGTAGACCATCCAGGATATTGTTGTCACTTTGAATCATCATGAAAAACCAAGCATATCCAAAGTATTATTTCTCCTTTTTTCCAGTGCATACAATACTATTTTGTCTAAATTCAACAAATCTGAAATTAGCGTTGGAGTCCCCAGGCATACGCAGTATTACAGGGGCAAGGGTATACTTCCCACCACACTTTTGCAGAATTTAAGAACTTTACTAAAAAACTTTAGTCGAAACAGTACTGTTGGCAGCTTAAGGTTTTGTGCAACTTTCAAAAAACTGACAGGCAGTAGCGTATCTGCCGGGGGGCAGGGGGGAAATTCGTTTGGGCTTTTAAAGCATTTTTAATGTAGACTTTCCTACAAAGACTCTCAGAAAATGTGGAAATTTGACAAAAAACTTTTACCTTTTTGAACAAAGATTTGAAAATTAAGAGCTTAAATTGAAGAAATTTTGGATTTTAATGAAAACAATTGGGCTTTTGGTGAGGTGAAATTTTGCGCTTTAATAAACTAATCTGCTTTTCAAAAGCAAAATTAAGTAGAATGTAGGCAGGCTCAGATCCAGACATTCCAAAAAAGGGACCTTAGAGAAAATAGGGGTGTGAGGGAGCTGCACTTTTAATTTTCCGTATGTTTTATTGTTGATGTGGCAAAAAAGGGAGGGCTGAGGCCGTGAATCCCCCCCCCCTCTTGGATCCGCGCTGGTAGGGGTGATTCAAGTTGGTTTGGGTTTTTATTGTACGGATTATCCACCGTCATACACTGAAAATCTTTTGCCATTTTTAACAAATATTTGTAATTCTGAAGTTTATACTGAAGAAAAATGGTAATTTTATGATAGATTTGGGGGTTTTTATTGAGTGACGAATCTCACCTTCTTATACTAAAAATGAAATAGGTCCCCGAGGCGACTTGTTCTTTGTTGAGGTTACTGAATATCATCATGGAGATTACATGCCCTCGGATGATATTAGGAAATTTCCCGAAAACGTTTAGTTTCCGCCTTTTAACTATTTAACATATATTTGAAAATCTGGAGGATATTGAAGGAATTTAAGGCATAAAATGTGAATAATATTTTTTTTGTTGTAGAAGGGAGCTTAAAAATTGAAGCCTACCTTGAAAATCAATCTATCCAAGTTCATATGGGCAAAATCAAGGCTGAGGTTGGTTGAGATTTTATATTTTGTCGTCCGATGAAAACTGAAAATCGTTGTACTCTCTTTTCAGAATGTTTGAAAACCTGCGGCTTATATTGAAAAATTTTTAGATTTTAATAAGGAAAATTGAGAATTTTGGGTTTCTTCGAAGAATATCTTCTTGTAAGCAAAATCAAAAAGATCGTACGGGTGAGGAGGCTTAAGTTTATCGAAGTACCTTTTTAATCGTTTGGATGAAGGTTCCCCGACGAAGTTGGATCTTTTCTCCGAGGGGGTCATGCCCCCCCCAACTGGCACTCCTCATGGCTCTGGCAAGTGGTAGGTCCAACATTTATCTAATTAATCTCGAATTGGCATCCCCTAGAGTGGTGCTCGGTGCAACTTGCGCTCCTCTCTTGTCTTCCCGTTAGCTACGCTACTAGGCATTATGGGACACAGATTATCTTAATAAAATTATAAGAAATACAAATTGATATTGAATTTAAAATAGAAATTGTTGCAATTTCACATTATCACTGCATGCCTCTTGGTGAAAATTCAATTTTCTCATCAAGTTAAGTGCCAGACATACAGATATAAAATTTGGTGTCATTAAGTTATTATATTCGAACAAATGGATTTTTATGTGTCCTTGTCTGACATAGAATTAAAAAAAAACACCGAAAGAAACAAAAAATAATGATGAGAAATGGAGAAACAAATTTTTACTTTGCTTTTGTATGTTGTCGGTGTTGAAACTGAAAAGAAAACGAACCGTATCTACAGGTCTAAATGAAAGTCCGGTTAAACTTATTTTTATGACAAGATCTCTCTGTCCAATTCCCATAACTTGTTCATTATCGTAGTGTAGTTAGAACAGTGTTATACTCATCTAGGTCGGATCAACCTGTCAACGTTAAAACAGAAACAACCCAATAAATTTGTTTTAAAGCTACGAGGTTCAAAACTCGAATAAGATTGGTCCCTAGTAGAATAACTTGTTTTCATCTGCTCTATTGTTACAGATTGCTAGCTTTGTATCTTAGGGGACTTCACCTGCTGATAACTAGGTAACTTTTTGTACCTCGAGCCTTACAAGTTTGGGAATGCTGGTTGCTGTATGATTTATAATTTTTTTTTTCTAAATTACGCCTACGATTTGAATTTGCAAAGCCCTTTTAGGTTTTTCGGACCCCTAAATTTTATAAGTACCCTATTTTTTCCGCCGACCCCCACGGACCCCTTTATTCTTCGCGGGCCCCAGGTTGAGAATCACTGTACTAAGCTACATGAGAGCAGCCAGCCTATATTTTATCCCCAGGGTGGATAAGGGCAATCTCGTTTTCCAGGAATTCACTATGTCGTTTGAAAATGAGGGGAGGCGCGCAATTAGGTTTAGAGACTTTAGGGTTCCAATACTAAAAGACACTCAGAAGTCAGACCGTGGTTTTAAAAACTAAGGTTTGACGATTTCCACGCTGTTTTAAAAAACGTTTCAACATTGATACCCAGCTCCACATATTTTGGACAGACGTCAGTGTTTCGTGATATAATTTTTTATACACAACTGTTGTTGATGCTGAAAAGGCTGCAAATGAATTCGAACAACTTTGTACCTTGTACAATGAACTTACCTCTGGGGGTGTGGTAATAAAGACCCTACAAGATACATTGAATCGGTGTGACTTACACAATGCATACCCTAACTTGATAGTACTTTATCGGATCTTTAGAATCATAGCCGTGTCATCAGCCTGTTTGGAGCGGTCGTTTAGCAAACTCATGATTATTAAAAACTACCCCAGGTCACCAATGAGGGAGGAAAGGCTAGCCAGTTCAACATCACTTTCCATTGAAAGAGAAATGACAGAAAGGATGGACTTCGACAATGTAATTGACGGGGTTAGCCGCATGGCAAACAGATATATACTTTTGTAAGGAATTCTTTTACTATCATATAATTTCAACTTTCATACTGCCCTTAACCTTTCAACTCATGGTGAAATTGAATTTTGCCCAGCCACTCTATAGTGTACCTGACGAAGAGAGACACCATGGAAACACGCAGTTATTCGGAATTTCCTGAGAAATTTTTGAGTGGTTCTTACAGTAAATTTTTACTTTTTTTCATGGAGTGTGCCATAAAGCAGTAGGCCTATAGGCTAATGCAAGCAGAGGTGGATGAGGTGGCAGCAAAGCATGGACTGCGAACAGTTAAATAAGAAACCACTTCCTGTTTACATCTAAAGGATATTCTCAACATCTTTCTCTTTCATGCTTTGGCTACATCAACTTCTCACCTTCATTTAGACTGACCAAGGAAGTAGCGTAGGCACATTGGAAGGTTTGCAGTTAATATAAGAGTTTTTGAAGTGAAGTGTTGTTATCGTTTAAATTTACTAGGCTAACAAAGTGTAAATTTTGTGTTGTACGGGTATGTCAGTCTTAAAAGTTATATGTTGATGCATTACGTACGCAGCCTAGCTTCACGTAGCTTCCTTATAACCTGAATAACCCTCGGCCTCTCAACAAGATGTCGATTCTTTGCAAACCGGGTTGGTAAAGTTTTCACCGGGAAATATACTCTTTTGCCCGACCCCCCGATGATGTGACCCCAGATACGCCGCTGCTACCAGGCTGGTCAATCGGCTGCAGATCCTTTTGTCTAAATCTATCTGTAAAAGGTGTGTTCATTAGTCTTTATGATATCCAAATTTCACTGGGGTGTTCTGGGATACGTTCCCCAGTCTTTTTCCCATTTGTATTGAGTACGCGAAAGGAACCGCCAGATTGCAACGCCGTCCCTTTGACGGGAGTCCAGGGCTTATCCGAGTAACTAGGGTTGCAGGTCAGGGGCAGGGAGTCATATCGGAATACTTTCCGAGAACCAGGGGATTTTATTTCACTGTCGCTATTGTGAACCAACGGCGAATCCAGAGGGGCGGGGGAGAAGACCGCCCCAGCCCCTCTGGATTCATAGGATTTACTAATAGTCTCCCCCGTTAGGTCGACCAAGAGAAAATATAAAAAATGTTTAATGACAACAATTTAAAACAATGAAGTCATATCTAAATCACACTTTTTGTGGGACATTTCCGGTATATAGGGTATAGTGAGGCATGTAAAGATCTCAGTTCAATAGAAACTGAAGCATGATCTCTGGCGTACCTACTGCAAGAACTGGACGCTCATTTAAATGTCTAAACTCTGTTTAAAAAGTACCTAACATACCTTCAATAAAACTGGCAAGCGCCTAGCTTGCTGACTTGAGACGAAATGGGGTCTTTAATTATTTTGAAATTGACGATTTGTCGTATTCATAAAACTAGCCTGAATACCATCACTTTGTGACAAGCTAGACTGAGGAGACTTGTATTTCTTCTCGACTATTGAGTACTTCTATAAAACTCTTCCTAGCATTATCTAAGAAAAAGTAGGATTTAATATTAAAACGCGTGGAGTGTACGGAAATTTTGATACTTTATAGCATTTACGATAATTTTTGATAGTGCGGGACGAATTTGTGATAGAAACTGTTATTAACAGTTTCCTCTTTTTTACCCCCTTTTCTCCTTCCCTCTTTCTCCCCTCTTCGCTCTTCTTATTGTATTATTATTTATCAATGGGGGAATGGCCCGCTCCCCTTGAGGCGCCACTGATTCTCACCGAGGTCACATCAGGGAACCTAAGTGGTGATACGTACGTCCATCAAGAATTACTTCATGTATGAAAAATCCTTTAAACTTGAATGCACTGTTTTCTGCACGCATCAGGTGCGGTTTGCGCTCAGAGTGAGGCCTCAACCGGCCCTTGTGCCATTGTTTACAGACGTTACTTTCTTATTTAGTGCTGGTAATCTTTGTATGAATTTAAGGAGCATAGAGCCTCAAAATCGTATAAAGGGGCTTGCATTAAAACTTTCCCAATCAGACATCCTGTATCTCGCCCTAGACACACTCATGGTACTCTTTTTAAGGCTGTGGTGTAGCCTTGTGGATTTCGTGTGTCAGACCCTCAAATGAGAGGATCGAAAATAAAAAGAAATGAAAGAAAGAAAGATGGGCAAGAAAAAAGTGGACGGAATTTCGGAGGGAAGAGGGAGGGGGGTATAGGGTTAAGGGACAGTTGCCCTTGACATTTCGAAACCGTTGATGAAAGTTTGCGTACATGAGAAAAAATACTGAAATGCTGAAAATTTCACTGCCCAAGTTTTGATTTAAATTTCCTTAGAACCTGTGAAATCACATTTAAGGGTTGTGCCCAAAATTTTTCTCTTCATGGAACAGTAGATGCTTTTCACCTGGCTTACTTCTCCTGACAAATGAACGAATCCTCTTCCCTCTGCATGATACACAGGTTAAATAAACCTAAAGCACATACGCAGGCTGAAGATATTAAATATTGATTCTTATACCGCGCCACAGCATGCTTTTATTAAATAACCTATAATTACCTTTAATTATATGCTTGATTCAGTTTGCATATAAAGTAATTTTTAATTTGAATCAAATGTACCCTTTCGTTTCTAAATCTAAATTTGATCTTAAAGCATATCATTTTAATGAAGAGAATGTTTAGATGCAACGTTTTGATGTACAAGGTAAAGGATATGCCATTTCCCCACCTGGGAGGTATCCAAACTTTTCTTCCAAGGCCTTCGCTACGGCTACACACCAAGCGATGGTGGAATTCCCAGTGGAGTACCAAAAGGGGGAGAGGAATGCACCGCATACCAGCATTTTACAGGGGTGTCATGTCACTACGCTACAGTAAATAAGTAGAATTTCCAAACATATATTCAGTTCAAAGCTTTACCAAAATAGCATCGGTTCCCCCCCCCCCCCTTTTTTTCTTCTCCATTCTTTATTTCAGTTCATCTTTGCGTGTTCAATTTACACAGTGAAGTTACGTGAAAACAACATTTCAGCTTGAAAACACTTCCTTGCAACAAAAGAACTAAGATCTTATTTCCTTTGGTGAAAATGCAATAGAAGTAAGGATGGATTGGCAAATAATTGAAATTGTTAAAAAACGCTATCAATAGAGCATACATTAACAATAAATACCTTTCATTTCTCACTAAATTAGAGAAAAAAATATTGAAAATAGAAAATCATATTTAAAAATGGAAAGGGGTCTTGTGTTTGAAAAAAACTCATTCAGTTTCAACGAACGTACTTCATTATCCACTTTCTTTAAAATAAAATGCTCTTCTTCCACACAAGACTGAAAATAACTGTAAAAAGAAAGTGCATTTGGAACCCTGTTGTTTATTTTACAATTAGAGATAAAGTATTTTGTATGAAGGATGAAGAAATTTATTAAATGCTTAATGTCGTCAGTTGGTCCTAAAACATAACAGTTACAAAAAATTTTCAAAGAGTAAAGGGCTCATCCCTCCCCATAGACGACATGGACCCCTTTAATTACACCAGATTAAAAATAGAAAACATCTTTGAATAATGTGAAAGATATAATGGATTCAACGCTTGGCTTAGCTTACCAAAAGTAACACCATCTTGCATCTAACCCACTTTACATAGACAAACATTTCTTAAAGAGTAGGGACATCAACCCCTCCTCTTGTCTAATGTCGAGTCAATAATTAGGAAAAACCACTAAAAATGGCAATTTCCAAACATATTATCAGTTCAAAGCTTTGCCAATAATAGCACCATTTTGCACATCATCTACCTTACGTAAATGTTACCCCTCCCTTTTCCCCCTTCCCTTGCCACCCTCGCCCAGGATGGTATCCCGCCATGCATGAGTATAAAACGAAAGGTCCGATACTGTGTAAACTATCTATAAGCCCGGCTCTAGTGCTTTGTTTAGATATTGTCATAAACTACCCCTCTAGAAATGTCCTAGGCTTCTAGTAGAATCCGAAACTTAAAACATGACAATTTAGCAAGTTCGTTGAGTAACATCAACTAAAATATTCCATGTTTGAAGAGAAGAATGCGATGTCCTCTCAGAACCACCGTAGAAAATTGATTGGAAGGAAAAATATTGCTAAGTTTTCATTCAATCATTTTGCAGAAAATTGTTGAAATGACGAGATATGAAAAGTTGTCATTTCATCATTTTTCAGAAAACTGTTGCTTTGCACACTTGAAAGGATGTGAGAAATTTAACATTTTGCAGAAAATTGTTGAAATGACGAAATATGAAAAGTTGTCATTTTATCATTTTTCAGAAAATTGTTGCTTTGCACACTTGGAGAGATGTGAGAAATTCAACATTTTGCAGAAAATTGTTGAAAAAATGGGATATGATAAGTTGTCATTTCATCATTTTTCAGAAAATTGTTGCTTTGCACACTTGGAAGGATGTGAAAAATTTAACATTTTGCAGAAAATTGTTGAAATGACGAGATATGAAAAGTTGTCATTTTATCATTTTTCAGAAAATTGTTGCTTTGCACACTTGGAAGGATGTGCGAAATTAAACATTTTGCAGAAAATTGTTAAAAAAATGAGATATGATAAGCTGTCATTTCATCATTTTTCAGAAAATTGTTGCTTTGCACACTTGGAAAGATGTGAGAAATTTAACATTTTGCAGAAAATTGTTGAAATGACGAAATGTAATTAGTTCTCATATCATCATTTTTCTGCTTTTTGACGAGATATTATGTTGTCATCTTGACATTTTTCTGAAAAATGTTAGCTTACTAGCCAAAAAGATATCGTGATCTTGTGGCACTTTTAAGCTTCCGTACATAGTTGAAAATTTTATTAAACTCTAGGCTTTACAAAGGATTTCCTTTCTTGTTCCAAAGAGTCTTTATAAGTCTTGGCTTTTAAACTTGTGCAAACAGCTGTTGGAGTTATATTCAATACGTAGTCTGCTAAATGCCACCATGACCTAAAAGTAGTCTCTGGGCTCCAAGTCAAGCAAACATGGTGTTTCATGCATGCCTTTGTCTCCTAAATTAGTTATTTCCTCCTTTTTAGGAGTGGCCAGTCACACGCCTGAAGCTCTGCCAGATGTAAGTTATCATGCATACAGGTCTTGTGCAAACAGCCTGAGTGAAACAAGGCTGGGTTTAGCTCATTATAATGTGTTGATAACTAATAAGTATATTGTCAAGTGCATTCATCAAGACTACTATGTATGGGGTAGACCCTTAAATTATTTCTTGATTCCACCGCAAGCTTGTGTTTAGTCCCATCTCAAAATGCCTGCAGGTTGCTAGGTTAAAGGTTCATGGATCCCTGATGATGAGTACTGTAGTACTTTTGTGTATGAAAGGATTCTTTTTCATTCACAAAAACTAGCTACAGTAGGTCACTTCTCTCTAAACACTGTTAGAATATTCTTCCAATTACATTTCATATTGAACAGGACTTCCTTCTACAAGTGCCATCGATCTCATTAAAAGAAGTTTGGACTTGCAGTCTGTCTCAGAAAGTGGTGTATGTAAATAATCAGGACCCCAGATGGAAAAGCAAACTTGGCGTGGCAGGTTATGATGAAGGAATGTACAGGATGCTTGGAAAGTCAATTTCAAATCAGGGCGTCCACATGTCGGTGGTCCGGGTTTGAGTAAATTCTGAGTTGTGACCCTTGTTAGATAAAAATTGGTTAGAAATTTAACTCAATTGGCACCTACATATACTGAGATGGCCTTGAAAAGAAGGATTGTATTGGACAGGCTGCCTAAAGGTAAAAAAGACACAATTTTAAAGTTCATGTGACAGGAAAATATTTACATGCAAAAAGCTCTGAAATTTCAGAAAAAATGACTGAAATTTATCAAAATCTGTCAAAAAATGACCATTATACAAGGTATTTTTAATTTTGATTTTGTTAAATTCATAAACATGAGCAAAACATGTCACATTCTGACATCCACAGAGGGACACACTATATATGGCTAGTGATGTAAGCACTTGTTTTTCTTATATTTATGTCAAAGACACACTGTGGCATATATTTCTCTCAAGGAACTTAAGTTGAAATTGTCATATTTGTCCACTCCCAAAACTGAACTAGTTGACAAGAAATTTTAGAGATTAATTGTTAAGGATTAACAAAAGAAATACTAGCACTAAGCAACATTCCACATCATTATTTTTGCATAAGCCTTGAGTCGCTCGAGAAATGACCAAACTTTTTGACAGGCAGTTCTTGAGAATGGTAAAAGATATTAAAACAATTCCAAGGAATCTTCCATCTGAGGACCTTAGTCTATAACTTCCAATTGAAAATAAATCTGTCAAAATACTGTACTTCTCCTTTAACCAATTATCGTGTACAATTTTGAATGGTTTATCATAATAATACTCTGTTTGTGGTGCCTTTGAAGTTGTCAGAGATTGTGTACTGAAGGTCCATGATGGGCCCTACCACCATACGGTCCATTGTGTGAAATATTGCAAAATACATAGCACTTTCCTTCAATTAATGATAGAAGTGTTATTCTAGAGAAACTTTTGTATTTATAATAACATGTGTTAACGTATGTGTATTCATATGTATTTGTCACACTTGGCTTGTTTCCATGATGTTCTAAAGGTCACAAGTTCAAAAATATATATTAAACAGAATGAAAAATTAATTCGAACCATCCAACTCCCATCTTCATTGGACATTTTTGAGGAGGTGTAAAATGTTGCAATTTTTTTTCACTTGAAACAAATTAGCATATTGTGCAATAACTTGTGACTTTCTAGTTGTACAACTCACACTAACGGCTTGTTTTCCTTTTAAAATTAAAAATGTTTGTATGACCTTGAACACTTTCTGTTCACTTCCATAGCATGTTGCTCAGCGAGGGCTAAATAAATTGCATCACCACATGAGGGTGAGAGTGCTGTCACAACTTGGTACAAGGTGCAGTTACTTTCAGAAAAACAAATACAATGACAACAATGACATCACTACTTATTGCACAATGTGCCATTTTAATTTGAGTGAATAAACTTTAACATTTTATATCTTGGCTCAGGCTCAGGAATGTCCTATGAAGATGGGAGTTAGACTGTCAGATTGCATTTGTCATGTTATTTAATTTACATTTTTGAATATTTTTTTACTTGAGGTATGCGGTTTATGTCTCTGGCTATCCCATCTGGTACACCAAGCTTCACAATGAAAATGGTAAACCCTAACCCTAATTTCTCAACAAATGCCAACAGGAATTAGCTTTTGTATAAACTGCCCATGACATACACACCCTGGATTAAAAAACAAGTTTAGGAACCTGCTATAAATGATCATTTCCCTCACCTCTACTTGCTTTTATACTTAAAATTTAAATACATCTCTTCCAAAGGTGGGAACCAACATACCGCAGTACATAGGGGATACAGAATAACACCCACAGGAAGCAGCCATTCGTCCTCATCATGGGTGAATATCCAACACAATCATTTGCCATTATAGAGAGCAGAGCACTCCCAGTGCCAGACATCCTGGATAGACGTGATGTCTGCTTTAAGTCATTCTATCTGTCAGATATTTCTTATCTTAGCCAGTGCAGTACAAGCTGGGAATTTATTCAGCAATTTGTATTCAAAATATCTGATGGGATAAAAGAAAAGGGTGCAACTCCAGCTGCATCTGTGAGATCACTTCGTGCATAACTGACAAGTACTGACTGAGATGTATTGTTGACCTGTCTTATGAAAGGACTCATACAGTGGCAATAAACTTCATGTATAACAATGTTATTGAGTTACATGATCCACGATGGGTTTTGCATGAAGAGGGTGCAAAACTATTCATAATTAAAACTTAATACATAGAAACACTTTTTTGAACTGGCAAATAGCATAATGAGAATGAGTTTTCTTTTGGATTAGCGTTAATGAGTTATGACATTTTCATACCCACGCCCTGAACTTTATGTTCTACAAGAATGCAGTCTGTTATGGTAGATCTACGAAATATTGCATTTCATTTGCACTTTGTTTCTGAAAACTAGACTTAGCAGTGACGATCTCTTCACAATTCATATTTATGATTATGTGTATGATTTGTAAAAACATTTCAGTTATCAAGGAAAGTTAAGTTTGACTAAGAAGATTTGAACTAGAAAACCAAAACCTATCATCTTTAATGTTTATATGCTGTTCTAAATTCAAAAGATTCATAGCTACAGTTATTATATCTAAGACTGTTATCTTAATCAACTTGTATAATAGTGTGTTATCAAAATAGGGCAGAGGGGATGGCCTTTAAAGATCTATGCCATAGATTTTCTCCTCATAAGTCATTACGTGTGATTTTTATGTTTGAAATTAGTTGTCCATACTTAAAAAAAAAACAGCTAACTTTCAGAATTATTGAATCTTCAGTATATAACACAGTGAACTGTTATTGATTAAATATTACTACCAGAAGTGATTGTGCTGATTGCCTCCAGCAACATATGAAAGTTTTTCAATCTTTCATACCTCAACTCATTCATAGGTTCTGTATCAATTCATTATACATTTGCTGTACAACAGATTTGTTTTGCAGTCAATGATAAATTGTCAGTGACAAATACATTTTTTTAACATTACTGAAGTTGAATTAAAGTGCATCAAGCTGCTTTAGCAATAAAAACTAGAGAAAATAAAGTGAATTATTTTCTTCAATATATGCACAATGAAACAATCAGTATTAAGGTGTTGTAATATACATTTAGAATTTCCTCTGATCTGTATGAAAGGACAAATCTACGTTTACAATTTTCTAAAAAAAGTTCAAATTTGAGGTTTTACTTTTTTGTGTTCTACTCTAGTTTGCCTTTTGTGAATAGACATGAATATTTTAATATTGACCCAGAAAATTGAGTTATTTTATTTGACCCAACTGCCTGGGCGGTGGGAATTTGACCCAGGTGGAGGTCACTGCCTGGGTCAAAGTAAAATGGGTCAAACTGACTGGGTCAAATGAATCATTTCCGGTTCAAATGTAATTTTGACCCAATTTTGGGTCAAAGTGATCCAGTTTTTGGTTGGTCGGAATTTGACCCAGGTGTTGGATCAGTTTTGGTCAAAAATGATCCAGCTGATTTTACAGTGTATGGTACTGGGTCTCTTCCGACACCAGTGAGTATGTAGGTGTCGGGGATGGTAATTTAGAGGGCGCTCCTTTGATGTGCAAGAAGGTGACCAAGTCAATTAATCTACGCCCTCTGACGTCAACCAATAGATTAAAGTACCCCAGGAAATCAGCACCTAATATTGCAAATTGAACAACAGCGATGGTAAATATTTAGCTGAAGGTTCGCCTTAAACCTTAATCGACTGTAAATGACCTTTGACTGTACGTCTTAATAACCGATTTGTTTGCAGCTTGAAGTGAATAAGTAGAAGATTGCCTCTTGCTAAATTTCGATGTAGGCAATAAGTTTATGTCTACACCAGGGTCAACTAAATATTTAGTGCCCGTAATACGGTCACGAACAAAAAATGACGACTCTTAGTCGTTGAAAAGACCTGGTGCCCATTAAATTGATTTTTAGTTTTATGTGGGATACGCCCAGTTGAATGCTTTGCTGCAAGTTTACTTAATTTAAGTACTAATTCTTCAAGCTGTTTGGTAAGTTGAACTGTTTGAGCACCCAATATATCTATAACTCGGAGCTTTGTGAGGTATTGACCACAGGTTGTGGGCCTACAACAGACATAATGAATAGTTGTAAGTACTGGATAAAGAAAATTAAATACAATTGCGCATATTGTAGAGTGGTAATTTAGTAATATATACAGGTAGTATTATATACAATGTACAGGTGAATGCTACTGTTGCTGAACTATCCTACTATTCCTTTAACAGGATGATACTTAAGCAGTAACCGTCCCTTTAAATTTAATACATGTGACAAATGATCCGTCCAACAATTGAGACAAGTTCACGCTTCCCTGAATCTGATAAAAATGACTTACCAATTTGAAGTTTACAAGGGTACCGTACTTGAATGATTATATGAGGTTTTAGGGCAAGGATACGAATAAATAAGTGACCTTGTATATGATTAAGTTTGGCTAAATATCGTAGCTCTTAAATAGTAGCACCACTACGCAGGGTAAAAATACTTGGTAGAATACTTGGCAGGTCTTTGCGGAAATCCTAAATAGTTACAGCTCTTTTACTATCTACAGGAGTAGACAATAGCCTACAGTCTAGGAGCGAAAGGATTGGAGCAAAATCTGTGAATAGGCAGTAGCAAATTATTTAGTTATATTTACAATGGTAAACTAGTGAGATAAGGATAACGAAGCCCTGTAATGAAGTGAAAAGGATCTTTTGTAAAACGTTAATGTGAAATTTACAATTGATAGCGTTATAAGTGAAATTGCTCGATGAAAATCTCAAAGACTTACTCTTGTAAAAATTGCTGACACAAGGTTGCTAAACGGAACCCAAAAATCGCCAGTTTTGTGATGTAAATAAAACTTGGTCTCGGGGTGATCAGTTTTGTGGAGGTGTTAGAGATGACAAACAAAGTTGGGTAGTCTCACCTCAGGTTGCTGTGTTCTGTGCAGCCCCGTCAAAACGGTTTAAACAATATGGCGTCACGAGTGACGGATCTAGGGTTTTAAAAAGGGGTGACTAGGGTTTGGGTTTTGAATATTTCAGAAAATAAAAGTATTTCGCCATTTTTTAAAAATCATGTGAGGTGTGTGATGGGAAGGACTAGTGCCACTGAAAGGGGGGAATAGGGCAAACGAAATGAATGGTATGAAGCCACCCCTACCCCCCCCCCCCCAATGACCCTCAAAAAGTTAAGGCGAAAGCAATGTTTTTTTTAAGTTCAAGTCAAGTATTTGACACACATTATGGAGGATCATTGGCCCTTTATATTTGGCCCCGTTAAGTGAGGGAGATACCAAGTGCGATAGGTTTGCTATTCTTCACTAAGCCAGAAATCCATGAAAAATAGTAAAACTGACACTGAAAGGCTGTAAACCCGAACTTATCCCCTTGCACACAGTGTCTGCGTTGTACACTTTTGGAATTTAGTGAAAGGATGTGAAAACTGACAAGCCACTAACATAGACCCCCCCCCCCCACTCCCGAGTTTATTATATTGTCATGCAAGCTAGTAGTAGCTTTACCGATTTTACTCTGTGTACATAACGATGGATGGGGCAACAATCCATGGCCAACGATTGCCTTAAAGTTAGTCTAGAAACTGGAATGAACGGGATCCATTGGCATACTTAGATTTTATTACTTGGCCTAATCTTGGAGGCTTACAGGCTAGTTCAGGAAAAAAGCTTTCTACTCACTTGGGGTGTAACAATAAACGGGTCCATGAGTACCTTGTAACCTTCTTCACTTAACAGACTGTTGTTCTAACAGGGTATCCTGTGTGATCGAGCCACTATTAGGCTTCCTTTTAGTGGCGTACGAAGGGGGGGGGGGGGACCATTGGGCCATGCCCCCTCACAAATGCCATTTTTTCTTTGTTCTTTAAAATAAGTAGTTATACTTTAGTAACACAGATTTTACTTCAAAAGATAGCACATGTGGCACCAGGTTGCATATAAGGACACCCAATTTTTCAAAAATTTCAAAAGGAGAAGGATTGTCTCTGCAAGTACGTCCCTCAGTGATGCCAGTATTTTAATTCCTACAAATAGGCAAATTCTGTCAAATTTCAATTTTTACTTTAAAAGGGTAGACTCTGTTTCCCACTGGTGGCCTCGAAAAAAATAAAGACTACATGTTTAGATTCTCTTTACAAGCATGAATTCGCTATTTGTAATCATCTGAGGGGTCTGATCCTTCGAAATTATTTTTACGCTCCGCCCTTACCAATGGTGGCGTTTCGCTCAGCCTTTTGGGCAAAATAACATTTTCGGGTCAGATTACCCCTTAACTCTCTGATCACTTTTCAGTTTGCGAACATATTTTGAAGGAAGAATTTTATTTGCCAGCGACAAAAGAAGGTAGTGAATAGGTAGATTCTTCGTAAAAGTCTGAAAAAAGCTATTTCCGGTTAATTCAGGGGTCTGATTTTTGGAAATTTCCTCTTCGCTCTGCGCCAACTAATGGTGGCGCTCCCCTTAGAAAATCTTTATGACAACGTAACGTTTTGTGGGCAAGAAATCCCACAAATCCTTTACCAATCAATACTCTTTTACTTTGACTCCTGAAAGTGTGCAAATTTAATGTCAGGTCTTACTCCGTAAGGTAGCACAAATTTCAAAAGAATGCATATGAAGACACATAAGTTTCAGTTTTATCCTCATGAACCACCGCGATTCAACTTTTTACACTGTTCCTGTCAAAGCCGAAAATCTTGCACCATTTTGCATGCACCAATCTTGCACCAAATTTTTGCGTCAAAAAACTTCCGGACACCTCTCCCCTTAGATCATACTGCATGCCACCCACCCTTCAGAGAAATTCTGGGTACGCCACTGCGTTAGTACATACAAATAAAGCAGATATTGTCGAACAAAATAATATACTAAGAGCTGTTAATTCCAATTGCTGTATGTATACCTCAAGATTAAAAATGCAGGTAATATTACATAATGACATGGTAATGTTGTTATACTTGTTAAATTGCGTTTTTTATATGAAGTACATACACATTGACTGGGAAAAATTTGGGGGAAATTTCATATCTTTGCCCCCCGGAAAAAAATCCTAGCTACGCCACTGCCTAGCTATTATATAGTATCCATACGGATTCTGCATGTAAAGGATCTCTATGCTTATTATTAAATACCTGAGCTAAATCATATTTTAAACGACTTGTTCGTCATCACTATTTTCTAAAGCACCATTAGTGACATCTCCGATGAATATGACGGGTTTTACATTAGATACATCGACTGAAGACAGCCTATGTAACATTGAGGCCCATGAATGGATTTGCATAATGACACAGTCGTTATTGCGCTCATTTTCTTGTGCAGGTATAGTTACCTCATCTTTATCAAATATCTTCATTGGTAAACTCAGAACTTTGCACTGAGCACTCTATCTAACTCGGTTTTACCATCGCATCTCTGCTCAGATTTTCAGGCTGGCAGGGTGGCTAAAGTAGTGCTTTGAATAATTTGTAACTATCAAGTACTTGTGTGGAGAAACAAGCAGCTCAGGAAAAACACCAAGGTAAGTGTTTTTTAGGCTGTTGTACTCAATTCCCTCTTTTATCAAGGGGGGGGGGGGGTAGTCATTTACCAACCTCATCTTCAACCCCAAGAGCGCTCTCAACAGCGCTTCCACCAGGAGGAGGGCTTTTTGTCTAGACAATCCTGAGAGTCCATGCCACTGATTTCATTACAGCTGTTGAGGTCATAGAGGGTACAAAGGTCACCGGCATTGGGGTCAAGCTGAACTTGAAGAGTAGGTGCTGCTAAACTCGCCAGCAGAATCAAGATTTGAAATTCTGGCATAAATAACCTTTTTTAGCATTGAAGTGGAAACAACGCTTCAATTTTCTTAGTTAATACACAGCAAAAGTAAGTTAAACGTACAAAGTTTAAAGGTTTTGGTCGGTATGCCAGAAAGTAGAAATTACGATGTAATTGAATGTCCTTTTAGAATGGTGTAAGCAAATTTAGGTACACTCTGAAGTGTTGGTCCCCAAAGAAACCAGAAGGTCTCATGTTTAAAACCTAGGATTCACATAGATCATCATTGTCTTATACTTTTTTTTTTCTTTACTAGCACCTGCCATTTCGTATTCCGATCTAGTCGTCAATAATTCTTTTCATTGTTGTTGGTTCCGACTTGGATTGTAAAAAAATAACAGACAAATTCTGTCTGGTTCGAGTCCGGTTCTATATTTTAAAATAAAGCCTTGCTTTAGTATTAATTATATTTCAAAGTTTAACCAATCGGAAACGTACTTTGGTAGAGAACTGGCCCCAGCGATATTCTCTTATATTATTTCATACCTGCAAACGTCTTAGGCATTGCGAAACGTGACTTTACATGCTATGCGAAACTGAAAACGAACGCCGGGATGACAGGTAAGAGAAATATTAGTTTTGCCTAATCAGTTATTGAACCACTGCCCAGATAGAATTTATACTTCCAGATAATAGGTAGCAGAAACGCTCTCTTTCTTTCTTATTGACATCTTTCCCTTAACTTTTTGATTTTATCAACAATACTCCATTGTATCAATGTAAAGTTGCAGTCTATAAAAGCCACCATGATCTCTGTTTTATGGTATTGCGAATAATCTTTTCATGCTTTTGTTTTCCAACACTGGGGATACAAACAGATACCTCAAATGTTATGGAATACATCCAAACCATCTTCAACAGTCCCTATGAACATAAACGTAGAATGGTGACCAATTCACCCCAGGATATTACTAAACCCAAATAAGAGTTACGAAAACAGTATATGTTGAGGCCAACCTGTAAAATTTTCAGGAGAAATACAAATTTGAAATAAAATAACTTTGTAATGTTTACAGGGCAAAAAGATTAGGCTTAAAAGAAAACGTTTTACTTGAATGTATTTTCTTTTCAATTTTGTGTCATTTTTTACCATCCGTTTTAGACATCATAGCAACGATTTACTGATGGTATCACCTGCTATGAACAATGTGCAGTCGCATGTCTAGCTCAATCTCCTCACGCGTGCAAAATTGTTGTATACAACATTTAAAATAGAACGATAATGATTAAGTTTTTTTTTTCTGAGTACCTCCACACATTAAAGAACGCTTAAGGAAGAAGCAATCAATCGTAATTAAAATAATAGCTAAAAAAGAAAAAAAAAAATCACGGCATCCATAGTTATTGCGCACGACTCGATACAACTAGGCTTTTATGGTGTTGAAAAGATGAACAGGTTCGTAGTGTAACACCATCCTGCTATTGCTTGGCCCAACACTTACTTTAAAGATATAGTGTGTATTGCTAATTTCACATGTGAAACAATAAGCTCACAAGACGACAGGCGGTACACCCTACGTGATTCTTTCCACTATTTGTTCCGTTTCTGAATCTTATATTGCTTGAGGAAGTCATCGCCTCAATTGAGGTTGGTCAACAACTACATGACTTACATTGGGGCGAATATGGTGGGGTGTGAAATATTAAAGAATGAAAAACTGCAAACTTAATTATCCAGCATACTACGCATATCTGAAAACATAATGATCAATCAGGATAAGGAGGATGGCAAAATCTGTCAAGTACCTCGACCTATTGATTAATCAGTTTGGTCTCACTACACAAAGAAGCAATTGGAAATGGAAAGCAGTTAAGAGCAGAATGAATATTCGAAAAGCCCATAGTGCATAGAAGCAGTGGGGACGTCTTTAGTTTTTGGTTAAGGTAGGGGAGTGGAGCGGGGGAATAAGTTTAATTTTGGAGGGAAAGAAAATGTAGAAGGACATGAATGTATATGGTAGCCGGAATTATGATGTTAAGTTTTTCAGCCCAAACTTAACCCCCCCCCCCCCCACCTTGGTTTTGGTATTGATTGCATGGCATCAATGGTCATCGCCTGGTAACCTTTATTCTCACCATTTAGGATGGGCGTCTTAGATTTAATATCATGTGAATCTTTAACACGACTGTCATTAGCTCGGATGTATTGTTTGACACCACAGCCATAATATCAGACATTCGTAGTACTGATAAAGCTTAAAGATAAATGTAGCTACGGGCGCGAAAGTATAACGTATGCAATTAAGACAAACAGTGTCACCATCTTGGAAATATTTTCACGTCTAAAATAATCTTGACTGAATTTATTAATTCCAAGAAACATACCGATAGAGCAACTATGGTGAGATAATGGGATAAGATTGAGGATGGACAACTGAAGCTCCGAAGAGCTCGTGGAGGTCGACAACCCTTAAAAACAAACGAAAAAACAAAGTACAAAACATTAGCGTAATTAGAAAAGATAAAATACTGGGAATTACATTCACTAGAAAAAATACTCTAAAAAAAGGGGGGGGGGGAACGAAAAGCAGTTTGCAGTAAAATAAGCTCTTAATTTCCTACAGTTTAACATGTAGTAATCTCTGGGGATAAAGTATTGTAGAGTTATGCGCATATTAACCTAAGACTGAGTTGCGATGGCCAAATCCTATAAAGGGGAGTAGAGATCTGATTCATAGGAGAAAGTCTGGGATACGGATGAAAAGTACAGCAAAAGCTTAATAGATCTTTTAAATCGATGGCGTTTTTTTTATCATTTTGCCAATTAAAAGTAAAAGTTCTAAGTACGTGATACCGATTTAAGTCATAGATATTAAGGAAGTTAATTATAGCGAAAAGGGTTGCGGTAGGATGTAGATCTAATAGCCCTCTTCTGCAGTATAAAAGAGAGTTTAAGCCTAGTGGTGTACGTGCTCCCCCCAAAATATTAGAATTGGTAAGATGAGGAAGTAAAAGTGAGTTATACTGGGAAACTAAAATTTTTCAAGGAAGAAGGTGTTCAAATCGGTTGAGTGTTCCCACTCCCTTAGAACTTTCTTACTAATGTAATGAATATGGTTAGTCTAGGTAAAATGCGAATCAACAAACGAATTTAGTTACATTAAAACGTCGTACATTAACATCTTGTGTATTGTTTACAGTTTGGTTGAGATTCATATTGGTTGACGAAAAAATCACAAAATCAGTTTTCTTCACATTTAGAGATATTTTTTTAGTACGGAACCAGTTGTGAATATTGATAAAATCAATGGTAATAAAATACTGAGGTCATTACAAGGGAACAAACGATTAGTGTCGCCTGCATATGATATTACATGGAAGTTGTTACTAGCGCTCTGTAGATCATTAATATAAGTTATGGCCTAAAATAAATACCTGAGGAACATCACTTGTGATAGCTTTTTGTAAGGATTAAAGCTCAAAACCAAAAAAATACCTGACAGGTATTAGTTTTTTTAAAGGCTTCTGATTCACAAATGGAAAATAGCATGTCAAGTCGATCGACCAGGGAAGAACCCAAATTTGGTAATCATACAAAAGATTTTGCTTCAATAAAAATGAATACAGAGGAGTAAATATGAGTTTTTCTAGAAGCTTTGAGAAAGACTGAAAAATGGAAATGGGTCTAACATTATGTACCGAGTCTTTATCAATGGACTTACCGACCGGGAATACACGTGCAATTTTTAGGGAATTTGGAACAATACCCTTCTTCAATGCAAGGTAAGAGAGAAGGGTAAGTGGGGTTCACAGAGAAGGGAGCAACATGTTTGACAACAATCATGGTTCTGATCTCATCAAATCCTGGGGCAGCGTCTTTAAGAGGAAGTGTAACATTTAAAACCTCCTCGGTTGTTATTAGGCTAATGAAGAAAGGGTTAGCGATATGGTTCGACAGATATGATTTACAGTTAGAACAGGAGGGGAAAAACTTAGCCTGGGTAACAGGACCAATATCTGTGAAAAAATCTTAAAAATATTTGAAACATCAAGTTCATTCTGAACCCTTGTTAAACAGTTAATCCCGTCAAGGTAAGAGTTATTACCGCGACTATATAAGAGGTTAATTATTGATAACCACATAGTTTTCAAACTTTTGTGCCTTTACCGAACAAATTGGATGAGTAGCATTTCTTTGCCAGTCTATTAACGGAAGTCAGACGGTTTCGAAAACGTGAGGCCGGCTGGGTTTTTCGGTGGTATTTATACATGTTCAACGTTATTGATTGACATAAATTGTAAGAAATCTTCACTGAGACCCGTTGTCACTCACATAGTCTTTGGTAATCCATGTGTTGCAAATATTCGGCGCAGGGCTCTGATAGTTGCTGTTGTTGTCGCGTTTTGAACTCTTACAGCTTCAGTCCATACGCTGTGGGCATCCACTCTTATCAACACCTCTTTTTTAGAGATACTGGCGTGAACTATGTGGTAGCGATTCCCAAGGATTGATTGGTGTTAGCTGGGGTTGTTTCTGATGTTTCTGGCAGGTTCACATAGTCTGCATTTTTGCTCCAACTCTCGGTCAATAGCTGGACACCAAAAATAGGATCTTACTAAAGCTTTCATCTTTACTATGCCAGGGTTTATAGCTCGCAGTTTCTCAAGAAGTGCACCCCTAAGGTCTTAGTCATTTGGTATCGCTACTCTGTGTTCCCAGAGAATACAACCATCTTCTACACGTCATTTTTCCCTCTTTGCGAAAATGGCTCAAGCTCCTCTCCTAGATTCCACAATCTGGATATCCCGTCATGATATGCTCTCTTAATCGAGCTAAAATGGGGTCTTTGTTGGTTAATGATTTGAATCCTGCTGTTTCCACTGGACGATGGTCTACATCATTCGAGAAGTTAACCTGTTCTCCGTCTGGTGTTGGTAGGAACGTTTCAAACATCCAGTCTACTTTCTCCTCATCATCTAACGGTAGGGGCGATAATGTATCTGCGATTATCACCTGCTGTGCTCAATGCCGAAGTCATAGGCTGATAATAACATGTGCCATCTGGTCAGTCTGGCTGATGCCGTTGAGCTGGGTGGTTTCTAGTTACCAAATAATGTTTCCAGTGGCTTATGATCAGTCCTTACTGTAAAGTGTGAAGGGACTTACGAAACTTTCTTAGTGTGAAGGGACTTATGAAACTTTCTCAGTCTAAAGACTATTGACAACTCTTCCTTCTCAAGTTGAGCATACTTTTGCTCAGCCGTAGATAACTTCCTAGATGCAAAAACTATAGGTCTTTCACTACCATCAACCATTTTGTGGCGGACGACTGCTCCTAAGCCATACGGACTGCCATCAGTCTGTAACAATAATGGTTTCGCTGGATCGAAATGAACTAGGAGACTATTACCTTGGAGTAATTTTTTTGACTTTGTGAATGCTGCTTCTTCCCTTGTCCCTAGACAAACTTTGGATCTTTGAACATGACCTTTCCTTTTGGTGTTTTGCCTTCGTCTGGTCAGACCTATACATTTTCTGCAGTAATTTCGTAAGCGAAACCATTTCGTCAGCCACATCCTGCACGAACTTCATGTAGTAAACTAGAAGACCTTGGTAGAACCGGAGTTCTGTTTGGTTTTGCGGTCTTCTTGCTTCTTGAAATCACAAGAAATATCTTGTGGGGTAACGGTCGTAGTCATTTGGAGTCCAGTGCATGGCCCAGATAAACAATACACTCTTTGAAAAACTCACATTTACTCCTTCGTAGTCCAAGGCTACTTTCGCCCCTTCTTTGGAATACTTTTCTCAAGTGTTATGTATGCTCGTGCGGATTTCTTCCACTGATGATTATGTCATCCAGGTACGGGCGGCTCATAGGAATTTTGGCTAATAGTGATTCCACTGTTCTTTGGAAAACCGCCGGCCCCGATGTAATACTAAAGGGAAGGCGGGTACGCCTAAAAAGACCACGGTGTGTGTTGATAATTGCATATTTTCCGACCGGACCCTTTAACTATGTCTGAAGATAGGCATGAGAAAGATTCAACTTAGTGAACTGCTGACCTTCTTGTCGGTCTTGCATCAAATTCTCTAAAGTTGCAATAGGATTCTGCTCACATCTCAAAACTTTGTTGGCTGTGAGTTTATAATTTCAACCTTATATTTCCATTAGGCCTATCTATGACCATTATTCATCTTTCTTGCAAATCTTCCAGCTCAGCTTCCATTTTGTTCCTGCTTGCATAAGTTACAGGAGCTGCCCTATAGAACAACGGTCCCTTGTAAGCTTCGTTGAATTTTTCTTGAAACTCTTTTAATTTCACGAGGTGACTGGTATCAAACATATTTTTGTGTTCAGCTTTCATAGCTTCTAGTTGACTTTGGCATTGTGCAGGTGAATTAATATCTATGCCTGACTCACGCATCCAATCTTGACCAACCAAAATTATACCTTCCTTAACAACAAACAAGGGCAACTGTTTTGTTAAGTTATTGGAAGTGACACTCACCTACATTAGGGACCTACTGCCAGTATATGTTCCCAGTTTAACAGGTGATTTTCTGAGGCTGTCGTCATTTCTTATATTGTTGGATGTATCTCTAAATAGCATGGACCACCACCTGCCGGTGTTCACCTCAAATAGTACTTCTTGGTTTGCTAACCGTTACAAAGCATTATCGAGTTTCTCAGTTATGTGATTCATACTTTGACTTCCTACGGAGTCATTTAAACCGTCAAAGTGATTTAATCCCTTTTCTGGTTGGAAAGCTCCATCTTTATCCAGATAGTGCGCTTGGCTGCTTCTTTTGGCCTGCTTTTGGGGGTATGCTTTCACTGCTTTACACTATGATTTGGTGTGCCCTTTTTTGTGACTTTTGCAACATTTCTCACCGATAAGGAGAAAATTACGTTATAAGTGCTTTCCTCCTTATCTCCAACATTTTCTTAATTTTTGCTGCTGGTTTCTGCGAATGCAGGGCTTTGTTGATCATCAGGCTGCTTTGATTTTGATTTTTTGTACCCAATCTTATTAAAAGAACTTTCTGTTGTTGCACTGGGTGTTCCAATTTGTTTAAAGTACTCCACATGTGTTTGTGCCAGCAATGGAAAAGGTTTTTGCAAATGTTAGTTTTATTTTTACTCAGTAGCTTCTTCTGAATCAAGGCATCTTTTACACCCACGAATAGACGATATCGCAGCATATTATCTTTAAAATTACAACCCTAAAAATTGAGCAAATTGAGCAATGGATTTACCTGGTTGCTGAGAACAACTGTAGCATCGAAAGTGTTGAAAACGACATCTGTTAATTTTTCGCGAAAAGTGTGATTTCTGTGCCTGCACGTAATCTGCACATTATTTATCACTTGGTTTTGCTGGCTGCACAAATGCGCGCAATTCATGGTTTGCTTTGCTCCCTATACTCGTTAGAAACACTGAGCGTTTCTTACCATATAACGGATTGCATTTAACTCAAATCAGGCTGCTAGGACCTCAGTTAATTCTTCAAAGTCTTTGAATTGTTCAAACTGCGGCACTGTACCCACCATTGGCATTTTGGGCTAGGTTAATTTACCTATTGATTTGACGCTTTTTTCAAACTTTAACCGTGTCCCAGTTCGACATTTGGCTTCACAATTACTACTGAAAGCTTAGTAAGACAATGAAATGCAATTACATGCAGCAATTAACTGGAATTCATTTGATGTTTAAACCTTACCATGATCCAATCAGCAAACAAACTACACTGTATGTAATACAACCAGGGTAACGTCACCACTTAGACCCAGTATAAATAATGTTTAGTATCCCACCCCTAAAAACAACTTGATGAAAGTTTCCAACAGCAGAAAAATTATGATATTAACGCTTTTCAATTTCAAAATTTGATTTGATATAGGCTACTTTATATTCTCAAACCATTTTAGTTTGTTTCCGTTCCACTGCTTTGACTTTGAGATTGAGCTACTGTCAATTGCCCTGCAGGCTAGTTGCTCTAAACTACTGTACATGACTTGATTTTGCCGAGTGTGTTGTTTATACTAAGAGGATTTCAGTTTGTTAATGTTAAGCGTTCAATGGTTTCAATGATACAATACAAAATACAACAAGAGGGTAATCCACGGAGTTGCATTTCTCATCGCTAACATGTGCGCAAGTTGGTTACAGAACTTGAACTATTTATGTGCTAGAAGTTTTATCTGTGCTGTCTTTATGCTACATGAATGTCAATGACAAAATTACCATGTTCTAAAACGCCATGCCACATTCCTATGAAATTCCTATTTGAAGTTCAAGGGAAGCGGTTTCTTTTTCGTTCCAAGGGACGGAAGTTTTTTTTTCGTAAGATAGCGAGGGAAAGAATATGGCACAGACTAATCAAGTTCTTGGAACTAAAGGCGCACCTCTTAATTCCAAAAAACATCATTTGGATATTTAAATTCTGACACTGGATTATGAACGAACTGGAGAAATAGGCTATCCAATCTTTGTAACGCTTGCTCTTTTAATCCAGTAGGCCTATCTAAGATTTTGGAACAAATTTATTTTTTAAGATGCTGTTATCCCCTTGCAACACTATGAAAAAAGCAACGAGCTTGACTGTTACTTACACCCAAAGATATTATAAACGTAGATACAACCCCTAGCTATCCGTTATTCACTTTCTCAGCTCCTATTGGCTAATTCAGTATCATGTGACCATTAAAAACAATCCGTTATTAGCCTCATTAACATGCATAAGTCAATAGTAACACTACTTATTTGGAGGGTATCAAGACTGTCTGCTGTTGCTATGCAACAGAATTGTGGTGGTTTGGAACCACTGGACCATACCACAGTGTACAGTACAGTACAACTGTATACTGCAAAGGTCCACAGCTCCTTCAGTAACAATGGATGTTCCCTGCTTTGATCTCAAATTTGAGCCATGTGATGTGGACAAAGAAAATAGCAGTACGTGTAGATTTCCACAACTGTCTGAAAGTGACGTGAAGTGTATTGAACATGGAAGACTAGCGGCTTCAACTAAACAAGCCACAAAGTGGGGATTACAGATTTTCAAAGGTCAGTCAGCCAGCTACAGTAGCATAGCCAATACTTGATTCAACTAAGCCTAGCCCAGGCCTAAGTACTATGGATAACCTTACAACATACAACAACAAACTAAGCCATACTAAATAACGTGTCAAAAATAAATTGCTCTAGCACTGTCTTTAAATACTAGTGACTTTTAGCAAAGTTATGGACAATGCAGTGAACCAGTGTGTTTCTCAACAAATAAATTGTAGTGGGCTGCTGAAATTAATTGACAAATTTTTTAAGTTGGCAAGATCCTCAGTTTAAGGAATAAATTACATTGGGCTGCAAATTGCAGTTGGCAGACTATCATTGGTGAATAAACCGTCGAGACTCCGAATTTGGCAAATAACGGACGAGGCGAAGCCGAGTCCGTTATTTGCCAGATTTGGAGTTGTCGAGACCCAAAATTTGGCAAAATAATGGACGAGATGCAGCCGAGTCCGTTATTTTGCCAAATTTGCCAAATTTTGGGTCGTGGCAGTTTATAAGTTACTATACCAATCACTGTATCAGAGCAACAACCTGCACAGTCCTTGACAAAGCGGGCCACAAGACCCATGAAATCATGGCAGTGACTGGACACAAAAGCGAAAGTAGTGTTCACTCCTACGTAAACCGCTTGAGCAGTGGGCAAAAGAGGCAATTATCAGATAATTTAAGCGCCCAGTGTGTAAGTTCTAGCGAGTACACTCAAACCGGCAACAGCCTAGTGTTACACAGTTGCGAAAACACTACGGATCAACGTAACGTCGTTAGAGTACCTCGAACTGATGCGGAGCCTAACGTTAGGCCTAACGGCTAGCACTAACAGTAACACCAACCTGTCAATGTCGTTCGAAGAGCAAAGCATAGCTTTATCCTCAATATTTCAGGGCTGCAACTTTCGTGCACCAGTAAATGTGACTGTTAATAAGTCTTCGTGAACATTCGTATCTTTTCTTCTCAAGAGTTAGTCGATTTATCAAACGTTTCACCTTATTTCACTTCACCAGTTTTCACAAGTTACATTGTTTATAATCTTTGAAGTATGCTTTCAGTAAGTGTATTCTGCACTTTGGTCAACTTTTAACTTTGACCTTTGACAATTGCGCAATATCAAGTTCAGTAAACAAATTCTTTTTCAAGTTCAGGATAAAACTATTAGACAGTGGGCAATAGGGCAAATATATGCTTCTAAATTGGGTTCCGTGACCCACCCCAGAGGGTGGGCATGAAAAGGGTGAGTTCTCATGTCAAATGATGTTACAAATGACATATATTTGTTCACAGTCACAAATGTTGCACATTACCGAGAAATGGGGCATTAAAGTTAGAAGCACGTGAAGGGCGCCCTCTAATTTAATTAACTAGTAATAACTCCAATTGTGTTACTCCAATTGACATGAATTTTGGCAGGATTGTTCAGAATGTTCATAGCTATACGCTCAAATGAAAAACGTAGACTGCTAAACAGCGCCCTCTATTAAAATGTTCATTCATGTGTTTGGGAATAAAAGCTCTTGAGTGTATTTGTTGGTTAATTTTGTGGGTTAACAAATTGTGTTTCAAAGGACTTACAGGGCTCAAAATATTATACATAAGTACAGTCAAAAGTACATTTCCCAGGAAGCAAACAACAAAGTTCAGTTTGAAGAGTGCCCTCTATCCAATACATCTTCCTATCTCCCTATGGGCTGGGGGTTGTTGAATATACCCATGGTATTTCCCGCCTGTCGTAGGAGGCGACTGAAGGGACACCAAATTTGGCTTTAACCGTACATGAAAATAAATTTAAACTTTGAACTGTCTATTGAGTTGACTGACACTATGTGACACATTTGTGTTGGTGTGTTGTTAAATCTCATCTTACTATTTGTGTAACATGCTTGCTCTTTTTAGAAATTGCCCTGGACATTTGGGGTGGATGGGTTTCTTGATTGGATGTTGCCATTGTATTGTATCAATTGTGTTCTTTATAAGGGTTAGGAATCAGGTCAGGCATTAGAGCTATCATTAGCCTGTTAGGAAATTTCTTGTTAAACAGTCCGCACCTCCCCGCCATTTTTGTTATGAGGACTATTTAAGAGAAGATAAAGATTTTTTTTTCGACCCACTAAAACAGGAGTGTATCTAAGTTGTAACACCTTAACAGTTGGAAAACTCCTCTTTTTCAGCTTTTACTGCTCTCCTGCTTCTGACAACACTGGTTCAGGTCGACCTTGAACCCAGTGGTTTCTTTCCATTTCAAATAAAATAATTGGAAATAGACAATAGAAACTTGTTTGACCTTTTTCAATGGGCATTGTCCGGTCTACATTGTGGGCTACTGACCTGAACATGTACGCTCCATGGCTGAATCGGGTATCAAAAAATCGGAACCCAGTACCCGTTTTCATTACCCGATTAGGTAGCAGGTACTAGACTCATAAAGGGGAAGTTTAAGCAGAAATTTAATTTACATAAGTGAAAGGAGAACCAAATCTGCACAATATGATGCAATTTCTATTCAAAGTTCAGACATGTATTCCTTGAAATATCGGTAAAAGAAGTCGCTAGATTTGTGTTCCAAAGTAGGCTTCAGGGCAGAAGAGGTTTTATCACGTCCTCACTCAGGAATGATTTCTTCTTTGATTTTCAAAGCAAATTTCACTGTAATGTTGAAAATAAGTATTAAATTAACCTTTCAAAACTTGATGTGATCTTCTTTTAAGAATTAAAGGGCAAAAGCAGTCACCTCAACTTGAAGTAATGTAGTAGACTGTGCTGTTTTACAATTGGAGTCATGTGACAACATTATTTCCCTTCAATGTGTGATTTACTGCTTGATTTACCCTGAATATACAATACTGAAGTCTGAAAATATGATGAAAGATACTTCTAAGAGAAATTAGAAGGAAGCTGTCATGTTTAGGTGTTGTTTCAAATTATGTTTCGGGGAGCTGCTCTTTAACCTCTGAAGTTTGTAGCTTTCACAGCCAACAAGCACATTTATATGGTTAACTGAATATGAACACAATTTACACGATAAACAAATTTTTATTAATCGGCCGGGTACCCATCTCAGCCCCTGCACAAACTATTCTACACACGTGTTATGTCGTGTGAATTACAACAGGTTGTTCACGCAAATTTACCAACCAGCTACAAGTAACAAGTATTGTAACGTTCGTAAGGCATATTTACTGAAATATGGCTATGGACCTATGAACAGCGAGAGCAGCTGCCGCAGAGAAGTTAGTGTGCATATTTCAAAAGTCTCTGCATATTTTAAACTTTGACTAATCTGTCAACGTGGAAGCCCAATGCCTCCTGCGTTTGTGGTCCTCATGCTCTATACTACCCTTGCATGTTTTTTAGAGTGAATGGAGCAATATCATTTCTTTAAACTTAACCTCAATCCTGAACTGAGCATCTCTTTTCACTAAGTTTAAGATTTCAACAGAAATTACTAAAAATGTATACGTAGTCCTATTTGTCACGGAAAAGAATTTCCCACACAGTCCTGCAGTACTGAACTTATTTTGTTAACTCGGTACAAAAGTTTTAAAGTGTACCTCAAGTCAAAAAAATAAAAAAAATATATTAGTAAAGGGCATGGAAAATGAATTCTAACTGTCCAACTCCCATCTTCATAGAACATTCCTGTGCTGGGATATAAAATGTTGACATATATCCACTTAAAACAAATCGGTTCATTGCACAATAATTTGTTACTTACTCTGTTGTACAACTCATTACCTGCTTTGTTTCCCTTTAAAATTAACAATGTTTTAAAAATCTTGAACACTGCCTGTTTTCTTACATAACATCTTGCATGGAGAGAGCTTAATTTATTACATCACCTCATAAGAATAACAGTTCTATGACACCTTGGTACAAGGTGCAGTAAGTTCTAGGAAAAAACAAAGAAATACAAAGACTGTAATTTGAGTAGTAGAACAATGACATCACAAATTGTTGAGCAATGTACCATTTTAAATTGAGTTAATAAACTTCAACATTTTATATCTCAGTTCAGGAATGTCCTATGAAGATGGAAGTTGGACAGTTAGAATTCATTTTTCATGGGTCTTAAATATTTATTTTTGAATGTGAGACTTTCAATGGAGATAATTTACTAAAAGAGAGCAACAGCAGATTCTGAAAGATCCTAGGGACAATTTTGGTAACATATTTTTTTGCCCTCTGGAATTTTTTCAAGGGTTGATTTTGTTAGTTTGTACGGTGAATCATCCAATGACCAGTGTTTTTTGAGTGCTAGTCTACGGTGTCTCTGCAATAACTGTGTCTGCTGTACATGAGTTGGTTTTTGAAATAGCAACTCCACAGGAAATGTTAAAAAGGAGAGCTGCCAATTAAGTTTATGGTATTCAGGCATCTCCAGTTATACTGAAGATGCTGAAATCATTGTTGGGGAAAGTGGTGGCCTGAACGCAGACAACAATCACTGGTTCTAAAACTAAGAGATTATAAAAACAACTAATTGCCACTTGTGCCACTGAAGTTCTTGTCACTTAATCAATCAGAGAGAAAATGGGATGAATTATAGTTCTTTCAACATGCCATACCTATTCTACACTAGCCTACAGATAGGTTTATTTTTAAATTAAACACCACAGAAACACTTTTTAAATCACTTTTCCATGCAGTAATTGAGACACAAGTCTGATGCCATTATGAATTTTCTCAAAGACATCTCAGGTATTGCCACAGTTTAAGTTAATGGTGGAAATCACTGGTCACAAAATTTGTCAAAAATTATGTAAAAGGAATAGCAAATCTGGTACTGAGTTGAAAAAATACTTCTTTCTTCACATAATTCAAATCAGATTTTGATAATAAAATCTTTCAACTTATTTTTAGAAAATTCCTATATAAGCCTACTATTTGCAACATCAAAATCATTACTGCAAGGCATTCACCATGTAGAGTTATACATTTCAGTTTTATTCTGAATATGACTCAGCCTATTTGTTCATACTTTGAACACGTTTGGATTTATTGTAGCCTAGCCAACAGTAAGTTTGAAATTTCTAAATTTCTACCTCAATTGGTGACAGATAAATGTAATGTGTTGCACTTGCAGTCACAAATCGTCTGTGGGGCTGGAGGCACATCAGTCCACCGTCTGCTGGCTGAGCATCATGGAAAGATACTACGTACATACAGTATACCTCAGCAATATTGCTATGGGCTTAAAATTACAAAATTAGGTTATGCACCTCATAAATTTTGACTGGTCTGATTCATGCTAATGTGTATTTTATTCTAGATACGCAACTAATATGCACAGATTCTTAACATATCGCTATGAATGTGTACTTATAGTGTCCATAATTTTTTATTTGCACAAGCTAAGCTATTTTTGTTTTTTAGATGATTTTTCAAACTGCCTTAATCTTGTTATTAAGATTTTCACACTGATGTATGCTAAAAGACACACATTGTTGTTCAATTGTGACATCAACCAAAGCTGTATGGTTACTTCATACACACCACACATTGGCACAATAGCAAAAACCATTCTGCAGCAGCACACAAAGTTGTTCTGTGGCTGACTGGTTTGTTTTTCCTACTCCATTACTTATGCTGAGCACCAAGCATAATGGCAGTAGGTTCCATTTTTAAAGTCGTCTTCGATATAACCAAGTCAGGATTCTAACCCCAGAGCTTCCGGCTGCAAGTCATGATCACATGTTCTTATGACTAGGCCATGCAGTTGTTTGGTCTTCCCATTTCTCAGTCACTACTCTAATCTAAAGTTAGGCCTAAATCAGAATGACATTAGATATAGGATGTTAAACAGAGAAAAAAGTACTGAAAGGGCCATTTCTGCTATCTGAGTAGTATGTTTTTGCCAAATTGTTGTATATGCCTCAAGCCAGCAGAGCTGACTAGGCCTAACTATACTTAGGCCTAGAGACTAGATGTAAGCCTGGGGGTCTAAGCTACGTAGGTCTGGGCCTAGGTATTTTCAAGATTTATGCCCCACACTCACATCTTTCTACCTACATCCCTGATCACCAACGTCAGTCTCTGTGCTGTCCAACAACTTCCCTATTTTTCAGGATGTTGTCAGCAAACCTTGAGTAGCGGGTCCCTGTAGAATCCACAATTAATGGGTGTAACGTTAGCGTTTACTAGCCTAACGTTATTTAACGTTAGCGCAATCCTGTTGTTGACCGGGGAATTTTCTTTCTATTACAGCATGTTCACCCTCTAAATCTTTCCATTTTTCCACACATTCAAAGAACGTCGACCGCGTTGTCTCTGAAAATAGTTTCACTGCATTTACTTTAGGGGAAACACAATAAAACATCGGAGGTCTGATTTGTTCGTCGGTATTTTCATCTGTTGTGGAGGCGGCCATTTTGAAAGTAGAAGTGTTCTCCGAAATGGTCTACGTTTCCACGTATAAAAATACTTGGTCTTCGAATAAACTTCTAATTTTTTTAAATGACCTAATAATTCTTTGAATGCCTCCTAAAATGAAACATAGACACAATTTTAGACTACTATTAAATTAAAATAGATAAATTATCTTTAAAAGGGTCAGTCACATTTCTTTCACCGGAAAAGAATTTTCAATATTGCTTGAGAGTGGAAAAAGTGAACTGCCCCGCCAATAGAATGGACGAGGTTAACTATTCAACCATCGATGATATTTTCATAATTAGCTTACAATCAAATGTGCAAGAGTTAATCTTGTGAAAAGATACCAAAATTCTTTTAATTTTTTGTGAAAATTTTGAGACTCTTTTCATCCCCACCCTCGTTACTGGGTCACGGAATGAAACGATAAAGGCACACAGATTGCAGTCTATATCTACGAAGTAAGTGTTCTACTATTAATCAACTTTGAAGTATCTATAAAATGTTTATTTTGACGTTGTCAAATTTAGTGTAAAGAAATTAGCTTATACATAATAGTAGCCATATACATACGTGACACATACTGTACTGTACACAGTCTATTACTATAAAGGCGGTCAAGGTCACCATTTTGTTGTTCGCCAGGAAACATCAAAAGGCAAAAATTACAAGAATGGTGGTAATAGAAATCGTCAGAAATAGTAATTGCTCATTGGTTGTCATCACTGCCTGTTATTGTACTTGCTGCATATCGCTTTTTTAGACTCAATTTATCAGAATTTCTTTCATTTTTCGTACTTTTTATCAGTTTTGGGGTTGTAAAATAGGAATAAATTACATAAGGCTGCCTTTTATTGGTGAAAAAACCGTCTCGACCCAAAATTTGACAAAATAACGGACTCGGCTGCGCCTCGTCCGTTATTTTTCCAAATTTTGGGTCTCGACGGTTTATTCACCAATAAAATGCAGCCTTATGTAATTTATTCCTTAAATACCAAACTCCTATCCCTACACTGTTAGACGCGCTGACCCCTCATGGAAGCTCGGTCGGAGGGGCGGATGTGTTCATTTGTCATGCGCACAGTTCTATTCGGCTGTCTGCGTGCATAACTATGGATACATGACAGAAAATTCCATTGTGACGAGATTTCAGTATGCGTGCATTTTCAAAAGGAGTTATAAACGCGCAAACTACTTTTATCAGTGTATATTTCGGAGTAAAAGAAACGCGCACGTCTGCGTGCTAGGAAAATGAACACAGTGGTTGGTTTTTCATTGTAAGCGCGTTAAAATGTAAACGCGTGTATAGATGTGCGCTTGTAAAGATACCATAGAAACTGACCAATCAGTAAGCTAACGAACTTCAAACCAGTCGTTGTGCGTTAATGTTCAAATGTTCTTAGGTAGAAAGCCGGCGAAGAAGCCTTACACTCTTTCATGTAAGTGTAGTTTATTGAAGCTCTGTGTTTGCAGGAGTTGCAATGTTTTAAAATCACACGTATTTATACTACCGGAAGATATCAATGAACTGTTAGCTTTCAAAACGATTGGTTAGTGTTCAGCACTTCCGCCCCTCTGATTCGTCCTCCGCGCCTGAGGAGTCACCGCGCCATTTTAAGTTTGGTATCTATGTTTGTAATATCTTTGCTTACACTAAACTGATACGGATATGGACGCAACGATTAGGACGATTTAGACAAGTGCGTAACTGTTTTTGTTCAGGCACTAGCTGGGCGTATTCTCCATTTTAACGTGACGGCAGAGTTCATGTGTGTCGAGCTGATATGCACATCACGTGCGTCTCAATTAAAAAAATGGGCGTGTGCGCGATGTTGAACTTGTGGCGTTAGAAGATTTTCGGCCCACGCACAAACCTTTTCTGCGTACTGGCCTGTGGCGAATCCTAGCCCGTGACAAGGAAATTGTCACGTACGTTTTTTTTTTTTTTCGCGATGTTTCAGAACCGCCAGGTTTTAAGGGCAATAAACACGTAAGATATGTAGGCCCTATGCCTTACCTAATCTTAGTCACCCACAGTTTCATATCTTTGGGGGGGGGGGGGGGGGCGCACCACCATTACCTAAAATTGCACTTTGGGCAAAAGGTGAACCCTCTGGCCGTAATCCCTAAAAATTTTGTATTGGTTAATTTTTCAACGTGTTTAAAGAAAGCTGTGAATGATTTGTTGCATTGTTTTACTAGCGGTTGAGTTGGAGATTATTTTGTGAGAAAATGGTTGAAATTGGTTTCACCTGAGCTGACTGAGAGGCTTTGGAATGTCAGCGGACCTATCTCATATGCTGGGTAGTGACAAGGGGGGCGAATCACTACTTTTTTATTCATACGCCTGTAGCTCAAAAAGTCAGTGGTCATGCTATGGGAATTCTTATGTGCCATTAAAAAACAACTCGTCAGCTTCGATTTGATGGTACACTCACTGCCATTGAAAATTTTGACAAGGAATTAGAAGCAGAATAACCAAGCATGTTTAGTGTGTAAGTCAATGGCAACAATTAATGGTGGTGCGCCACCTTGGGTTATAACTCAAGCCTATGAATGGCGTAGGTCTAGCCCCAGACCTAGCCTACATACCGTTAACCAGCTTCAGATGTCAAGTCTAGCCCTAGGTTTGACTTTAACTTTCATACTCCTAACAGTTACAGCAACTTTGGAGTGAAAATAACTGTCTGCATAGATCATATGAGAACACTCTCGATATAAGGGCTATCAAAGTGAAGTGCGAGCAGGAACTTAAAAATCACAGTGCAGCATACAAGCTAGTGAAAAAAAAAGAATTTGAGTTGTGAAGACGAGAATGCTACTAAGAAGTACTAACCTAGGAATCTAGCTTATTTATATCAATTGTTGAAAAATAGTCTAGTTATAAAACATTAAAGTGGTCAATACGGCCAAAGTAAGTCCCTGGGTAACTGTTCTTTTGGTACACCTTTACAAAAAGTGAATGTCTTCCCTACTAAATTATGTCCATAAATACCGAAATACGACGTTTTGAATTCCCAATTACAAGCCAGGCTCAGCCCATTTGAAATTCGTAATGGGAAAAACGTATATGAACGCGTCTCAAAAATAGTGACGTCATTAGAGGCACGGTGTGCAACACTGTGCCAGAAAGCTCACAATCATCGAACCATGCATGGTAACGCGTGTTAGCGCATACATAATTGCAAACCCCCGATGCTAGGATAGCAGTGAGTGCGGCCACTGACTACACTGTGAATCGTGCATTGCACGGTTACTGCTTAGTATTCCCAATAGCATCTTCACCAAACAGCTCATACAGTAAAGACGCGCTCGTAGTGGGGACGCGCTTGTTGTGGTCTGGCCATACATATTCATAGCTGTTCTCTATAGCGCCCAAACCGCATCTTTCTTGCACAAAAACAGAACTATTTTTGTCCGCGCGCATATTCACGCGAACATATACGCCAATGATTTGGTCCGAATCCCCACCATGGTCCGCGCCTTTGGCTCTGTATGTTGGATTCTGTATTGTGATGCAATCTGTTTCATGAGGTTGCTAAGATAAGATAAATTTACCGAGCGTTTCATTAGTTCCACATCTAGATGCGCGCCGTAGGGCGGGATTTGTGCCGCCAATTGCGTCATAAAAGTCAGGTGAGCTGTTGCGGCATTTTTCGAAATTAAATTTTGAACGCAGTTTTCCTTCGAATTTCATTTATGACGAATTGGACGGGTTTTTAATGGGGTGTGAGATGATATTAAAAAAAACTGTATCTCATCTTGCAATACACAAAGGTTTTTGTGGCCGTGTCATGCCCACTTTAACCTTTGACAATCTGTAACGTGCACTATGTCCTTGGTTGCCATGACAACCACACATATCGGTACAACCTATCACGCCTAGGCTATTACACTTAAATTTTCAGATTTTAGGGATGCTTCCGTTAAGAGTTAAAGTGAATACAGAAAAGGTATTTGACCACCTGTCACGTGACCTTTGACCTTGGTTGCCGTGGAAGCTACATATTTTGGTTGAACTAGTCTGCCCAATTATACTTGTGAAGTTTCATGTACAATGAAGGTTTTCTTTTGCAGTTTTAATACAAAATAGTAATGCAAAATGTGACTTTGACCTCTGATCTTTGACCTTTACTTCCGAGGGTCAAGGGGACATTAGTTCCCACCCTGGGGTACCCACTTACCAATTTTGAAGAGAAACGGTCTAGCCCACTAGGAGGAGTTTAAAAGACAAAAAGGTTGTTTTACGAACAAATTATCACTTGAAAATTTTTTTGTTCCCCTCTACCACTTGACCTTTGACCTATGTTGCTATGACAACCGCATCTTTTGGCAGGTCTAGATACAATTATCATACGTGTGAAGTTTCCTGTCTGGAGAACGTTATGTTTTGGAAATATAGCATAAAATGTTATTCCACTTAATTTGACCTTTGACCTGTAACCTTTGACCTTCACTTCCGGTTTTCCCTAAAGAACAGTTACCGTGGAACTCACTTTGTCCGTGTCATGCCCACTTTAATGTTTTGTAACTAGCCTATTTTTCATCAATTAATATAAATAAGCTAGATTCCTAGGTTAGTACTTCGTAGTAGCAGTCTCGTCTTCACAACTCAAATTCTTTTTTTTTTTACTAGCTTGTATGCTGCACTGAGATTTTTAAGTTCCTGCTCTCACTTCACTTTGATAGCCCTTATATCGAGAGTGTTCTCATATGATCTATGCAGATAGTTGTTTTCATTCCAAAGTACCGGTTCTGAAGGAAAAAAAAAAAAAAAAACGTACGGGACAATTTCCTTGGCACGGGCTAGGATTCGCCACAGGCCATTACGCAGAAAAGGTTTGTGCGTCGGCCGAAAATCTTCTAACGACACAGGTTCAACATCGCGCACACGCCCAGATTTTTTAATTGAGACGCACTTGATGTGCCTATCAGCTTGACACACATGAGCTTTGCCGTCACGTCAAAATGGAGAATTGTTATTATTCAGCTAGCGCCTGAATAATAACAATTACGCACTAATGTCTAAAGCATCCTCGAAAGCGTCTTACTTTTATAATCGTTGCGTCCATATCTGCATCAGTTTAGTGTAGCAATCAAGCTCGTTGTTTTTTTTTTTTTCTCATAGTGTTGCAAGGGGATAACAGCATCTTAAAAATAAACTTGTTCCAAAATCTTAGGTAGGCCTACTGGATTAAAAGAGCAAGCGTTACAAAGATTGGGTAGCCCAATTCTCCAGTTCTTTCATAATCCGGTGTCAGTATATAAATATCCAAATGATGTTTTTTGAATAAGGGGTGCGCCTATAGTTCCAAGAACTTGGTTGGTCTGTGCCATATTCTTTCCCCTCGCTACCTACGAAAAAAAAAAAAAAAACTTCCGTTTCTTGGAACGAAAAAGAAATCGCTTCCCTTGGACTTCAAATAGGAATTTCAAAGGATTATGGCATTGAGTTTAAGTACATGGTAATTTTGTCAATGACATTCTACTGTAGCATAAAAAAGGCACAGATAAAACTTTGAGCACATAAATTTTCAAGTTCTGTAACCAACTTGTTAGCGATGAGATGCAACTCCGTGGATTTCCCTCTTGTTTCGACTTTGGAAATCAATGACGATTCACAAACAGTCAATCTCATACTGCAATTATGTTACGGCTAGACTGCTGAACGTTATCGTGTTACCCACGATCGTTAAGGTTAGTCTTGCTTACGTCTCACGTGCAGGGCTCAAGCGTGGTTCCTTTTTGTTTTGATCACGCCGTTCAAAAAGTTCGGCATTCTGCTGGTCTCATAACCATCCCTGTCCTCGTCGTCATTTTGCTGTTGTGTTCTACCTTCAAATAAAGGACTCTGGTAAGAGGTTTATTCTCGTTTAACTCAAAACTTTATTTACAGCATGGCGCCTACTCTGCACGTTCTTTAGAGACTCCTTCTCGAGGTCTCATCTCACATATCGCACAGTTCCTCTTGAGGTGTTGCTTCTCTAAAACATAGCAGTAAATAAAACCCCCAAAATCTGTCATAAAATTACAATTGGAATTACTTACCTCAGGTAAATCGGTCTTGACGACACACCAACATGAATGTGTTATATATAGTCTCACTAGAAAAAAGCTGTGGAGGTTAAATTACAAAAAATCGAAATATTAAAACGGAAGCCAATTTTAACCAACATGATTGCAAAGCCGGGAGTCATGTCACAGATTTTTTTTTTATAAAGTTTACTTGCCTTGAAAAAGGAAACAAAAAGAAAACCCGAGAATAAGGGAAGAATTTGTCCGTTCGAGCAAAGTTCTTTGGTAGGTACTTCTTGCAAATATGGGACTATTCATACCAGTCGAGGAGAATGTGACTGACGGTGACAGCACAGTCAAAGAGTGTACAGTGTCGTATCTCATCTCGGGGAAGTAAATAGGCAGGGGCAAGGTTTATGTGACCGATTCGTGTCCTGGTCAAGAACAAATCATCTGTCCGTTTACTTGGAACTCCGATTCGCCTAATTCCTACCGAAGGTTTTACTTGGTACAATTTGCTTTCAAGAAAGGAATCTCACACTTTCTGTTCATTTGATCATAGTGTACCGGTATGATTTTCTATGACGAGGCAAGAACAATTTTTTGGCCATAAAATGTCACCGTTTATCATGCTTGCCTATGTTTTGCCAGAATAGACCAATTGCCTTTGCCAGAATTGGGAGGAGGAGTGCCTCCTGCCTTTGTATTCGATTTTGCAGAAATCTGTACGAGGCAAGGAAAAGTTGGTGGAATGCATCTTTAACTTTTTTTTTAGCCAGTGCGTCGACTTTTTCATTTCCTCCTATGGGGAAAGAATATTTTGTAGAAATGACAAAATATTATTGGACGGTCTCCCAATTTCAGTTTAAAAGCAAAGTATCAAGCAAACTTTAATTAAACACCCCAACATTCGAGTTAATAATGCTCTTGAAAGGAAGAACACTTAATTGAAAAAAGTCCGATATTACCTCACCAATAATCGAATTTTCTTCTATTCAGTTCAAAGTTTTTTACAATATGAGCTCTTAACACAAAGCAGAAAATGTTTTCAGGTATATTATTCTATAATTATCATAAACCCGTATTTCATGTTTCATTATTATATATTATTATATATTCCACTTCAGTACTAAATATCTAATTCGAAAAAATGCAGGCCTTAAATTTAATGCGAACTCCAAACGAATTTCGGTCCCGCCGTATAACTTATTTCATTTAGCTCCTATGAGGGTCCGTTTCTTCAAGAAACACCTCGATTAGTAAATGCTCCTAACCAAAAGCCATTTTCCCCCAAAAAAATTCAGAGTATCTTCGAAAAAAGCTCTGGATTTTTAAATATATGCCAAAAAGTGGGCCCAAACTTACCGCCTCCTATTGCCAACGGTTGTTTATTGCCATGATTTAAGCAGTACATGTAAACCTAGACGTTTTGTAAGTATACCTGACAAAAGGTGTTGTTTAAAGAACTGTAAACAATATTCACCTCAATTTAGCCCCACTCATATACCTAATTGTCCCTATTAATAACTACAAAAACCGGCAAAAACCAATGTTAGTAACAGAGGCAGTCTCTACTCTAAGCGGACCTAAAATTCCGTCATTCCTTATAAACTCACTTCGCACCCTGTGGTGATATAGCGTCACCAATTGCTGATCAGGAAGCGAGTTGCCAATACACACTGTGCAGATTTCGCATAATAGAGTGACGGGAATTACAAGAACGACATGAGCAAAAGAAGTCGGAATAAAGTCTGATAAGTCAACTAGGCACTGTAGACATATATTTTTAAGTGGTAAGTATAATTTCTAACTTTTCATGGGGATATTCATCTTACAAACCTTGAAATTTACCCCGTATTGGATTTAAACTTACCCAAAGTACACCGTTCAGGTTGGCAGAAAAGCCAATCTGTAATGAAGATTAAGCATTTGGAGAAAATCATGCTCTCAGAACGGAATGAATAGTATCTCTGTACTTTGCAATGTCAACCAGGCACCTATTATTTACCTCTACTATAGTTCTTCATATCGATGGAAACGCGGACTATATATGCAGAAAAATGGTTTGAAGTAGAGCTCTCGAGGAATGCTACCTCTTTATCAATAGTTGGTCAAAGAATGACAAGGAGTGAGAAATTTTAATCTTAAGCTTCCAAAATTTCTCACTCCTTGTCATTCTTTAACCAAGTATTAATCAAGAGGTAGTTCCCCTCGAAAGCTCTACTTCATACCATTTGGCTGTTTAATGTACCTTAGTTCTAGCCTACCGCTATTTGTATCTCTTTGCAGATATATATATATATATATAGTTTATTCACACCTAAAGAGAAATTGTTATATCTACTTGTACGACGGGCGAAAAAGTAACAATAAGATACATAAGAAAAAGAATTCGCCCTAACGTCTAAACATTTAAACAACGTTTTTACAAGCCAGCCATCCGTTCGTGTTAATACCTTGGTGTCCCTAAATTTGACAACATTGAAGTAATTGCATCTTCTTTGTAAATCTAGGGGGGCGTCTTTGTTCGTTTACGTTGTCCTACAAAAAATTATGTTAAAAACATTAAGGCGAAATTTATATTTTGCCCAAAAATTTGTTCCCCCTAAGGTTGACTTTAAAACAACAACTTCCCCCCTTAGTGCCGCAATAGTGAAATATGTATATCTACTCTGAACTGCACTGAGGAGACCTAAGAAGGTCGAAACAGTACTGTCTGCAGATTGAGTATATATATTTTCATATATATATATCTCTATATATATAAATATATATATATAACGCTAATTCCCACCTTAGGGGGAAATTGTTATATCTGCGCGTACTTAGGGCGAAAAAATAACAATGAAATACATAAGAAAAAAAGTTCGCCCTAACGCCTAAAAATATAAACAACGTTTTTTCAATGGCCAGCCATCCGTTCGTGTTAACAGCTAGGTGTCCGTAAATTTGACAACTTTGAAGTAATTGTATTTACTTCGTAAATCTAGGAGGGCGCCCTTGTCAGTTTACGTATTCCTATAGAAAAAGTGTGTAGAAACGTTGCGGCGAAACTTATATTTCGCCCCAAAAAATTTTTCACCTTAAGGTCGACTTTTCAACAACAACTTTCCCCCTAAGTGCCGAATTAGTATATATATATTTATATATATATATATATATATATATATATATATATATATATACATATATATATATATATACATATATATATATACATATATATGTTTATATATACATATATACATATATATACATATATATATGTATATGTATATATATATGTGTGTATGTGTGTGTGTGTGTGTACGTGCTTATTGCCTTTCCATTCGTTTTAAAGTGTCTGTTTTTCGTTTTACCTTTTAGTTGTCTATATATAAATATATATAAATATATATATATATATATATATATTCGCCGTAACGTTTCTATACACTTTTTCTATAGGAATACGTAAACGGACAAGAGCGCCCTCCTAGATTTACAAAGAAGTTACAATTACTTCAAAGTTGTCAAATTTACGGACACCTAGCTGTTAACACGAACGGATGGCTGGCCATTGAAATAACGTTGTTTATATTTTTAGACGTTAAGGCGAAGACTTTTCCTTATGTATTTTATTGTTATTTTTTCGCCCTATGTACGCGCAGATATAGCAATTTCTCCCTAAGGTGGGAATTAGCGTTATATATATATATAAAAAAAAAATATATATATGTATATATATGTATATATGTGTGTATATGTATATGTATATAGTTATATGTGTATATATATATATATATATATATATATATATATATATATATGTATAGCGCTTGCCAACAATATAGAAAGAAGACTCAGTGATTACTTCATTTTAGTGCCAATAGACACTACTGTCCGAAGGCTCGTCAGGTGTGTGACCGAGGTGCAGGTTGTAGCGTTTACCTTGGTAGAGTCAGTCAAGTCGGTCAAATAGAAAAGATGAATTAGTTGTTTCCGAGTAGAAACTTGTTGGAGTGTCTGCACTTGATAATGAGCTCGGTTCTGCTGTTCAGGATTAGGCGTTTCCCTTTTTTATGGTGAAGTACTTCTCCCATGGAAATAGCTGGCAGAGTTTGGATGTGTTGGAGTAAGAGTTAGCTTGTTTTACTCTTTGCCAATTTAAGTTAAAGTTGATGTTGTTTTCGCGGAGATTCCATATGTGTTTGCTAAGTTCGGTGTCATTGCGTTTGTGTTCGAGTTTGAAGGAGGATTTGTGGTTGTACCATCTCTTCTTAAATTCAGTGTCGTAGGCCCCTGTGTAAATGTACGAGCTCCTTTGGGATGTGACTGAAGCCTGATGCGCAATGGTTTTTTGTTTGACAAAGACCCTTTAGAGGGCAATTGGTTGGTTTCCTGTAGTAACATACCTTTGTTATGCGTATCCCGTTGGCCAAGATCAATTTGTTGTGTGCGCTAATTATGCAGGCCATATTATCCATGCAACTGTAACTGACTTAAACATTGTTTCGGTTGAAAATTTTGTGAGTTGGTTACGTTTTGGGAAGTGCTTGTGCAGTAGTTGTAAGAATAGTTTACCAACTTTCGTCTTGATGTGTTTACTGTAGGATTGGTTGTACTATATAATGTTTCTTTTTCTGTTTCGTTTCTGTTGGGGCTTTTTTCTTGCGTATTTTAGTTCATGGTGGTAGCCGGCGTTGTTAAGGGCATCCTGGTTTTCGTCTGATTTAGCCTTAAATTGGTTCTCGTCACTTCTTTGATTACACTTGGTGGATGTTTTGAGAGCTTGTTTACATAGTGTATTTTGCTGTTTGGCTTTGTGTAAGATCGGTGCGGTTAGCTGGTGAGATTTAGCTTTGCATGGGGAGCAGTAGTTAAACGCAGCCTAAGGTCTGTAAAAGTAGCACTTAGTTGTTTAGCTCTTGAATTTGACCCACTCGTTTGCCTCTACCAATGTGAACGCTACAACCTGCACCTCAGTCACACACCTGACGAGGTTCGCATGTCAAGACGTTCTCACAGAATCAACGGTCATTGGATTGGCAATGAAATGGGAAATTGTGGCAAAGTAGGCCTAATGTGAAACTGATACCTGACGGTTAACTACAACTGAAGATCTTTAGCAATCCGCTTTTCTATAGGAATCTTCAGTTTTTTTTTTAGTTTGGTTTTGTCAGAAATACTTTCTCTGGATAATTTAGGTACGATTTCATGTAATTTAATGCCACAAAGGTTGTAAAAAACGTACTAAAAGACTAAAAAATGGTAGGACCATGGTTTACACAGATTTCAGGGGGTTATTCTGCATTAAATGTCATTAAATCTTACATCACCTGAGCTACTACACAATAAAGTAACCTAGGTAATCCAACACAGTAAGCTCTTTGTTTCATGCCAACTACACAAGGACTGCACTGCCTTGCTTAGATCTAGAATTACGTAACCTGTTCTGGAAATTGATAAGATTCACAAATGAGTGGTTCTGTGGCTAATTCGCACTGGCAATGAGCGATATCAAAACGGTAAAGAAATAGGATTACGAATGAGAGATTCTGTGACTACTTCAAGGTGGCATTGGAGTGGTAGTAGATACAGTACAGCACAAAGACGACAGAAGCAAAGTTTTGTATAAACAGGTAAACCGTTGGTTAAATCGCTGCTCAGTAACAACCTCAAATTTTGAAAACTACCTAAGGGTACTGTAATTCGTTTGTTTCATTGAGAAAATTCTATGTTGATTTTTTTATACTTAATCGGCAAAGATGACAAAGCACATCAACGTTTTATAACGTTTTGGAACATTGTGCAATTAATGAAACCGTTTCCAAATTGTTTACCACATCCTTATCTTGCACCTCGTAATCATGATGCATTTTCCTCTCGATCGCAAAACTGGGAAATTAGTTCACAGTTGGACCGACAAAGTATATCATTCTGTTTTTACTGTTGTTGTTTTCAAAAGGATGAAAATAAAGGGGAAATGACTTCTTGACCTGGCATAGATCCATAGATTGGTTTGTTCTGTGTTCACGCTATGACTTCGTTCAATTAGATATGAAATGTTACCACTACTTTTTGGTTTTTTCAGGACGGGAGAAAGAGTACCGTATTTATAGAATGGTCCTGCAAGAACAGTGAGTGATGCCCAAAAATGGCACAAGGTTGAAAGGGACTTTTCATGAGCCTAACTGGTACCTGATAAAATGGCTCCTCATCTTAATCAAAGGAGATCAATTAATGGTTTAACCTAAGGATTTCCGCATTAAAATGGTCAATTGTGTCTCGGCTGAAAATAACAATTTCGTCATACACATTCATTGGAATCGACTCGGGTTTAAAAGTGCTCGTGATCAGTTTTCCAACAGTAATTTAATAAGTTCAACTGAATATTATGTATGTTTCCAACCCAATACGAAATATAAACAAACGTTTGCCACGAGCATAAAAGATATTATACGGCGTGTTTTTCATAATCAAACTTTTTCCTTCGAAAAAAAATGCAAACTCAGTAAATGGTTAATTGTTTAGAGTCCTTTGCTGAAGGACAGAAATTTTCAATTTGTTTTTTCTTGAGTCGAATCAAGCAGAATAGTGAAACAAATAAAAATGAGTACTTTTGTACCAATATGTTAAGTTGTAACTACGGATTCAAAGGCTGAAGGCAAGTATTCCAAGACTAAGTTTATTTTTTGGCTATATTATTATTAATAAGTTAAACTAATATTTAGTTCTGGCGAGATGGGAAAAAGGGCACTTTTGTAACAATACGTCACTTACATATCTTTGGATTAAATGGGTGAAGGGGTGCATGCGAAAACCAAGCTATGTTCGTTGGTCGCGCTATGACTTCGGTCAATAAGTGTATAACGTTAAAACTAATTTTTGTTTTTGGCAGGATGGAATAAAGAGTTCCGTAATTTTGTAATAATACAACATGTATCTTTAGATTAGGGGGCCGAAGGCATATATGCGAAGACCAAGCTATGATCTTTGGTCACGCTATGACTTCGTTCAATTAGGTACTAAAGGTAACAACTAAATTTTGACATTGGCCGGACGGGGGAAGGAGAACCGTATTTTTGCAATACCGCATGTTGTACCTTTAGATAAGGGGGCCGAAGGCATATATACGAAGACCAAGCTATGTTCTTTGGTCACGCTATGACTTCGGTCAATTAGGCATTAAACGTTACAGCTAACTTTTGGTTTTGGCAGGATGGCCGGGATAAGGAGTTCCGTATTTTTGCGATACCACATCTTGTATCTTTAGATTAGGGGGCCGAAGGCATATATGCGAAGCCCAAGCTATATTCTTTGGTCACGCTATGACTTCAGTCAATAAGGTATAAAACGTAACAGCTAACTTTTAGTTTTGGCAGGATGGCCGGTAAAAGGAGTAGCGCATTTTTGCAATAAAACAAGATGTATCTTTAGATTAGGGGGCAGAAGGCATGTGTGCGAAAACCAAGCTATGCCCTTTGGCCACCCTCTGACTTCGGTCAATTAGGCATAAAACATTAAAACTAATTATTGATTTTGGCAGGACGGGAAAGGAGTACCGTTTTATTGCAATAACACAACATGTATCTTTAGATTAGGGGCCGAAGGCATGTATGCGAAGACCAAGCTATTTTCTTTGGTAACGCTATGACTTCGTTCAATTATGCATTAAAGGTTACAACTAAATTTTGACTTTGGCTGGACGGGAGAAGGAGTACCGTTTTTTGCCATAATAAAACATGTATCTATAGATAAGGAGGCCAAAGGCATATATGCGAAGACCAAGCTATGTTCTTTGGTCACGCTATGACTTCGGTCAATTAGGCATTAAACGTTACAGCTAAATTTTGGTTTTGGCAGGATGGGCGGGATAAGGAGTACCGTATTTTTGCAATACCACATCTTGTATCTTTAGATTAGGGGGCCGAAGGCGTTTAGGAGGAAGACCAAGCTATATTCTTTGGTCACGCTATGACTTCAGTCAATTAGGTATAAACCTAATGGCTAACTTTTGGTTTTGGCAGGATAGCCGGTATAAGGAGTAGCGTATTTTTGCAATAAAACAAGATGTATCTTTAGATTAGGGGGCAGAAGGCATGTGTGCGAAAACCAAGCTATGTCCTTTGGTCACGCTATGACTTCGGTCAATTAGGAATAAAACGTCAAATCTAATTTTTTATTTTGGCAGGACGGGAAAAGGAGTACCGTTTTATTGCAATAACACAACATGTATCTTCAGATTAGGGAGTCTAAGGCATGTATGCGAAGACCAAGCTATGTTTTTTGGTCACGCTATGACTTCGTTCAATAAGGTATAAAACGTTAAAACTAATTTTTGGTTTTGGCAGGACAGGAGGAGGGATACCGTATTTTTGCAACAATAAAACATGTTTCTTCAGATTAGAGGGCCAAAGGCATGTATTTGAAGACCATCTATGTTCTTTGGTTACGCTATGACTTCGGTCAATTATGTATCAAACGTTAAAAGTAGTTTTTGGTTTTGGCAGGATGGGATAGAGAGTTCCGTATTTTTGTTATAACACAACTTCTATCTTTAGATTAAGAGGCCGATGACATGTCTATAGGTCGTCAGCAGACAAAAACTCTCTCAGTATTGGCCCTACAGGTAACTCTGAAGGCGTTTCAAGCATAATTATAAAATAATCTACATGAAGTATGGATACTCTAGCAACTCCATAACTGAATTGTCTGCATTTCTCGTTTTAAGAAGGGAAGTTTTATTTTCACAATTCAAATAAATGACCGCTTTTGGTTCGGTGTGGAATCATTCAGATATTTTTTTTTCAACACGTCCTATAACTTGAATTAATGTAAGATTTTCAGACCAAAAGGCAAACAAGCAGCTCATAAATCCAAGATCAAATAACAGATTCAAAACACACTAATATACAAAGAAAAATAAGAAACTGAGACCCGTAATAACCCCTTTAATTTAGTGATCAAAATGTGATATTATTTATGAAAAATTTAAACTAAAAACGGTGAATTCCAGAGACACCTCTTCATTCTCATTTTTTATTGTTGGCAAGTAAAATTGTATATTTACCCAAGGGAATTTTTATAAAGGGTGCGATTGAATTTGTGACTAGCCAATAACGATGTTTGACACTTTTCAACAGTACTTGGACTCATGATACCTACACTCATTGCTATAATCCTTTCATGAGATCATGATTGACCCCGATGAAACTTTTCGTTGAAGATGGAACATTTAACTTAAGGGTTGAACGGGTATTAATCTTATTACTTTGATACTCGGTGCAAAGAAAGGCAAACCTTCTGCTTGAACGAACCCGTTACATCTCAGATCTGATCTCCACTACCCTGGCCTGTAAAGCGGCAGGCTCACCTTTCAAAGTACACAGACTGATGTACGTGAAATTAGACTCGATGTTTGTCCCCAATTATGTACGCATAATTCACTCAATACAAGGTAATGCTATGAAAGTTGTGATAACAATGCATCAAGTGGGGAGAAGGTATGTTGTTTGGGAGAGTCTGGGTGACAGCTCATCAAGTGGGAACAAGAGATGATGGGATTATCTAATGTCACTGATCTTTACGCTCAGTGATTCTGTCATCGACTTTTCATCCGGGCAAAACGGACCATAGTGTGCATTAGCATTAGTAAGGAGTAATCACTCAGTCTTCTTTCTCTATTGTAGGCAAGCTCTCTGTAACGGATTGAGACCTGTTTTTATGACGAAAGAAGAATGTATTTTTTCGTATCTATAAACATATATATATATATATATATATATATATATATATAATAAGTCAATATTTTGGATCAGGCCTCGCTACTAATAGTTTCACGCTGTCTTGCGATCCTCAGGCGAGTGACAATTCTAGCGAAACTCTCTCAAGGCTTTTTCTTTTTCCTCGCACGGTTCAGTGGGTGGAGATGTCTGCACTTGGATACAAGTTCGGTTCTTTTGTTGAGGAGGTTGGTCTTTTGTGATTCGGCAGTGATTATGGCAACTTTTTCTTCCAGGCAGAGATTACATTGTGTGTCACTTCTTTTATTAGTGTTCGCTTGTTTGATGATCAACCAGTCTATTGAGTATTTTCTTTTCTGGTTTTTGAGTCCCCAGATAAATTTTGAAAGCTCTGTTTCATTTTGGTAGGCTTCGTTTCGGAACGATTTGGTATGGTTGTTAAACCGTGTTTTAAATTGTCCTCCACACATGCCTATGTAGGTGTGTTCATCCATCTCTTGTTTCACGGTGGCCTTGTAAACAATGAACTCTGTCAAGCATTTTCCATTTAGAGGGCATTGACTGGGTGTTCTGCAGTTGCATTTTCTTTCTGGGGAGGGGGTTTGGATCTTGAGTATTTTGTTGTTGTGGGCCTTGATGATTGTCTTCATATTGCTCATGCAGCTGTAACTGACTTTTACACAATTCCGATTGAAGATTTTGTTCAGTTTGTGCGTTGCCGGGAAGTGTTTTGATACCAGCATCAGAAAATTTCTTCCTATATTAGTTTTTACAGTCTTACTGTACGGGGGGTTGAACCAAATTATGTTTCGCTGTCGGTTCTTTTTGGGTGTTGGCTGTTGGGGCTACTCCTTGTATTCAAGGTTGCTAGAATAACCGCTTGTTTTTAGGGTCTCATTGTAGCTGGGCACTGCGTTGTCAAATACGTGTTTGTCGGATGAGAGTTCTGAGAGTCTTTTGTTGATCGTTTCGGGTATCCGTTTTATAATGTTTGATGGGTGGTTTGAGTTAACGTCGATGTAGACTGTGTGGTCTCCTGGTTTCTTATATGGGTAGTGTATTCCTGTGTTTAAGTCCATGGTTATGTCCAAGTAGTCTACAACTTTGAGATTAGAAGTGATGGTGATTTTCAGCCCGAATGATTGGAATATTTCTATGAACGTTTTCCTGAGTTTGTCTGCTTCTCTTCCGGATTTCGTGTTAAAGGCTGCGAGGCCATCGTCGCGGTATAAGCCGATTTTTCCGTTGGGAAATTTCTCGTTTAGTTGGACAAGAACGAACAGGCCAACGAGTTCAAAGGTCTCCGCTCCGTCATAGCTTCCCATGGTGACGTCGAAGCAGTGGCTGGTGTCACGTTTTACCCACGGGGTACCTTCGTCAAACAACATAGATTTTCGGGCATGGAGGATGACGTCGGTGTCTGATTGTGATAATTGGGCATGTTGCTTTGCCCACAGTATTGCTCTATCCAGAAGGGTTCTTGAAATCGATGGATAAAAGTCTACTATGTCAAAAATTATGAATGATATGCCTTGTTTGTTTTCTAGATGGTTGAACCATCTGATGACGTCACCAGTGCTTCGCCATTGGTTTACGTTGATTTTTCCACGAATTTTAGCGTTAATTCTCTGTAGGATTGCTTTGCTTACTTTGCCCATCTCTGACTTGGCGGGGTTAATCAGTCGGCATGTGGGCTTATTATTAAAGTTGTCCTTGTGATCTTTAAGTGTTACGAAGTCTTGTTTCTTGTCCATAGGCGATATCCTGTCTTCAATTCCTAAATTAGATGCTATTGTTTTTAGTTCTTTGTTGATATTTTCCTCTGTTTGGGGCTCGGCTAGTTTGTACTTTTGGGTGATGTTCTCTTTGAGCAACTTTTTGTAGTCGGCAGGATTCATTTTGTACATGTTACGTGTCTTGTCTGCAGAGACTAGGACTTTACTTGTTGCGTTGATGGTATGTAGGTCCTGCTTCAATTTGTGTTGGAACTTGTCGCTGTACTGCCTGAACTGTATATTTTCGGCCATCCGCAAAAGGTCCTGCTCAAATGGTTTCATGCTTTCCACCTGTGGTGGGCATCTCCTGGATCTTAGACCAAATTTACCGAAGCACTGGTGACGTAGAATAAGTAGAAAACACCACAAATATGACAATATTAGAGTACATACAAGATAAGAGCAACGTACATTTCAAAGACACATGTCTTCGTCATCAGCGTGAATGCGGAGTGAAGCAAAATTTAAAAGCAACAAAAAACAAAAAGAAAAAGAAAAAATACGAATCCTATTGTTAAACACTTCCTGCTTCTCTGTAAACCACAGAAGGGAAGTCACTTAAAACACCAATGTCTTTGTTTAGGCCGCGGGCATGTGTTGACAGTTTTAGCATACAGATTTACCTTCCAGATTCGTGTGTGTTTCCAGGTTTGTGTGTGTATATTGCTTGGTATACACTGATTTTGGTGAGGCAGTTACCTTATTTACTTTTCACTGTTGCGTTTAAAGAACGTATTTCTTTAAAAACCCACAAGCCGGTTTAAACAAAAAAAAAAAAAAAAAAAAAGAATACTTCTTCCGATCTACATAGGCTCCGAGCTAAAAGAGTTTGAGAACGGCATGATGATCTGGTACAGAATGTAAGTTTAACAACAATCGCAAGCATTTTCAAGTGCTATTAAAACCGGTACGACCAAAAATCAAAGCGGACACGAGGGTATATGTTGCGGCTGACAAAACTAACAACTTTTACAATACAAAATACACCGCCCAACACATGCATTCAAATCATTGCAGCTGACAAATTTTTAGCTTGCAAACTTGAAACTAGTGACAGAGTCGATAAAAGTGAAAAACAAGCTTTTATTTCAAAAAAAAAAAAAAAAAAAAACACATGCAGCCTAATCAACCCAGCAATTTCAGAACTGGGGAAGATTAGCAAACAAATAATAGAAAGAATAAACTAAAAAAACAAAACAAGCAATCTACAGGCTACAACCAATGCAAAAACAAAGTGAGTGAAGTCATAGACGTGTTTAGTCAACCACATACCAGAATTCGAAAGGCATATTATCTTCCACACAAAGAACGCTATGATGTTAAATGTTGAAACACCATGGTGCAATCGCACCGAATCTTTATTCGATGTCATTATGGGTACTTCCGTCGGTGCTGAAACTTGTGAACTAATAGGATTGTACTTTCTATCAAAACTTCAGCACACTAAAAAGAAATATCGGCCTGTATAGACGCGGTGGTTTTGCTGTTTGCAAACATAAAAAATAAAGTAGCAAACAAATATAGTCACAGAACTTTTTAGACCTAACCCTATATCTCAACACAAGCACTTACAAGTCATGCATGAAACCCAACAACACCCCACTCTATGTGCAAAAACAGAGCAACCACCCCAACTCATCATAAAGAGCATTCCAGAAAGCGTCAACAGGAGACTATCCAACATCTCTTTCGACGAAAACACATTCAACACATTATCGTCCGTATACCAAGAAGCGCTGCAAAAAGTGGTTATTGGTACAACCTAAAGGCCAAACCCCAATCACCTAACACCAGTCATTCCAAGGGAGCATCAAACCTAAACGAAACAGGAACAATACCTGGTTCCATCCCTGTTTAGTGGTAGTGTCACAATCAACATTGGCAAAAAATACTTTAACCTCTTGAACAGCTTCTTTTCACCTGGACACAAACTAAATAGTCTACTTAATACAAACACGGTGAATTTAAGTTACAACTATCTATAAAGAACTCTAATTCCCACCTTAGGGGAAATTGTTATATCTGCTTGTACATAGGCCGAAAAAAAAATAAAAAATACATAAGAAAACGGATTCGCCCTACCGTCTAAACATATAGAAAGTAAATAGTAAAAGATGTAGGACCTATAAAATCTAGTCCACCCACAATCGTTTTGATTTTTCTTACAAGAAGACCATATTCTTCAAGGCATCTCTCCAAGTTTCCAATTTTCCTTACTAAACGGATATAAAAAAAAAAAGGATAGGCTAAAGAACTTTTTGAGAAAAGTGAGAAAATGTCTATATACACTCTGCAACAGGTAATACCATATATAGAACTTCAAACTGTCAATCAATTTAAGTTTTGATTCTGCTTGTTTGAAATTGGGCAAGACTGATCTTCGGTAAAGATTGCACATTTTGATATAATTTCAACCTACAAATAAAACCGTTTTGCAAATTTCTACGATAAAATTCCTTTCATGTATAACCTATACAGATTTTCAATTATATTTTAGGGAAAAGTCACAAAACAACGATAAAGCCCTGTTACGACTTAGATAAACCTATGTGATGTGTCCTACTTGCTTCGTAACACACCTCACTTTACTGTGTTTTTACCATGGGCACTTTATAGACCATATTTCTGATCATTTGCTGGTTTTATTTTTTTTTTTAATTTTGAATAACGTATTATTGCAAAACAAAGCTCAAAATAACGACTGCTTCATGTATCCTAAAAAGCCTGAGGGATGCCATATCCGGGCATTTGGGGGATCTGGGTTTTTCATTTTTTTTTTTACACGCGAACAGACGGGGTGCTCCGCTCTGATAACCTTTCAGACAGGATTGGAATTTTTAGGCAGATTATTGTCTGCATCTTCCCCCAAACTGAAATGTTCAGTACGCCATGTCAATCTGTACCCTCTCATGGAGACATACACAGCATTGGAACCAATGACATAACCCTGAATAAGGCTTTGATCAACTGAAACATGAATATATGTAAGGAATGAATGGCATTTTTCTTTTTAAGGTAAGGGACGATTGTTAGTACTTCTTTCAATTTACGTTCTGTTTAGTCTTTGCACGTAAAAAATAAATAAGTGAGCTGTTTTTCATATGTCCTCAATCAATTTCTAAAGTCCTTTCCTGCCACATGGAGGGTTTGTAAAGCTCAGAATTTTCTTTTTCGCTCCACGCCAACCAACTGTGGTGCTCCTCTTTATAAGTTCTTTTTAGATATTTGCAAAATCTACCCAGTATGATTTTTACCGTACTTTTAAACAGTTGTTCAAAAACAGATCACAATGTTTCGAAACAAATTTCCAGTTTCGTCTAAGAACCTCAGTTCGTAGGCCTACAATAAAGTGCGTAACCCAAAACGGATTTGAGTTGGGGTTTTTTTTTCTGCTCTCACACCAAGGGGAGATTGCTTCATAGACATCCCGATTTCTTAATGGACCTCACGAATCGCCAGATTTCTTCCACGAATTTAAAACTTCTTCAAAAGAAGTTCGAGACTTCAATTTATATTTGTTTAGTAAGCCGGAGATTTCTGCTTGTTCCGTTCCACCACCAAAAACTCACCGCCTTTGTTGGGGCTCCGAAACACTGCCCCTGTCGCGGAACTACCCCTCCCCTCCCCTTGAGCAAATTCTGGCACGCATCTTGGTTAAGATCCGTTGAAACATGGGTTTTATTCGAGCTGACAGGGTCAAATTTAGAGGATGTCAGATGCATAACTGTGCAGCTACTGATCTAAATTGATAGTGCCCCGGTCTTTTTGAGCATTTTGTGTGATATGAGATATGAGTGTAGAAAAACAATACATTAACTGTTATTAAAAATTTTCAAACTGGGTAAAACATATATTACTGCAAAAATTAAGTACATGTGTTCAGCACTTTTATGAGTCTGCATGAGGAATGGCGTCCTTTGGGGGGAAATGTAGCCTATTGATCGTGAGCAGTAAAGTGGAAAATAACTACATGGCGGTCGGCTATGAACATTAGTCATTTTGTTAACTCTTGGAGTTCAAAACTAACATAAGGTCAAATAAGTTATAACCCGTAAATGACGCTAACCATTTCAAATGTTCTTTTTATATCAAAATGTGTCAAGTTGTCATTAACATGAATACGACGTTTGTTCTGGCATTTGTTAATACTCCCACATGCTGACATGTGACGACATTATATCCCACATTTTCCTGAATAGTGAGTTAACATGGGGAATATGATCCACTTTTTTGTTAGCTACCATTTAAAAGTAGGTTATTCTTGTTTAAGGAACCTTTATTGAATTGAATGTTCGCCAAAGCTGTTGTTTATTACGGGATTAAATGCGGAAGTATGAAACAGATTTAGGGTGTTTCATGTTTTCTTTTAGTGGACTCGTTAAAGTCATGCTTCTAGAAATCAATTTGACAGATAAATCTGCAACGCAGTATTTTTCATGAAGGCAAAAAAAAAAAAAAAAAAAAAAATCACCAAGACTTAAATGAGATAGAATTGAGGCAAAAGTCATGAGTACTGTTAAACGTATTCTTGGCATGTTATCCAGGTTAAATCTGTGATAACTCCTAAACATTATATTTGAATGCATTTATGCACAGTATTTCGTAAGAGACCTGTGATCCTGTATAACAGTAAATAAATATTCTTTCCCCTTGTTTAGCACAAAGTTAAGAATTTCTATGAAGCCTGAAGTCATAACATTTCGTATACTCATACTGAAAATTCTCCTGATTGGGGTGCAGCTTGATGAAACGATTGTCACAAGAAGTACAAGAGGAAGAAATTCTTTAACAGAAATGCTCCTTTACAAATGTTTTGCATTTTTTGTGATCTGCAGTATAATGTCAGGTAAGATTTTTACGAACGAACTTTATTGGTCATTTTGAGTAATGTTATATTTAATATGCAGATCATTTGAATCACTACTTTTTATTTTTCCCCTATTTTGCAAAAAAAGGGGGAGGGGGTTCAACTTTTTTGAATTATACGTATTCGTAAACTGTCTTGATGACACCATGATCTTTAAATATCAATGCGATGAAGCTAACAAAGAAAACCTAAAACTTCCACCTATTGAGTTGGTTGGGAATCCGAGTCCAATTTCGTGCAATATATATTGCTTGCGGTATTTCCTCGATGTATACGAGTCATTTGGTTTTTGTGACCTATGACATAATTATCTGATATATATACACGGCGCCTTATTAGCGGAGGAGATGGCAAGACCTTTGGATGGATTAGTTGGACGACTTTTTGGGTGCATGTTGCAAAGAGTAATGCGTGTAGCACCATGTCGTGTGTTATCCAGGTTTCGAATGAAAAAATTTATATGGGCAGGGATTTCATCAAGCCGAAAAGCTAAAATTGAATTCTTCTGGATGAATAAGGGAAATGGAAAGTTGTTGGGAGTTAGTCATTCAAAACGAAACGCATGTTGCAAAAAACTGTGGGCTTAAGTAGGCCTATGTTTAACCAGAAATAGTCCTTGGGCCAGGGTGGAAAATTTGGCCAATTGGTACCAAGTTGGGGCACAAAAAGTGAGTGCTATCAGCTTGTTCCGCAACATCACTTCAATAGATTTTTGCATGATAGACCTTTCAAAGTCACAGCTTAAGTCTTCTAATTTGCATAAAGAAAATGGCCGGCGCAAAAATTATTAAAGTATTTTGTTTTGGTCATTTCTTTTCTTAGAAAAAGAGTATTGAAGTGGGAAAAAATGCTATGCTAAAATGTTGAATACAAATATTACAAAAAGCTATGAATTTGCTTCAATAAAAAAAATAGCGGAAATATTACAACATTTTTGTGTTTTTTCACGTTAACGTGGATCGATTGTCGTCATTTGAAAAGCTAGTAACGATAACTTTTAAGTTATTTGAGCATAAATTTTTTCCACAACATGTTTCCAAAAGATGGTCATGCCACATGACCGGTTCGATGCGAGAGATTTCTTAATTTGCATAAACAAAATGGCCACCACCGAAACTTGAAAATACTCACTTTTGGGTATTAGTGTTTTAAGGAATCGAGTATTGAAGTGTAAACAAATGCCAAAGTAAACTTTTGGATACAAAACTTCGCTGGGAGTGTACCCAACTATGTATGTGTTTATGTCCAATTGAATCTCATTTGCATATTTCCAAAACTGGCGTCAAGGTTACATAATTGGGGTGATTTTTCATGGAAAACTATGGAAAATTGCCATTTTTGGAGTTATTAAGAGCAATGATTTCTTGCTATTTCTTCCTTCCATTATTTAACAACATAAAATGTAAGCTTAACATATTACGTAATCTATTTAGTAATACATGCATTATAATTTGCGTAAACACAACGGCAAAAGCTGAAAGCTGAAAGAGGGTGATCCTTTTGCTTAATGTAGTCAAGTAAACTCTTCCATGTGTAAAAAAATGATCATACGTGTATGAGAAACTGATTAAAGGATAAGGATATATCGTAGTAATCATCCCATTTCATCTATCCTTTTTTTTGCACAGGCTAAACAGTTCACATTTACCTTTTCTTGATCACTTTCTTGAAAAAAAAAAGCTAGGTTTACATTACCAGTGAAATACATTGGTAAATAACACAATATTGTAGGTTACATGACAGTGAAGCTAACAGTAAAGACCATGACCCCTTTCCTTTAGGTATTGAAATAATGAAAGTGGATACATACTTACACCATTTTTGAGACGTAGTTGTAATAGACTGTTACACCCATGACTAAAAAATGCTACTAAGACAAAATTAGGTTTCATGACAGAAATAAATCAATTGGAACAAGATACATATGTCACAAATAAATCATTCTGGTCATGGTTTATCAGATTATGATTGACCTTTTTGTCTCTGCGTTTACAGACTTAAAGACATTCGTGTTATCTAAAATGGTGGAAACCAATCAGTACATTACTATATGTACGTCCTTTTAAAGCTATGCACAGTTTCCAGTTTCAGAAGAAACTGTGAGATGGTTGCACAGCTTCACAGGGAAAGCTTAACAGGGTACCTTCATGAAACCATGTAATCGTGTTACTATGAGTGAAGAAAGTTAAAAAATGAACCTAAAAGCTGAAATGAATATCTTGAATACAAAAACCATCAAAGAGAGTCACAGTTTGACAAAATATTACAGCAATGGAATAAGGGGAGGCAATTAGAACTCAAATATTGGTTGATGGACTGCTTGGCTACGTTGAAACCCCTCATGTCAGTCCTGAATCAACTTTACTGCTAACTAGAATCACTAAATATAACAAAATGCCCATACTCTGGATTATCAAAGTCAACCATTTTATTTGTACTTTAGCATTCATAAACCACTGAATGGGTTATGTAAAATTCAGAATATATAAAATCTGTTTGGCATACAAACTATGTATTAAAGTATGGAAATGATTGGATGCATCCTTCAAAGTAGGAATATCCACTCAAGTTTCATATAAAGCGTCACAACATAATGAAAATGTGCAAACCAAAATGATTTTTGCACCCGAGGTTCACTTTGAAATAAAAAGAGGTTATAATCTGTAGTTAATTTCTTGTAAAAAACTTATATTTAGCACTGCTGCACATTTAAATATTCATACTCAATCAAGAAACCATTACCATTACAAAAGAGTGGCGTCAATTCAAAAGTTACAATACCTCACTTGAAATATCGTATTAAGCTGTTCAAAGTATCTTGGAATGTGAAAAATGGTTTGCTTTTCATGGTAGGTTTCTTTTGTTTTCAGTTTTTGTTTTTGAAGATTTTGACCTAGTTGTCAGAAGTGTCATGCTTTGACCTATCTTAACACATTTTGGATATGTTGCAATATGAGAAAAAGAAAAGAACACGTTTTACTCCCCCCCCCCCCCCTAATGTCTGTATGTATGGCAAGATAATGCATCAGAAAATGCTGCTTCAGTACCTCATTTTGTCTTATTTTCCCACATGTGTTAAATAGTCACATATGATTCTTCACTTTAATTTGAGTTTTCACGTGTGACATTCAGACAGGAGAAGTGCATGTGCATGGCCCTATGTCACATCCTGCATCTGTCACCACCCATTACAAATTTTCTCCAAGTGTGATTTCATATGGCCTAGAATACCAAATAGAAATTATCTGTGTTCAAGCGTTTAACACTTTTTATAAGGGAGGTGCATCCTGCTCCTTGCACACTGGACATTTATAATTTGAACTTGATTTCCAAATCCAGCGGTGCAGTTGGGTATTTTTGTTGAGGATTTTTAAGTATTGATTTGTAGTTTCATGTATAATTTGACTAGAATCGAATTTCGTGGCTAAATAAGTTACCAAATGAATTTGAACTGTGAAAATAGGTTCAGATTTAGAAAAATTCTGGACGAAAATAAAAAATGCTGGGGTAGTATTGAAAATCTCTAGACCAATCGGTGAAATTATTGATAATTGGGACGAAACACATATTATATGGGTACTTCATATGCCTTACTTAATAAAATTGTACTTAAATTTACAAACGAGCGATATTTTTTTATATTTTCAGCGGTAAGGTACAACCTTAGTGTTTGTTTGGGCTGTGAAAGTCTTGTACTAAGATCAGTTTTTCATTTCCGATTTCATGACGCTGTCGGCTAAGTCAAGACGTGCAGTTTCAAGAGACAAAATTGATTTAATGGGCCATGACAATATCAGGGGCGGTCATTTAAGTTACAAGCAAACTAATATATCTTGATCCTTAAATGACAGAGTTAAATGGTATGATGTTGAAGGTATGATAAAAAACCATGATGAGCAAAATTTATTAAAAAATCATTGGTGCTACCACTTAAAATGTAAACATTCTCTCAATTTGTGTTAACAATAATCAATAAAATGATGTAAATTATTCACTACCTTTGAATCATACAAATGCATGAGCTTCAATGCACAATGAACAAATAAACCCAAAAGTTTAAGTTACCTCTTGCTTCCACTTCAAAATTCTTTTCCTACATGTAAGTCAAGACATGACCAACGGGTTATATTTAAAAATATCAGAAGCTTTAATTTTTTATGCAAATGAGTTCATCTCGACCATTATATGGACTGTGTAACATGCTTCTATTTTATTGCAATACTGATATTAACCACAGATGGACAAAGGTACCATAAAATACTTGTCATCCCTTCAAATGCCCACATCCGGTTTCTCTTCATCGAATAAACGACCTAAAATATGCAAATTTGTCGCCAGATTAGATAAATGCAAATGATTTTCTATTTGAAATAACACATATATCTATTGTGTGTTTTTAATGTCCAAAAATTAAGTACCTTGGTCAAAAATGGTGCAGAATTTGTAAATCATCATTATTTTATGTTCTTTGTAAAAAATTCACATAGGAAGCTTTATAACAGATGGCAATATCAAACGTACAGTTTATTACATTTAGACTCACGGAGCATCACTTATAGAGAATTTCTTACCAACGATAGAGAACATAACTTGTTAGACGTAACTGTGCACATTTTGGAAGCTCAGGTCTGTGGAAAAGTAGAACCTTCCATATTATTCGAAATGTTGTTTGCTGCAAATGGAATATTTCGTTTTTATAGATAAGGGAACTACATGGAGCTCTACCCAATCACCACTGCCCTGAAAAAGGGTCTGAGTTCGGCAAAGCAACCGTTAACCAACATTAAGACAGTGCTTAAACCCAATCGAATATGCAAAAATGTGTCTTTGAAAATTTTTTAATGATTTTCGTTTTCAAGACCGATTTTAGAAACAATACATGTGAAAGCTTGATGTATGCACGAGTTATAATCTAGGGTGCAATGAATTAATGCGAGATATTTCACAAATCTGCCAAAGGTAGCCCGTTCAATGTGATGACAACCCATTTACAGGCATGGCGTAGGCCTAAATGCACAAGATCTTCTTCGAGTTTACAATTTTTTGATAAAAAGCAACATTGCTTTCACTTAAGTGGTTCATTGTCAACAGATGAGAGGCGTCCACAAACCGCTAACGTCTTTAGTCCTCCTTATTCCTTATGAGAAAGGTCACGAAGAGTCTTTGTTTTCACTTTCATTGAGCAAAACCTGTGAAACCTTTGCTCCCTGGCCGTACTTCCCAGTGCACACTCACGGTTGTAATCCAAGACCTATTTCCATTGTTTCATTGTTATGGATATGCGTAGTTTCAGTGTTATGGTAAAATAAAGTTGGTTGTAGCTTGATCGCCAAATAAAGATAACGTCCAATTTTTACTAGCCGTTTGGCGTAGGTCCACACATGAAGAGTTCTTACGAAATCGAAAATCTTAAAGGGTAAGCATATGAACAGGTACATAATTTACCTGATTACTTTCAGTTTGTGCTCAGTAAAGTACAACAGGTAAAAATGCAGAAATTACATACCTTTCCATATTTCAACGGCCAAGCCGTCTCCTTAATATGAGGTCCAACGATGTGACCTGCTGTTCCGAAATTCATTAACGTTAGTACAGGGATGTCAGTGAGAGGAAGTGCATACGCAGCAAAGCAACCGACGGTGGTATAGGGTGTCTGTATATATAAGATCTTCACAGGCATGCGAGAAGGGGGTGGAGGGGGGGGCACTCGCCAGGGAAAACGCAGATGGTGTATTCAGGAACAACATGGTACAACCTGACATTATTCGGGCACAAAACATGCTTTTGCCCCCTTATAGAAAATTACCCCTGTACGTTTATGAAGGCCATAGACCGAAGGCCTGTAAAAGTAAGACCTGTAAAACTAAGACCTTGAGGACTAGGATCTGTAAATATAAGACGTGATATTAGCAAAAAGGCGTGATAGAAATATTAATTCTTTAAGTAGCTTATTTGCCAGTATTGAAGTTTCTTTTATTTTCGTTGAAAAGGTAAGTAAGTCATTATGGTACGTTTGAAGCATAAATGGTTAAAAGGTAATTTTATATGCAGATAGTGCCTTTTAAATTCCCTTATCAAATAATTTTGCTTATCCATACTATGTGCTTTGAGGTGTTACGTACTTTGATGCAAACCATACTTCCAGTCTAGAATGGAGCCATGCATGACAGACCAATTATGTAAAAGGACAAAAGGCCGAAAGGTTGATCACGTACCGCCCTTCAATGGGCGTAACAACTTCTTCGAGAAGCAATGAGATTTGGTTTCGCCGAACGGCCATTTTCCAGGGGGTCGGGAGGACTTTAGGAAAAGAATACTGCAACCTTTGACGCTACAGGGATAGGTTCGTGTCTAGATATGCTTAAAAAGCTACGTAGTTTAATACTACAGTTATAGCACGTAAGCCAGTGTACGTAGGCAAACTGGCCTTGATTACACGCAATTGACTGGTTGTTATGATCCTATTACACCTTGCGGCGCTAAACAACGAGTGTGTGTCCTTGTGAATACAAAGAAACGAGGCCAAAACGAGAATGACAATCGATAACAATGTTGTCAACTTTTGTGTTGTGCTCCAGCACTATACTGAAGTTTTGACCTTTTTTAATACTGCAGAATATCATAACAAGATTAAAACGTTCGTTTTCGTATTTTAACTAAATAAATACTCAATGCTTTAATTTTCTTCAAATTCTGTTTTGAAAACATATTTTTAGTAAATTTAAAACATCTCTCATGCTATAATTGTCCTGTAAGATTTGGCTTGTTAGACATTGTTAGACATTTGCTTGCCTAGAAAACTGACGTACTAGCTAAGTCGGCTCTTGCAGAATTGGTTGTCGCATCTACTAATTTAATAATGGGGTGTCAACTGGCTTATCTATGATAACTGTGGTAATGGTGAGCTGTTTCTCTGTTCGACATGCCTCGAGATCACTAGCCGCTATGGTGTGCAACCTCGATCGGTCATCATGACTTCGCATCTTCTCCAATCTTAAATATCAACGACACATGTAGAACGATTAAAGACTGTTGCTCTCGCGGTCTGAACTCTTACAACTCCAATTCACTTGCGTTGGGCATCCACTATTATCAACACCTCTTGGTTAGAAATACTGGAGTAAGCTATGTGTAAGCGATTTAATGGGTATTTCAAAGAGTGGAATGGTGTAAACTGAAGTTGTTCCTTTTGTTCCTGGCAGATATCACATAGTCTGTCTTTCTGCTCCAGCTCTTGGTCAATAAAATCTCGCCATAGCTTTAATCTTTACTATGCCGGGGTGAGTAACAGGCAATTCCTCAAGCACTGTGCCCGTAAGGTCTGTGTTATTTGGTATTACCACCCTTTCCCAGAAAAAAAATATCATCTTCTACACTGAAATCTTCCCTCTTTTGAGAAAATGATGCAAACTCTTCTCCTTCGCTGTTCTGGTAATCCCTTCATGATATTCTGTCTTACTCCAGCCACAATTGGGTCTTTTTTGGCTATACGTGTGTAGCCCAGGTAAACAATAGACTCTTTGAAAAACTCACATATAGTCCTTTGTAGTCTAAAACCACTTTCTGCCGGTCTTTGGGACACTTCTTCAAGTTTCCTAAATGTTGTTAGGAATTTCTTTTGCTGATAATGTTGCCATCTAGGTATGGGTGGCACAAAGGAATATTGGTTGATAATGATTCCATGGTTCTTTGAAAAATGGCTGGCGCCCATGCAATACCAACGGGAAGGCACGCATACTGAAAAGACCGCTGTGAATTAAGGTTTGCATATTTTTCTGGTCGGTTCCTGTGACACTATATGATGATAGGCGTGAGATAGATCCTATTTTTAAAACCGTGCTGGCCTCCTTGTAGGTCTTCCACCACAGTTTCTAAAGTCGGAATCGGATACTGCTCGCATGACAAAACTCTGTTAGCTGTGAGTTTATAATTTCCACACAAGCTTTTTTTTACCATTAGGTTTGTCTATAGCCACTAGTGGACAGGCATAATCTGAAAAAGCTATGGGTTTAATTACTCCTTTTTTTTTTTTTTTTTTTTTTTTTTTTTTGCAAAGCTCCCAGCTCGGCTTCTATTTTTACCAAGGCTTCTTGCAAAAGTTACGAGGCTGACTTATCAAATGACCGTTCTTCCTTAGCTGCTTTGACTTTTGCTTGAAACTATGTCAACTTCCCAAGTTGACTGGTATCAAAGTCACTGTCTTGTTTAGCTATCATAACCCCTAACCCTAAGTTACGATACCAATACCGATTAAGTTTGTTGCTGTTTTTCCACTGCATTGACTTTGGGGCTGACCCTCATTGCTTCTTCGGTGGCTCGGCCAGTTTACGATACTTCGTCTCTACGTTGTAGAATCTGACATCTCAGTACTGCATCGTATAACGTTAATACATTATGAGCAATGACTGTTTTGTTTAGCTGGGCTTAAGCCCAGCTGAAGCCCAGCTAGGCTTCAGTTATTGAAGCGAGGCACAGCTGGGTTTCAACTGGGCTTCAGCTGGGAAAGGCTAGCCCAGCTGGGCCCCACGTGGGAACAACTGACAGACACGGATGGGCCCCAGCTGGGGCCCAGCAAGTAGCCCAGCTGAAACCCAGTAGGGGCCAGCTGGGCATGTTGGCTGGGATACTGAGCAGCTTTACGTCAACGAAATTAACATATTCTATGCCGGAATGCTTGGTTGGAATGCAGAGGACGCTAAGGGTTATCACCACACATATACTGTCCAATCACATTATATACAAAGATGTGACACGGCTGCCTATATGCTGGCGAGAGCTAGACCAACAAAATGGCGGCGAATAGTCAGATACTAATAACAAAGTACAGACATTTCATGAAGGTTCCAGCCTTATCGGAATGTCCCAAAAACGTTGAGTTATAAAACATACGGACAAAAACAAAAAAGGAAAGCAGTTTTTGCGTGATTGCGTGGAATTTTCAAGGCATTCAAGACTACTGGTGAGAGTAACTTCCGAAGGATTTAGTGATAGACACAGACCTAGGCTAATGAACGTTGAGGCTACAAAGACTACATATTCGCAGCTTGAGTGGTATGATGAAATCAGTGCTCTATGGGACCTATTTGTGGCTACTCCAGCCAAATTAAGGTCTATTAGGTCTATATTATTTTGAGAAACGATGCCGCATATTTTATAAGTAAACGTCTTAGACGTCTTAGTGTAGTGTTAAAAAGGCTTCATTTGTTTTCCATCAAATATCATCACGAAAATGTCTGTAAAAAGTTGGATTGAGTTGGCAGAAATTACTCCAAATTCTAACAAACATGAACATCGTCATACATTTGGATAGGTATTGTTATGAACAAATGTGTGGTCTTATAGATGGGGCTTAAGAAAAGGAGGGTGCCCAGAAGCCAAATCCTTCAGTATTTGGAGTTAATATAACATGAAAAGATTAACACATAGAGGAATTAACAAAGTCGATAAAAGTTTCTAAATCACGACGGGATCCAGTGGCAACTCCTACAATATCATTAATATGTGTATCAAAGTGACCAATGGTCAAACAGGCAACAGAAGGACCCATTTTGGTTCCCATGACCACTCCTTTAACTTGACGGAAAAAACGCCCATTAAACTGAAAACAATTTTGCTGTGATTTAGAAACTTGTATCGATTTTGTTAATTCCTTTTGCCCCTTTTTGAAATTTACCCATTGTATCTCGGACCCATCTGTTGTTTTTCTCGACCTTAAACTGTCCATCAATAACCGTACACTTACCTGTAACCTACACTTTAAGCCAACCGACTCGCATAACTACCTTTTGTACCCTTCCAACCACCCCAAATCTTGCACTAATTCTATCCCTTATTCCAAGCTCTTGCGAGCCAGACGAATTTGTTTGGAGGATTCTGACATCTCTACTGCCTCAGAAGAAATTTTGTCCTTTTTTGTAAAACGCCAGTACTCTGCCAAAATCCTCTCTAATGCCCTACGCAGAATTCAAGGAACCATCAGAGAGGAAGCCTTGGAGAAAAATAGCAAATCTGGTGCCAATCTACGACTTCCTTTAGTTATTTCTTATCACTCCGAAAACGCGCGATGTTTTCCCATAACCCCCCATCACTGCTTTTAGAGTTGAGAAAAATTTAGCCAACCATTTAGTTCGGGCTTCCCACCCACAAACTTCTTTCAACGACACGGCTGGTATCTTTCCATGTAACCGTCCGAGGTGTAATACATGTCCAGTTGTTGGCAAACACGACCTCGTCAACATTTCAGGCCACACGGCAAGTGCTTTATTGTCAAACAAAGATTCTCCTGCATTTCCTCTAATGCAGTTTATATTTTAGCTTGTGGGAAATGTAACTCGTTGTATGTGGAAGAGACCAAGCGCCGCCTCGCGGATCGAGTCACCGAGCACCTTAGGTTCATTAAACAGAATTTCCATGAATACCCGGTAGCTGCAAATTTTAATCCCCCTTAACCTTGTTCTATACAGCATTTACCTGTTACGGCAGCTGTAATGTGCCGACGCTCCGCCTTAGTGCTGAAAACCGACTGATCATGCGCCTAGGTACTATCGCTCCACACGGCCTTAACGTTAGAATTGACCTTTTGTAATATTCGCCCCTTTTTTAGCCAGTTTTTACTCCTTTTACACTTACCTGTTCGTGCTCATTTTTAGTGCCCTAATTATTTTTTTCCGGACCTAGTTTTTGTCTACTTTTTTCCCTTAATCTATAAAGATATAAATATATATATATAAATATATATATATATATATATAAATATATATATATATAAATATATATATATATATATATATATATATATATATATATATATATATATATATATAGTTTATACTCTATCTTGGATCGGTATAAAATTCATGATCGAATTCATTACTATAACACTTTCAACCTACACATTCTAACTTCGATCAACCAAATTCGACCTATTGATTATTCATCCCGCTTGGGAGTACTATGGTAACAAGGAGAGAAAATTGATTCACGCGGGGTATTTATAGCCTGTTGTCGCTTCTGTGAATCACGAGCTGTTCTAACGTAGTGGTGATAGACTCTGCCCGGAAAGCGGAGGATGGTGGGTTCGGTCCCCCGTGAGGCTCAATTTTTCTCTCTGGTGTTTTTCTTCAACCGTTCCTTCTTTGATAAGAGTTTACACTCTATCTTGGATCGGTATAAAATTCAAGATCGAATTCATTACCAAAACACTTTCAACCTACACATTCTAACTTCGATCTACTAACTTCGACCTACTGATTATTCATCCCGCTTGGGAGTATTATGGTAACAAGGAGAGAAAATTGATTCACGCGGGGTATTTATAGCCTGTTATCGCTTCTGTGAATCACGAGCTGTTCTAGCGTAGTGGTGATAGACTCTGCCCGGAAAGCGGAGGATGGTGGGTTCGGTCCCCCGTGAGGCTCAATTTTTCTCTCTGGTGTTTTTCTTCAACCGTTCCTTCTTTGATAAGAGTTTAAACTCTATCTTGGATCAGTATAAAATTCATGATCGAATTCATTACTATAACACTTTCAACTTACACATTCTAACTACGATCTAACAACATCGACCTACTATATATATATATATATATATATATATATATATATATATATATATATATATATATATATATATATATATATATATATATATATATATATATATATATATATATATAATATATATATATATATATATATATATTTCACTAATTCGGCATTTAGGGGGAAAGTTGTTGTTGAAAAGTCGACCTTAAGGGGAAAAAAATTTTGGGGCGAAATGTAAGTTTCGCCGTAACGTTCTATAGAAATACGTAAACGAACAAGGGCGCCCTCCTAGATATACGAAGTAGATTCAATTACTTCAAAGTTGTCAAATTTACGGACACCTAGCTGTTAACACGAACGGATGGCTGGCCATTGAAAAAACGTTGTTTCTATTTTTAGACGTTAGGGCGAACACTCTTTCTTATGTATTTCATTGTTATTTTTTCGCCCTAAGTACGCGCAGATATAACAATTTCCCCCTAAGGTGGGAATTAGCGTTATTTATATATATATATATATATATATATATATATATATATATATATATATATATATATATATATATATATATATATATATATATAATTTATATATAAATAAACATATATTTATATAAATGAGGGCAGTTTGGTACTGTTTGAAAGTCGCACCAAAACAACATTTCCCTAAACTCAGTACTAAATTTTTATGAAAGCAGATCTTCATGAGTTTACATTTGTCCGTTTGCTTTTTACAGTTCTTGTTGCCATACTCGTTGTAGTGATTTTAATAAAAAATTCATCAGATTTTCACTGATGAACGTCATGAATCTGAACTTTAGCTTGAAGTACTACCTATCTAGCCTGGAAACTTACATTATAATAAACACTATTACTTAATTATATTTGGTCACAATTTCTGAACATTGGTCTGGAAAATTTACATGATAGGGAACGATTTGTAATGGAGGTTTTCAAAAGTCGAAATTTCCCTGAAGGAAATTGTCCGGGTGTAGGTTATGTTATGTTACGGATATATATTAAGCTTCGCAAGTTTCAGAGGAATATCCGAAATGGAGCTTTATACTATACAATGGAGCTTCCAACGAAGAGAAACATTACTTGAACAACCTCGTAGTACTAGTCTATACAGCTTTGCACCATACAATCACGTTACTCAATTCATTCTCTTGTACCATGAAAATCCTTGATGCTCGGCATCTTATTAATAGAGTGTCCTTTTGCTGAAATAGAAAACATTTCTAAAAGGTTATTCGGGGTACAAACTTCAAATGCGAAAACTGCAATCTCCGCTAGGATCATCTTTTTTTTTCAAGGAAGTTATCAATATGCTACATAAAGCACTAAGCAATTAACAGTTGGATGTAATATACGATAATCCTAGTGAAATCTTTATTACGATACAGTGGCATACGATTTCATCTTCGATTCAAACTCTTTTTCATCAATCCTTTTATTCCCTATTCCTAATTCGTGCTATTCCAGTTCCACGAAACACCAAAAAAGAACATTACTACACTCTAGAAAAAGGGATAATAAATCCTACACAAATATCTATATCACATCAACATAAGAATAATACCCATTGCAACAAACCACACATCCTGCAAAGAGCACGTTCGCAAATATACAAAAGCAGAGCCGTAACATACACTGAGGATAAACTTTCTAGCGTGACAAATAAAGGACATGTTAGTTTGGACTCAAGAAATAAGAGACCGAGACACATCAAACCTCACGCTATAAAGGCCTATAAATGAAATACGTCCCAATCATTTACACCTTGCAATGAACAATACTTCTAGCCCTTCAATTAAAACATAATTTTACGAATTTCCAATATCTTCAATTGTGGTTCACGGGATATTTTCGACAAATTGATCAAACAATTTCCTGGCGCTCCAATTCTTTGTAACTTTCCACTTTTTTGGTAAGTTATTGCTTTATTAGCCCTTCAGGATATAAGTGACCCCGTTGAAAGTTTGCCCGTCTTGCAAATTGAAAGGCCACTATTGATGATAGGAAATAGGGAATTTGGTCTTCATTCGAACAATTTTTGTGTTACCAGGCCCATAACTGTATTAAAGAACCCCAGAAGTATATGTATAACCCTTAACTGAAAATAGAACTCATCTCGAGTGGGTAACAAAAACCAGTTTTGTCTCATGGCGACCATTCTTACCAGAAATTTGGAACAGAATAATAACAGTTGCTTATTTTATCTCTCAGTCCGTTGAACTTTTCGCTTAATGTAGTTCAATCCCTGAATCTTCCTCCCTGTTCAGATGTACTGTCGCAGACTGCATTGGTAACCTACTTAGGCAATGCAAATCAGCCTTTACAATGCACTTTTACAAGTGAGGGAGTAGTTGTTTCATGGACTGATGAGGACACTACACCTGCTACTTCACTTGCCTCTTATATACTCCAGGACCAAAATATAGTTATTCAAAATAGAGATGGCAAGTATCAGAATTTTAACTATTCAGTAAATGGAGATAATTTCAATCTGGCAATTTTTAGCGTTGTGGAGGAGAATGCTGGCCGCTACAGATGTTCACAGACAACTGGAGGTCAACGAGCCGAGTACAATCTGATAGTGGAAGGTGAGTGAATAACTTGAGTTGTTCAAATTCTTTAACAGTACTTTATTTTGTCCCACATGTTTGTGTCATGCCATGAGGAAATCTGAATTTTTTTGCCGCGGCTTGCACCACTTGAACCAATTGGTTGGAAACTGGGCCGCTAATCTCAATCTAAACAACTGACTGACTGAACAAAAAATTTGCAACCTAACAAAGTTTATGGTTGCTTTTCCTTTGATGCGTAAAATGGCTAATGCTGACATTCTTGGAATTGGTCTATTAGTCTAACTTTTTTCGTGAATGGCTCGTAATAAAGAATCGTAAGAAAAAAAAATTCTCTCAGATATAAAAAGTTAATGAAAAAAGTCATTGCCTTACTTAATGTGCAATTTAAATATTGAGAGATATAATGAAAGACTGTTGGAAGAAAAGAGAGACCTTTAAGAATCAGCTGTTGTTTCAAATTAGTGTAGGAGGCACAAGATCACTGTTTATACCACATTTGAGTTGAGAGGTTAAGTTATAATTACCACTTCTAGCATCTAGCTTTAAACAACTTCATTTCCCTTAGTGTATGTCACACGTAAGTTGGTAGTTTTGGTTATGATTGCCACTTTCAGCATCTAGCATTGAATCCATTCGTTTGCTAAGGAGGAGCTAGAAAGAAATTGGCTTGAAGTCAGCTACAGTAGCTACATGCAGTACTGTACTGTGTTAGTGGCAGTTACTAAATTTCAGCAATAGCTTCATCCCATTAAAACACTGTGGCCAAGAAGAGATACAGAAGTTACATCATTTAAAATTTTGAAAGTTTTGGTGAATAAATTATTCTAAAGTAACAAAGAATTTATTATTATCTGTAACAAAATTATTTCTTGAAAAAAAGGCCATCATACTGCCTTATTTTTTTTATTAACGCGTGTCAATAAATATTACTTTTAAAGGGATAGATGCTTCTTGAAAGCAACTGCCGTGGCTCCGTGAAGGGCCTCATACTCCCTGCCTAATCATTTCCGGTTTTTCTTACCTACATTTTGCTCAAGTCTGTCACAACTCTCTAAACATCACTCCCATTCAGATACCATCTCAGTTTATTTCTTCGAAGAGAGTATTCAAGCCCTCCAGTGTGTTGTATCAAATCACTTTTAGTACAGTAAATACTGTGTAATATGAGCTATAGTACTCAACTCTTTGCTCTTTGCTGTCAATCAAAGAGCGGTGTCAATTGAGAATATCGGTAGACTACAAATACTGAGGTTTGAGGTAGGGATTGAATGCCTTTTAGACGTTGATAGACGACTCTTACCCAAAAGTTGTGAGCCACCGCCTGCTATTTAGTACCTAACTCTGAATGCTCCATCTATATAGAAAGTTGTCAGGAAAATTTCAATAAATTATCGGGTGAGGTACAAAAAATGGAGAAATATCTAAATTGATGCAATTCCATTTTTAACAATGTGGTCATGCTTTGCACCTTTTTGCACAAAAATTTTAATAAGTTCACCAACACATCGATCATGCATATCATTATTCGATGACACATACACCAAGTGACTAAATGTTTGATTAAAACATGCTCCATGTATTCCAACCTACAGTGGTTAGTGAAAATATAATAATTGTGGAGGGACATGATTGATCGTGAACAAAACTGCTTGTATCATTGGTTGTTGTCATTGCTGTATTTTTCTTACAGTAGACCTACAGAATGGAAGGTAAACCATCAAGCACACTGCATAGTAGTCTGATATTTATTTGCTTTCATTGTCCAAGTTCTCTGTTTTCTCTAATGTAATGAGAGATTTTCAGATCTTCGAATAAAGAATAATACATTAGATTCAGCTGTCTAGCAATATCTCTGGTTTTCTCACATCACTTCATAGTTCCACCTGAGGATACTGCAGTCAGTTGTTTCACTTGCACTAAAGAAGATTCATCTTGTTATTGTCAGTGTTCGACATCAGGAGGATCCTCACCCTCCATCCTTAGACTTGAATGGAAGATAAATGTCATGGCCTTATCAAGTCAACCTCCAACTAGAAATAGCAGTGATGGGGAACGAATTGTGTACTCTAGTGACGGTGTGGTACCTGTCAGCGAAGATGATAGTGTAATAACATGTACTGTTACGGGATTTGAAAACCAAGATGAAATTGCAACTCTATTTCCTAACAGGATTGAAGCAGAGTTGACACTTAGTAAGATGTTGTTTTTACTTTACTAACTCTGAAGTGCATGGAGAAAACATTCAAAATTTGAACTCTGCAGTATTTTCAAATTACAACGGCAAGTAAAAATGCTTATTCCAGTAATCGATACTCACTATTTTTACATTTTTTATGCATATAGAGCACTCTTTACCTATTTCACTACTCTCTGTACCAGAGATAAAACCAATCAGCATTTTCATGCACTCTTTGCTGTACTGCAGTACATACAGTAGGTCCTACCAATGCACTGGTTTTGTGAATTGCTAGCAAAACTTTGCCATTTTTTTAAATCATTCAATGATCAATTTAGGGATTTACTGTAAAAAAATATGTGGTAAACCATTTATAAGTTGCAAAATGGATTACAAATGCCATGCCTCCTTTACGAAAAAATTATACATTTCAAAATTAAATTTTCTTTGGCTTCAATAACCCACCCCAGCTACATCAGCTCAATGCCAGTTAAAATATTTACTACCATCTTTCTCATATCAAATTGCTTTGGAGGTGAATTCCTATCTTCAAAGTTTGATCTTACGTACTATCAGCCCATGATAAGTAGACGAATAAGCTGTTAAATAACTGTAAATATCTCATAATCTACGACAACTTCTTTTAAATGCACAATAACCAGACTTGGCCATAACTACAGATACTTGCATACCATTGTGTTGGTTCAAGAAAATCCTTGGTGAAATTGCTTGTGACAAACCCCGCTATATCAAATGTTGATCAGTCTCAGGACATAGTGCACTGGTAGGCCTATATCGTTAAACGCCATGGTGGGGATAATAAGAGTCGGTGATTCCGATGCCCTTCGTACTTGCGGGCGCTGAAAGAACGGTTGGGTAATTCTTGTCTAACTGTACAATTTATTCATTGATAATTCCATTCACAGCACACCGTTTGAGTTGATATATTAAGTTACTAAAAACCTGTGACACAATAATTACTTTTAAAATCAGCTCATTTTGCCTACAAATCACACGTTGCCTACATTATCAATAATTTATCAAAATGACGACATTATTATAAATGCAGTATAAGGACTTAAGGCTCACTCCTGAGTCTGTTCTGCTAGATCATTCAGGAAGCTAGAAGGAGCGAAAGGTATGAATGGATAATGATGGGATATCCCACCAAATTTTGATTAGGAATGGTTTGAATCACTTAGAGCATTTGCAAAACCTGCCGTCTATGCAGCTCATTCAAATTATTAGTGATCACGGTGTGATAGACCGAAATTCTAATGCCGTTCGCTTTGTCGTTTTTTGTTTGTTTTTTTGTTTTTTAAAAAAAAAAACGCTTTACAGTGGCATGCAGCTCAGACGAATGGTAAATTTTAACAGTAAGTTCAGCGGGGGCTAACAAAACATGACATACTATGTTCTACAGCTTGGTATGGGTCTGGTTGGTCCTACAGTTTGGATGATTTTTTCGACCTCTAAAATAGAGGAAACTTTCAGTATGCTTATTTTGTCCATTTTTCGTCTTTGAAGATTGCAGGTTAACAACGTTTTTCATTTTAAAAGAAGAAGGAGCTGTAATTTGTTGAAATAATATTTGTCTATAAATTTTTGTAGTGGACGCTAAGACCATTTTTGTTAAGGTTCCATTCCCCTAGAACCTCTGCTGTCTTTAGCACCAGCTTTGATTCTCTCTTTCTGTCTCTCTTTCTCTTCTTTCTTTGTTTTTGCATCAGGCTCTCCTGATTGTACTATTTCGGTGACCGATGATACGTGCCCAACAACTGTGGAGTTAAGTTGTGAATGCAATGGATATCCAAGTGTGCAGGAGCCCTATACTTATTATTCTAGAAGCGGATCAGAAGACACGGACAATGACAAGCTACTTAGCGGTCCTTCTTACAATGTCAATCTCGATTGTGACAGCGAAACATATTTCGTGTGCTTGGGAAACAATGGACTCAATTTTTCACAGAAGTCAGAGGCAGTGATCAACCCATGCCAAAAAGGTCAGTTACCAATATACTGTATCTCCTTTTATACAAATGTATGGGTCGTTCTCAGCAAATTAAAATCACACAATTTTGAAGACTGAGGTACAAAGACATCACAACTAACTTACAGTTTACTTGCTCCATGACCATGAACATATACTTTATGCAAACATTTATGCAAATTATTGAAAAAACATGCAGTAGATATGAAAGTACAAAATGAGCAAAGTGCGTGAACCATGGTAAGCCAGGAGAAGGCAACTTAAGCGTATACTAAGCAGACTTACCTTTAACCACTCACTTGCGTTAAAACGTATAGACTATATCTGCCATGTATTATAGGTAGTGTCATACGCTACGGCGTTAGAAGAATGCACTCAATACAGCCACTATTGCATTCAACGCCAATGCGGACTTAGGCTGCAAGTGGGTGGTTTTCTTGACATCAGCTGGTATACTAATTATGTTCCAAAGTGACGAGGAGCCATTGCAGTGTCCATTCGATCAAACATTATATGCCAGGGAGGAAAAACACATTTATGCGAACATAAATTACGCAGTGGGATGAAAATAAAAATTACTTAAAACTGCAGTTATCTGATTTAACCATTCAAAAGGGTAGTTGACAGTAAATTGAACAAAGTTTATTAACCCTGTAAATTTTGGTGGCAGTCAAAGTCATTTGACTTTACTTGTAAAACTCGAAACCTTCTCGACATAATGTTTGTGCAGAACTCAAGTTTTGTGGAAGTCCCAATGTCTGGGACAACTAAAACTCCTCATGGAGAACCAATTGTTCAAAGTTAGTTATTCGACAGACAACCACTCTTTAACCAGCAAGAATTCCCTTAGCGGCTTGCTATTATCTGATTCAGGACTTTACTGTAAACTGACTAGTTCTCAACTTTTTTCGTCTTGTTTCAGACTTAAGTTTTAATATTTTTTGTACCAAGCATTACTTGTTAAAATTCTGCAAGATAAATTATACATGAACTTACACTAGTCTAAATTCCAGCAACAAGATATCACAACAAGTACTAACAAAACACACTAGTTTGAAGTTGTAACTTGTGAGAAAAATGTTCCAGGCCAATCATAACATTTTTTGGAGGACAACTGAATTATATTGAAATAACCGCCAAAATTATAACATAACACTTCTGAAATCCATACCTTCTAAGGATAATTTTGGAGGATCTTGTACTCAGCATGTACATTGTCCTAAGTTATTGGATGAATTTTCTATTTGTTGGTGGAGTCATTTGCGGTCATTAGAGTTCAGAAGGTCAACTTTGTGTAAACACGATTTTTCAATAAGGGTAGCTTACTTATCATGCAGATTGCCAATATTGAGTAGATGATCCATCCTTGGTTTAGGTGCCCCATGTGGGCTGGCGGTTTAAGAATGTGCCCACTGTAATTCTCGCCTGTCGCAAAGGGCGACAATTATTTAAAGGGCTTGAATTGTTTTTGATACCGTGTTGACAGCATATAACACATTAGCGTTGTTGTATCTTTAAATCTCATCTAACTGATCTAACTTGCTCATCCAGGTTTTGGTTTTTGGAACAGAAAAGTTGGGTTCCAAAGTTGACATGAAAGCTGAAATTTTATAGTCACCAGAACAAGACTAAAATGGCATTATGACATAGCTCACATAGTTGTCTTTCCAGATTAATACGAAAAAAGATCGGATAGTTTTCACTGAAAATTTGGTGTATCATTACAGTGTAGCAAGTCAACACCTATTCACCTGATGTAACATGGGCACCTTATTTAACTTTTTCTGAGGGGACTTCTGAAAACCATATTGATAGATAGCAAGTTGAAGTGACAAAGAAATAAGGAAGAAATTGTTCATTGTTTGGGCAAAATAAAATTTATAGCTCAACCAGAACACAATTAAGAACTATTTTAAGAATTAACGTTTATGAGATGCTATGGTAATGTAAATGGTAATTGCCGTAAGCAAGCAAGGAATCTTCACAGTGGTGATGCCCTGCAGTGTGTGTGTTTGTTATGTTGAGGGAAATAATAATATTGATTGTGTTGGGTGTCAAAGATTTTTTGAGGTCAGCAAGTATTAGAAACCAAAAACCTTGTAGACACTATATCCAGAGGTAGGAATAAATGACACTTTTTATACTTGGTTTGAAGATATTTCATGCTAAGAAAAACATATCTATTGAGTTTCTTGGGGTCAGGGGTCACTTGGGGTAACCGGCGGTAAAACTGTGAAAACAAAATCGCTTTCTAACATATTTTCTAAATATAGATGTTTACTTTAATTGAATAAGACTAGAAAGCTGTTAGTACCAGTTGATATCCAGTGAAATCCTTGAAAAGAAGATTCTTATTATCTTATTATATGGCGTTGTGGAATTTCGGGATTTCTTATCTAGACAATGTTGAGGTTTTTCATCGTAAATTCCTTAAAATAATTTTAAAAGTTAAGAAAAATACACCTAGTTGTAAGGTTTATGGGGAAACTGGAAGTGGACGACTGTTCTTGCATTGCAAAAAAATGAATGTTGAACTTTTGGGAAAGAGTTTCTGAGGGTAAGGATTCTAAATTGTCAAGTTTAAGGTTCATTGTTTAAGTTATACTCTAAAAGCACTAATCTCCTGGGTGTATGTAATGGTCTACTGCTTTGAATTTGTAATACATTCACACATTTTGTATGTAATTCTCTTATACCCCAGAAGGGGGGTCTCAAGTCCTTCAGAGAAAGAAAATAAATTTCTGTAATTCTAAACTTCTATACCTAGCTGTCGTGCTAATTCAATTTCTTTTGATTGTGTACTATACTGCTGTGACATACGTTTTGAGGAGCGTGGTAACTTTTTGATGCAAAAGATTGGTTACTTCAGATCTTGCAAGTTTAAGGTTATTTCGAATCTGGTTTGTGACGCATGTGAAGACTGCCTTGTATTGCTAGTTTTATGAAATTCACAATATGACATAGGCTTGGTTACACACTTCTCTTGTTGATCCCAATACCTGATGCACAACATGTCCTCATAAACCCTCTTCAAATTATTAGACCTCATGCCTACGGTAAAAAAAGTTCCAAATTAAAGTTGTAAAAGGTACACTAAAATGTTTATTCGCATTTACATGGCTGTATTGTTACTTTATCATACCGATTGAGCAGACGTCATTGGCATATGATGTTAAACACATTTATTTACATCTCTCAGTGTATGTATAAAACTATTAAAGTAGTTAGTCTCTTTGTAGTGGTATCTATGCATTTCTCTCTTTTTTTCAAATTTGTATATTAAAACATAATTTATTGTTTTTAACAAGGGGATTTTAGGAGATTCACTAAAAAAGGTACTACAAGGAAGGGTAAAAAGGCCATATTTGCAAACTAATCATAGTGTATGAAAAGTTGATAGGCAAGTATTGGCCAGTGAGTGGGTTAGGTTTAAGTCTTAAAGTATTGTTTAGATACCATTTATTGGGCTATTAACACAGCCCGGGGCAGGTACTGAAGTTTGTGTCTTCATCGAATTACTTCATCCAGCTTTTGGTCGCAGGAAAACTGACTGTTTTTGTTGTTTTCAATATGATGCCTAATTCTGCATAAACTGAATTTCTGTCAACAACTTGCACACTTCGCAATAACCAAGGTTAAATTTGCATTTATCTTTATCTTCTAATAGTACTGTCGGCTTTAATTTGGAAACTAAAGCTCAAGGACATGTTAAGCGCTGTGCGTTTGTGTGAATTATTACATTAAAAGAAAATGTGTCAGAGAAAGAGGCTGCACTTGATTGAGTGGACTTCAATTCCAAGGCAAAGTCCAAGTCCAGAGAGTCCGAGTCCAGTCCAGAGATCCCTGGTCCAGGTCCAAGTTCGAAAAGTGGACTTAAGTCCGGTCTCGAGTCATCCAGCCCTGTCTTGAAACTCTGATTATATGAACTGCCTCAGGGACTACCAACATATGGAAATTACTAATATATATCTTGGATGGTGAGGCCAGCTGAACGAAGTCAACAAGGGACATTAGAAGGGTATGCCCAAGAATCGGCCAAGTTTCCCTTGCTTAGATGCTTAGTAACTCGAAGCCCGCCTGATACGTTTTACCGCAGAGGAGGCCACCTACATATTTTGCACTCATAAGAAGCCTAAAAATGATACTGCAAATCGAATTTTAAAGTTAGGGGAGAGGGCGACTTGTCACCAAAGTGACCCAATAAATTCAAAATTATAGTAGCAATGTAAGGCAGACCGAAATGCTGACGGAAGAAAATGTGGGGAGAGGGGCTAAAGCCCACTATCCCCCACCCCCGTTTCCGCGATCCCTGCCTGAGCTGATATTGCATCAAATGCCGTGAAATGATATAAGGCTTTCTATGCATGTTGTATTGTAAGCTTGCGTAATGTTAGTTTGTACGTTTCACATTTTGGCTTTGATGTTACTACCATAAAGCCTGGTGCCTGTGCCCCTTCCACTATACCATGAAGAGAATGTCGAAAACCCGAAACCATTCAGACGAAAAGTGGTGTTATGTTAAAGTTATGAATCTTCTACAGAGGTACAACAAAGAACATGACTTGTGTTCCATCGCAAATCGTATTTTTTAGAATCAAATTCATACAAAATATTATTTTCTCCTTGTGGAACTTAAACTTTTATTTAAAGAAGATATCTGTAACTGTGTAAGCAAATGAAGATGAATTCGCTCGAAACGAGTACAATGGTTCGGTAGGCGGTCATTAATGTGCGTTATCCTTATCAAAACTTTTTTCTCCACAGTCAACCCTGGACGGTTGTACCGACAAAATCAGCATATGTACATTAACATCTCCACATCTCAAGTGGCGGCGATTTTTATTGCCCCCATACTTTACGCTATTGAAAAGACGATATCACTATAAAGTCGTCTTACCCACGAACAAATCAGTCTTAACGATTAGCTTATTGACTGCAAGGACGACTCTATTACTTACGAATATATCGAAGTAAGGTTTCAATTTGCGATAAATTTGTAATTCTTATCAATCTAAAGCGGCTCCTAATTGTCATTCTTTTACAGGCACATCAACAGTCCAAACTGAAACTTCTCAGTCCAGTGCAGGAAAATGTATGTGATTTTCATTTTTGTTGTGAAGTGACAGGTTCACTTCATTGCTTGTCCTACTTTAGATTGTATTTGGATTTGGTTTTGGTTTACGCATCGACCCATAAATAACCCCATCACTTTGATTTTTAACTCCGTCATTTCGTCTCATTCGCATTACCAATGTTTGTGAGACACTCAGTCATTGAGCTTCACACTTTTTTAAAGAAAGGATACTTTATCATTTGTGATTTCATGCGAAAGATTTAATGACTTTGAACTTAGTGGGTGTGAATACTTTTGAAGATTGGTTCTTATAACCAAACAAACTACAATTTAATATCCTTTCACCAGTATATTCTTGTCTTATATACTCCATGAAGTAAATTGAATGCATACCGGTCAGTAAAACCCATCAAAACAATAGTCAGACAGAATTCGATAAAGTAAGTCATAGGGGAGGGTTATCTATAATTTTTTTTTAAAGAGGTCGGTCTGAAGGCTGTTGACCAGCATGCGTTTGAATATTGCTGTCTTAGTGTTATAGAGGAGTCCAACCAAGGGATTTTTACTCAGTCTCCAGATCCAGGGAATGTAGGCATACTTTGTTATCCTTTCTTCAACAAAAAATTTAAAATCAAAAGTTAATACTGGGAGAAAATTTAGAATATCACCGAAGAAACTGAGAGAAAATAGCACAGTAGTTGACGGCGGTGTCACTTGATAATCTGGGTTAATATGGGCTCTCTTTTATTGCAAAGCTCCGAAGAGTTTCCAAAACTGATGTATGATCGGGTACTATTGGATTAGTGGTTGCAACGTGCAAGGAGTACTGAGTAAAATTTGCATTTTTAAACAAATAATTAAATATATGAAGCTTGTATTGAAGTGAATTCAAAATTTTACCAAATAAAAGTTGAGAACATCGCGTTAATAAACCGTGGATTAGTTGAGGATCTTGTGTGAGTCACAAACGGTTTTTTCATCATTTTTCTCAGCGATTCTCCTTGCCCCCATCCCGTCTTGCTGCTCTGTCACGGACTACTGAAGTGGATCACTACTATCAGTTTTTTTTTTTTTTTTTTTTGGCCGAAAATACCCCTCACATCAATCCTCCACATTACCGAGCGCTTAGGATGTGATATCGTTTGTTTACTTAAACCTCGCACCAAACCCACGAGTAAGTTTTGCTTACATACGTTGAGCTAAATTAATGTTGGTGTTAAACGAAGAATGAAGGGGTCGGCCATGTCGTCTCCTCTCCCTTATCGGTGCCACTGTTTGTACACACGTGCACCCTTCCCTCTGCTATTAATTGCGGCAATTATTGAAAATTCCAAACCTTTTATGCATCTTTCCTCCGAATTTTCTAACATTTCGGGCAATGTTTTGTCCACGAGTGCGGAGTTAGATTACGCAGGAACCGCTTTTCAATCAACTTGCGAGCCTATTTTTTGTATTCCGTTGAAATTTCCTCAAAATATTAACCATGGCTATGATTTGTTTATTTTTCGAGAGAATTTTTTAAAGAAATTGGACACCCTTTGGCGTTATCTGTGTATTAAAAATTATACCTGATTTTTGTTAAAAGTGTGTTGGTTGATCGAATTTTCTCAGGCCCATGAGCGTTATTCATGTCTTGCAGAAGCAGTCTGTCCCCTACCTTCTTGTCCCTCAGTTTAAACCATGTTTACCCAATTTTCATTAAATCTGGAATAATGAAAGTGTTAAGCCTGGCATTGAAGATGCTAATATTTTGTTACGATATCAAATTCATAAAAATAGTATCCTTCTTGTAGAACTTAAGCGTTTATATACCAAACTATCTGTAACTGGTGTTAGCCTTTGATCCAAACGTAATTGAAGATGAATGCCCTCGAAACAAAGACGATTTGTGTTATTTCCTTTTTTCTAATTTCGGCGAATGATAATTGATATGCGTTATAGATACTGAAACTTTTTTATCACAGCCCAACCCGGACGGACGTACCGATAAAATACGCCAATGTACATAAACATACCCATATCCGAAGTTGCGGCGATTTTTTACTGCCTCCCTACTTATAGACTTGACCCTGTCATAACCTACTACCAACAACCCATATCCTAATCCCGATGGGTAGCTATGCAGACCGTCAATGAGACCATGCAGGGACCAATATGATATCGAGGACTAGAGCTAACCCATGTGGTTGCACAAGATATACTGGACAACTATATAAACTTCACTTTCCCAACAAAGAAGTCATCATCAGTGAGGCGCTGCTGAGCAGTAGCTAGGCCTAGTTGATGGCCACAGCTGGGGCATCATGGGCCGCATTCCCCCATGCACTTCTGGTTGTTAGCTTTGTCGGGGAAATGAGGAAGTCGGGGAAATCGCAGTCGGAAGTCAATAGTCTGACCGAGTTTGTCCGAGCAGTAGGAGCTAAATTCCACAACTGACGGCCGTTATGCGTGTTTCAATATGTTTCCACATGTTTTCAAATAGCACCATTTTACATCTCGTCCCCTCTTCTAAAGCAAACAGCAAATATCGAAACCACCATACACTCTCCTTATCCACGGACAATGCAATCCTAACAATAACCTCAATCATTGCAAGGGCGACTTTATTACTTAAAAAATATATCCAAAACGGATGTCAATTTGCCACATATACGTAACTCCTATCAATTTAAAAGAGGCTCTTAACAGTCATCCTTCAATAGACACAAGTACAGTTCAAACTAAACCTACACAGACCAGTGCAGGAAAAGGAATGTAATTTTCATTTTGCTTTTGAAGTGACGGGCCAGCTTTATTGCTAGTCCTGTAGATTCCACTGGCTTTAGTTTTGGTTCACGCATCAACTTACAGATCACCCATCTCTTTGATTTTAAACTGTGTCATTTTGTCTCATGAGCAATGCGGTTCTGCTTTTTGTGAAAAGTGAGACGTACGTGGGCCTTCAGGTTTGACCCATTAAATTATGCAAGTAATGTAAAAGTACTGCGCCTTCGTTGAAATTTTAGATGCCGCAGTTGCATCTTCAAGTTATAGTTCAAGTTCATAGCTTCTGATAGACCATTCATAACCTCATCACTAAATATACAAACAGGTGAAAAACAGAATTAGAAAGAGGACCACTTTAAACGTATGAAATCAAACTTACATCACTAACAAGTAAATCATCCAAACTTAACAAGGAAAGCAACTCGCATTAGTTTCCTTTGCTTGGATATGTTAATTAACAGAAAAGTGGGATAAAGTTACCAGCAATAATTGAACGACATTCAACAAGCCAGAAACAGATATACTCTAAAAGTTCTTTCTCATGCAAGATTTATTTATTATGTTCTTTCTGACACTATTATTTTTAATTTCATATTTGTTTTAATATTTTGCACCATATTTGTCGCATATAAAATTTGAGCCATATCAAATTTTATGTGGACCAAATATTCCTTTGTGTAATATCAAGTTACATCTGTCCATTTTTCGTTAAAGCCAGATACAAATTCCATATCTGGACCAGATACAGGTTAGATATAAATTTCTAAATATGGACCATGTATGGATTTTCCATATATGGACCATATCTGTATCATATAAACTTTGGGCCATAACAAATATCGTATGCATATATTTCCTCATGTTATATCACATTATATCTGCCCATTTTTTGTTAAAGTCTGATGAAAATTCCATATCTGGTCCAGATACGAGTCAAATATAAATTTCCATGTTTGGCCCATATATGGATTATGAGAAAGGTAATGCTTTTCAGGGATTTTTTCCTGTAGGTGGCACTGGTAAAAAATTAACTGCTTGGTCTTTAAAGAGGGGAGGTCGAAAGGAAGTTCCTCTTGGAAGACATTACATGGCACAATATTTGATACATAGAAACCAGATCTTCGATGCCAAAGGCAAGCTGCGGAATTCATTTCAATGTCTAAGGACTGTGTGGAGTTCTTACCAGACAACAAAGTATATTAAAGCATATATTTAAACATATGCGATGTAGCCAACAATCTTACAACCTTCAAAAGACATTGAATGCCATAGGCATACGAGTAGAGTTGGACGGGTAGTCTTTACTGCACGAAAAAAGCAATTCTGACCGGTTCGGAGCACCACTTTCTATTGGCAGCTGAGCAGTCGCCGATTGTAATCCTGCCCAAAAAATAAGATATTCAAGCACCATCGGTTGGCGACGTCGGCGTATAAAACTAGTCGAAAATTTTATTTCCAAGAATGTAAGCAGAGATACAGCAGTCGTGTTTTAAGTATCATTCCTGACAAGAAAATTTTAACTCAATAAAGAAAATTAAATAATTCAAAATTATCAGCAATTTGCCTTATGAAGTGCAGACTATATCTCTATAGTTGGTTTGAAGAAGGGACAAAGTCAAGTCATTGTTTACTTTCTTAACAGCCGTCCTTTACGAGTGACTAGAAGGAGGATCAATTTATGTTCAAAATGGTCCGTTACCCGAAATACAGTGTGTGTTTCCACTGTTTTCCTATTGTCTGAGGTGTAAGTGCAGACAAAAGATTTCCTTTAAATTTGACCTACGGGAAAAGGGTGAATACGTCAATTCCAAAATGGCTTCAAAATACCATTGTGTAACCAAGAGTAGTTCGGTCAATGGTCGTTGTTCGTGTCATACATTCTACACGCAGTGTCAGATTTAGGTTTTGACGGCCTCGAGATGACCATACTATAAACTTACACGTTGACAGTGTCGCAGAATGATAAACCAGAGTGTAGGGTCAGTGCGGCTTGGAAGATTGGTTAGAGCAATGGCGGGGCGCCCATATGGTAGGGAGGAACGACTGGTCCCCTTGCGGAGCAACAGTGAATATCAGCCCGCTTAAGCTTTAATATCCTGCTTTAACGTTCCCCAGCAAACCATTTGTGCCTACTCTAACAAAAAGTCCTTCGCTCCGCCCCAGCTAGGGTAAGTTCTACAATCCTCGACAAAAATACATGAGACAAACCCCGCTCCCTGTATCAATGTTAACGTGTCAGGACGTCTTTCGCTGCTGCAACATTGAATGGGGGAGTTGGGATGGTGATCAGTTCATTGCTTGTTTTGCTTGTCCCATCATTTTTGTCGAGGAATGTAGGGGTTCGGGGCTATTGAGTTATAGGAATACAATAAAATGTAGAGCAGTGACATTCCTTGTATACAAAGCTCCTGTTCGAAGAGTTTATAATATTTGTATAGTTGATTCTAAGTGAGCCTCAGAAAAAGTAGCAATATCACCTCATTTCAGATTTTTGACCTAATCATGGGTTGATTGGGACACTCACATAGCCAAGAAGGTTCTACCTGTCTTGCGACCAAGGCTTTATGATACACAAAAAACCGTTTACACGGAACAATCCTACGTACACCTGTTGGGAGAACTGAGGTTTTGAACGAGTGAGAAGTCAGCTTTAATCTCAAGCAATTTTATGGAATGTTTTTACTGGCGAAAGGAACACACTTGGCGCATCCACTTTCGGTTAGCCGTTAGCATGACTAAGGGTCAGATTCCTTTGTTTGGTAAGAGTCTCGATTGGCAGGAACGAACTCAAAGGGCGTACACAGTGCCCTCTGAAATTTTCTAATACCCTTTTTTATTTTATATTCTAATTTTTTTATTTTTCTTCTCTTTACTTTTTTGATCATCACATTGTATTGTCTTCAGATTGTTACAAAATAATGGCAACTTCAAAGCTTTAACACTTTAATTTTTTTCACGTTATATGAAAATTGGGTAACCATAGTTTAAACTGCGGTCCTACGAGGGAACAGACTGCTTCCTAAACTTTTGTGAACCTGAATTACGGTAATGGGCCTGGGAAGATTCCATCAACCATTTCAGTTTTAAAAAACATCAGCTATATTTCTTATAACACAGATAACTCCAAAGCGCGTCCAAGTTTTTTTTTTTCAAAAATTTAATAAAAAAAATAAACACAAGCCATTGTCCAATATCGAGGAAAATTCAACGGATTACAAGGATTCGGCTAAACTGAAAGCAGATGGAAAACCGATGACTACGTAACATCACTTATGCGTCGTGCATAATACTTTGCCCGAAATGCACGAAAGTTGCATAAGAGGTTTGGGATGTTTTCAATAATTGCCGCATTCAGTGGCACCGTTAAGAAAGAGGGGATGACATGAAACTGCCATTTGAATCAAAATTTGACATCAAGTATAAATTGAGTTCAACGTATGTAAGCGAAACTTGCTCATTGGGGTGGTGCGAGGTTTAAAAAAACATATAATATCAATATTACAAAGCGATCGGAAATATCTGGGATTGCTCTGAGGGGTATTTTTGCAAATCAACTGATATCGGTGCTCCGCTTCAGTAGTCAGTGACATAGCTACGAAAAGGGATAGTAGCAAGGGGACTGGCCAAAAGAAAATGAAAAAAATCTCAAATTTACCGTATGTGACTCACAATAAATCCTCAACTAGTCCCCCGTTCACTTTAACGCAATTTTAACTTTTTTAACTTTCTTCGTAAAATTTAGAATTTTCTCTAATACAAGCTCTGTATGTGTAATTATCTGTTTAAAAATGTATTTTTTCCTAGAGTTTCTTAAGCCGCACGTTGCAACCATTAAAGCACCAGTGCCCGATCATAAATCAGTTTTTTCACTAATGATTGCCCTCGGCTCAGATGACTTTGCAAGAGCGAAAATAAAAAAGATATAAATCCCGTATTTCGAGCTCCTCCCCCCATAGGCCGTCAAGAGGCAGGATCAGCCCTTGGTTGGACTCCTCTTTCAAGCTAATAGGACGTTCTTCGAACACATGCTGGTCATCAGCCATCAGCCCACCCCCTATGAAAAATATAAATCACCTCCTCCACTCTGGTCACCTTTATCTTATTCCCTCCGACTGCTGTTTTGATGGGTTTTACCGACCGGTATGCATCGGATTTATTTCATGGAGTATTTAAGACAAAAAATGTAGTGGTGAAAGGCTATTAAAGTGTACGTTGTTTGGTTGTAAGAAAAAATTGTCCAAAATATTCATACCCGGTAAGTTAAAAGTAATTAAATCGTTCGTATGAAATCACACATATCTTTCCCATGTAGTGATTTATATCCACTCCGTATCTGGACCATATATGTCTGCACCAAAATTAATTAGTGCACTACCTTTGTGTAAAGCGTAAAACAGAAGCCTTCTGAGCCAGTATATTTGTCTAACGTCCTCCCGACCCTTTGGCAAAGCGCCGTTCGACGAAACCAAAACCTTTAATGCTTCCCTGAGAAGCTTTTTACATGACCAACCCCACGGTGTTCAGACCACTTACTTTATTGGTCCGTCATGAATGGCTCCATTCTCAACTAGCTGAAAAAACAGATACTACTTTTGATCTTAGCCAAAATGCCATTACTTTCTCCTAAAGTCCTCCCGACCCTCTGGCAAAGGGCCGTTCGGTGAAACCAAACTTTCACTGCTTCCCGAAGAAGCTATCACGTTGTCTTAAGGACAATACGTACCCAGCCTCACGGCCCTCGGAACATCTACTTATTTTTGGTCAGTCATGTATGGCTCAATAGACCAGTATAATACATCACTTAAAAGTTTAATGCCCATTGTAATACATTTACTTTAGTATTTTTGGTTGTTAAATTACTTAATAGTGAAGAACAAAATTGCTTAGAAAGTCCTACCTTTTCATTTTTACACTGCATTGTTGGTTTAAATTACCGTATGGGGATATGTCCTAACATAACTTCTGTTGACGTTTTTATGAATTTGATTTTTACATTTTACCCCTTAATCGTATAAAAAGAAGACCAGGGCTCTAAATTTCTGACCTCGCACACATTGTAAAGTCATGTGTATATATTAGTATAATGTGGCTGAATATGGTTTGTATGTTATAATTTTTGTTTGCTGATACTTGATTAGCTTCCAGAGAAGATCTTTATGTAGGACAGGTACAAAAATTAATCAGTTATATCTGGCTTGATATGGCCATTTACAAATTGATATGATGTACCAAGATACCTATATAGGGTTTTATTTTGGCTTCAAATGTCCATACAAAACTTTAAAACGGCGAGATATTTCTAGATTTAAGCGAGATATAAATTTTGAGTAAGGGTTATTGAATAGAATAGTAAACTGTAATGTTTGAACTCACTTATTGCTACTAAAAATATTTACCATAATTATGCCTGATAAATCTCCATCTCTTCAATTGAGAAAGCATACAAAGAATAAGACGCTACTTTTACATCACATGAAGAGGTACCCTATATCCTGACCGATGGACCTGTAACCTTCGGGGATGGTATAATACAGGAGCGTAATTTTCTATTAACATAAGCAATTTAATCTTGTTTATGCAGTGAAGCCATAAACCAAGCATTATTATATATATATATATATATATATATATATATATATATATATATATATATATATATATATAATGATCTTTAACACATGATTCCAAATTCATTCAGTCCGCAATCTTCAAATCGATTTTTTTTTAAATGAGCAGAGTCGGGCTCCTTCATTATGTAAATCCAAAAGACAGAAAGTATCAAATGTTCTGTAGTCGTGCAACATGTTCTTTAGCAGAAATTGCAATTTCCTGCTTTTACGAACTCTAATTTTATAGTATGATTTCATTCTGTTTATTAGATTGCCCCTCGTGTTCAGCTTTTGTCGTCATCTGTTGCGTTGAAGCAGTCATTATTGTGATAATGTTTGTCACTGGTTTCTTGCATTTAAGGAGAAAGGGTGAGTCAGTGATAATTTTTAAGGTTATCATATCAATATTCGGACGTAGTTGTTAAATCGAAAACATTACATGCACAAAATGAAAAATGCCGTACAAAGCACAAAACGTCTGTTTCAATTGAGGGTGCTCAGAAATATATGCTGAATAAAGTATTACGACGGGAACTGATAAACATGTGTCACTACAATGTTTTCCAGCGACTTTCGCCACATATTTTTAAAGGAAGACTGAAACTGAATTCTTATATCGACCAATTAAAAAAAAACTTCATTATCGTAACATCACAATTATTTTTGGATGATGAATAATTTGTAGTGAATTACAAAATCCTACATTTAATTTTTTCTGAAATAGGTTGGGGAAAAGAAGAAGCCCAAAGGTAAGAAAAAAACAACTTTATGGAGAAATGAACGAATACGTTAATCCCACATAATATCATATAGTATAGTAGAATGTGTGGTATGTTTTACACAAAACATCCGTCTAATGTGCACCAAACGAAATTCGTCCTTTGTTCTCAAGAAAACATTAGTTTTAGCATTAGTACAACATGATAACCCGAGGTGGGTGCATTCCTTCCTTGGAATCCGTGGAATATCACTTTGACCACCATCGGCCAAATTAAGCCAATGATTAGAAAATTGGCTTCATCCAAACCTGCGCTAGTACCTGAAGACATTTTCCAGTACGAGACACTTCTAGCTACGTTTTCCTTGCTGTTAGCAACATATCACCAAGGAAGCTGACAAAACCTTTTTTTTTCGAGTGAAACTAGATTTAAGTGTATACATGATTTTAAAATGTCCATTAAGTTACGCAGTAAGCCAATGATTATGTTGTTTTTAGTTTGCACGTTAAGTTTCTTGTAGATGAGTCTTTTTTTGCCAAAATCTTATATATATATATATATATATATATATATATATATATATATATATATATATATATATATATATATATATATATATATATATATATACATATATAAACACATATATATAAACATATGTGTCTATATACATATATATATATATAAACAGTAACAAAGAAAACAGCTAATGCCTTAACTACCAACATACTTGTACCACATTTGACAACCGTACAAAATTTTGTAAAAGTAAAGTAAGGGTAGGCGGAGCACCATCTGACGTTACAGGGGTAGTCTGCAAACTATAAGCACATTTGAAGGAAAGACCCGAAATCTTTAGTGTAAATTTCATACGAAAGAATTGGGTGGCTTTACAGATTATGTGCCGGGGGTTGATTATTGTTGGTTTGGTATGTGTGACCAGAAGGCTAGACCGGTTTCTGTTGCTTTGGCTCAATTTATGGCCCAACTACATAAGTAGCGAACCGTTAAGAGGGTTGGGGTAATTAATCAACATTGTCTCATGATGCGGACAACATAGTAAAAGTATCAGCTGAAAAATTTCTCGTAGATCCCAAAGAATGTCGCTTTTTGGAGCGCAACTTACACTTATCACAGAGGCCTTACATTTGCCGGGATAAGATCTTGGGGAATACATAAATGTAGGTTGAATAAAATGCTATTGAATTATAGGCCCGTTCATAACATAAAAGTTATAATAAATATGCCGTAGACTGTAACAATTCCCGGCGGGTGTTGCCTTTATCACCAGTAGTTTGGAAGGGGAGTGTAACAGTAAAATTCTGTATCCTCTCCAGAGTAAATTCGGTTTACATGAGACAAAGATCCCACGAGATACAACATTTCACGACAATTTTTATAGTTCCTTAAAGCTTTTTAAGCAGGAGTTCAGGATCGTCGTTCTCAAGAAGTCTAATCTCTCTGGTGCGATAGACCAAGGGTGAGGTGTCGTTCTCTCTTTAAATTTTTTTCGGGGAGAGTTAGAGATCAACACAATCTCGTAGGGTCTGACAAGGCATGAGGTTATGAACTTGAAAAATTCGGAGCCTTAATTTGATTGGCTCGGGTTTGAGTCTTTATGACTATCGAGAAATTAATCGTGGGGTACTTGGGTTTCTTTCGCCATTTAAAAGGTTTTGGGCAGTTCATGACTACGTATAGTCTGTATTTCCTTATTGGCAAATTGACACTTAAAGACACTGTATCGTGGGGCGAAACGGGGGCGGCAGCATGTTTTTAGAATTGTTCTTTTCTCCTTCGCGCATCAAAAACTGTTACAGCGCCATCACCCTTCTTGGCCGTGAAAAATGTTCGTGGAATCGACGCAGGGATGTTGAAGCATGGAAGTACTAGACGGTACTCATTCGGGTGATGTGGATTTCTGCAAGACATTTGCAAATACCACATACAACGAACAATCGTCGGCAATAACAAGAGATGTCGGCGAGGGCAACTTTTCCTAAAATTAACATGAGATTGACGGCACGGCTTCCAGGGAACGCTTTATCAACTTTAATTAACGAGTTATTTGTGATGTTTAAAGCTGTGAGAAGGTAAGGAAAGAGATACGAGCAAATACGATGGCAATTAGTAGACATTGGCAGTAATTCTGCGAAAAATCCTTTGCTTGGCGATGTGTAGTCTTACGTACGTGTATATGCCATATAAAATTGAAAAAGGGAGAAACTTTCCCCAGATTATGGGCACAAATTCCCAAGGTCCGATACAACTTAATAAAGCAAGAAACAAATTCAACTTCCATCTCGTTGCATGTGGATCCTTAATTGTTATTTAATTGAGTGAATAATTAATGCTACAGTAGTTTCTACCGGGATACACCTTCAAATTAAGGCTGATATATCTTAAACAGCTGTGAAAGGGACAGAACTTTAGTCATTGCCAGTATGAAATTACTTCAAGCACAACACTCTTTGTCCTACAATTGAGTTTTAGTAAAATATATCCCACAATTAGAAAGACTTGTGCGAATTGATGGATTTCAGACTACACTCTGATCACATACGATGGCCTAGCTAGCTCGACAATTGGCTTTTCACCCCCTAGTAAATCAGGACAAAATCAATAAAGAATAGTTGTGTGATGCACAAAAGATTAGGACGTTTGCTTGATGAAAGCATTATATACAGTATGATTAGAAATAAATTGGATGACCATGTTCAAAGGATAAGAATGCAGTATCCAACCAGCTCAGTACTGTTGAAATAATGCCAACAATTTCCACTGAATGCTTAATTGAAATGTGACAGCAAGTTGCATCTACGGATAGTCTGGCCATGATGGTTGTCTGAAACAGTACACACGACCTCAGGAGAACTTAGTTTACTAGACCAAAGATTTTAACACTTTTCAGGGTGTTTGCTATAATCCATTACCTAACCTCATTTTAAAACACCAGGGTATTAAATAGCCCTCAAACAGGTCTATGTTGTCAGTTAAATGGCCTAATGAAATGCTGTACATGTAACAGAGTACACATGCAGCCCTGTTAACTAGGTAATGGGGGTGGCAATAAGAACTTCTCTCCACTGATACCCGAAGTGTTTCTGAATATAAATCTATCAATCATTTAAAGCCCCCCGCCCCCTTACCCTCCAAATTAGAAAAAAGGGTTCTAGCTACCCCACATGACAAAGTTTCTTGTCAAACTATGTTTGCCACTGCTAGGCTTCTTTAAAGGGTGAATCTCTTCATTCCAGATGGTTCCCACCAGTTCTGGTAAGATGGCTAACATCTTTAGCTTCTCAAAAAGCACACAAACTTTTGTTGCTAAGAGACTAACCCTGTCAAGTATAGCTGTCATGTTTAATAAATCAGAACAATTGCGGTGCATGCAACTGCCTGTTGTAATGAAAGCAATATTAGCTCCCTACAGCATCTTCTGAATTGGTCAATGGAAGAGCAGTCACTTATTACAAAGGTAATTACTCTCTCATAACTAATCGACATGAGTATCCACAATTTTTGAAAATGATTCCCTTCACAAGCTAGCGTACATCTCTCATGTTTCATATGCTAACTATTTTGCATTTTAATTAACATCATATGAAATAAACATCATATTAATCCAGGCCTACGTGTCATTCATGTAACAGCTCAGTAGCCTCTGTCTGTCACAAGAATCTTCAACATGGCTTTATGTACATAGCATGAAGAAAGTTAAAATATCATACCAGAGTAAACTAACCTTCAAGAGTACAACATTTTCAACAGTTTTACTGAAACTAAAAGGTTGTTTTAATTACTACATGTGACATATTACTTATTTATATTATGCTCTTCTTTGTATCCTTGAAGGCACTAGCACTACAGGAACTGCATCAACTTTTCTGAAAAAAAAAAACACCTTCAATACCTACTATATGGCAGAACTCATGCATGGGAACCTACCATTATCTTCTTGTAAGGCTGGAAGGAAGATGTCTTCTGGATCTTTAAAGAAGAAAGTGCAGGCCAGGTCTGTATGGTGGCTTTGAGAACTACATCTCCACTGCAAACTGATTGCCTAGAGAATTCAACTATTCAAACTCGCTTCATATGACTGTCAATACTTACTCAATGCAATATTCCGAGACTGGGGAAGACGGCCCATGTCATCATGTTAGGGTACAGTGACAGGAGTGCAAGTATAGGAGTGGAAAGGCCACCCAGAAGTACATTGAGATGGGAATTGCATATCATGATATCAGTGACAAAAAATTTACTTGTAGACCCAAACTATCATGCAAGATACATCATCAAAGTTGCATGAAAGCCTCGAATTCCTATATTTTAAAAACTTCATTTACAAATGTGGCAGTAGTTTTCATGTTACTTGAAATATAAACTTTTTTTAAGAAAAACACAAGTTTTTGTATCATTTTTGAAGTAAATTCATAACAACATGCAAAAAAAAAAGAGTTATGTTTTGTTTGGGAATTAATCATAGTGTCTTCTATTATAAAAAAATAAGAGCTTCCACTGTCATGCTTGTTGATCAAGAAATGAATTATGGCATGTTGATGGGAAATTTTAAGTGTAAAACAATAAAGTGAAACAGCTGGTACAAGATTCCAGTAAGAATATGGTACTGTACCTGATTCTCATCTTTTGCTTTATGTAATATTTCTGTCAATTAACTTTTTAGGAATTCCAGTAATTATTATAATTTTGTCAAAAATCATTTAATATTACTATGATATATGAGTGAATTACATATTTCCTATACCTTTACATATGCCTTGAAGACTAGTTGGGTCAGGCTATTCACTTACAGAGGTAGATCAGAAAAATGATGGGGTATTTACAGGATGTAGAAGAATCTATTTCCAGTGGTTCACAGCAGTTATGGTAGTGTTGTAAATTGCATTCACTGGCCAGAGCAAGGACCTGTAGAAAGATGTATAGCCTACCTACCATTTCTTTTGAATGAGAATGACAGAAGCTGTTTTGATGATTTTGAGTTTGCAATTAAAGAGCCATTCATTCTCATATAGAATCAAGCATGCACCTAGTGTATTTCATTAACATTCTGGACCAAAATGGGGGGGGGGGAGAGGAGGAGGAGGGGGAGAAAGGAGGAGGTGATACTTACCATGCACACTGTCCTGCAGGTTGAAAGGCTGACAAGAACTAGTCCACTTCCTTTTTGAAGTTTACAAATCCATCCCTAGAATATGTATGGTCAAACTTTCAATAGATCACATTCCACTTTTTTCTGAAGGGCAGCAAGTTTTTACATAGTTTTCAGACTTCAAAAAGGATCACAATGAAGCCCTATTTTAAAAGCTGTGTTCTACACACTCTAGTACCTTCTCCGATTTAAACAAGAACACCAGCCTAGTGCACCTTTAGCACTAGAAGTTCATTCTTATTGGGGACTTCTAGGTAGCAGTAGGGTGGACCTGGGTGGACAATGCACAGGGGTCCATGGAGAATTCAAACACCTCAGAGCTTGTGTGTGCAAGGTTTCATTCCTATCCCATACCCCCCCCAACCCCCACCCATGAATATTGGAGCTAGAGGCTTTTAAGAAAATTGAATTTGGGCACCCCCTTACTGTCTAGCTTCCCCATGCATCTAGAAGGCTTTTTTATGCCATTGATTGAGTACACAACTACCTGTACCCCAAAAACATTGATCAATAAGAGTGGAGTAATTGTTTCAATTCATATCAAAATTTAACCAATTGGTACTGATCTTCATGTATAAAGTGCTATTCCTAACTATCTTTGTGGATATGCTCAGTACATTCCCTTCAACTGTAGCAGTGCTGTTTGTACAGTAAGCAAGTGCACATACTGTATGCATGCAATTTGCACAAATATGTTTTCTCCTGCTTATGGCAACAACTTAAATTCTGCATCATAGCAAAATCATTTTACGTCTAAATGTACTAGTCCCTCCATAACTAAGAGCAAACAATGATGATGCTAGGACATATATGAGACCCATCGAAGCAATGCCACAGTCTCCAATTTAAGAGGCACCATGCATGTCTAGCATGCACCTTTACTACCAGGCTGGTTTCTAAATGGCACTCAGGTGGGGGCACATAAAGTACTGCACAATATCACATATAAACAAGCTTGTGGATCAGGTGTAGGATTAAACCAAATCAGTGGAAGAGAGCTGAAAAAAGAGTTCTCATGGATTGTTCAATGCTTGAACTAAATGTAATCAAAAGTTTTATTCAAGTCATAATGTTGGCATAAGGTTGGCATAAGGTAATAAGGTACATGAATGTGGCAACATAGACCCAAAGCATGTCATGACTGCACCTGAAGGAAGTACTGTTCAAGGAGTGATGTCAATGTTTCAGCACGGATGGGCAATGCTTACAGTATAAAGTCCTGATTTTACAATTGCTTTTATTCAAAATGAAACACAGGGATTTGGTTTAACCCATTAATGGAAAAATTCAAGATTGGAAAATTTCTGTGTCCCACTAACCATGGCGAGGGCTCCAAACGGTGATAGCTAGGAAATGTGTATTTTCATCACAAATAAAATTTACACTGGAAATTAAATGTTCGTCTATAAAAAAAAATATTCTTCCAAATTTTCAACAATTCCTGGCAAGGAGCTGCCCATTTTGCTGGTTTTTCCACTGGCACCCTTTCTCATGGCATATTCAAATCTAAGAAAAGAAATTTCAATCATTTGCAAAAGAAGTTTAAGAAAACACATTTGATCAGTGCAAGGGTAGGATATGTAACAAATGCTTGCTCTAAGTTCACAAAAATTGAATTTAAAATCTGATAACTTTACTTGCATATATTTTGAGCATCTGAAGAATTGAGTTAAGAATTTTATCAGAACATTCTACTTCGACGTATTAAACATAAATTTATTTGAAACATTTTTTCACAGGATATCTTTTAAATGTGAATTAGGGTCCACTTCTGGAGGTAGAATATTCAAGCTAGGCCAAGTCCTCTCACTTTTTCATACATTCTCCCAACCTTTTTAATTCTAGCCACCCACAGCTGTTTAAAACTTTTCATTGTGCAGACACAATCCTAGTCTACTGTTTGAAGGGTATATCATCAAAGTGAGTTGAATCAGACTGCACTATCTGCCGGAATATGAGCCACTCTGCCTTCTTGAATTTGATATCAGCATGATGCATGGGTATTTCTTACACAGTACAGTTACCAGTGTTGTAATTGAGTCACTAGATTAGTGACTTGAGTCACCAATTTTCAAACTTTTATGTGACTCGAGTCACTGTACTATTTCAATGGGGATATTACTCCTGAATTCTATCAAGTCACTATCATTTTGAGAGAAAGTGACTTGAGTCGTGACTTGTTATAACACTGACAGTTACTACAAATAAATAATCTGTAATTATCAATCTGAATATCCTGAACATGCAGTTTCAAACTTCCACTTCCTTTGGCATACCAACGTCTCTATTAAACAAATGACTTAAACACCTTTAGAAGGATTCCTGCCATCACTGAAAAAATATTTTCCAGGGCCTGGTAAAGTTTTCCAATTCAAAAACATGTGCTAACCAAGTCATGAAAAATTCATGGAAATTTTCACAAATTTTCATAATTTGATGTAACAGCCCCCCCCCAAAAAAAAAAAAAAAAAAAAAAGTTGTGCAAATTCTTTTAATATTTGGTCCTGGAAAAGTGAAAAATTAGTTTCCAGAAATGTAGGAACCCTGCTTCAACTTATGATTCATTTGAAGCTTACAAAAGACACATGCTCCACTGAGTGCACCAAAAATTGTTCCTATATTCTTGTTGTCTTTATTGTGCATGATATGATAGTCCCATTATTTCTTTCATGCTTTTTATTAAACTGGAATAAAATTCAGACCTAAAGTTTCAGGTATAGCTGATGTTATAACATATAAATGAAAGGCTTCAATACAGTTACAAGCTGGTTGGCAATACTGTTCAGGTATCACACCATCTTCCTATTCACAAAACTTCATACACAAAAGTTGACAAAACACATTTGGCCAATAAAAATTGCTTTTGTGATGTAAACCATTACATGGCAAGCAAGGCAAGCAATCTTTCCAGTACTGATGTGGTTTTCTGGGTTCTGCCAGGATACTCAACACCATGCATAAATCCATCCTGGTTGGGAAGCATCAACCAGGTGCCTTTTACACCTCAATTGTAGCTGAGATTTTGGATCTTCAGTCCAGTTGAACGTGACACCGTAAATGACTAGCATATGCAGAGGTGAACTTGACAACTTTGGGTGGATCCTTGGGCTGGTCCTCCTGTGCCAAATAAAAAACAGAATAATATATGAAATGCCCACAGAAATATTTTTGCTCTGTCCTTGCTTACTTGAAATTTTTCTGGATTGCTCAGTAATCTGCGTTGGTACTTCTTCAAATTAAATGTAATAAGCAGGCTCAGCTGGAACTAGAAATGGAACTACGAAAAACACTTATAATTTTTTTCTTTATTCTCCTTGTCACAAATTCCAAAAAGATGAAATTGTTCTCATATTTCTCACTTTCTTGAAGAGAGAGCTACTCATAAAAGATTTCTTTCAAACTTGAGGTGCCAAAACTTGATTAACTGGACAAGGCCAGAGCTTCAGAGGTGAGGTTGGTATTACTGTCAGTAGGTCTTGGAACTGGGGATAGGCATACTACCATTCCGGGAATATTTTGAGCAGAATCCAGATCACAATGGAAATTCAAAAGATGTAACAAAAACTTGATATTTTTCCATCAGGTACAAGGATTCTCTTTTCAAAGAAACTGAAACCAATGCATAGTGAATTTACCTAGATAGTCTACTTTCATGTTTAGACTTGACTGCTTCCTCCCACATTATATTGTCTGCCTCTGCCTCATCAGTGTCATTTTCATTGTGGCAATCCAGGAAATCTTCAACTGAACTGTTGACAAAGTAGATTGTACTGCACTTAGACCTGTACTTCAAGTCACCTCTTGTCCAAGCAGGCAACAATAATGGAGCAATTAGCAAAGTTTGGAAACTACATTTTAACCTTTATATCATATTTTGAAGATAAATGAATGAAGAAAAAAACTAACAAACTGACAAATGGCAAAAAATTTGTAACTTGTGGAAAGGTATTTTTTGTCCATGGATATGTTCATGCCAAATGCAAATGGTAAATGTTCCTACCATGCCATTTAATGATACTGTTTCAATCTAGAGAAATCTCAGATCCTCCTTTCTGCCCTTTGATATCAAAGCATGATTAATGAAAAGCTTAAAGGGCAAGAGCAGTCTCCCCAACTAAAAGTAGTGTAGTACACCGTCCCTGTTTCATGATCGGCTCTTCACAGTCATGTGCCATTTTTGGGGGGAGTCACTGCTTGGTTTTCCTAGAATATGTAATATTGAAGTCCTAAAAAGTTATTAAAGATACTTTTAAGAAATTAAAAGAAGTGAAAAGAAAATTGTGAGCTTTAGCCTTTGCTTCAAAATACAGTAAGTTTGGGATGACTGTTTTTGCCTTTCAATGTGGAAAAATGACAACAGCAGTCATGTGCCTTGGAGTAGTATGGTTAAAATGGGAAGACCCTGTAATTGCATATCTGCCAGGACTGAGCCTATACAGCACGTTAAAAAATTACAAAACAAACACTGTTTAACAAAGGATTTTTTCTTTCCTGGTCAGCTTTTTGATGTTAATATCCGACATTTCAAAAGCATGTTGGAAAGCAGGCAATTATGTTTTGCAAGCATGTGACTGCATTTGAAAATGGTCAACCAGTTATCACTAGAAAAAACTTGAATTTTCAGAGTTAACACCCAAAGAAACAGATTGGGTAGTATTTTAAGTTGTTGGAATAATAGATAAAGTAAGTAATAATAAAAAACATAGGACTTCTGACTTCATAAATCCATTTTGAAATGATGAGAGTAGCCTAGCTAGGTTAAAAAATAAAAGGAAATACAACTACTGTGAGTAGAAGAGAAATGCATACATGTCTGACAGTCAAGCTACGGTACTGTACTCCAGAAGAAATGCTTACTGTCATGAAAATAGTCAAAGCTTTAGAACTCAATTTGACAATTACAGTAAATATTGCACCCTCCTCCCACACTGTGGCAAAGACATCACACTTCCACTGCAGAAAGACAAGGGAAGACTGGCATCCAATACCCCCATCCCTTTTTGTTTAGGTATAGGGCAATTAACAACTAAAATCTTGAATGACCCTTTGTGTTTTGGCAATTTATTTTGCCATAAGTGTTCAGTAAAACCAGGAGTGCCAGAGAGGTGCTAAGGGGAGCAAGGTGCGACAGGGGATTCATCTTCCAGTTACTGTATGATGGATGGTCCCCACTGTATATGGGAAACATTTTAGGAAGCAATTTCCATTCTTTTCAAGGGAGCATATGGGTATGTTATTTATTGTCCAGAAAGTGACAAGTAACATTCCAATTGTGTACTTCCTTCTAATTCTTGAAGGAAATGCAATTGTCCTTTAAAAACCGCAAAAGTTGAAATTTAATTTTCAAACCCAAATGAACATTGAATTTAAAATCCAAATTTTCAACTTTTCTTTCATAACATTTTATTCAAAATAATTCCCAGACAAATCTCTGGGTTTGGCCATAGATTTGGGTTGCTTGTGCCTCTTATGCAGGATTTCATCATTCCCTTGGAAAGAGACTGCATGGCACCATGCCGATGTTGTGACTTCTTACAGCATGTACTACAATACTATAATCAAGGGTGAAAAGAGTTGTGAAGCTGAGAAGCTCCTTCCCAGAAAATTTGGACATCTGGAGGAAAATTTCCCTTTTCATGAAAATGCAGGGAGAATTGCGGGAACTTTTACTCTCTTCCTGGGAAATAATGCAACTCCCTTCCTGGAAAATAAATATTTTTTCAAGCCCTGGCTGTAATACATGTTGTAGTTAGATGGAGTCTTATGGCCCAGTTTCCAACCTATTGGTTCAAGTCGAACCACCCACGGCCTTTTTTCCAGTTGTGGCTCACTGGCTTGTTTTCCCTACCCCACTGCTTATACAGAGCAGCGATCATGCAAAATGGCAGTAGGTTCCTTTTTTAGAGTCTTTGGTATGACTCGACCTGGGAAGTGAGCCTTCCGTGTGAGAGGTGTATGCTCTACCGTTAGACCAAACACACACCGTCTGTCATGTTGTATAAGGGAAACGTGCATATAGGACATTTATGATGTTTGTCTGAACTCAATGACAGTTCAGCTAGTCTTGGGCAATAACTATTGGTTTAAAGTTGATGCCATTTGCAATCCTCCCTGTGTTTGGCTTCCATAATTACCTGTAGTTGCTGATGAGGGACAAACTGGCTCTAATATATGTCATAGTGGCCCTTGACAGTAGTAGATCATGCTGCAATTCAATGGAATATCATATTTACAGCGGGTGATGCAAGTTTGCAGCACATGATGAACTGTATGGATGCATGGTTTTCAATTATTATAACCACACTTCTAACTACTGTAAATTTGATAATATATGGCTTGTTTTTAAGGAGGTATCTCACAATTTTCTTCTCATTGCTTGTTTTTAAGGAGGTATCTCACAATTTTTTTCTCATTCCATAATGATGATTCAGGCAAACCAAGCAATTAAGTAAATTTCACATTTCAGGAAAGAATATTGTCACGTACTACTTGACTCTATAGCCAATCATGAAACAGGGCAGTCTAACTAATGTACACTACTGTACTGTATACTGGGGTGAATGCTCTTGTCTTCAAGGAAGGGAGCACATCATATCAATATAGCAACTAGCCCAATTTGTAAAGGTAAACTAATCAAGCACATTACAATTACAATTCTGAAACTGTTGGCAACGTCCGACATTACCATAGTGCTGGGTATATTGTGCAATTGGGAGAAAATAATATTCACTCACTGGCTTTGTGGACAACTAATTGATACTGCAACTCTGCATCATTATCAAACAAGATATTGGATAAAGGCCTAACAATGCTCATAAACTGTGCAATATTTTAGTAAATATAGATACTGTATAAAGTTTCTAGATAGTAAAGATGAGATTTAACTATACCCAACATGAACATGTCATGTACAGTATTGTGTCAGTCAACTCAATAAAAAGTTCAAAGCTTAAATTTAATTTCAAGTACAGTTCAAGTACAAGTTAGTTTTCCCTTTCGTCACCTATTACAGTAGGCAGGATCAAATAGGCTTCTCCCCTGGAAGCTCTGAGGTTTTAGCATACTGTATCTCTGAATGAAAAATGTAGTCTCTGGAGAGGTATTTTATTTAAAGTCTTTTCAGTAAACCCAAACCCAACACAAGCTTTCTGACCAGCTAACATTTGGGCAGAGGGAGGGGGAGTGAGGGGGGCCAAGGACAAAATCTATGGAGGGCAATATGCCCCCTCTTGCCCCAACATAGAGCCACCACTCATGGTACTAATTAAAGCCGTGAAATCGTTACGAGCAATTCTGCACAGCACAAGGTAGACTGTTCTGTGCTATAGTGTTGTGAACCATGGAAGTACTACCTGGAAGTTAGCTGGGAAAACATGCTTTTGGAAATTGAAAGACTTGTTTTAATACATCTTGCAGTTATTTTCACTCACCTATGGGTGTAACACCTAGCAACTGAGGGGTTGATCATTCACTTGGCTCTGTATGTGTGGCCCACTGCATGTACAGTACTTTGAAGAACACCTGAAAAGTAAATCAAGACTATTTGCAATATGAAACAGTATTTTTTCTTAGGGAAGAGGGCATATTACAGACTTCCATGATTTCAAATCACATGTCCCTAAATGATTAATGGGTGGTGTCAAAATTGGTTGTTATAAGAGTCATAATAATGATGATTGATGATGATGTGAACACTAGTCCCCATTAAAACAGAAAGGGACAAGGGGGAGGGGGATTGCAATCTATTCTGTCTAAAGGAATTTTAAATCAACCTACCGATTACCAGTGGCGTCAGCAGTGGCTCTTGTATACCCCCCTCATGTAAAAAGTATATTGGGCAAAATGTGTAAGAACTTCACAAACACCTCTTGAAAGCAGCACTTTTCAGTAGTAAAAGCAACAGCTGGGAAGTACCATTTTATGCAATCTGAAACACATTTCAGGCAAAGTGTTCTCTATACGCAATGTGCTGGTCAATAGTGGCACTCGATAGGCGACAGTAGGAGCATTTTCATTTGCCCCACCACTTCAGCACTTTCCCTCTCCCGATGAAAAAGTCTACTAGTAATGCCACTGTCAATAACCGAGGACATAAATTTTGCTCAGGCATTAATTTTTATTGCATTTGGCATTCCATGTACACTCAACATACAGATTCCGGGCCCGGTCTCACTGAAGACTTTAAAAATGGAACCTACTGCCATTGTGCTTGCAAAAGCAATGGAGTAGGGAAAACAAGCCTGTGAACCAAAACAGAAAAAAAGGTGAAGACTAGCTTGACTTGAACTACTTGGTTGGAAACCTAACCCAGAAATAGCATTTATATGCAGTCCTGCCTAGATCTTGGGGAAAACATCTTTTCATACTGTATGTACAAATACAACAGCTGTACTATGCTTAGCCTACCTTACAGTACCCCTCATAGCCCAGGCCTCCATTTTTAAAATATTTAGTGTTGTCTTAATGGGGCAACCATTTCACTCATTGTAGTTGTCCAGAAAGAAATTTGGTTGTCCAAAATATTTTTCACACAATTACAAAACAGAAGGCTAATTATGTTCATCAAGTTCGGATCGGGGGGGGGGGGACCAGTAGGGTCAACTGCCCCCCTGTGACCAGTCTAGCGCCCCTCAATACAAGAAAAATGCACCCCCTGAGTCTTTAAGTAAAGTAAAAACTGCCCGAAAAGTAAAAAAAAAAAAAAATAAAGGTCCCCAGAATTTCGAACCGTATAGCTATATATAACTGTGGCAATGGGAGGTGGTCTGAGAAATAAGGTCGGTCAAATTCAAGAGTATGCATGCAGCCCCTGTATGATGTTGGTGCCCCCTTTTCAAACTGCCCCTCCTTCAGCTAGGGGTTGGATCCGCCCTTGATGTGCATGCATTATTGGTCTTGAAGAATAAAAGATGTGATGTTTGAGAGACAGCTAGGAACACTCCAAGTCTGAAATATGGTTATGAAACTATTATCGAAAAAGGTAAAAGAATTTATCAATCAGCAGTATACTTTTTCAGTCCGAGAGGAAAATGGTTGTCCATGGGACAACCAACCCTTAATGTATTGGTTGTCCGTATGGAATTTTTGTTGTCCCAGTTATTCTGACAACCATGAAAATCGATTCCTGTAGCCCAACTGGTTACTGGTAGTAGCCCTACAGTACTTTGGCTTGAACTGAATTTAGAATGCAGATTTCTTATTTCCCTTGTGAGGATGGGGTAACGTTGTGGGGTACGTGGTGCACGGTGATTGAGGGGAAGGAGATCTGCATCAGTTTTCAATTGCATACAGGTACAACCAATTGTTGAATATTTGGTAAATTATTTATGTCAAATTGTATATGAGCATATAAGCAGATTTCAAATTTTTATTGGAGGTGACCCCCAATGCCCCGGTGTCTGGTTTGTTGATGGTGTAATTCTCCTCTTTCTCAAAATCCTGGATCTGCGAATGAGCCCAAAATCTGCAGATCCAGGTCTTCTTAGGTGACCGATGAAGGCCTATATACTGACGTAGTTAGCTTTCTATACTATAGCATTGTTCCACACATGGGGGGAAATTTATGATGTACGTACTTGAAAGCCTATAGGCCTATATGGGGCCTTACCTTACAATAGGAAGGCAGTCGCCTTTCAATTTTTTTTACCCACATATACCTGGCAATTTGGCAAACCACTAGGCCTACTAGCATTTGGATGGGGACCCTCATCACCCTTATTGAATGCTTACTAGCCTTCAATAAGCATTCATTATGCCTTCTGAATGTATCATTTAGCATTTGAAGGACTAAATGAAGCTGTCAGTGAGTTGGAATGCTTATTTTCTTCCTCAAATAAAGTCTTCCTTGCATTCTGAATAAGCCTTCATAATTTCCTTTGAAGTCTACCAAGCCTTCAGTTACTGTTTGAATGCATTCATTAGTTTTTTAATGTTTTGGAATGCATTCACACATGAATATAATGCTTATCAAAGCCTTCATTTCCTTTCTTTGCAATTCATATAACTAGCAATTACATACTATGCAGGTGGAGGTCACTCAAGCATAAGCAAATTAGTTACAGAAATCAATTACTGGATAATGGTGCCTTGATCCTGCTCACCTGATTGCACCAGATAATCTTCATTTATATTATAAATCCAACATGCTCAGGCTTACAGACTGCTGTTCTCATCCAGTCAAATCTTTGGCAAATTACTGATCCAGCAAAGCTGAGCACTTACTCATTGTCACTGTGGTCTGCGCAGGCCAATGAAACAGCTAGGATTATCTTAGTGATAACATATTGTACTGTAAGTCTATGCTTGATAAGAAAGTTTTGAGAAGACAATATTGGGGAAAGTGCAAACTCCGCGCCAGGCCCTCGGGGAGATCATAAGGGTAAACTAAGATAGGGCATGCATATGAGCAAACTGAGGACATAGGCTAGTCACATTTTTCAAGAGTAGCGTGGCTTATTCTGGGGTTACGATTTTGATGAAGTGGTAAATGTAGTGCTGATCACTTCTGCTGTAACCTGTGCCAGCTCGTCAAAAGCCTAGCTACTAATAAAATTGTCCTAACGTTAGGCCTATGCATACTCTGTACTGTACATATGCTAAAAACGCGTGTGGGATGGGTATGTGGATCACAAACGAGACGGGAATCCTGTTTACTTTTTACTATCAGTAGGCTGAACAAACACATTTCACTTACCTTTGGGCATGATCTGTGAGATGATGTTTCGCAAAATCGCCGTTATAAACAAGAGACTTGCCATTCCCCAATCAATCAACCTGCTTTTTCTGCGGCGATCTAACGTTAGGTATGGCCTATTCCGCGTGAGAATGGGAAAGAGAACCCTCGACTTTCGTTTGCTACTGTATTTTTCTCGTTTGATTTCTCCTTCTCGTGACAACGTGTGCAAACGCTGTCCTTCGATTTTTCTTTCTGAAATTCTGCACAGGAAGACATTTTGCTGTCGTAAGACTATTAAAGACTAGCCCCTTCGCTTCGACCAATCTCTCAAGTTCAATGCAGGTTTCCTAGGCCAGTTCGTCTTTTTAGAAATTCCCAAGACCACGCCTCGAATAACAACGTAGAGCCTCTCAACGTTGAACTACAGTAATAATAGCCTATAGCATCGAAGTCAAACTGATGATTAAAACACAAAACAATTGAGCCGGAAATTTAATACAAATTAGCCACCTTGACATTCTTATTAGAACTTATTCACATATTTCATAATTAATTAATAAGTGACTTAAAAAGAAGAAAAAAGAAACAATCACGCAATATTTCTTTTTTCAAAGTGGGAAGGAAAAGAATGATCGAGACGGTTTAAAATTCCCAAGATATTGGGAAAATTCCCAAGGGTCTCTCTGTTGTCACACTGAGCAAGTTACTTGTATCAGGAAAACAAATCCCTGCTACATACAAATTAACACAGATACTACGCCTGTTAACGCTCACACAAACAAGCATACCGTATGCAGCAGTACGCTATCCCACCCAATCGTTTGAACTGTTATCATACGGTCTCTATGGGCTACATCCGGGATTTTGGGTGGGATAACAAATTTTTTGAAGGCTGTCCAAATATCGCCCTTGTTTCGCGCCACGATACCGTGTCTTTAAGTAACTCTATGGTTACGGTTAAAGATATGCCTTTATTTTAGGCTCTAGGGTTGTTTCCTCACTTGAGTCTTTGTAGGTTGGGGTTGCTGATAAATAAATAAAAGAAACGAACTGATAAGCTCTTGTAGACACAGGAACCAACATCTACTGTGTAATTATTCCAATAGGTAATATATCTTGGCTCGCTGTACACCGTTCGTGCCTGTTCACATCGAACACGGAACGAACACGTGCTTAAAAACGGACACGTTCAAAAGCAGCGAACATATACGTATTTAACGTTATTGAAATCATTCTTATTCAGGCTTCTGAGGAGTGAGGACCTACATTATTGGCCCTTACGAAACAGTTCTGTAAAGCTTTTTTGTAAGAACTAATTATTGCAACCTTTAAAATTATATATATATATATATATATATATATATATATATATATATATATATATATATATATATATATATATATATATATATATATATATATATATATATATATATATATATATATTTCACTAAATCCGCACTTAGGGGGAAAGTTGTTGTTGAAAAGTCGACCCTAAGGCGAAAAATTTTTTGGGCGAAATATGACTTTCGCCGTAACGTTTCAACACACATTTTCTATAGAAATACGTAAACGGACAAGAGCGCCCTCCTAGATATACGAAGTAGATACAATTAATTCATAGTTGTCAAATTTACGGACACCTAGCTGTTAACACGAACGGATGGCTGGCCATTGAAAAAACGTTGTCTATAATTTTAGACGTTAGGGCGAATACTTTCCCTTGTGTATTGTATTGTTATTTTTTTTGTACGCGCAGATATAACAATTTCCCCCTAAGGTGGAAATTAGCGTTATATATATAAATATATATAAATATATATATATATATATATATATAAATATATATATATATATATATATATATATATATATATATATATATATATATATATATATATATATATATATATATATATATATATATATATATATATATATATATATATATATATATATATATATATATATATATATATATACTGTCGTGATTGTCACAAGGGTCAAAAATGTAACATAAATAACATAATAAAGCTTCCCTAAGAGGGCTAGTATTTTAAAGGAACGTTTGTAGGCTACAACGGTTTCATGTTTCATTTTTTCCTCTGCTTGTCAAGGCAGTTGTTTTCACCTCAGGATACATTACTCCTCAGCGATATTCGCTTTTGCCTATCTTGTAAACCCCTCTTCTTTGCTCCGCCCTTCACGTCTTGCCCCTCCCTAATTCCAGCTATTCGTGCTTTTTCACACTCTTTTATTACTAACTTAAATATCGTCCAACCGTCTCCATATTTCCCTGCAGTCTCTTGACAACAATCACAATTTGCCTCTTCTTTCGTCAAAAGGACGATGAACGTTGCCACTTTGCAAAAGGGCCTGACCTGTAATAGTTACAGATTATGCCAAGTTTCTCCTTAAATTTTAAAATATTTCGATTGTTATCCAGGTCAATCAAGATGACGGAAATAGCAAAATGCCTGCCAGCGACATAAGTACTCTATAGTGAAATATAAAGAACAAAATCCTTAAAATACATTTTATTCATTTGACACTTGAAGTTGTCCCCCTTATTCTAAGCAAAATCATGAAAGGGTATGTTTCAGATATGTTTTCATTGAGCAATGCCAACCAAGATGACGGAAATATCTTATAGCTTATATAGCTTATATTTCATATAACATTGTTATCTAAATAACAGCGACGAAAATTTTCATAAAAAAATACAACCAATCTTTTTAGCCAAAAGGATTGTCTTCTTTATAGATTTTCCTATAGAAATTCTTCCGTAAAATTCTCCAAAATTCAGTGCAAGTTGTTTAATTGTGGATAATTTAAGGCTTAACACGGTTGAAATGGCCGAACAAATTCAAATGCATTTTGAACACCTGGAAAACTGGATGGGTTCTTGTACGATAGTTAGAAGGCTGAACCAAATTAGGCTGACAGCTAAGCCAGTTTTGTTACTAGTTTTCGCAATACTGTTCCTGGAGAGAGACCTGTTCCCTTCAGTGTTGTCTTTCCTGCACTATCAAATGAATTCCGTGACTACAAAATCATATATAAAACTCCAAGGTCCCTCTCCGCTCGCTCTGTGATTAGTCATCTTCCACCTTAGAAATTTAATAGGCCTGTATTTGTTTCCGTTTTATGTGTTATGGAGTGGTCATGTTTAGGCGGAATTACGAGTTTTTATTAAAGAAATACTCAAACCTCCAACAGAGCCAGGTAGGTGAACTTGGAAACTGTTTAAGTGTTTCTAATATACTAAGAAGAACATTTTCGCCTCTTGACGGATTAATATTTGTCCTGAACGCAGATATTGGTCGGTTTGCCAAATGAAATTTGAATTCTTTCCTCGTAATTAGCCAATCAGTTAGGTGTATGAACCAATGGAACTCTGTTTGTTTGTGATTATTCATGAAGTGTAGGTGACGTGCGTACATACACAACTGAAATGAAATGCCTGACACGTAAACAGTGCAGGATATTTGTATATTCCGCGGATGGCCTATATGCAAACAGCCTAGGACTATACCCAGGCGTTTAATGTAAGTGTTAGAATTGAATTGAAGTAAAAACCATAACCCACGCCATCAAAATTGTTGCCCAATAAACATGAAAAAGGAGAAGTATCTCACCTAAAATCCTAAGTTGAATAGGGAGAGAATTTAACTTTACTTTATTTAACTACACTTATGAACAAGCACAGAAAGACCCTAAAGCTTTACATTTTCCGTGCCGCAAACACATCGTATGTTTACTAACATTTGTCGTTGATTACGGTGAAAATGAAGATATGGTATGCGAGGGCATACGTATCAGTATGTACACACTGGAGGTTGACGGTGTTGGCCAGTCGTCGAAATGATGTGATCACGAAAACAACTAATTAATGAGTATTCAAAAAGTGCCAGTGATTGCCTACAGAGGGAAAAAAATGCATATTTCATAGTCGTTTGAATTTACTGAACTGTTTATCAAACTCCTTTTGTTTTATACATTATAAGTAACCCCTCCTCGCTAAAAAGAGTTCTCCTGGTTATATTTTTGTGTAAAGAAGATGAAGCAAAGCGTCTTCTTTGCCTTGGGGAGTTGAACTCATATTTCCACTTTTAGTTGTCCCCCATAATATCTTTTTAAGTCGTACAAGAAATCGCCATCTCTTTTGTCTTGTTTTCTTCCCTGAGTGAGAGTTGTTTACTTCTTGTTGACTTTTCATCCTTTGTTCCAATTTTAGGAAGCCCCGTGATCAACCACAGAGCTAATTAATTTTCTTTCACTTCTACCAAGATTTCTTAGGTGTAGTCCTCCTCAGTGATTCTCCTTTGCCTATAGCCTCATGAACAGTTTAGTCACATAAAGTTCGTTGTCCTCGTTCTTATCTTTAACTGCATACATTTGATTCCCCGTGAATTATGTCAAGTGAATACTCAACAAAATATTGTAACTATTTTATAAAATGGTAAAAATTCGCTATCAACATGGATCGACACCCTTTTGAACTTTATTTAGACATGAGTTGCCCTTCCTCCCACAATATTCTCCATTATTTCTTTGATTCTCAAACGGTTGTGGATAAAACTCCAGAGGAGTTTCCAACATAAAAGTCATGTACTTCAATAGAGTACTGGTTAAGAGTTGAAGTAATGGGCAATTGGTATATCCCATTTATGAAGGGCTACTACTGCTACTTATGATTTGACAAAAAATGGATTATGTTTTGAAACATATCATGGCTGTTGCTGACTTTATTTTTTTTTTCAGTCTTGCAATGAAACTTAACGCCAGTACAGATAACACAAATTCAGGTACGTTACTTCTTTTACTAATTCGCGAACAAGTCATACTTTTCACTTCGGTTTAGGGCAAAAACAGGAACTGATCCAGGATGTCTTTTAAGAGAGGGTACCAAAGGACAATGACTTTGTATGTGTTGGCAGGGTTCTGACAATGGGCCAATTCAGGATCAGTATTTTGGTTTTGGCGGGAAATGTTTAATGCTGTCTGAACGATTATCTATGCAGAACGTACAAACAAGTGTCCAAACGATCAGAACATTTACTTACAAATTATCCTACTACCAGTTGGGAATCAGATCTAGCCTTTGTGACCGTTATAGCACAATTTCTACACATTTACCACTCGCGGTAATGCATTCTGGGAGACTAGGCTTCGGAGAGTGAAAACGTACAGCCGTTAAAAATGTCATTAATCCTTGATAATAGTCTTGCTTAACTGAGTACTTTTTGGCAGTTTAAGAAAAACTAATCTCTCAGGTATTTCTTGGGACTTTTGGTCGATAATTTCGCTTAAAAATTGCTGTATGAAAATTTTCGAAGTTAGTCTGGTAAATTTGACAGTTTTCTTGATCGTTATTGGACGTATACAAAATAAAAAGCCATTTTTTCAAGTACACATTTCCAAAACCAGCATAAATTTAGAATTGTCTGACGTCATCAGAGCTTCATATATTTCGATGACCCTGAGATCAGCTTTGTAACTGCTTCCATTTTTGGTAAACCTTAAGATTCTTTTAAATGCACAAGGGTACTGGAATATTCTGATAAACATAAACTAAAGGCCAAAATAGCGAACATCTTTAGGGAGCTGTTCCGTAACAGCTCCCTGACATCTTGGTTTTTGGTGGCAGAGAGGGGAATATCTTCACAAATACCATAATGTGTCAGTGATATTTTCAAGCCCGCTTTGATTTTTGTCTCCTCTCTTCTACGTCTCACACCCACCATGCAAAATATGTCGCTAGAAAACGTTGAAGTAATTTTAGATTCTGGGTCAAATAGTTATTCGGGACAATGTCTAAGACGCCCTCCCCGTAGCTGCCCCACCGTTTGTACGCCTGTACCCGCCTGACCACGAAACTGGCAAAATAAAAACAACCCTTTACTATTTTGTAACTTTTGCTCGTATATTCTCTCGTTTCAGGTTGGTGTTGTGCCAGAATATGAAGTAAAGCTGAGTAGGAATTGTTTTTCCACAAACAAGCTGTCAGAATGAGAAGAGAATTTTTCTAACCCTTATAAAACTTTGATCTGAAGTTTGCAGTTACTAAGATTTTTTTTTATTTTTGAGCAAATAGTTAAAATAATTTGGAAAAGTCTCGGAGTTGCTTTCCAATCCCTGCCCGAAATTCAGGCCTTGCAAAAGTTCATGGAGCAGTCTCCCCCTGTACCCTTGTGTATGATATATGCATTTGCTATCACTTTATTGCCATTCTACCTGACAATATGAAACTTTCTACTTTGAAGTTGCAATTATTTCATACTGTAACAATTTGAGGACAATATATCCAACAATGAAACACAAACGAAGGGCAAGTGACTCATCAACGAAAGTTAATATATAAATCTTAGGAACTTGTAGAGGGAACCCGTTGCGTCCCTTATAAAGCGGTCGTTGAGAGAGACATTAAAACGTATTTAAAATTTCAGAAATATTAAGTTTGTTATGATTGGCCTATCTCTGTGTTAATTTTCAGAGAAATAACGATAAAACAAACGGCACAAAGCCAAATCAATGCAAAGTTAACGTAAAATAAATAATTATTAAAATCTCGTTTTATTTTGTGCGACCCTATGCCTTAGCAAGAAAGTATTTTCGTTTTTAATATTACAGCATACATGGATCTGCAAGCTACCAAGCAAACGTCGTCGAGCACTGTTAATATTGACGTAGCCTCCGAGAATTTGAATCTAAAGGATCCCCTTCCGGGCAAGGGCTTCCTCATTTATCAAAAAGCGCAAATGATTTTAACCACAAAGAGGAAAGAAATTGTAGTGAAAACAGTATCAGGTATTTATAAATTGATATCAGTGGTAAAAAGTTGCCATCATAGTCTGACCTTCCCGAAATTAGATACCAACATCTAACAAAAATAACTTACTCTGATTTCATTTCGTTATAAATTAACTTTGAACACATCGTCTCCTTTTAACCAATGCTATGGGTACAGAAACACATAACGACTTGCTTAAAAGTGAGCTAACGGATATGGGGAGAGCTTTTATGAGGTTCGTTGTATACTATGAATTTAAAAAGTGATTTTTTCCAACAGTTACGCTTGGATAAATATTTACGATGTATTTTTAAATAAAAAGTCTTTGCTCGTAAAGTGTTTATTATTCCCATTCCTTTATTTACTCACATGTTCGAAAGAGTTTGAGAGTTGGATACAAGTATTTGAGTAATGAAATTATGTATTTAGGGCACTCACTATGATCTATTAGCGTTCCATGTATCATTTGAAAAAAAAAATACCAAGTAATTGTTTTATGTTTTAAATTTACTTTCATAATTGAAAAAGATGATGCTCCAGCCAAATTAGCGAAACTGCAGGCAGATGAAGTACGAATGCTTTCCAAACTAACATCGAATGCAAATGTTGTTCCATTCCTTGGACGGTGCAATAACGGTAATGAAACATTACATTAAGGGAATAAAATACCGATAATGTAAACTCTACTTCTTTTTTTGGTCTCTCTAAAGGGAATTATTGCGTTTGTTTTGCAGGAAAAAAATTTATTCTTTTTAAACCAATATTTATTGACACAGAGTCATTAATGATCAAAAATAAAGCAGTTTGGTGGTCTCCTTTTCAAGTAATAAGTTTTCCTCTAATTGAGATTCAGTTATTTGTCGCCCATTTGAAATGATGCAACTTCCATAGCCTTCTTGTTAATGATATTTCGAGGAGAGCTTTTGCTAGGTTGTGTGGTTAACAATTAATCGTTTGATGTCTTAAGCTGTTTCTTTGAACGCTATGGTGGAACATTTTAAACGCAGCTTTTCCTTCAAATCTTTTATTTACACTCTCAAAATAAATATTTTAATCATAAAAAAACAACGGTATCTTACATTTTTACAGTCCCCAACTTGCTGTGCTACGAGTTCGTAAATGGAACCAAATTTGGACATTATTTGAGGGAAAATTTTCAACGAAGCAAAATTCACCAATATAGTAACACCAAACGGAAACGTTATCATGTTGCCGAAAAGGGAACTGTGGAATATTTGCCAAGACTTGCTCTTCAAATCGCACGTGGTATGAAATATCTGAAAGCACAAAAGGTGAGCTGCGAACGTTAAGGGATTACCACATCTGCCAAAGATATTCCTTTCATTCCGAAGAAACAGGATGTAACATTACAAAATATTCAATGAATAAAACGTTTTGAAATATAACTGCTTGCCTAATTCGTTACCGTATAACCCATTTTTCTCGACAGTTCCTTCATCCAGGCCTTCGATCAGAAAAGGTTATCATCGATGTATCCGGTCAATGCAAGCTTTACGATATTGTGTCAAATGATAATGCGAAAGAAATTATTTCAATATTGTGGGGCGAGGTAATTTTAACATATGATATAATAGACGGTACAATACTATGCAAGTACGGGAGACTATAAAAGCTGTTAACGTAATGGAATCTGTAATAATGTTTATGAATTCATCGCCGAAGTGCAACTCTTACTTTAGCCTACATTCAAAGATACCGTTCTTTGATAACTTTGGGTAACCTAGTGTAAGAGAAGGACAGGTTTTGGACTTGCAAACAGAATTTTTATAATAATAAAGCTGATCTAATACAGAAGTAATTGGCTATTATTGTAGTCATCCATCTGCGCATAGCTTGAATCAGTTGCGACGTTAGAGATGGTGAAGAAAATAAGGACAGAGGAATTTGGATATGAGCTCACTCAGATTCCTACCCTTTCCTAAGGTTAATGTAATTTATCACAATTAAAGATATGTAAGAAAGAGATGGCATACGATCTTAACACCTCAAAGCTGAGACCAAATGAAAAACGATACATAATTTAGTAATCTGTCACACTACTTGTGTGTATTTAACCTAGTCTGCGTACTCAAAAGCATGTATGCAATACATCACGTGTACATACCCGTAATAACAACACCTATCATTTATATTTCAGTCCGCGCCTTATCAATGGATGCCTCCTGAATATTTGTTTCTCCAAAAACTCGATCCTTTTGTTGACGTGTGGTCATTTGGCGTGCTCTTGTGGGAAATCTTTAGCTATGGTATCTTTAAACTTTCATTACATTTCATTTATTTGTTTGATCACATTGCATGTAGAAAAATGATCCTGTGAAAGGAAGGCACTCGAACAGGCACATGTAGTATAACAAAGTGGGCAACTCCCTAGAAAAAGGAGCCTGGGGAAAGGAAACGAATATTTACAACAACTGCAAAACAAAAAGATCCCACATACATATCCATGAGACTCCCTATTATGCACTTTCATTAGAAAATATAAGAAGTCAAAAATTAAGGTAAAATAGAGAATATTAAAAATTGAAGACTTTTCAATACAGACTTCCTTAAAAATATTCTTTCAAAAATTGAGATGGGGAAGATTTTACTGAGTCCGTGAGTGAATTCCATAGTTTGGTGCAAAGATTAGGCAAGCTGAAAAATCCGGCAGATGGACACTGTTTAAAAAAGTGTTACTCGATTAGCTGTTGCCGTTGTATTGTATCAATTGTATCATTTGTCCTGGTTAGGGATTAGGGTTATCGTTAGCCAGTTTGGAAGATTCTTATCAAACAGTGCGCATCGCCCTGAAAAATCCAAAATTCGTAAGATAGCAATCACAAAGGACAAAGTTAGCATATCTAGTATCATGCCAATGAATAAGAGTAGGCCTACTGCCCATAATAAAATTATGAAATTACGCTGCAATTTTTTTTTTTTCGTTTTATTAAGTTATCTCCATAGTGATTTGTATAAATTAATAAGCAGTAAGCGTAATGTAAGCTTTAATCGTCTTCTTTTAGGTGCAATGCCTTACGAAGGGAAGAGCAGGAGTGATGTCGAAGAGAGACTCAGGGAAAACGAGTACCTTCCGATACCAAACAACTGTCCTGGAGCAATGTAAGTGAATATGCCTTATCAAAATATACTTATATAAAGAACTAGTTGAGGAGAGGATATCAAATGTTCAATAGTTAGTACGGTTTAATTCTGGTTTTTCTTATTTCCAGGCAGTTGGTTAATATTTGGCAAATTTGAAGGTGGGTTCGTTTTGTTAGGTTATTACCCTTCCGTGGTAGTAGGGAGTTGTATTCTAAAATTTCAAGCACATTTTTAAAAGGGTAAGAACTTATAAAAGAAGTAGTCTAATATCTTCACGGTACATTTCCGAGGTGACATGTGGAAAATTAAATAAAAAAATGTAATTTTGTGACTGTCTTTCAGTAATGTGAATACACAGTCCTTTTTTGGGTGCTTTTTCCTATGAAAAAAACCTTTAATCGCTTAAAATTGCACGAAAAACACAACCATTAATATGAGTAATATCATATCTGAATCACAGATTATTGAACAACAAACTATTTAAAGTTAAGTACAATAATTTAAATGCCTCACAGGGACGACATAAGCCATTCATATGTGAACTTGGTTCAACTTTTTAGGTTTTCAAATGTTTTTCTTTGTAATGAAAGGCTTATTGAACTCTTTAACGTACTTTACGCAAGTTCAATCGGTTAGATTCTAGACTAGATAGCTTTCGTTTTGTAGAACATAGGATGACGTTTAAAAACAATAAGATAAGCAACTGCAGTCACTTACAAAAATCATTGTATGATTCGTTAGTGATAAATTTCACTCAGTCAGGCGAGCTGAGATGTTATAAATACATGATTTAATGATCCCCCAAGAAAACTGGGGTGCTTTAATTTCGACTGAGGAAGACTGTTGTCTGAATGTGACATTATGGCATTTGCGATTACACGCAAAAATTTGCCTTTCACTGAAATTATCCTTCAGAGCATATCTTCTCAGATCGGCATTAAGATAGGAAATCCTCTAAATGTTCAAAATGTGCCACTTTCACGCAGACATTGTAAATGTTTGTTTATGGTCAGTAATCATAAAAAGGAAGATGTTGAGAATAAAGACTCAGTAGTAGAAGTTCCAATGAAATGGTAATTTTCCTATACTTTCTACGGTGTTTTATTATTTGATCTTAACTCATTTCATCTTATATGTGCAACATATGTATTGAGGTCTTTATCGGCTCTTTAGTTGGCAGATAATATTAAACTGCTGGGAACAATCACCAGAGAAAAGACCATCTTTTGATCACCTATTCTTACAACTCTCAAGCATGTGCAACGATAACAAGGTATATTTATTTAACTTTGATGCAAATTTCTACGATATGTCCAATATTTATGTCGTCAAAACATTACGCTATGTTATGCACAAAAGTTCGGCCGACGGTCATCAAACTGCTGGGCATGTGGGCTAAACCTTATAGTTGAAAAATAGTGTTGGTGCATCTGTCCTGTAAATGAACGATTGACAGATTAAAGCATAGCAAAATTACTTACAGTCGATTTGAAAAATTAACTTGTTTTATTGTTTAATCCCTCTCAACAGGAATACGATGAAATTATATCAACATAAAGCAACATACCTGATCAACCAGAAAATTTCGTGGATTACGTCCCCAGCCTGAAGACGGCAAACACTTGTCAGCGTTTGAATTTTAAAAAGCTTATGTGTTATTGTGGTGGAAGCTTTATCTTTAATAATTATAATTTCTTTCATTTAGAACGAAACACACGTATAAATTTGCGCACCTACACACTCATTGTTAAGTATATTACGTTTAATCTCTTTCCTCCATTCTAGGATTAATAGTTATTGTTCATAAATTGTACAATATGATTTCTTCATGAAAATAGACGTCTTCCCAAATCAATTCAAAGTGAAAAAACATGCTCAATGAACGTAATGACTTGTACTGCACATTTAACTCACCCGATGACTTATATACAGATCAACGTGAGATTGTGTTTTAAAAAGTCTTTTGTCCCTGACAAATTAAGGAAAAAAACAGAAATCGGAATTGATTCAGTGCATAAAGCAACCTGAGACATGTATTGGATATAATGCATCACAGTAAAATCACAGGTGTTGTTCACAACAGGTGAACAGTAACTGTGGTTAATAAAATAATGTAAAGACGACACATTTTGTGTCTTCCCTCTTCCCCTAGTAAGTGTTTCATTACATCAAACAATCACAAGAAATAAGATATTTATGTATTGAGCCACTTCCAATCCACATGGGAGAAACCACTTACAAGACAAACCAGAAAATGTCTTTTAAAGACGTTAGGTGGATTTGGCTCAATGGCAACGTACAGCTTTGCATGTTGGAGGTCTCCAGATAATTAATCCAGATGGAACCACTTGGAATTTTTCCGGGGTGTTAAAAATAGCGTATTCATCATACCTGTCGTAGAGATTCTGAGAAGGTTTTTTCGACTCAGGGAGTCGTTCGCTTAGTCAGTTTAGCTGTTGAGCAGTGGTGCAAAGCAAGTAACCTCCACCACACCCAGCCTTTGGGAAGGTGGTTAGAGACTGGGGATACGCTCACGTCCGTCGAATGGCGGCCCGGGAGCAGTATTGGGAAGCGATTAGAACACGCCTGTTTTGTGAACCTCTGGGCACTAGTCGAATAGAGGAGGCGAATATCGACGGTGTTCATCCACGTTCACTCTGGTTATAGGGTCTTCGATGAGCCGAATGACTTCCTGCCCCAGGACGTTAAATTGAATATACCTTACGTAAGTATGTCCAGTATGAGAAATAAGATCAAATATTTGTTAAATGTTACAAGATTGCTAAGTTGTTAAAGAATTGCAGTTTTAGATAAATAAAAAGTAAAGATTACGTAATTTCTTTTCCTTTTATTATTGTTATTTCGAATCATTAAAACATCGATTATTCCGAAAAATATCTTGAAATTGATGAACTCTAAATCGTTTTAGGGTAAATTAGTGTGCCAATTGCGCTGAGATGTGTTCGCTTTTAAACTGCTAGTGGTCATAGATTACATTTACCTGCACGAATATCATTCAAACAAGGACCTGGTTTTATTGGGTGCCGAAATTGTGAAAGCTTATATAAGGTAATTATTGTTAGATTTCAATCTTAAAAGATTACTTTTACAATACATTAACAATACGACTTATCAATACAGGTATTTAACAGACATAAAGATAACATAAAGACGGAGAGCGGCATTTTCAATAATAGACTCCGGACTGATATTACTGGGTTCTGGACACGGACTTTCCATACATGGACAGAGCATACAATCCGTAGATTGTAGCCACCGTTCGTATGAGTATTGGCGTAGCAATATGGCTGCCTGCAATGCTTTTGTGCGTGAGAGTTTGGACTTGCTCAAGTGGTTCAAACCAACAAATTTTGCATCAAAGTTGAATTATCTTCAAAATAAAACAAATTTAAAGTCATAATCCTACACGCTTTACAATATGATATGGTTTCTCATACAAGTTTAACTTTTGTTTAAAATGTAATAGAGTCGTCTTTAAGTTACACAAATTAAAGCTTCACGACGGTCATCTTGGTTCGCCTCTTTTGCCCCAAAAAGTGGCGACAACCTTTGGATAGGAAGAACGCGTTAATGCTCTGTCCATATATAAATAGGAAGTCCGTGATACTGAGATAGTAGAGAGCTGGTAAGAAACGGAGAATGCTTTAGAATGCAACTCGACTGTAATAGCCATGCGAAAGAGCAGCAGCGTCGCCATTAAAATTCCGGAAACAATATAGAAATAAAAACTCAACAAAAGTTAAAAATTTTGTGGCAAACTTACGCTGTTAAGCGAATTGCTTCGCAACATTGTAAAAATTAAACAAATATTGTGCCCTTCAAATTTCATCTAAAAGGCTGGGGAGGAGGAACATAACACTTTTTGTCAAAAGTTGACGAAAGAAAACCTAAAGTCAATGCGTTTTACCCCAAAAAGGCGGCAACATGCACCTTATCGACGTCCATGGTAACTTTGATTATATAACCTAATCATAACATTTGTTTGAATCATAATCAATTCTTTATACTTTTATCAGCATATAAATAGCATAATTTCAAATTTATTTGACGGATCGAAGTAATTCGTGAAAAATCATTCAGTTGAATGTGATGCCCCGCAATTGATACTGAAAAAGTAACAGAGAAAAGAAACCAAGAGTTGATCTAAGAACAATATACAATATAGAGCACACATACATATCTTCCAAACACTCTAAACGTTTTATAAACACTCCTTATCAACCTACAACTCTCTCCTTCTGGCATCCGACCCTTTCCAGCCCTCCCCAGTCCTATTAATTCTTATCGATAAATTCGTTGTGGACTGTATGCCTGCTTTAGGAATAACATGACTATGGCGAATTATTCACTGCTACTTATGAAGAAGCTTCTCGTACTCGATAGGTACACAATGCACCTACTCAGTACACCATGTGCTTCTGAGGGCTAAAGATGGGTTTAGTTCCAAATATGCACCTTAAACAAATGTTAAATGATGGAAAGATTTCACCGTTACAAAACAATGGATACAAAAAGGATTTAATCTAGGCAACAGCTACAAACATGTTGAAAATTGGTGTTCATGTTTTGTCTTTCTTCAAAGTAACAGACTCTTGGACGATTTGCTACAAAACTCTACAGCTTCGGTGACGAAAATTACGTAACAGGTAACCCAGTTATGCGTAATATTCCGTTTGACTAGCGTTTTTGATGAATATAAAGCTATGAAAAATGAACGATATCTTCATTTATCCAACAATAAAAAAAAACCTGTGAGAAATCTTTGGTACACGTTATTAGGCAAGTATCTTAAGAACCATGTTAACCAATACCTGATGAATCTGGGATTTGGATGGAGAATTTCGACAAGTATCACTTACCAAACGAAGCTGGAAGTCACACAACCATTGTCAAAGATAAAGATACCGTTTTGGGGAGAAATAGTGGATTACAGGGGATTGCGGTGTTTTGTTTTGCTTTGACATTGTCTAATAGGAACCAAAATCCTTACGTTTCACACACTGAAACCATCATAATTAACCTCAACTCCATACGTCTTGATTACAGTAAACGTTGTTAAAACATGAGTGGGTATTGTTGAATCATTTTGCCTTATTCATTGAAAGTTAAACGTACCAAAAAGTAGTCAAACTGTAAACCCCAAGTGAAGCTGACTATTGGAATTAGAATAACTTAATGTATATCTCACCACGTGTTACAATTTACCCCAAAGGCAAATTACCTGACAACTTAAAATCATATGTACATCAGTATAACAGACTTGCATTATGATCATTCTTTTAGCCTTCACCTTTTACATAAGTTCGTAAGAGTTGAATTCGTAGAAAACAAGGAACGCCAATGTGATAAGGAACTTCGAGGTACATTTTTTTGGTTAAGCTATATCGCTGGTATGGTAAGGCGCATTCGAAATTGATGATTACACAGAAACTGACCTGCTTTTCACGAGGCTGCCAATGAAAATCGCGGTACCATTTGAAACAAGAAAAAGAAAAAAACATCAAGGGCAAATATTACAAAATAACCGTTCGTGGCTGTTGTAGAAGGGCTCCGTGGAACCTACTATCACCTACCATGGTTACGAGGTGTGACGCCTCGTAAAATTATCTTCAAGACTGTTATCTCTTGCCTTTCTATCACCACCGCATGTAATTCTTGTTTGTGAATATATTCAGCAATTGATAAAAAAAAAAATTAAAGGCAGTCACCCACAGACTACAAATTTCATAATAGACTGTAGAATTTCTTTGCCACTACAGCGATTTGATTGGCAACAAATTCAGAGAATGCGGAGTATGCAACTCCTATGGCAAAACAAGTATTGAACCAAAAGTAAGTTCTGATTACGCATTCGGTTTGGAAAACTGTCTCCCTGAAGCAATAAATCGAGATTATTCCTGGTTGAGGAAACATTTAGACAGTTGGGATGGTCTTAAGGAAGTAATTAAAAAAATGGAACTGGCTGGGGTGAAAGTATTTGGCCTTTAAGCATAACGTACATTTAACGTACCAATTGGGTCAGTCAGTCACACCAAAAATGACAAATATATATATTTTTTTTTTTTTTTTTTTGCGTTTGCTTCATCATACAATGGTTTTTTTTATGAATCGCTTTGATCATAGCCAAGTGGTTATAATATTAAACGTTTTGCCGGAAGGTCAAAAGTTCGATCCATGGCCGGGTCATACCAAGACTAGTCCAAAATAGAACCTGCCGCCATTGTGCTTGGTGCTGAGCATGAACAGTGGAGTAGGGAAAACAATCTAGTGATCCACAAGTGGAAAAAAGGCTACTACGAAGCGTTTCACTCCATGACTCTACCGCAGTTATTAAATTTCTGTAGGGGAATTTGTTATTTAAACTGCACAAGAAAAACCACTTTGCTTTCATAGTTGCTGAACTATAGAGTCAGTTACTTCCTTTTACTTATTGTTATGATACACTGTATCAGGAATTACACTGACATTTTGCAAAAAGGAAATATTCACATTATGGACTCATATCCCATATCAGCCATTCAGGAAACTTTAATGATTTTTTTTAGTATTGGTGTAACAAGGAAGAAAGTAGGTAGCATTAGTGTGCATATGAACTGCTTGGGTTTTGTCTACCCTAAAATCACTAAAGCGCCTCAGTGTGCTATTTACTAGTGATATTAGAAAGGTTGGTGATGTTTTTGCGGTAAAAACCCCGAATCACTTTTTACTGATGTGACGTTGAAATAGTTAATTTTATACATATTTAGTCAAAAAGCATTTGCCTTTCACGAAAACTTTGCTTTTCACAATATCCACTGCTGAGAGTTTAAGTGTAAAACACTGGTATCCTTTGGAAAATGGTAACAGCCAATTGAATTCCGTAAAGGGAAGTGCGTGTGTGTGTGTGGAGGGGGGGGGGGGTGAAGGGAGCCTTGATGCAATTTATAATGTCAAAGGGGAAGGGGAATTTTTTAAATCCTCAAGATTGTTACATTTCCTGTTTATCTTATCTGAAAGTCATCACACAGCTGGTAGCTTTTCAAAGAAGATTAACTGCTGGCCTGCCTGGATCAACATTGAATCATTGTGTGACCATCCAACTTTTATGTAAACGATTCATTGTGACAGAAGTTCATCTGAATGCAAATTTTATGCATGACTTTGAAGTATACGTGTATATCCAAAATGCTAAAAGATAAAATGGAGCAAGGTGTGAAACAGGAAGCTAGGTTCAGAATCTTATTACAGGACTTTTGGGCAAATACTTCGGTATCGCGCTCAAAGTTTATTGGAGGCAGGAACCTCGTATTGAAAGCAATCGAAACCAATCGGCGGACAATAATAATAAAGGCAATGTAGAGACATTAAGCCATTGCCCTGCTAAAAGTAATTTGTTAGCAAGATGATTCTTGACTCATAATTTGAAACGGGAAAGATATTTAACATACTTTAATGTGTAACGTAGGGAGTGTTAAAGGTCAATACCTGTAATAAAAAAGGTGCGATCAGATGATCCTTTTATTCTGGGGACAAGTAAGTTTAATGGGCTACCCCTGTCACTGTGTTGATGGATATCCTTCAATCTAGTAAACTTGAATTTAACATACTTGGGACAGGTGTCATTAAAAACCTTAAAAACCACATTAAGTTTAAGTTGTTGCACCCTGTCGCATACAGATTAAAACCCGTCTTTTCCAATTCGCTTTGATCGACATGGGTAAACGTACCCATATCTAAAATGGACCTAACAATTTTATATTGCATGGTTTATAACTTATTGTAATACTCCTTAGAGAGAGCAGACAACCAGGAAGGGCAAGAGTTATCAAAGTTCAATGGCAATAAATAGGAGCGGTGCAAAGGATCTTTCGTGTGCGACTGTTCACGGCCTAGACTGCCTATATAAAAATGTTAAACGTTCACCAGCTTTTTTTAGAATGCCATGAGCAATAGAATTACCTGAGAGGGTTTCATCTAGTAACACCCAAGATATTGTACAGAATTAGAGGAATTTGCCCATGCAAGAGACTGAGGGGGACTGGATTTCTTAAGCATGACTTTCAAACCAAAGAACCAAAGAGAATAGATTCGGTCTTCCCAATGCAGGTGAAGCTATAGCCTGTTATTGACCAATCATTTTCTGCAACACGCTAATTCCTTACTTTAGAAGTCACTAATGTTCTGAAAATCTTTACCAGAGGAAATTAAACCATTGTCGTCAGCATAGAGAAGCAGTTTGCAGTTTACACTAATAGGCATATCATCAATAGAAAAAAGAAACAAACAAGGTTCAAGAATGCTACCCTAAGGAACCCTGCAACTTAAAGAAGTTGGTGCAGAGTTGACGCCGTTAACCCTAACAATGTGACTTTTTCCCCTAGATGGTGTACAAACCAGTCTATGGAGGAGAAACCCATGACTTTATTTTTTTTTCAAAGAATGTAATGGTCAACTGTATCAAAGGCCTTTTGCTGGTCTATCAAAACCATCCCGGTATAATCAACAACTGAGGACTGACTTCGAATGTAGTCACTAAAATGAATGAGGCAGGTATCGGTGGAAAAACCTGCCCGAAAGCCTTTTTGTAAACATGCAAAATCTTATTAACATTTAGATGCTTTTCCATCTGGACAAAAAATGCCCTGTCAAGTAATTTAGAGGTAACACCGAGGATACGTATAGGCCTGTAATTTCCCACATCCAACCAACTATTTTTTTAAGTAGATGCTCATCATATTTGATTTTTACAACAAAGAAAATTTTAGGAATGCCATAAGCACCCTCGACTGGTTTGAGGTTTACTGCGGTGATGTGAACAAGACATGGGATACTTTCAAAGAGATTTTCACCAGCATAATCGATAGTTTTGCCTGTCAAGAAAATCCACATAAGGAAAAGTACTGTACCCTGGATGAACAGTGACGTTCTTGAAAATATAAGGCTCAGGAATCTGCTTCTTCACAAATTAAAAAAAAAAAATCATCATGAACCCGTTCTTCACTCACGTTTCTGTATAGTTAGAGACAAGATTCAAAAGGAGATCTTTTTTTTAAAATAAATTGATATCTTTCCATTTCAGTGGGTTTCAGGCAAATGTTAAAGGTTCAAATGGTTAAACGGTCTCACCAGCGTTACTAAATAACAAATTTTAACATCAAGGTTTTGAGTCTAGAAGGAGGGCATTGTGAAAAAAAAAACATTAAAAGAATGATGAATTTAAGTAGTAAAATGGGATTGAACAGTTTAATATTCTTTTCAGACACCATGTTACCGACTACACCGTGTCTACTTTAATAAACTGCATGAAGGAGCCATTTCATTCAAAAAGTTTCAAAATTATACATCAACCTAAAATGTTTGTAATTCATACACTAAATCAGAAACTCCTACTTTTGAATGCTTTATTTTTATTCCTACCTTGATATACCTGTAAACAAAGTTTTCAGAATTCGACCCCTATTGACCTCAGACTATCTTTAACCTCCATCAAAATCGAAACCCTCACAGGTAAATAAGAAAATAATATTTCCATGTTTCCTACCTTGAGATATTGTGTGAACAAGGTTTTCAGATTTACCTGTGTTGACCGCAGAAAACATTGTGCTATTCGAGAAACCATTTTCTCACTTAATCCATTTATATACTAAATCAAAGATCACCCAACTATCTTGAAACATCATGTAAGATGGTTTACAGATTTTGATCTAGGATGAGTACAATCAATCGAATCAATCCAAGTGTAATATCTTGCGATACCTTGATTAGAAAATTCTGACTTTGACCCTTGCTAACATCAGATGACATTTGACCACCACTAAAAAACAAAATATCATAATGCATTCGCTCACCCAAATATGAGATCTATTAAAATTTCTTATCCTGAGAGATCAGGTTTTCAGAATTTGACCCCGGTTACCAAAGAGACCTTTCTTTGATATTCGCACTACAACGCATTTATATAAGAAATATCAAAGCCACCCAAACAGTGGCGTAGATAGGATATTTTCCAGAGGGGCAAAGGTATGAAATTTCTCTCAAACCTTTCCCTGTCAATGTTCATGTATTTCATGTAAAATATGCAAATAACAAGTATAACAACATTACCATGTCATTATGCAATAGTACTTGTATTTTAAGCTTAAAGTATAACATGGAGCAATTGCAAAAAACAACTCCTAGGTCATATATTTATTTTGGTCAACAATGTCTGTTTTATTTGTACGTACCAACGCGGAGACGTAAGCAGAATTTCTCTAAACGGGGCATGCAAGTGATTGTCATTTGAGAGATCGCTAGCCTGAGGGAGAGGTCTAAGGGGAGGGGTGTCCCCCTCCCCCTTTAAAATTTTTGGTGTTTTTAAGGAGGCTGGATGAAAAATGGTTTCCAAGATTTTCGACTGTACAGGAAACTTGTCATTAAATTTGCGTACTTTTAGGAGTCGAAATGAAAGAGCATCGATCGGTATATGGGAAAGGAACATTATGTTTTGAGGTTTCTCTAAGCCGCAAAACGTCATTCTGTCATAAAGATTATGTAAGCGGAACGTCACCAATGGTTGGCGCGGAGCGTAGAAAAAGATATCGAAAAATCAGACCCCTCAGAACCGCTTTCTTCTTTTGTTGTTTGCAATAAAATGTTCACTTCAAAATATGTTCGCAAACTGCAAAGTGAACAGGGGCCCGTTCCACAAAGAGTTACGCACGATCTTAAGTATGATTTACTGGTGGCTTAAGTATGGTGAATCAAACTTAAGATTGTGCGTAACTCTTTGTGGAAGGGGCCCCCAGAACTGTAAGGACTAATTTAACCCTCAAAATGTAATTTTGCCCAAAAGACTGAGCGAATCGCCACCAATGGTTGGCCTGGAGGGTAGAGAAAATTTCGAAAAGCTAGACCCCTCAGATGGCCAAATATTGCGCATTTATGCTTGTGAAGAGAATTTTTATCTTTATTTTAAATTTTTGTTTGCAATACGAAAAAGTCAGAGACATGCTAAGTGCTCTGAAAATTACTACATATTATGTACTATCACTGTGAGGCTTATATGGAATGGCCTTAACTCTTTTCGAGGAAACTATTCAACGAACTGAAAATAAGCTAATTCCTCTCTGTTGTGGCTCTTGGCTTAATTGGAAACTGGAAAACAGGCAGCGGCCAGCTCGACTTGAACCAATAAGTTGGAAACTCTATAAAACTCTTACTAACAAACGTGGTTAAATTTAAGATCGGCTGAACTGATGGAATTGTCTGTGACTGATCGAACTCACATCTTTTAATTATTGTTCCCCTAACATTTCTTGCGTGGTAAACGGCAAAATATTTCTCCCCTGAATACCCTCCGCCCTATCCCCGTCTTGTACGTCTATGCCGGCCAAGGAAGAAGTTTTAGGGGTGCCACCCTCCCTTTTAAAATTTTTTAAAAAGGTGGGTGTTCTTATGCAACCGGTGCCACCAGTGAGATACAGAGGCTACCTTTTGAAGTAAAAAGTTGGAAATTGACAGAATTTGCCTATTTCATCATTCTTCTTTAAATTTTTTGAAAAATTGGGTATCCTTACATGCTATCTGGTGCCAAATATGCTACCATTTGGAGTAAAACCTTTATTACTTAACCCAAGTTTCACAACTCCAGATAAAATGTTAACAACTTTTTCAGCTTGACACATGGTGACCCCCAATTACCTTTGAACTTAACCAGAACAATAGGAACATATGCTTAATGTAACATTTGTCGCATCTTAAGATACCTTGTTAGTACTGTTTCCAGGGTTTGACCTCTTCTTACTCCATCCGACCTGAAAAACTAAAGGATTCTCCCTCTTAATACGAGGCATTTATCTAGTAAGTTTGAAACTGTCCGGAATTTATTTTTTAAGAAACCGTGTTAACGAGCAAAACGTCAAAACACACACGAACACGTCACCACAACTGAATTTGTTTTGCAAAGCCTCAAAACCCCAAGCTTAAAAAGTATTGCTCATCCTTCACTTCTTAACATAAAGTATGCCCTATTTTTTTAGATATTTGAAAACAAATGACAGCGGAAGAGGAGCCCGGGGCACTGTCCCCTGATAATTTCGACTGGTCACCTCTTCATCTGGTCAGCTCATCTATTTCAATTTTATAAACTCAAAAAATGTTCGCAAATTTGCGAGGTGTAATAATCCGAAATACAGTCATACAATTTAAAAATTTAATGAAATGAAAATTAGTCATTAGGTTCGCTTTTCCGATACTCCAAAACCCTGATTTTTTTAGTGTATTTCTTTTCTTTAATTGCTTATATCTAGCCAGGAGCACAGTGAAATTGCAAGAAGGGTGCCAGGGATCTTCTCTCCATGAAGATGTGACTGTGCTGTTATCTCAGGGAAGTCAGTCAACGAGCAAAGTGGTCAGTGGGATATGAAAGCATTATATACACTTCATCTAATCAATCGGGAAGGTTGATGTACAGCTATGTTAAAAGCATTGGAATACTGATTTGGCCATGTATCTATCCAAAGAGAAATTTGATTTATTTGTTCCAGTATACAAAGGTTGCGTGATTATCAAATTACATTTACAATAAGTAAAATGTGGGGATCAAACCAAAACTCTAAGGTATAAGAGTTGTCTTCTATGGTAGAAACGCAGTAATTCTTTGTAATGCTAACCTGCAACAGACATTTACTTTGTTTTTTGTACTTTGATAGAGCCTAAAATCCAAATGAACCAGGTGAAGAGAGAGAGCCAGCAGCGGATAGAGAAGTTTGAAAGACCGACCTTCGTAATGCACATTCTATTCACCTACAGACATCGTTGTACCTGATGTGATATAATAAATAGTGAAAAAATAGAGGGCGGAATTTTGAAAAAAAGGTTTGAAATTTTTATTCCAGTTGGTCACTGCTGAGTAAGAAGAGGATACGTAAAGGATGGGCAGTTTTTTCCAAAGTCTTCATAAAAAGGGTGCTACCTTCACAACACAAGTGTCAGGGCATTTAATCGTGTCAAAAAGTATTTCTTGTGACATGTTATGCAGTTTTCATCTTTGGTGTCTCATCGATGAATAATAAACTGCAACAACAACCAAAACCTAAATTAATACTTGTAGCTATGGTTGTATTACTTCATCTTTCAAAAAAGCTTTCCACGGTGCCATAATAGTCATTCGTTTATCACTTTGTTTTCTTTTGAAGGGAGGGAAATTACATTACCTGCAACTTCAAGTCGTCGATGAAAGAATTTCCCTTCTCTGTAAACCCGTCTGTTTTCAATGTCCTCGTCCACTTTAAAACACAATTTATACAGAAATAAGGACATATCATTTCTTGAAAGTCAAAGTCAAGTTTAAAGTCAAAATCATGAAAGTCAAAGTGAATTTTAAAGTCATATACATAGCTGCAAGTCTACTCACGAGTCTCAAGTCTTTAGGTATGGCGACAATGTCGTATCAATTTGCTATCTTTGGTTTACTGGCAAGTCAATTCGCAAGCTATTTAATCCTAGTTAGTTCTAGTTAAGTCTCATGTAATCGTTAATGTTGCTGGAGGTACTCACATATGCGCAATTATGAACACAAGAAAGAACGACTTAGGACTGAACCCCAACCTTACCCCGAGAATTCAGTTGTGAATTGAAAGTTTTAAAATATTTTGGATGTTTTTCCAAGATCTGCGGGATTAGAAACCATGTTTATACAAAATCTTATGTTAAGGAACCTTCCTAATACTTATAAAAAGTCTTATGCATTTTGATTTCTTTATAACACAGCCTGTCGAGAATTTGTTTAAAAGAAAGAAAGGTACAAATCAACGTAAAGTTAAATCATTAATGACACCTAAAAATAACCACTGTATGACATATTTTAGCTAAATAAGGCTAACCTTGATATTTAAATTCATCTGTAAATTGCAGAAATGTCACACTTTTGAACATTTGCGGGACATCACAACGGAGTCATTTTGTGGGCACATTTGGCTGTTGAGAATAGGACTTAACAAAGAATTTATTGGTGTAGTTATGAATGGAGTTCAATAATATGATGCTGACAATACATATCGATTGCATTTACGTTGGCGCATAAGGTAAAAAGGCAGCCAAATGTTATTTTTTTAAACAAAAGGAGGCACTTTGCCAACAACAGCAAATACCGCTAGTGTAAGATGATGAAACGTTTCTTCAGGACATGAAACACTCTTCAAACACCCTTGGTTGAGAATTACAGATATATTAAGATACATAAAAAGTTACGTAACATTTGGGGTTTTCAACCAGATCAGCCATGTATGTGGGAATTGCTTTTCACACAGTGTGAACACAACTAAAGCATAGATCAGTTGAGGGCACAGATCATATAACAAACACAGATACCAGTTACACCCCACATTGCATCTGCTGGGGTATTTGGTATCTATGGTGCATTTCAAGTAGCAAAGTCATGTAATGGTAGCAAAATATCCACAAATGACGATACACAAAATATTAAGATAAATCAGTTCCACTTTGCGTTTTAGTTGTTTGTAAGGAATTTATGGACCTAGGTTAAGTTCTGAATTATTGATGGCATATCTTCATTCCTCAAAGATATATGTTATAAGCATTGTCCACATTCCTTTAACAGGGTTTCTTATTATGCCTTTGCTAGTCGGGGTCAATAAAGTTTAGGTTGTTTAAAACATATGTTATACACACATCTATTAGGGAGTTGTACATATCTACAAAGATATTCTTTAGCATTTGCGTTACAGTGCCAAATGCTATAGATAGGTTCAGCTATTAAGGAAGTTAGGAGCTGCTCTCGCAGGAAGTAATAAACCAATGTTTTAAGGAAGTTTAGATTTTTGTTTTACTGTTACGTACACTCTGTGTTGCTTGTACTGTATTGGAAACTGAACCGTAAATCATCCTGAAATTATCTATTGCAGTCATATTGTGATAGTTGATCAGTAGCTAGTTCTTTCTTTGCTAGTCGGGGTCAATAAAGTTTAGGTTGTTTAAAACATATGTTATACACACATCTATTAGGGAGTTGTACATATCTACAAAGATATTCTTTAGCATTTGCGTTACAGTGCCAAATGCTATAGATAGGTTCAGCTATTAAGGAAGTTAGGAGCTGCTCTCGCAGGAAGTAATAAACCAATGTTTTAAGGAAGTTTAGATTTTTGTTTTACTGTTACGTACACTCTGTGTTGCTTGTACTGTATTGGAAACTGAACCGTAAATCATCCTGAAATTATCTATTGCAGTCATATTGTGATAGTTGATCAGTAGCTAGTTCTTTCTTTGCTAGTCGGGGTCAATAAAGTTTAGGTTGTTTAAAACATATGTTATACACACATCTATTAGGGAGTTGTACATATCTACAAAGATATTCTTTAGCATTTGCGTTACAGTGCCAAATGCTATAGATAGGTTCAGCTATTAAGGAAGTTAGGAGCTGCTCTCGCAGGAAGTAATAAACCAATGTTTTAAGGAAGTTTAGATTTTTGTTTTACTGTTACGTACACTCTGTGTTGCTTGTACTGTATTGGAAACTGAACCGTAAATCATCCTGAAATTATCTATTGCAGTCATATTGTGATAGTTGATCAGTAGCTAGTTCTTTCTTCTTTCCACTTGACTGAGCATACATCGAGAGAAGAAAAAAAAGTGAAAAACGTGGTGCTATGAGCTGTTTTCAAAGTGTGCTTTTTATACTCTGAACTTTGTTCAGGGTCTAATATTATTTACACAGATTGAAGGGCACATTTACAGTATCTATGTACTTTTAATCCAATGGGCAGGGATATGGGTGTACAATACCTTTTCCAAATGAAATATTGGCCTTTCGTTTAGTATTTACTATGGAGCTCACGGAGTATTCTTTTAATTGAGTTACACCTGATTGTCAACAGCTTTGAAACAGGGTCGAGGACACTGCAGTTACTACTTTGACAGGCTAACTTTAGTAGATGACGTATTGCGAGAGATTACCAACACTCGCCTCATAACTAAGGAAACGCATTGAAAAAAGGACCATCTGCTATTTTGAATTACTGTTTTTCAAGAAAAACTGTTAAAATGTTATTTGAAAAAAAATATTCCCTTGTTTTAACGACGTATTACATAAATGTAACAATTAAAAGAATCATGTGAAAAAACACGTTTCCGTGATGCCTTGCTTTTTCGACTAAACTGTTGATCAGTACCGTTTATTATTTTAGCATAAAACAGTTCTCTCTTCCTGTAACACGGCGTCGTTGAATCGCCCCACCAATGAAAATTTTGCTGCAAACAAATCGTTTTACCCCCCACCCACACCAAATACTGAAGGCAGATTAATTAAACAACATACAAAATACACAAAATGTGACATTGTGGTGTGCAGGTGACTTTAGGGCTATTCTTAAAAACGTCAGTTTTTGCCTATTTCAAAGCATTAATACAGTTTGTTAAGCATCATCTATGTTTAGTGTGAATTCGTATCAATTTGAGTGGTTGAGCGAGTCTGGTCAAGGAAACGATCTGATGTTCCTGCTGTTGGAAATTTTAGCACCCATACTCCCCTGTTAAGGAGAACATTTAAATTTGTTTGACCAGTAGAGTTTTGACAATTGCAATGAAAAATAGTGGAACGAACGTTAACCACTGGTTCCCAACCAGCAGTTCCCTTATCCAGTACCTTACAAAAACGAGTGGGCAATGGTAAATTTTCATCGTTTCATTAGATGAAATAGCTGATTCATGATACCATTATATTAAACAAAGTGTTGAAAAAATGGACTAATTTTTTTTACAGAGAAATATATTAAACTAATGACCATCTCGCCTCTTAACTTAAATTCGGTCTTTAACGATTACAAGGGTCTTGAATCTCTAAATTCGAGTGTTTCGAATCGTGTTTTAAATATTTCTAGTGATTCAATAACCTTTGAAAACAATTGATACCCTTGAATTTTCGTAACTGATAGTGACGAAAACAACCTGGAAAACGGCCCAAAATAGAATATTCAGCAAGTCACTAATTTATATGTTCGGAGGTTTATTTTTTTTTTCCTATGCTGGGAACGTGACCCGAAAAATATCCTTCATCGGTGGAATCTTAATTGTGAAAATTCGACAGCACTGTAGAAATATTGGAAATAGCATCGCCGTATCTCTCGAAAGAATTCGTTAATAGTTTTGGGTAACATTTGTCTAAAATTCCAAAGACTTTTCTGACAATCAAGATCAATTTCTTAAACGTCAAAGATTGTTAACGTAGCTTGTAATGTACGATTGGCCTTTCACTGGACCAGATACACGCGTAATTCAATAAATCCAGCAGCCTCAAAAGACCTCTTTGCAACCGAATGAATGTCGAGTAACTAACATGTCGCTATTTTCAACATACTATTCTCAGCCAGGGCTTTATTTCATTTTTCATTTATTTGGTTCCCAAAATATTTGACTGCTATTTATTCACTGAACAGAAATGTGGTCGTTCTTTTTCTGTTTTAAAAGAATCAATCTTGTAATCATGTTTTTAACCAGGTGGTTGATGAAAGATGCAGTATGTTTTATGTACGATGAGGGAAAAGTTTATCAGAAGCAAAGCAATTATGATGTATTTATGTGGTCCGTTTATTCAGAAAGTTTCAGTTTGTTGTCTCTGAAAAAATATTGGTATCATTGGCGAACATTGAAAGTAGGGATATCAAAAAACATATGTCACCTCATTAACTCAAAACCCTAGGGAACTAAAGGAATAATGGATTGCAAATCGAATTATCCATTTTAATTTCGTGAGATCCGACCTTATAAAAATACTCACAAGCAACAAGTTACAAACATCAAGATTTTCGTTTAAATTAACAAATTTGAGTTCGGCTGTAGTATTTTCTAACGAGTTGCTGCATCCGGATGCCTGAAACGTGAGGAAGGGGCAGCACCTTCACATGGACTTACCAATCACGATCAACTGCTCGCCCATTAAATAATCGCGGTTCGAAAAGTGTGGAGTTAAATATACCATTTACGGGAAGTTGTGGTAGACTTCAAGCAACCATTACGTATCGAGGCGATGTTCTCACCCCTTTGACCAATATTTTTATCACGGCCATTGACAAACAGGGTCAGTGACTTGTGGCAGAATTAGTGACCTGTAGGTTATGATTCTGACTAGCGCTAATCCATGACCCTGACTGGCGGTGATAGATACATTGTTCAGAGCGGCGAGATTGGCCTGAAGAGACGTGTTAAAGCGGGATGAATAATGCTCAAAGGAGCGTCGACAAGTAACTTTGGTCCGTCAGAGAACGACCGTTCCCCGTGACCATATGGACGTTCTGCGGTTGTCCTAAACTAGCCTTGCTGAGCCCCCTTCAACACTGCCGTAGTGTTATTGTACAGGATAGTACCTGTATCTTGAGTTGGTCACTGCGTACAAAACGTACGGCACATAGCATCATTTATTGAGCGACAGACTCATGGTGACACAAAGATGTTTGGCGACCAGTTATGATTGATCCATTTTATCCCTTTCCCAGAAGTAAGAGATTTTGATAGATATCTCTTCTGTTAGAGAGCATACATTGACCCGTCTGCAGTTAACTTAACCTTTTTAACCATGGGACTTTTTGGTATACAAAGTCGGGGTTACATACTTACCTTACTAATAGAGGGCGACGTTTTGAATTATTAGGAATTCTGGTTTTACTGGGTCTCACCAATACCGGGAAAGACAATGTCACCATACAAAATCATTACACTTTCAAAAATGAAAGAGAAACATAAAGGCTAAGTGAATCAAACCATAAATTACTGTGACTAGTTTCATATTTTCGTTGGGCTTGCGTTCTTAAGCGAACTACCTTAATAAGCCTTTGTCTAAATTTAACTTGATAACGGCGATTGTATCAATTTAAGCATCTATCCAGTTAATGCATGACTTTATGGGTCATACGTTATACCATTTTAACTGATTAATCCCTCACAATTCTATAATAATTGTAATAACAAACAGAAATGAATGCATAACATGAATGTAGAATATGGTGAAAATGAAGCACAAGAAAACACCCACAGTATTGATGGAATAGGTTAAGTTAACGTAGAAAAGAAAAAAAGTATGTCTGCATGCAGTAGTTCTCCATAGGTACATGTAGTACACCATATACTTATTTAAATGGTGCTGACTAGGTCAGAGTATCATTTTCTTTTCTTTTTTTTTCTTTTTTTTTTTTTTTGCCAACGTTTGTCCTACAGCATTAAAAAACCCCATCTTTGATAGCAAAATATATATAAGTTACATACTACTGAAAATATCTTTTGTCATTTACGAAAAAGAAATCAAATCTGGGATAAATTTTTTATATACTCTTTATGAATATTAAAAATGTTCTATACTAGAAGTCAAGACTAATACCATGTTTGTCCAAAAGGTATCAAAATTCTTGCGCCACACATAAGAACGTCTTCATAAGAAAGCTTGAACTGAATCGTCTTGAAATTTGCAGCGATTCATACATGAGAGCCTTGAGAGAGTATTCTTTAATCATTGCTGCTTTATTGATTTGAAGTTTAAAGCATCGAAAAAAGGAGGTTATCATTATTACCCAGGTGAAGCAAAGTATGTCAGGAAAATGGTAAAGAAATTTCACACAATGCTGATTTTCACATGCACGCCAGTAGTATAGCATACAACCTAACATTTTACCCAGGTCACTGAGGGTTATGTACAGTACATAATCATAAGTGACGAATTCAACACGGGAAGGACCGAAGTTCAAGATACATTACTTTGTTTAATTAATGGTGCCGCCGATATGGTTAATATACACTTGACATTTTTTATTCTACAAAGTGTGACCTGCTTAACAACACAATTGTGTTTCCTTATTGAACGTCAACAAAGTCTGTGAGTATAAAAATGACGTGCATAGCTTGTTCTCATTCTTTATCTGAAGACGGCAGTGATACCTTCAGTTGAGCTGCTGATAGGTAAATTAGGCTTTTCCCGTGAAGGTCAAAAATGAGATACATACACCACACTATATTTTCATGATCCATGTCCTTCCTTAAACAACTTGTGTTATTATTATATTACTCTGCTGCCCTCCATTAAGATACTGAAATTTATTCTCAACGTTAATGATAAGTGCAACCTTTCAACTTTGGACTCATTTTGCAAAAATATTTTGTGGGGTAGCCCACTACACCTCGTAGCTTTCCGGTTTTTTCCTTGCGGCGAAATGAGCAGGTGGACTAGACTGCAATTTCCCAGGGTTTCAAGTACTTAAACTCTCCCGAAGTTCACTTTCCGTCACTTTCCGTCAGTTAAAATCACTTGAATTGGTGATAGGTATACCCACATACCTAAAAAGACTAACGTGATCGTAAAGTGTTTTGCAAGTTCATGAAACACACACGCAAGAGAGTTAGTAATCCCTACATTTTTTTCATATATATTTTTTATAATAGCACCTGTCATTTCGTATTCCGATCTGGTCGTCCTTTAAGTAGAAAAATAATCATTCCTTTTCAGTTTTGTTGGTTTTGACGTGCATTGTAAAGAGTAAAAGACAAATTTTGGCTGGTTCGACCCCAGTTCTAAATTTTAAAATGAAGCTTTGCTTTAACATAAAGTCTGTTTCAAAGTTTAACCAATTGGAAACATACATTAGTAGAGAAATAGGGCCACCGATTTTCTCTTATTTTATTTTATACCTGCAAACGTCTTAGGCATTGCGAAACTTGACTTTACATGTTCTACTGAAGAAGAACGACAGGACGACAGGTAAAAGAACGTATTTCTTTGCCTTATCAGATATTAAAGAAGAGCCGAGATGGAACTGTTACTTCCAGGTAAGAGGTAGGAAAAACGCTTTCTTTCTTTCTTATTTAAACATTTTGTTAAAATTTTCACTTCACCAGTGATCCTCCAGTATATCAATGTAAAGTTGCAGTTCATAACGGCAACCCTAATTTCTGTTTTCTCGTATTGTGAACAGCCTGTTCATGCTTTTGTTTTCCAAGACTGGGGATACAAACAGATATCTCAGATGTTATGAAATACATCCTGAAACTATATTCAACAGTTCCTGCATGTAAACATAAACGTAAAATGGTGTACCAATGAACACCTGGTTATTACTAAACGCAAATTAGACTTACGAAAACAGCATATTTTGAGGGTAATATGTTAATTGTCATGTTGTCACCTGCTATGAACAATGTGCAGTGGCATGTCTAGCTCAACCTCCTTACTCGTGCACCCATTATTATTTGCAACATTTTAAATAGAGCGAAAATAATTAAGTATTTTTCCTGAGTAACTTTACACCTTATAAAGCGCTTAAGCAAGAAACATCCGATCATAATCAAAAAAATGCTTTAAAGAAAAAAAAAAGAACAGAAAAACGCGGCATCCATTGTTATTGCACATGAAACGATAAAACTAGATAAATACCCGTTGGCGTTTATGGTGTGTAACACCACCCTGCTATTGCTTGGCCCATCTTTCACTTTGAGATATAGTGTTTCGCTAATTTCACATGTGAAACAATAAGCTCACAAGACGGCAGACGACATATCCTAAGTGATTCATACTGTTCCTAAATATTGTTCCGTTTGTGAATATTGTATTGGTTGAAGAATTATCGAATCAATGGAAGTTGGTCGACAACTAAACGCCCTACATTGGCGCAAATATTGTGGGATGTGATATGTTAACGTGATGAAGTATGAAAATATGCAAATTTAAGTATCTAGGCTACCAGACAGATCTGCAAACGTAAAGATCAATCAGAATAAGGAGGATGGCAATATTTGTCAAGTCCCTCAACCTATTGATTCATCATCTTCGTCTTACCACAAGAAGAAGCAACTGTGAATGAAAAAAAAAGAAGAAGAAAGAAAAAACAGGGCAGATTTAATATTCGACATGCTCTGGTGCATAGAAGCCTTAGGGAACGTCTATAGTTAATGGTTAAAGGGGAAGTTTAAGGAAAATTTTAATTTTCACAATTGTGAAAGCGGCACAAAATCTACACAGTGTGGTGAAAGTTTCATTCAGTTCTGAATGTATTTCTTGAGATATCAGAAAATGAAGCCAGTAGACTTGTGTTCAAAAGTGAGTTTCAGGGTATCAGAGCTTTTATCACTTCCTCACATTGACAAGGAATGCGTTTTGTCCCTTTGTTTAATCAGATTGTTGTGTTGCCTTGATGTAAATAGCAGCATAACCTACCTGTAGGGGTTGCAAAGTTTGTAAAATTCTCATGCAACTTATATGCAATCTCATTTTCGTAATATGGAATTGTTGAGGAGAAAATCCAGTATAAAGTTTCATAGAAAAACAAAAGACTGCCCATCAATGTGGTGATGTGATGTCACATGTGCTTGCTTCAAGTTCATATTTTGTTGAAAATATGAAAACTTTAGGTGTTCATATCTTGAGAACCACACAATTTCACCAAAATGATCAGGATAAGTACCCCTCTAGCAAACAAATCCTGTTGTAACCTTAAACCCCTCCTTTAAGGTAGGGGAGTGAGGCAGGGAATGAACGAAAGTGCAGGAGGACATGGATGTCAAGATAATGGAAGACAAAATTATGATTGTAAATTCTTCAGCTCAAATATCACTCCCCTCGTCTTGGTCCTGGTTGCTTACCATTAATGGTTATCGCCTGGTCACATTTATTTGGCAGATATTTCGGATGGGCATTTTGGATCTAGCATCATGTGGGTCCCTAACTCGACTGCCATTAGCTCGGATGGAATGTTTGACACCACAGCCATAATTTAAGTTATTCGTGGTACTGATATAAGCCTAAATATAAATGTGGCTACTTGAGAGAAAGTAAAATGTACATAGGCGGTGGAAGATGTTTTTATTGGGGGCCACAAGTTTTCGGCAGCCGACATAATGATGACGTCGTAAGGCGTCCGTTTTTGCGCGAAGCACAAACCCATTCGGCGTGGGGTCCAGGGGTCGCTAAAGGGTCCCTCGTGGGGTTTTCAGGGGGCAAAGCCCTGGTAGGGGTCCATGGGGGGGATGGATACATTTGTAGGGATGGCTGGAGTTCACTATCTAAGCGTAGCGCCACCATCAGTTGACGCGGGGCGCGCAAAGAAAATTTTGGATTTTAAAACCTCCCAGATGGCTAGAAATGTCATTTGCCTGGTTTATTTGTCTCCTATTCTGGTGAGAAAAATTTGTCATTTTTCTAAGATTAAAACCCACTTTTGAGATACTGAATAGCTCATCACCCTACTGGACTATGTATCCTAGGATCGCAAATCCGGAATCCTGCTGTATGTTGCAAGCAGCTTTTCCAGTGCAATCCTGAGTGAGGTATTTTCGGAGGCGTAGGGGAGCATATCAGTTTGGGGGCAGAAGATTTTTGCCCTAAAAATGTAATCCTGCCCGTAAGACAGTCAAAGCGGAACGCCACCACTGGGTTGGCGAGGAGCGTCCAGAAAATTTGAAAATTCGTACCTTTCAGACAGTCAAAAATGACATTTGCCAGGCTTTTAAAGGGGATCCGAACAGTCGCTTTTTAAGTTTCAATTGCAAATAAACGTGCGTTCGTTCCAAACTTAAATTCAGCCAGAAAGATAAAGTGGAGCGCCACCATTAGTTCTCGCCAAGCGCACAAAACATTTGAAAATATCCGACCCCTCAGACAGTTGAAAATGGCATTTCCCGGACTTATATGAAGATCTAAGCAGTCGCTATTTTGAGATACCTTTTGTGAAAAATAATCACTTGAAACTTAAATTCTGCTATGAAGCGGTCTCAGTGAAGCACCGCCATAAGTTGGGGCGAAATGTACGGGTAATTTTGAAAAATGTGACCACTTCAGACAGTCAAAAATGTCATTTCTTTGCTTTTAGGGGGTCTTTGAAGTCGCTTATTCGAGGTTCTGTTTGCACAAAAAAATGTTCACTTGAAACTAAAATGCTGCTAGGAAGACATCTGCGCCGAGCTTCACCACTGGTTGGCGCGAAGCGAACAGAAAAGTTTGAAAAGTTGGACCCCTGAGACAGTCGAAATGACATTTTCCAGCTTATAGGGGCATCTAAGCAGACGATTTTGATCAGAAAATTAACAGATAAAATGTATCACTACCAATCGATGAAATGGTCCCGCATATTTTCGCGGGAAACTACAAACCTGAATTGAAAACATGCAAATGAATTTTACTCTATTGCGACTCTTGGCTAGGTTCAATATATATTGAAAAAAATTGTGTGCCCGAACTTCCGACTATATATGATTTTACTTTTAAAAAAATAGGGCTAAGAGAATTTCAGCAGTTGCTATTTCGGTCAAGATGAAATGTACAACTACCATTGGATGAAATGTAGTGGATGATTTTTCTTCTATTAGTAACACTTATTGACAGAATTGTCACGTTACAATGTGTGTTGAAATGAATTTTCAAGCAGACTTACGGGACGACATTCTCACCATGAATCATTTAAGTATCGAAAAACAAATTACTCGATCTTCATAACCATTGCCCGTATTTGGCTCCAGAGCAGGATAGATGGCGAACTTTTTGGCACCTGAACACCCTCCTGTCTATCTGTTGAATTAATTTGGCAATTGAAAACGTCGCAGCATTTTTTTAACCTTTGCCCAAATATTTGACAATTTCGGGCAAATTTTTTGCAAGTTTACAGTGTGAAGTTGGGATGATGAAAACCTTTTTCTTACATTCTACTCTAATGCGTCGCAAATCTTTTTAATTTTACATGAAAATTGTACTTTAAATATAGCGTCTTCTGCACAGATCTGAAGCTTTTAAAACAATCGGTCATTTCGGGTATTGTGTTACACAAGATTTAAAAACAGTCTCAAGAATAATTGTTTCTTTAAAGCCACAGACTTCCCAAATGTGTCGCATTTGTTTTTATCTCTTAACCTATGGTAACTATGCTACACTTACTATAATACTTTTCCATTTTCGGGCAAATGCCTGAAAGAAATTGGATATTCGACAATTTCGGGCATTGTGTTGTGATTATCTGTGAGCTAACATTCATAGCTTTTTGAGCTAACAGACTCAATTATTTTACCCACCACACCAAGTATGATTTTGGAACGATTTTGTGCATCACCGGGAATTGAAAAAAAAACCTACATGAGGTAGGAACATGTCAGATGTTAGGAGCACACTTTAATCCACACCAAGATTTTAGCCACTCCCAATTTGTTAGAAAATTATCCATCCCGAAACCCGACAAGTAAAAAATCAAGCCATTCTGAAGATATGAAGCTTGTCACAGTCTACCTGAATTTATTCCGAAATTCAGAGTGGGGTACAATTGCAGAATACCCTGCAACTTTTTGAACTGCGAAGATAAACTCTCCTACAGGTTATCGTTAATTTTGGGTCCAGGGGCTTTGCCCCTGGAAGCTTTGCAACTTTTGCACTCTGAAAAGTAATATTTGAGCCAAACAATAGCCGAAATATAACAAAAGCAACTTAAATTTGTTAAATTAATTTTGTAAAATTTATTTTGTGACATTTAATTATGGGGGGCATTCCCCCAAAATCTCATAAAAATTTTTATTAGGGAGCCAGGTCCCCTGCCCCCCCCCCCCCCCGCTTCCGCCGCCTATGAATGTATGTATTTGGGTGAAACAGTGTCGCCATCTTGAACACATATAACGTCTAAAATTAGCTTTATTGAATTGATTGTTTCCAAGATAAAAAATAGTGTCTGACACTCAAAGCAAAATATGTTTTGGTCTGAATATAATTGGAGTTATTCGAGAGACTTTATAGCGAATGTACTTAAAAACAGGATGACACCCCTTCCCCACCACGCGACTCCCTAACTCGTCAGCAAGTATCTTGAATTGATTTTTTGGTCCACAAAACGTATCATCTGTCACTCGCAGTATTTTTATAGACTAAATGTAGTTATAGGGAAAATTGTATTCCTAGGGTAGGTCAAAAATGACTTCTTTCTTGGATTTGTTTATATGTGATTTTCCAAAGCAATCTCATTTGGCTTGGATGGATTTCTTGGTCATCAGAGCATTTCGGCTTAGACAGAAAAAAATAGCCTTTGTGATTAAATAAAAGCTTAGTTATGGGAAAATCATGTAATTGTGGCGAAGTCAGATGCCTTTTCGGGGTTATCATAGCGCTACAGTCTGACTCGACTCTAGAAAGAAAAGAAACAAGCCCTCTCCAAAGAGCTTCTCAATTATTTCCCACAACTGTAACTTGAGACAGGAAGTGATTTGAAAGAATTCTTTTGAAGTGAGTCCAGCTTCACATAACTTTTCCACATAAGGGCCAAAACCCAAGTAGAAAGATTTATATTCAGAATTACGTATTTTTTCTGGTAATGACAAATACATAAACGTACCAGTAGGACAAATAGGAAAAAACGGAATCTACGAAACTGAATAAGTCAATCCGAACCTCCAGGTTCTTTTGATAAAAAAAACGCAACATACAGCTGCTATTTTACTTCGAAAATAACAATATTAATAAAAGCATTCGGCCATCTGTATATTGAATACTTACACTGAAGCTTGTAAAATTTGGTTATCTGGATGATACTTCTCATCCTGTCAACTTCGTCGTACTTCATGCAAAGTAATTTCTTTTCAACTGTAAGCAAAGAAGTAAAACTCCTGATGCATAAGTATAAAATATCTGCACCGCTCGGCTAAAGATGTACGTGCATACACGCAGAGACAGTGGTATCAGCTTTGCAGTAAACACACTCCACAGGCTTATTTTAACCCTTTACCGTTGTTTGGGTCCTTTTGGGCCCATGCGGAGAGCTCGGCTGTCACCCATCTTTACTGTTTCACGCGGAGCTCGAAACTGCGAGTAGCTACCCGAAAATTCGGCCACAACAACGAGAGAGACAATAGTTCACGGGGTCAACGGCCTACGGAAGCCGATGCGGGGCGGGCTACGTCCGCTTTTCCGCCCACTCCCGAGGCGCGCAGATATGCCCCGATCGGAGCACAACGGTAAAGGGTTAACCTTTTGTCATAAATTTGCGTCCTCCTTAGAAGTTGAACATTACATTTTGAATAAAAATAACAATGAAATACGCTCTGTGCGTTTTAAGAAACGTTTAATTGAAACAGGCTATGAAAATATTCCTAATAATGCACTATAAATGAACCCGTTGTTACTGAATTATGGAAGGAAAGATTATTGTGACGGTACTTTACCAACTGTATCTTTTGTTCCAAATATGGACATGCACCAAGAACGTTTGTGAGTGTAAAATGAAAAAAGGGGTAAATAATACAAGTAATACGTAACAATTTAATTTATGTGTTGTCAACGATGTAAACATTATTTTGTTAATTGTATATGTAGAAACAAAAACTGAAAGGAAAGCTGTAAATAAATGTTTGTGTCATATGAAAAAAAATAAATAATTAAATGAGATGGAAAAAAAAGAATACTTATTCTGACATTCAATGTCTTGCTCAAAGCTCCATGCATAATTGCAAGAGGTGGTATAAATTCCCAATTGTGTTTTGTGTAATTCCATTGGTTGCTTTACACTGCTCGAAGAGGACTCAATGAATTGACTCCAAGCAAATAATTAAAAGTAGCACTGCATGAGAGGAATACGCAGTTCGTCTGAGAGTAAATGTGGGATTTATTTTTTTAGTTCAATTTTTGGAAGTTATTCAGATTTTGTTATAGATATATCACATAATGAGGAATCACTGTATATTTTCGTAATGGCATACCCAAATTGCCCAGAATGGAAGTTTCTTGATGCGTTATATATATCGTAGCTTGTATAATCACTTGAACAGCTTGAATAGTTATAGGACTGTTCTTCATGTGTCCAATGCGTTTCTTTAGCGGGTAATGTTAATGTGTTGTGCATACTTATTATTTCTTACGACTGGTGCACTGCCAAGTATACCTCTAGATGCAGAATTCACTTGATTAATGATTATTTGGAGTTCTTAATATCATATAAAGAAAACTTTCCTTTACTCTTACCGTAGAATTGCGCCTTTTTGTCCTTTACTTAAATTTGGTTACTCTCTACTGTTCTTTTCAGAAGGCATATTGCCTGCTCTCATCATTACCTGTTTTATTGAGGTTGTTGCTTTACTTGGCATTGCTTTCGTGTATGTTTTTGAAAAAGGTCAGTTATAAGTTTGATGTTTACATTATATGTTTGTTTCAAATGGAGGCATGCATGCTTTGAGTACAGGTTGCAACGAAGTACGGTTAGTGTAGTTCTGAAGGCGATGACTCATGTCATAACATTTGTGTTTATCTTGAATTTTAGTCACTTAACACGGGGTAATGTGCATTACATTGTATTGTGAGGAATGTACTTTCCCAAAATTTTATGCCAGGCTGACCATTTCCAGTTTCCTTGGTGTCTTCTTTAGTAGTGACTAAGCGTAATTATACTGCACTCATTTGTTAAAAATGAAATTTAAGAAGCGATTTTCCCGGTCATTGTCGCTTAGGAAAGGCCCAAATGGACCACAAGGGACCTAAATGGACCCTTTTAACTTGTCCCAATAAAGTCAATATTAATTACTATAGAACCGATCCACTTACATCGAAGGTTTCCAAAATGATACTTTTGATTGAAATGACTGGGGCGATGGTCCTATGAGGAGGGCCCAACTAGGGGCCAAAAAAGGGTCTCAATTACACTTTTGAGAACAAAACCGAAATTGATTTTTATTATACTCACACATCACTTGACACAAAAACATTACTTAAGAAAGGATTGTCCTGGACATTCTAGCTTAAGATGGACTCAAATGTACCACTTGGCCCCACACAGTATTCGATTACCCTTTCCAGGAAATCGCAGATTTTTAACATAAACCATTTTTAACAACTCAGTTTTCAAAATTGAAAGTTCATTATAAGAAGTAGGTCGATGGGCCCTCAAGATATGGCCTATACCAACAAGAGCATTACGTTTTTGTGGACAAAGCTGAAATATATCTTCCAGCACTCTACTTGTACGCAAAACATCACTTCAGAAAGGATGGCTTCCTACCACAGATCCCTCGACCATGGGCGTCCGCAAAGGGGGCAAGGGGGGCACTTCCCCCCCCCCCCCCGCCCCCCCACACCCCTCGGAAAATCAAACTTGTGAAAAAAATAATTAAAAACTAAAATAAAAAAAAATCAAAAATAAATCATCAAAATACCTTCACTCACAGCTTCAGTTTTTACTCGTGAAATATGCGGACATTTGACCAGGAATAGCAAAAGAGAAGATGGTGCAGTATGCTGAATAGTGAAATCGTAATTTGGGGACCATCATTCGTGATATCTATTGGAAATTTGTAATCATAAAAACTATGCCAAAATTGTACTAGCCTAGTTGTCAGGTATGTAGTGTACATATGGCATCCGACCATTGATTAATGCGTTGGTTTTGGTTTGGTCCCGTGCTTATCTCTAGTGGTGACGCGCGGGTGTTTGTAAGTTTTATCGTGCGTAGGCGTGCGAGGCCGTGACCGAGAGGCAGATTCCCTTGAACAATTTTTTACATTGAAAAATTCTAAAAGTCTTAAAATAACAGACATGAAATTCCTGTTTCAGGGCTGGGTACATGCAGCTTAGAACACTCGCCAAGTGTCGTTTCCGGCCATCTGGAGGGTTTGTAAGGCCCAAAATTTTCTTGTACGCTCCGCGCCAACTGATGGTGGCGCTCCGCCTAGATAGTGTACACAATTCAATCATCCATGAATGATCTTGCCCCCCCCCTTGTAAAAATTTCTGCCGACGCCCATGCCCTCGACTCCTACTACAGATTGCCATTGATCGTTCCCACAAAATCAAGCCTTTTCTCATAAGTAGAGGTACACTCTAAACAGGAAGCAATCGTATTTTTTCTTAAGTCCTGCAATTACCGAGACTTCATAACTGGTCCGATTAATATCGTAAGGTATAATTGGCACGAACCTAGGCAGAGAGAAGACAAAGGTGAACATAGAACTGTAATATCCTCTCAATAGCAAAAAATGGACTTCTATTTCAAGAGGAGTTAATAGGAATGCTTTGTTGTCTTAGCTGAAAGATTGGTGAAGTCATATGGACCAAAACGTGTGAAGCATCCTTTTGCAAAACTCAAAGCCGCAGACGTCTGTGCCATCTCACCGTGCGAGAATGAACTCCATCAAAAATCCATAGCAGCAACGGTTTTGCCAAGACATGGCACACAGCATACAAGAACATCATTTGAATAGTACCTCATGTAGGATGGGAACTTGTGGATAAATACTATCATTCTGTGTGGTTCACTGGGCCCCAGATTCCCCAGTCAACCCATCCTAACAGCGATGATTTCACAAACGAATGGAGAATGATCCAATATAGGGTACTGTGACACCGACGATAGTGACACAGCATGCATATTTGATGAGGAGGACGACTGAGATGCTTTGTAACCAGTGGTCAGTGGCGTAGCTACAGGAAGGGCGGCATGGACGCAATTTACTGTTCCTAATGCAGTTGTGATTTCTCATAAATCCGCTGGGTGAGCTTTTCCTAACTTCGGGAATGCCAAATCACCAGATTATCAAGTTACATTGGTAATTACTGTGCAAATTTAATGAAATTTTCTATTATAAAATTCTAAATTTTCTCCAATGCAGGCTCTTGGATTTTAAAATGTCATTGGAGAGCCTAAATTTGTAGGACATAGATAACATTGTGCAGCAACAACGGTCGTTGATCGCCGTGTAGTAGGGAGTTGCTAGCAACTCCCTGCGAATAGTCACAGACTTGCCAGTAACAAACACAGATTATTCGGTACTTCCTGAAATTTTCATATTTACATACGTAGGAATCCCGGAATCCAACTTGTGTGCCCTCTACAAGCTCCATATTTTCACATATTTGTTGAAAGGGCAAAAATTTCCGCTGCCTCCGGACGCCGCAAAATTACGAGAGATACCAGAGATATTATTTTCACATTTAAAAAAAAAAATTAGAAATTTTTGCTGTTTTTCCCGGAGAAATCCCTAGCTACGCCACTGATTGTATCAGAGCCTAAAATAATCAGCATCGGTTCTACATAACCGATAACCGATTCTTTGAAAATACCGTACTATTTTATTTCGCACGTAAGTTAAATTGATTTATACGATAGTAAACATTTCGCTCTCTGTTTATTTGAAAAAAAAAAAAAAAAAACGCTGTAATGAGAAGTAATTTATTTCTGCTCATTGTGTTTCAAGATGCACCAAACATTTAAAGAATACATTACACAATGGGTAAAAATACCGTTTTCTGTTTGTTTGAAGGAAAAACTGTAATCTGGAATATTTTTTCCGCTCGTGATGTTCGCAATATTAGATAGAAATACGTTATACGATAAAGATATTTTTCTTTTGATAAAAACTGTAATCTAAAATAATTTATTTCCTTTCATTTTGTTTGCAAAATGTCCTAAACATTTAAGATCCGTTCCGTTTCACATCCGTTTCACGATACACTTGGTTACAAAAGAACGTGTCTGACTTCTTTTCTTTCTCTGGCACATTCTTGTTAAGACAGCTGCCGCTGTTTTTTAAGCTCTTCTTAATTTCACAAATAAAGCAACAACAACAAAACAAAACAACAAACAAGGAGGCGGTGTATTTTTAAGAGAGATGCCTTTAGCTCGGAAACTTGGCAGCTTAAAGACCTTAATGTTAATGTTGCTCTTTCAAGAGACTTCATATTCGATGTTAAACTGTATAGACTAGCGGCGAAGTCTGAAAATTTTCGACCCCCCCGGTACAACTTTGTAAAAGTTGACACCTACTCTTAAAATGCTCCGTAGGATCTCAGCTTTCATTTCCTGTTGGTTGTCACTTTTTTAATTAACCCGAACATGGTAATGAAGAGGGTCAAAGGTCACGAGTCCATTTTCACACAAATGTACAGAAAAATGGTACAGTAAAATGTTTTTTTTTTTCACTCTCAGTAATTATGGAGTACTTTTCTTTGATTCTTTCTCCATAAATTGTTACATATGCTTAAAGTAAACATTCCTGATCTTCATTCGGTCCATAAAAATTTTATTGATCATCTTTTATCATTGTCATGCTTAACTTTTTATTGAAGGTTGCTACAATTTGTCTGATTACAAATTTACACTTGATAAGTTTAAACTTCTGTGTGCATGTTTAAGAAGGGAAAACGGAGTGAAATCCGAATGAGCAATCACAGTTTGCTTGAAAACCTATAATTGGGCTACAAATTACACCTTATAATCATTTATTCGTCATGTTCAGTATCACCATCGATTTCAGTGTACGTATTAAGACAAATACTACACTACAACACTACACTGACAAGAGCCAGAGCACTTCACCCCCCCCCCCCTCCTTTAACTGACATTTACATGCAGGGAGATGTGGAACAAGAAGTGCATCCACAAATGACAAGCTCCACACATTGGAGTCTGGGATAGTGTTTTTTGTCATCAATAAAAAAAAAAGTTCACGGGAGTTGTCATCCATGTTCCAATCATGGTCAGTTGCGGGTGGGAGTGTTTGATTGGGCGTGAGTGATTACAAACATACAAGAGTTTGATAATGAACTATCTTTATGTGAAGGTGAAGTGCATCAGATGTAGGAGGAAGATTTTCAGGATCATTTTTGGCTTTCAAAAATAGCTTGAAATGTAAAAAAATCAACTGATGTAGTGGTTAATAGATGCAGAATACAATTTGCAGACAAACGTTTAAACATTAATTGTGAATGGTAGCGAGGGAGATGGGTTCTCTGCCCGCTCCATCTAGGAGGTTACTGTCAGTCTGTAACACGTTCAATGACAATTTCTTTGAAATACCATAAAACTGGCTCACAGTGCCACACCCTGTCAGGGCATGAAATGCTGGAAGATTGTGCATAACTGACTGACAGAGTTGAATATCGTGGATAGGAATATACTTCCTTTCTTTTGATGTCCCGGTTTGCATCCACAATTCTTGGTTCAGGAGATGTTTGAAATGGACTAATAATACAAGCACATCTGTATCCTTACAAAAGATAACTGTGCGCTTGAAACCGCATTCCTTCGCCTCAAGAGCGTGCAAAATAATTCTAGTGTCAGCCTCCTCATGGTTTGGTCGTAACTTGTGAACATTTCTGCCAGTTGTTGATTCGGCTTTCAGCTTATCACTAAACCCCCCCCCCCCCTTCCTTCTCCCCTTCTCCAAGCGTTTTCCTTGTTAGGAGCGAATGCGAAGTATAGTAGCCGCCTTATGGACTTGTTACAGTGTTTTCATTCTGTGCCTTGTTGGTTTTGTTACTTTGTTAGCAGGTTAGTGTTTGTAAATTAAAAGGCGTTAACCATGGAAACGGATAATATATTTAAGGATGTCTCTGGTTTCATTACACGTTGAGGTATATTACTTGAGGGATATTTCAATTATGGTTCTTGGAACGACTGTATGGGGTTCTCAGAGGCCCTTTCTATCGTTTTTGTCAACTGCCGTTCTTTATGACATGGTGGTTACCCTTCTTTTCTTACAGTTTGAAAGGCATCCGAGCAATCTGTTGACGTAAAATTTAAGGCATTGTTATAAGAAAAACATTGAACGGGTGATTTCTTTCCATAATCAACCACTGTAACAAGAGCGAGAAGCTAAAGGTATATTTTATTTTGTTCAGAACTGAAGACCGTCACAGAGGGTTAGGAACAAAGAACGGAAAAGAAAACGTAGTCTCCCGGATGCGAAAATTGCGCAAAATTAACTGCGTAGTTTTCTTCTGACCTAGACGTTTCAACTGAAACATGAATCGCTCTTACCAATAGGCGCTTGCTTTGCCGGTGACCGCATGATCAGCCGAACGATATATGATACAGTTGATGATATCAAATGCTACCGTGGCTTAAAAAAGCAATTTCGAGATTTTGATATGTTTCAGTAGGAAGTCAAATATGTGCCATGCGCAGGGCTATATCTGTTTAACCGCATCTCAATAACTTACTTCAAGGGGCTCATTGAGTTGATATCGATAACTTGATGAAAGTTTTTAAAGGTACTACCATTTGAAAATGCTTTTAATTAACATGATTAGTCAAGTTTTGCATCCAATAGTTTACGGCAAAGTCAAAATTTTGAATTTTGTGGTGTCCTGACTTGTAACGGTTTTGTGCATAATTTGAAAAAGTGTCTGGTCACGAATTTTTGAAAACCAAATTGAGCCGTTAAGTATTCACTTACAAAACATTTCTTTGTATGTAGGATATGGGGATTGTCTTAGTTTGACCATTTGTCATTGATATCTGAAGAAAACTTAACACTTTCGGGAAAATTTGTTGAATTGCATGAACCAACTCAATGAGCCGCTTTAACATAAACCCAAGTTTTTTTTGTTCTGCATTTTTGTAAATATCCTACAATTAATTTTTTTTTCATTGGTGGCTGTACTTGGCTGCATGGCATAATTAGATATATCAATCTTGTGAGACAAATTTAAAACGGTTCCTTTGAGTAACTGTACTTTAAGGAAAAAGACCTACTAGCTGCGCACTTATCCAACCAAAGAAAGAGGAGGCGGGTGAGAAATTTTATACTGCTTATTTTGTTGACAATTATAGTAGGAATGGGAAAAGAGATCTCTGGTGAGGAGTAGCAAAATAAAAGACTGCGTTGTTATCTCCCCCCCCCTCTCTCTCTCTCTCTCTCTTTCTCTCTCTCTCTCTCTCTCTCTCTCTCTCTCTCTCTCTCTCTCTCTCTCTTTCTCTCTACCCTTAACGTCATTAGCCAAGAAGATGGCTAAGTTACATCTCCTCTGATCTGGAAGTATATATGCTTGCTTTGTTGGTGATCATGTGATGCATTCACATAGGCCACAGGTGATTCGGTTGAACTGCCGAAACCGTAATAAGCACTGACATCGAACAATACTGAGAACACTAAGGAAGTTAAAAAAAAAAACTGAAATTGTCATTCGTGAGGAAATTTCGATATTTTGATCTTTTAATAATATGCGTGAAATTCTGTCAGTTTTGGCAACGGCAGGAAATTATTAATAAAACAATTCTTCTGCAATCTAAACACGTCTGTTTCCTAGATCTAGTAGAAAATACATCCACTACCTGTTTTATTTAGTCAATTTTAACATTATATATTCGTTTCACTGATATATACTTTTCTAAAACTCGAACTTGTACCATAAACATTTCTATTTCCCTCACCTCCCATCACCTGTATAAATTTTCAACACTGATATCCTTTTCTGAAATGCGCAAACCTCCTCATCATGAAAAATTCACCATCTACTACCTGTTACTCGTATCAGGGAGTTGCTAAAATTTAGCACCTCTCTGTTAATATCACTAAAACCGTTAGACTGCCTCCATTCGGGAGTATGAATGCCTTGCATTCTTGTCCGATCAGGGATGCTGAAAGAAGTCTGCTTAGTTAGCTTTGTTCTCCTGTATGTCAATGAAGGAATTCCAATTATCGGGGAGGGGGACTGAAGGATCATCGATGATTTTGCGGATTGGCTTGCTTTTTGCACCCGCTCTCTTTGTCCGTGTGGCACTTTTGATAGACCCCTTCACGTAACGATCAAATGCAACGTCAACCCTAGTGCATTGTGGAATTTTTCTCGGGTTGCTGAATGCAGCTGAGGTAAACGTATATGCTAAATCACCAAATGCTGCGGCTTCCTTTGGCTTCCCAATCGCTTGAACTAATATGCCTGCCCATCAATGATGACACAAGTTGAAAGGTTAGATGAAGGAAGGGTTGCCTGGGTTCTTCCTTGTTCAATAATTATTGCTAGTTGTGATTTGTTGTTCGGCTTTCGAAGATTTCCTCCAGGACAGGCGCGTAGCCAGGATTGTGTTATGGGGAGGGTTTGGTGTCATGGGTGGGGGTTGCGGTCACGATATGAGGGAAAAGTCTAAGGATAGAGAGAAAAAACCGCTAGTTTAGGTGCTTCTTGCATTGCAAGGTTGCGTCATGGGGGAGGGGGGGTTCTAACCCCCAAACCCTCCCCGTGGCTACGCCACTGCAAAGCATACGTTACCTAGGTGACATTGATGTGATGGTTATATCCATTCTTAGATCGTAGGCCACGTTTCTCCGAAAAAACTGGATCAAAAATTTCGAAAAATATTAAACTGTTAAGGCTGTAAACAAAAATTTAAATTCCTCTGTTTAAGGTATGAAAACACACTACAAAGTGTTTGTAAGTCCTTTATTTTTATTGAAATTTGACAACTTTAAAGTTGTATAAGACGTGTATATCAACCAGTAGGACTTTGTAAAGACCTTCATACGAAAGTATGTGACATGTAAATTAATTTAACAAATTTGACCTTTTTGACCTTTGACCTTGAAAATTTGCATGTTCGGGAACTTTTTAAAAGTGACAACCAATCTAAAATTAAAAGTTACATCATAAGCATAGTCGCTATATTTTACAAAACGGTACAGGGTGGGTCAATTTTTAGACACCTTTTTCAGATTCGCCGCTAGACTAGTAGAAACAGTGTAACTTTGATGTGCATTGATATCAGAGCAGCAAATGCAACATGGGTTGCAAGTTTCATGGACCTATAATGATGATGGATACCTTACTATAGGCATATTTGCACACAATTTCGTAGATTTGGGCAGTTGCAGGGCTTGGATAATGAAGTTCATAACAGGAAGAGTTGGTTGGCTTCGCTTGCTCTTTCTTGTACTGAACCGAACGGTAAACCGTATTTGGTATGATTAACATGCTTGCGAAATGAATTTAAAAGTTACACCAACGAAACTCTGTTAAACTTGAACTCGTGTGACATTGGATATATGAAAAACCCATTATATCTTTACCCAGTCCCTATAGTGCACCGTACTTGATGCAGTTCATAGATGACTGTGACCCGAATACCTGTCGCGAGGACCTAGTGATCAAGTTCTTTTGAAACTTGAGATGTAAGGGTGTGAAGCGTGTTAAACATCGGCGTTTACCTGGCAAGCGTACTGCGTATAGGGTCATATAGTCCACTTGAGCCCATCTTAAGCTAGAGTGCCCAGGACCATCCCTTCTTAAGTAATGTTTTTGTGTCAAGTGATGTGTGGGTATAATAAAAAATCAATTTCAGTTTTGCTCTCAAAAGTGTAATTGAGACCCTATCTGGGGCCCTCCTTTTAGGACCATTCCCCCAGTCATTTCGACCAAAAGTATCATTTTGGAAACCTTCGATGTAAGTGTATCGGTTCTAGAGTAATTAATATTGACTTTATTAGGACAAGTTAAAAGGGTCCATTTGGTTCCCTTGTGGTCCATTTGGGCCTTTCTTAAGCGACAATGACCGGGAAAATCGTTTCTTAAGTTTCATTTTTATGATCAGTGTTCTCAAAAGTGAAGTTATGACCCTTTTGGGCCCCTGGTTGGGACCCTCTTTTAGGACCATCTTCTCAATCATTCCGATCTTAAGTATCATTTTTGCTACCTGCAATGTAATTGGATCGATTGTAAGTAATATTGCCTTTGTTCTGACAAGTACAAATGGGCACATTTGGGACCTTTGTGGTCCATTTGGGTCCTTCTTAAACGATAATTCCCCCGAAAATCTTTTCTTAAGTTATATTATTATTATCAGTGATGGGTGGAGACTAAACGGTATCAGTTTCATTTTTGTTCTCAAAAGTGTAATTGAGACCCTACTTGGGCCCTACTTTGAGCCCTTCTTAGGTGGTGTATGCCCCGGATTTCGTTTTCTTAAGTTTTATATTTCAATTAACTGGTTTTGGTACTTGCAGTGTTTTTTTTAATTTGTCATTTTGGGGAGCCCCTTATGGTCCCACCTGTTCTTGTGGGCTCGAATGCGAAACTTAAGAAATGGGTTTCTTACTTTTTCACGGTATCCTCAATAGACTGGGACCTTCAAACCTTTCGTTCTCGATAGTGTAAATGATTAGGGGGCTAGCTCCCCAACTAGATGGGGGAGAGGATAAATACCCTCATAAATTTTTAAACCGAAATGCAACTTTGAAACAACGATTGTTCAAAAAGTAATTTAGCAGCTTAAATGGATGTTCATAGCAGTCTTATTTCATTTAGTGGGGCTGTAAGGAATTGCCCGAAAAATGAGACCACCGTTTTGGTGCCCAAACTCTTCCCCTTGGGAAATGTAAATATCCTTGAAAGAACGTGTGAACTGTGCTTCCACTTTAATTATGGTCAAAAAATATAGTTCAAACCAAAACCAAAGCGTCCGAAGCGCGCTGAAAATTTGCTTTACATAGGCCTACATATTAATTCCACGACACAACTTGAATTCAGAATCTGCGTTGATAGACTTTCAATTCCTCATCGGGACCTATCTGCAAATCACAAAGCGATTCTTCTGCCCGATGATTCGTACAGAGCTTTTAACTTTTGCTGCTACGCTTCTCTCTGAAAATTGTTTTCTAGAAGTAACGAATATAAGCCAGGAAATTTTTCATGGGGGAGGGGTTCAAATTTCATGGGGTCTGACACACATTCTGATGGTTTAATACATCTGATGCTGCTCATATGGCCAGGACTGTCAACTTTTAGAGGTTGGTGAGAGTGAGATTTGCATACGACTCGTTACTGACGCGGAGCCCGACCACCAGTTCGTAGAGTCCGCCAGGGGAATTCTTTGCCGAAAGTGACCCTAGATTGCAGGAAATGGTGCTTTTTAGGGGCAGAGCTGTCAACTTTTAGAGACTAGTGAGAATGGCTCCTGGAGAGAGTCAGAGTAAGCTGGGAGACAACTGACGGGAAGCGCGACTATCGGTTCTTCTGGAGCGTCCCGCCAGGGGAATTTTTTGCCGAAAATGCCCCTAGATTTCGGGAAATGGCACTTTCTCGCCCAAGTTTTGTAAATCTTTTCGTACTGGTGAAAGTGAGATTCTTCGGAAGACTAGCGACTGGTAAGAGTGAGATTCTTTGAGAAACTACCGACGCGGAGCGTGACTACTGGTTCGCGGAGCCAGTAGTCAGGGGAAACTTTTCCAAAGAATACCCCTAGACTGCAGGAAATGGCGCGTCCCTGCCTCATTAATGCGTGCCCAGAATAAAAAAAAATGACACTCAAAATCTCAGTGGGGGGGGGGGGGAGTGGGGCGACGAACTTTCATGAGAGGGCAATACCCCACACGCCCCCCCCCCATGATTAAATTGATCCATGTCTGGGTCGGAAACACATTTCACTCTATCTCTTCAAGAATAAAACTAAAACGCCTTTGAGGCAATGCGCTCAGTTCTGGCTTTTTCCTAGGTATAGCCACTACATTTCCTAAAGGCAGTTACTGGGGGTATTTGTCCGGGGGGGGGGGGTATGTGTTGGGTCTCTAAGAAATAAAGTTACGACGTACAAGGAATTTGCATTATTGAAGGACGTAGTAAAAAAATAGGAGGGGTTATAGGAGATTTGAAAATAAACTTTTCATAAGGACACTATTTCATTGGAAGTTGTTTGTCGTTTCTTTGCTGATTGTAGCAACTTTCACACAATTTGATATCACTTAAGAGAGAATCTGTTTCTGGAAATTTGAGATAAGCGTCTAAATCATAGACAATCCATGCATTAAAACATGGAACAGATTGAAACTTTTTGGAATGCTTTGACAGAAATATTAGATTGCAATATAGCAAACTTATTTGTAGATTGGAGCTATTATTTGTTCTTTGTTTGCATATCTTACTGATCTGAAAGTTTCCTTTCCTAACAGTTCCGATATACCACTTCCAACCACTACAGATCAGGGAAATACAGGTGTGTGTGTGTTGACTGTTACGTTTCTTATGCATATTACTGACAGTAGGTCAGGGGCGTAGCCAGGAGTGTGCCATGAGGGGGGGTTTTGGTGTCATGGGAAGGCGGGGGGGGGGTTAAAGCACGAAATGAGGGAAAAATCTAAAGATAGAGAGAAAGAAACAGCTATTTTATGTGATTTTTGCATAACAAAGTTGGGTCATGGGGGGGGGTTCTAACCCCCCAAAACCACCCCCGTAGCTACGCCACTGCAGTAGTTTGCCCTTGAAGACTGATAAATTCATATAACTGCGTTCATACGTATGGAATTAACATATGGAATTATCTTCACTTCAAAGAAGATATATATTTGACTGGAAGTTACAAATAGATGTTAACTGTATAGCAGACGAGAAAAATGACAGTGCCGTTTAAATTTCATTTCATTAAAATTGAGGATTCTGTTACGGCTTGGTCGCAATACAAACCAATAACAGCGAAAGACCACAGAAGAGCGAGATTAAAATCAACAACTTAATTATTATTCACCTCTTACCTCCTTAAATTTACAACAATTAATCTTAAATCTTCTTACAATCTTTTACAGCTTAAGGTATCACTCTTTGTCCAAGGGGTAGTGTTGTTAGCGTCGATTGTACAGCAGCACAGCGTAGGACTCGGTTCCGCGAAGGCAGGATGAAGACTATAGTGATCGGTAAATGGCGACACAATTACAGCGTTAAGCGGCGAAGCAGGCGTCTGGTCTCTGTATTATCTGTGTATCTCCTGTTCTCTTCTCTCCCTGTCACAGTTCTTGCATGACCTTTTATACGCCTGGTAGTTCTTCCAGAAAAGTCTGGAACTTACTCTTATGGAAACGTCTCGTTTGATCTCGTACAAAACAAACAGCGAACGTTCTGGGCTCAGTAACCCATAACCGCAAGTTGGCTATTATTAGGCCATTACATCATACAGTGGTTTCCAGTAGGTGATCGTACATTCTCGTAACTGTGCGAATGTTCTCTGGGGTTACCCGTTAAATATGCTCGAGAGACAACACAGAAGCTACCACTTTCTAGAACTTTTCACTCGCTCGTCCTTGGATTCAATCTGGTTGATGTCGTCTCGTAACAATACCGATTTAAAAAATAACAGTTCTTCCTTAATATTCCAGGATACATGGATCTGCAAGAAACAGACCGACCACCGTTGAATGGTGAAAACATTTATCTACCGTATGAGAGTTTGAGCCTACAAGAGTCACTTCCCGGCAAAGGAGAAAATATCGCAAAGCGAAACTGATTTTAACCTCGGAAAGCAAAGAAATAGTCGTGAAAGCAGCGTCAGGTATTTTTGATTAACAGCTAATGGGAAATTGTGGTTATTTCAAATATTCTCCAATCAGATCTATAAATGCCTACAGTAAAACCTCGACGTTTGTTTTAAGTTTGCCTGTTTTCAGTCTTTTGTTCGGTACATCGAATATATATATTTCAGATTCCATTCCCCATTTTACTTCACTTTACAAAATGGCTGAAATTGCTGCAAATTTACAGATCCAAAAGTAAGGAAAAAAGATTGCAGAATATTTGTGGTAATGGGTTTCCGTCACTTATGTGTAATCCTTATTTATAGCTTTATATGTTTCATTTTCTTACTTATTTTTTTCATTTTATCTTTTCAATTTTATGTTTTCATTTATTTATTTTATTTATTTTTTTTTGTAAATCGTACGTAATACTACAGAGTATTTTGGTGCGCAACATACTTCTTAAAAGTTTATCAAGGGAATGAAGTGGAGATAACTTGAGGTCTGTTACATAATTTGAATTAAAAGTTAAAAATATTCGGGAAAAGGTAATCTTTTGGTTTGTGCACCTTACAGTTACGCCTGTTGTAAAGATGTGATATAAATGCAACCTTAATAATATTGTTCTCAGAGTGTTGTCCACTTGTTCGGATGTAGGCTTGTTAAGCGGGGTATCAAACATGTTTATTAATCGTCGCCCAATTCTTAAGTTGCTTATAAAGATATGACACCGGGATCTCAAAATTAAGGCAGATGCTAGTAATTTTTTCACCTACCTTTACATTCATTGGTGTTTCTCCTTTCTCACCATTATTTAATTTCACAAATGTCAAAGATGAGGCCCCCGTTAAATTAGCGAAGCTCCAGGCAGAAGAAGCAAAAAAGCTCTCTTCACTTGCGTCTAATGAAAACGTTGTTCAGTTCATTGGATTCTGCAGTAAAGGTAACTAAACGATTGGTTTGAAGTAGTAACGTTTTAAGGTGCATTAAATATTCCGGTTAGTTGATCATTGGGCTGATAATCACTGCCAATAAACAAATGTCTCGGTACTTCTAAAGAAATTTATATTTGATGTTCACAGTTCCTAACTTGCTTTGCTACGAGTTCGTTCAGGGAACAAAATTGGGAGAACATTTTAGGGGAAATTTTCAACAAAACGAAATGCTGCAACGCGACGACAACATGCAGAGACTGGAATTGAGCTCTGATGAAGGTTTACCAAGATTGGCTCTTCAAATTGCACGTGGTATGGCTTTCCTTACATAAAAAATGTGCGTTTGAAATAAAGAGTGACCTTAATACATATTTTATTTTCATCACATTTTTGTCAATCATTTTACATTCTATTTCATCGCAGTTTCTTCATCCTGGTCTTCGTTCAGAAAAAGTTATCATCGATATGTGTGTGGTCAATGTAAGCTTTACGATTTCTTGTCAGCAGATAACGCTGAAGAAATTATTGCAATACTGTGGAGCAAGGTAGGCGGGCTAACAAGCAATTTCGTACATTTTTTGATCGGGAGGTGTAGTACTACAAAGTTTGTTAAGGATAACAAATGGATGTACGACTGTGTAGACACAGTGTACTTGATAGTCATCTGAATGCTAAAGTGGTGCCCTACCAGGTCCCAAACATTGTTTATTTCACAAAAATAAAAAAAATTGAATATCCAACAACTGTGCTACCTGCACACAATAGCTACCGAAGTACATAAATAGTGTATAACTATATCTGTTCTTTAGGAACCAGAAACATGCACTGAAAAACAAAAGGAAAACCAAGGCGGGCCGGTCACAAAATAAGCAGGAATCATTGTTACGCACATGAAAAAAAAAGTGCGGAGAACCAACATTAACAATATCTGTAAAAGAATGGTCCAGTTAAACCATATTTAAATATACCGCATGATATACAAGTTACATATAATAAATACTGAGTGCCATCGGTGAAAGTTTCAACTGTCATCTTTTCAGTCAGTATCAATTGATGCCCCCGGAATATTTGTTTCTCAAGAAGCTTGATCCTTCTGCTGACGTGTGGTCATTTGGTGTGCTTATTTGGGAAATATTTAGCTTCGGTAAGTCAACTTCTTTTAAATAGTTTTTGTGAAGAAAACGTGTGGTCATCTCTACGTCACAAGGCAGAACTTGTAGTGTGAATTAAGAGATGTTAAATCTGTCTTTTATTTTTGTTTCAGGTGAGTTACCCCACAAAGAAATGGAAAGGAATGATGTCGAAAATCTACTTAGGGAGAAAAAGAACTTGCCACTGCCAGAAAATTATCCTGGGGCAATGTTAGTGAATATGAATTTTGATAAGACAAGTTACTTAAATGATTAGTCGTGATGAAGAAATAAAATTTACTGTTATCGTTAATTTTCCTAATCCATGGTTTAATTTTTCCTATCTTCGTTTTATTTTTTCTGGCCGTACTTATATATCTAATGCGACCCTTCGGGGATCCATAGTTCCTTCTTGATAGGCAATCTTTTTTGAGGGGACTTTTATCACGCGACTTTCATTAAAAGTCCAAAGGCACAATCTAAAAGCAAAGGCGTGAAATTAGTCACTCTCTAATACAGTGAAAAGTGTGAATACACTCAAGGAAAATCTACATTCCCTCCAGAAAAAGTGAATTTTGCTCCAGGAAGAGTGAAAATTCACCCTTCATAGAGTACCTGCAAGATCACTCTTTTTTTAAGAGTGATCATTGTGGGCGCATCAAAGAGAGAATTTTCCTCTTTCTGGAGTGCATTTGACTATCCTTCGAGTACATTAAGACTCTGATAGAGTTAATGCACACTTTTCACTTCATTAGAGGGTGTTAAGGTTTGCTTTGATTAGATTTTTTAAGGCATTTGTCGTAAGATTGATCGGATCTTGCTGAATGTGAGGTGCAGTACGGTACTTTCTCTCTGACTTGCCTATTTTTGAACTATTTATCTCTGCTGGTTTCTATAATCATTTTAGAAAGACGTCAAAGACGTCATTTATGTCCGATTGTATTATATCTAGTTAATCTAAGCCTATAGCTTCCGTCAATAGATTTACCCAATTGTCACTTAATTTGATACTTCTGCTATGGCTTGGAGTATGAATTTTTCAGTGCTGTACCTTCCATACGAACATATTCTATACGATCATATCAGCATTTATCAACTGCCACGCAGTTATTTTGACCATTTCATAGAGTTGAATGTTCAACCCTTCCTCGATTTCAAACCTTTGTTCCAACATCAATGATCAAACTATTTGAGACCTACAGAAAGTCTTGTCCTCGAAGAAAATAACAAGTTACACAGTTCTTTTGACTTTCTTATACATTTCTTTTGATCACTCATAAAAAATAATAGTCCCAAAATTAAAAGTCTCTACGCAGGTTAAAACTGGCCCTAACTCCACGACCACACCATAAAAAGATATCTCCCTGTTTAGCTGGCCGGTCAACCACTAAAACCCATTGGCACGATTTAGCTTAACCTGCACAAGTGCAAATGTTGAAATTTGCTGCAGTAACGTCTTATGTTACATCCGTCTGTTGCCTGCTTAACGGGTTTCTTTCCTTTAGGATGCATAGAAATGAGTTGGAGGCAGAACATTTTTACATTGAAAAGAGAGCTTGCAGGCATTTTGGGGGTCCGCAACTAGATAATTCGATCAAAACTTGATCAGTGGTTCCGTCTTGGACTTATTAGCAAGTACAAACGGTTTATGCGAGTTTGGGGGATGACTTCCGACAGGTGCGTTTCCAACGTCATTTGAGGGAGGTTATCTTGTCGTTCTGCCAAGAACAAGTTGTTTCCGGTCATCAAAACAACATCTTTTTAAGAAAGGGTTATGCGGACACATTATACCAACATGCATGGTTTCCCTCTCTCTAAGAAGCCACAGTCGGGTCATACCGAAGACTTTAAAAATTGAATCTACTGCCATTGAGCTTGTTGCTCAGCATAATCGACGGATTAGGGAAAACAAGCCATTGAGCCACAACTAGAAAAAAGCCTTGCCCGGCTCGACTTGAACCAATGATTATTTGGAAACTGGGCAGTTAAACTCCATCGAACCTGACCTGACCTGACCTAACCAAATCATTATTTTCATTTTATCTAACCTTTAAAGTCCAAATTGTAAGGTGTTTCTTACCTTCATTTGGCAAATAACATTAGACTGTTGGAAACAATCGTCGGAAAAACGTCCTTCATTCGACCACCTGGCCGTCAAACTTTTCCACATGTGTAACGCTAACAAGGTTTGTTTGGTTTCATTCGTGGACTTGAAATACTACCATTCCACCGACATTCAGTTACCGGTACCTGTTAACCATTCTTGCAAATGGCCTAAAGAAGTGAAGATAACTTAAGCAATATACTAAGGGAGCTAGCCCCTTAATCATTTACACTATCGGGAACGTAAGGTTAGAAGGTCCCATTCTATTGAGGACACCGTGAAAAAGAAAGAAAAACCCATTTCTTAAGTTTCGCATTCGGGCCCATAAGAACAGGTGGGACCACAAAAGGCCCCCAAAATGAGCATCAATTACGCTTTTGAGAACATCAGTAAAACTAAACAACATTGCAAGTATCAAAACCAGTTGATTGAAATAAACTTAAAAAACGAAATCCGGGGCATTCACCACATAAAAAGGGCTCAAAGTAGAGCCCAAGTAGGGTCTTAATTCCACTTTTGAGAACAAAGTTGAAACTAACAACGTTTAGTCTCCACCCATCCCTGATAATAAAAATATAACTTACGAAAAGATTTTCCGGGGCATTATCGTTTAAGAAGGGCCCAAATGGACCACAAAGGACCCAAATGTGCCCATTTTAACTTGTCAGAACAAAGTCAATATTACTAACAATTGATTCCATTACATTGCATGTTTCCAAAAATACAACTTTATATCGAAATGATGGGGAAGATGGTCCTATAATAGGGTCCCAACTAGGGGCCCAAATAGGGTCTCAATTACACTTTTGAGAACAAAGCTGAAACTGATACCGTTTAGTCTCTACCCATCCCTGATAAATAAAAATATAACTTACGAAAAGATTTTCCTCGGCATTATCGTTTAAGAAGGGCCCAAATGGACCACAAGGGACCCCAATGGACCCATTTTAACTTGTCAGAACAAAGTCAATATTATTTACTGTAGAATCGATCCAATTACATTGAAGGTTTCCAGAAAACGATACTTAAGATCGGAATGACTAGGAAGATGGTCCTATGAGGAGGGCCCAAATAGGGTCTCAATTACGTTTTTGAGAACAAAACCGAAATTATTTTTTTATTATACCCATACATCACTTGACAGAGAAACATTACTTAAGAAAGGATGGTCCTGGGCATTGTAGCTTAAGATGCGATCAAATGGACCAAATGGCCCCAAACAGTATGCGATTACCCTTTCCAAGAAAACGCCATATTTACCATTATTCATATTTAACAACTCAATTTTCAAAACTGAAAGTTTATTTTAAGAAGTAGGTCGATGGGCCCTCAAGACATGTCCTATACAAACAAGAGCATTACTTTTTTAAGACAAAGCTGAAATATATCTTCAAGCACTTTACTCGTACGCAAAACATTACTTTAGAAAGGATCGTCTCCTACCTTTCACAGATCGCCAGTGAACGTTCAGGAAAATTACGTCTTTTCTCATAAGTAGAGGTATCCTCTAAACAGGACGCTATCGTATTTTTTTCGTAAGTCCTGCAATTACCGAGACTTTATAACTGGTCCGATTGATATCGTAAGCTATAATCGGCACGAGCCTAGGCAGACAGAAGGCAAAAGGTGAACATAAAACTGTAATACCCTCTCAAAAGCAAAATACATTGGACTTTTCATTCACGAGGAGTTATTAGGAATGCTTTGTGGTCTTCACTGAAAGGTTTGTGAAGCCATATGGAACAAAACGAGTGAAGCATCTTTTTGCAAAACTAAAAGTTGCACACGTTTGTGTCATTCGACCAACCGAGAATGAACTCCGTGAAAAATCCATAGCAGTGACTTTTTTGCCAAAACATGGCACGCAACATACAAGAACATCATTCTAATAGTACCACATGTAGGATGGGAACTTGTGGATTAATACTACCATTCTGTGTGGTCCATTGGGCCGCAGATCCCCGAGTTAACCCATCCCACTATCGATGATCTCACAAACGAAAACGAGGACGATCCAATAGGGCACTGTCACACCGACCATAGTGACACAGCATGCAAATTTAATGGGGAGGACGATGCTTATGCTTTGTAACCAGTGGCCAGTGGCGTAGCTACAGGGAGGGTGGCATGGGGGCAATTTACTGTTCCTAATGCAGTCGTGATTGCTCATTAATAAGTAAGGTGAGCTTTTCCGAACGTCGGAAATGACAAAATCACCAGATCATCAAGTTACATTGGTAATTACGGTGCAAATTTCATGGAATATTCTTTCATAAAATCCTCAATTTTCTCCAATGCAAGTTCTTGCCTTTTAAAATGTCATTGGAGAGCCTAAATTTGTAGGACTTAGAAAACATTCTGTAGCAACTACCGTCTTTGGTCGCCGTGTAGTCACAAACTTGGCAGTAAGAAATACAGATTCGTCGGTTATTCCTGAACTTCTCATATTTCAATACGTACGAAACCCGGAATCCAACATGTTTGTCCACTACAAGCTCGATGTTTTCAAATATTTGTTGATACGGCAAAAAATTCGGCTATCTCCAGGCCCCGCAAAAGAGAAATGGTTTTCACATGTAAAGAAAAATTGAGAAAATTTGGATGCTTTGCCCGCAGAAATGTCTAGTTACGCCACCGATTGTATCAGAGCCTAAAATAATCGGCATAGTTTCTACATAACCGATAACCGATTCATTGCAAGAATACGGTATTATTTTAATCCATGTGTAAGTGAAATTGCTTTACACGATAGTAAAGATTTCGTTCCCTGTTTATTTGAAAAAAAAAAACACTATAATGAGAAACAATGCATTCTCGCTCATTGTGTTTCAAGATGCACCAAACATTTAAAGAATACATTACACGGTGAGTAAAAATACCGTTTTCTGTTTGTTTGAAGAAAAAAACTGTAATCTGGAATATTTTTACGCTCGTGGTGTTTTCAAGATGCACTCAATATTACATGAAAATATGTTATACGATAAAGATATCGATTTCTGTTGATAAAAACTGTAATCTGAAATTATTGATTTCCTTTCATTGTGTTTGCAAAATGTCCTAAATGTCCTAAACATTTAAGATCCGTTCCGTTTCACAGCCGTTCTCCGATACACTTGGTTACAAAAGAACGTGTCTGTCTTCTTTTCATTGTTTGGCACATTTAGGACTTTTTAATTTCACAAATCTTAACAGGCGGTCTATTTTCACCGAGATGCCTTAAGCTTGGAAACTTCGTAGCTTAAAGACCGTTTCCTGTTAATGATGCTGTTTCCAGAGGCTTAATTTTCAATGTCAAACTGTAGAAAGGGTGTAACTTTGATGCACATTGCCATCAGAGCTAAATTTCATAGACTTTGGCAGTTGCAGGGCTTGGATAATAAAGTTCATTACACGAAAAGTCGGTTGGCTTCGCTAGCTCTTTCTTGTACTGAACCGAATGATAAAACCGTACCTGGTATGATTAACATGCTTGCGAAATGGAGCTAAAAGTTACACCAAACAAACAAACAAACTCTGTTACGCTTGAACTCTTGTGACACTGCATATATGACAAACCCATTACAGCTATACCCAGTCCCTATGGTGTACCGTGCTTAATGCAGTTCTTGCTGAGTGTGATCCGAATACCTGTAGCAAGGACCTATTGATGAAGTTCTTTTGAAACGTGAGATGTAAGTGTGTGGAGTGTGTCAAATAGGGGCGTTTTCCTGGCAAGTGTAATCGCGTACTGCTTAGAGCCATATGCTCCACTTGAGCCCAACTTAAGCTAGAACGCCCAGGACCATCCCTTCTTAAGTAACGTTTTTTTGTCAAGTGATGTGTGGGGATTGATTTATTCGGTACTGAGAGGTAAAACAACGACACAACAAGATTAGAAAGAATTATAAAACAATAAAAGGGGACAAAAAATAAACAGGGTACAAAAACAGAGTACCAGGGATAGTCCCAAAAGCCTTGAAAGGACTTATTTCATTTGGGTCCCCCAAAAAGAGGACGAGACAGCGGAGCACGCAGAAAAAGGCACTAAGGAAGAAGTTAGAAAAGGATATTCTAAAGAGATGAAAAATAATTTCGGTTTTCTGTTCAAAAATGTAATTAAAACCCTTTTTGCGCTCCTGGTTGGGCCGTCCTTATAGGATCATCTCCCAAGTCATTTCGATCTTTAGTATCATTTTTGGAAACCTTCGATGTAATTGGATCGATTCTACAGATATTAATATTGACTTTGTTTGGGACAAGTTAAATGGGTCCAGTAGGGTCCCTTGTGGCCCATTTGGGCCCTTCTTAGGTGATAATACCCCGGAAAACCGTTTCTTACATTACATTTTTATGACCAGTGATGTGTGGAGACTAAACGGTATCAGTTTCAGCTTTGTTCTCAAAAGTGTAATTGAGACCCTTTTTTGGTCCCTGGTTGGGACCCTGTTAAAGGACCATCTTCCCAATCATTTCGATCTTAAGGATCATTTTTGGAAACATGCAATGTAATTGGATCGATTGTTAGTAATATTGACGTTGTTCTGACAAGTTAAAATGGGCACATTTGGACCCTTCGTGGTCCATTTGGGCCCTTTTTAAACGATAATGCCCCGGAAAATCTTTTCTTAAATTATATTTTTATTATCAGTAATGGGCGGAGACTAAACGTTGTTAGTTTCAACTTTGTTTTCAAAAGTGTAATTGTGACCCTACTTGGGCCCTACTTTGAGCCCTCCTTGAGTGGTGGATGCCCGTTTTTTTTTTTTTTTTTTTTAAGTTTTTTAAGTTTTATATTTCAATTAACTGGTTTTGGTACTTGCAGTGTTTTTTAATTTTATTGATGTTCTGAAAAGTGTAATTGCTTCTCATTTTGTGGGCTTTTTAGGGTCCCACCTGTTCTTATGGGCCCGAATGCGAAACTTAAAAAATGGGTTTTTTTCTTTGCCACGGTATCCTCAATAGAAACCGTTTCGTTTCCGATAGTGTAAATTATTAGGGGGCTAGCTCCCCGACTAAAAGTGTTAAGGAATGGTAAATCGTTCTCAAACACCAGATAGAAATCGTAAATTAAGTGACTATTCTCTTTTATTGTGCCCATCATATGCTGTCTTTTACTATCCGTAGCGCTCTGTTGCATAATCTAAATAAATGTTGATATGCAATTGATATTTATTTGATGTGTACTTGTACGAGCGTGGTTGACAACTAAACAAAAATATAAGAATTCTGAAAATGCTACTTCATTTTTTCCGAAGAATACACGGGCTTTAATGTTATCCTTGTTACCCTTATCCTTCTTATCTTTCTCAACAGGAATACGATGAAATACATCAGCTATGAAGCATCAAACTGAATTGAGTCACGAGAATACTATATTCAACGAATTTCATCGAATATTCTGATTAAAATAGAAAACTATTAGACATGGTTTGAAGTTTTTGGAGACTATTGTATGTGGTGGAAGGTTTACAGAAAACTTAATAACTCTAAACCCTTGTGATATTCTTTTCATAACTAACATTAATATTTCAAATTTTAATGGTTTTTTTTTTTTTTTTATAACCGCACTGCACATTAAAGTATCATATTTAGGCAGAGGCTTCTAATTTTCTAGCGACACAGTTCTTCGTTCCACTTTTCTTGATTTGAACAGAAATTCAATCTTTGAATGCATTCAAAATAAAATAAAAAGATGTATGAAATACTGGGCGTTTTGTAGGAAAATTTTATTTCTCAGAGAGAACCTTTTCCCTCCTTTAAACATAATTAAACACGCTATCGGGGCCTCTGAGAGGTTTCGGCAATGCACAGGAGATTAGATCTTGTTGTGGATTGGGAAGAATTTTCTAACAGCTTGAAGAACTCTGCATCGTGTCCCGGACCAAAATCGTTTATGAGCAATCCACTCATTAAAACTCGAGCGCATCCGTATACACACACAAACAAACACGAATATACAGTCAAAGTGATACCCATATACACTCAAAGTCATGTTTTCTGGAAGCCCTGAAGTTACCTTTATGCCCTAACTTTGTTTACTCTTCCATTTTTTCCATTTTTAACCAATATATTCCTTGGAGTAGCATTGGCCCAGTGCAGTCCACGCATCGACGTCCCTGTCATTGCATGTGTTACCCTCTCAGGAAATGCCCGCGGACGATATTGGAAATCCTCTCAAATAGCCTTCACTGGCACAGACGGTCATACTTGCCTTCTTCCCGTAGTCGCCACCCGGCGAGCAATTTCTGGGCACGTTCTAGTACACTGTTAGAAATTGTTGTGAATTAACAGAAAAAACAAAGAGAAGCATAAAGATTACAGATAAGTACTGACATATATTCAACAGTATCTTTCAGTGACCTGTACTGTCTCTCCCTTTTTGTTCTGTTAATTTACAAGGATTATTACCAATGTGTAAATTGTTGCCAAAAGTTTTGGTTTTGATTGCTCTTGGAATTTAAATGGAAATATATATACTCCTTAATTTAAATGTTTCGTATCCAACTGGCACTACAACAGACAACGGACAAACCCCTTCAGCATTATTTTTTTAGGTGTGAACGTGTTCATTTTTGTCCACAGTTCTGCTCAAGAGACTGAGTATTGTCAGCTTTTAATAGACGCACAACTTTGCCAACCGAGTCAATATTCTGTGCATGGAGCGTTTTCTTGAATTCTTATTTTATTTACCACAATAAATTTTTTTGAAAACTTTTTGAACTCATTTTTCGTAGGGTATTGATTGAAGTGTTTAAACAGTGAAAAAATGAACATGCTCAGAAATTACAATTCCGGCGATCTTTGGGTGGTGGAGGGAGTCTTTCCTTCCAAAATTGACTTTTCCGGTACACCCCTCACCGAATGTTGGTGGTCTCTGACTAGCTAAATATCCATCTAACAACTCGCTGATGAGACGCCATTCATGGCTTTGGAGCGGGAGAGGTGCTGAGAGTGTGCTCTTTTTAACGTACTGTTGAAGTGTGCATACAGACGTGTAAGGCTACTGCGGTAAGATTTATCTGGTTTCAAAACAGGCACTAATTTAAGCTAAAAATAACTATCTCTCAATATCTTTAATGTTTAACCAGTACGATCCTTCCTTCAGTGACAATCCTGGCCTGTATCTATAAACTGTGTCCACATGCTTATAGTAGCCAAGCCAACGAGCCATATTGTTTAAGATATAAAAGGCTCAAGGGGACCGAACAGTCCAGCTGAAAGGAACCAATGAATATACTAAGTTGGGTCACATGCAAGGTGAGCCTGCCTGAGTAGAGATCCGATTTTCAGGTATCCAGAATCAAAATCATGGATAAAGAAAGACGCATTAATAAAACTATTGGATATTGACGTTGATCAGCTTGCTAAATTGATGGATTGACAAACCTATTCTTTATACATTTTAATACCGGATTAGCTTTTGGTTATCTAAAAATGAAAAATAAAAAATTGCTAATACTTATTTTTCCTGGATTTCAGGGGAGCAATTTATCAAAATTAATCTATGATACCTGTTTCTTCTCAAAGAGTGGAGATGGTTGGGTTGGATAGTTTAGGGTTGGGGGTAATGGTCATGACGTATGTTCAAGGGTACAAAGTAGGTGTTTCTGAAAACGGAAATTGAAAGACAGTGACGTGTTCAAGAAAACACATAACCCGGCGACTGACTGACAACATTCAGAGAATACATAAATAGGAATTAGAAGAAGGCATTTTGAGTATGTGTTGGGAGAACCACGGTGTTACCATCTTACAGAGACCACGGAGGCGGGGGCTGGGGTCTTTACCCCCCCCCCCCCGCCACTTTTTCTGCCGTAGGCATTTGGGGCCGCCTTACATTGTTTTTATATTGTTGAACGTATCGGGCCGCTATGGTGATTAGCCCCCTGCTTCAAAATTCGCTCCGTGGCCCCAGTCTTGTCGGAAGGTGAGGATGATCCGATGACCTCCACCCACATTTCAAGTCTTCTACGCCTTTGTAATATTCCATATTTTATTATTTCGTATTAAAGTGATTCTATGTGTGCAACAAAGGGAAAATGATCTAAATTATTCTTAGTTAAACGAAACTTTTCACAAAAGGTTTCAACTTGTCCGTTTCAAGCGTGAGGACAAACAATCATCTATTCAAAAACTCTGCCAAAGTTTTCATAACATTCATACCAAAGTGACACAAAATATAAAAATCGAAAATGATAAGTTGCAAAATCTCTCCCCTACATCCCATCCCTGAATGCCCCGGTCAGTTAGAGTTCGCATATGCATGGATATTCAAATTACACCGACACATCACAAACATAGAACAAACATTCTGTCAACGGTGGTATTGCTAATACCAGGTTAGGCTTGATGGAGTTTTAAGGCCAAGTATTCAACCAAGGATGTTTGACATTTGACATTTGAATGTAATAAAGAGCATTCTTTAAAAATTGAAAACCTGTGTATCCACATTTCCCATTTTATGTGTTATATTTCACTGAATTCTGATCCATAAGAAAATATACCAGTATAAAATAAAGTAAAGATCAATATGTATATTCCAATTAATACAGGTATGAACAATTGCACATTTGTTTAACACTGCTTTTTTATAGGCGTTGAAATATTTTAACTCCCTTCCATCGATGTGAAGAATTAAGGCCACCAAAAATTTACCACTTACATTACATGTACTCGTTTAATACATTCATGGCTGTCTGACTTTTCTTTCCTCGCTTTGAATAAGGCATATAATAAGCTGTCCATCATAATGTCTACAAAATGTTGTCTCTAGGCGAATTGTACTTTGCCATTTTGAAGTTTCTTCCAACAACCAGTACATTGTCACCTTAAAACCTTAAAACCTGACAATGATATCTCAACAATGGAATCAAGTTTCTTTGATTCAGTTTCAAATAATTAAATTACAATGTATGTCTGGTTTCACGGGAACATTGTTTAAACATGATAAAACCTGAAGTGCAGTCCTATTTGCATTAGATTGCAGTTCAATAAAAGTGTGAAACTAACTTTATAAGCTGTGATCGAAAGTTTCTTTTATCTTATGATGCAGCTTAATGACAAGTAATATAAAATTCATCAACATAGTATTTCTTACACATATGTAAACGGGATTAATTTTCATGTTCACTTAGGTTGCTAAGCGGGTGAGTCCTCTGAGAAGAGACTCGACGGATGAACTGCAAGTCACTTATTTCTGACAAAGATATTTCAGAGTCAATACTTTTTTTATGATACAGGTAATTAAACTAGCTAAAATGTTTAAGGAAATGTACACTTCAGGCATCAAGTGAAATCTTAAAATACCGCATCAGCAAATATTAAAAAAGGGTAAACATTGACCTTTCTGGAAAATAAAGCGACGATAAATCCCCCCCTAGCATTTTTAATTGTATATTTGTAAAAAAAATTACGTGGTTCTTCTCACTGACCTTTAAAATCATCAGTCGCCTGACCCTTGTGTCGGATCTATTTTATACTTGACAGAAAGCTCTTCTGAAGTTGCGGAACTAGGCTACAGTACATAGTATTAAATAAATATTTTGCATACATTTGCTAACATGTGCTTTTGCGCCGTATTATTCTTCGTTTTTATATGCAATTGTGTTGGTATATTCAATCAGGGAGCTGGAAGGTTTAATGTACACCTTCGTGTTTAGTACAAAGCAAACTTGCCCAAAAGGGTAGATCCGCACTGTTTATCTAGGGTGTTTCTTGATTCGCTGTTGCCATTGTATTGTATCGATTGTTAGGCTTAGGGATTAGGTCAGGTATAAGGGCTATGGTTAACCAGTTAGGGAATTTCCTGTTAAACGGTGCACATTGCCGTGCACAAAATAGTCTAGACACATTCATCGCACGGAGTCGGACAAGCATTCAAAACATTGATCGTGCCGCCTTTCAAATCGTTTATATCTGCACAGTTGAGCATGTCACAGTGTAACTCGGCACATTGCCAAGGTCCTATCAATCTGACATCTAGGTTCACCATACACCTTATAAAAGTAAATAAAAACGGTGCAAAAAAATTACTCCATACCATAAAATGCTGTTTGATGACTGCATTACCATTAAACATAAATGGGAATACGATTTCTAGATAGCAAACACCAACTCGTGATCAATGGAGAACAAGTACCTGCGAGAGAACAAGGTTATGTTTTAGAGAACATAGCAAAAGGTGAGCGTGTTAAAGGTAACCACGAATTGCTACCAGGCATGAACAGCTCGCCTTTATTTTCAGTGGGCCTACAATGGAATTATGACACAAAATTTCCTTCTGCAACCTTTGAATCATCTTTTATGAAGTTAGTTAGGAGAAACTATCACAAAAATGTATACTTTTACTTATTTGTAATTTGACACTAGTACTCTTGTTTGCACCAGTATTGCGTAAATTTAGTGACGAGGGATCGATTTTAAAGAACCTAAAGGCCCTGTCACACTATTCCGGGCAAGCACTGCGTGCAAGTTGCGGGTGACAATTTTTGCTGCCCGCAGGTCCCCGCATTTAGTACGGACTTGACAGTATCTCGCCCGGATCTTGCCCGTACTTGCCCGCAGGTGCGCACGCAAGTCCGAGTTGCCAGCGGCCAAGTTTTGAACATGCTCAAAACTTGTTCCGGGTAAATTGCGTGAGTTTGCCCGCAGAGGTTCCCGCAGAACACCCGCAGGGGGCCCGTAGCGGCCGCAAGTTACAAGCAGTTAACCCGCTTGAAGAAAGTAGGTTGGCCGTGGAGCTGTGACAATTTCGCGAAAGCGCGTGTCAGATGCGCGCATGGAGCGTGCGTTTTGCTGGCAAGGAACGGTGTTGGTACTGCCAATCAGCGTGTAGCCCGTCATTTCTGCGGGTGTGGAGCGAGGTATACGAGGAAAGTGAGGGCATGTTGCGGGCAAGTTAATGCCTCCCTGCTGGTAATCTGAGGTCTTGCTGCGGGCAAGTTGCTGGCGTTCTGCGACTACCTGACCTGCCTTTATATGCCCGCAATCTTCAGCCCTAAACCTCGCGCATTGCAGGCAACTCCCACGCAGGTGACACGTAACCTGCACGCAGGTAACCCGCAATGCCCGTATGTGTCCCTGAGCTAAAACGGAACTCTCACGCGTGTGGCACGCATGTCACACAGAGAACACGCAAGATCCACACAGGTATCACGCATCCAGCACGAAAGTTCCAAGCGAAATTGACCCAAATCTTGGCCTGCCCGCAGAAATTTTCCTGCGTGCAACAAAATCCGTGCCCGCAACAAGCCCGTGTAGCCTGCCCGGAATAGTGTGACAGGGCTATAAATTTTAATGACTCCCTAGCCATTAAGAGAGGGCGACATTTAAAAAGTATTTAATTTCATTGAGTAACAGTCATTAAAGTAGTAGGTGAAAGTCCAAACACTGCCTATACCATCACCTAACACGTGGTGAGTTATCAGTTTTGTTTCTGATATCCTATACACGTCCTTCGGTGGATGTAATAGCTTCTTCGGGAAGCAGTTAAAGTTTTGGTTTCGCCGAACGGTCCTTTGCCATAGGATCGGGAGAACTTTAGAAAAAGTACTTTTGTTTCGCCGAACGGCTTCATCAGAGAGTCGTGAGAACTTTGGAAAAAGCAGTTAAGATATGGGAGTGTTAGAGGAAATTAACCCGAGTTCTTTTTCTCAGACGAAGGCGCTGTGCGGTGTTAAAAACAATAATGGGATGCCCCTTACGTTCCATTTTTACCCAAAATAAAACGCAAAGAAAAGGGATAAACCCAAGCACCGGCGGATGAATATGACAAAACCGTTAGGTCACCTGCCCCTCAGCATAGTCTTTGTAGCGTCTATAAGCGGTGATACACTGTCAAAAATTACGATAGATTCACTGGTACAAAAAATAAAGAGATAAATAAGGATTACAGAAAAGTTCTGGAAACTTATTACCAGAACTTTTATGTAATCGTTATATTTCTCTTTATTTTTTATTTTGTAAATTTACAGTGATTTTGTACCATTTTTTAAAGTGTATGTTTGCGCGAGCTTGTAACATTCTTAAATTAAAGGAACTAAATCTCAAATGGGAGGACACAACTAAACGTTGTGCGTTTATTGAAATAGTTCTTTTAGTAACTGTTCAGCACAACCTTATTACATTTTTATGTGTTATACCTTGAAGTCTCTTAAGTTTACCAGGATATGTCATGTGTGATGTGTTGTATGACATTTTACGACCTTATGTCGTCTGCTTGTCTGCCCAGTCAAAAGGTTCAAAGGAGAAATATCTTTTTTTTCATTTACTTCTTCTCTGATTTCTTTGTTAAGTTCTTACATCCACTTAAAGGGCAGGAGCAGTCATCCCAAATTGAAGTAGTGTAGTGGACTGTCCAGTTTCATGATTGGCTGTTGGGAGTCACATGACAATGTTTTTTCTTTTCAAATGTGAAATTTACAAGAAATAACTGCTTGGTTTACCTTTTATACGCAATATTTAAATCATGAAATGTAAAGAAAGATACTTTGAAGAGAAATAAGACGAAAATTGTGCTATTTAACTTTTTCTTCAAAATGAGTTGCGGGGGACTGTTTTTTACCTTTCATGATAATGTGTAGCTTGTAAAATAACATTTCACTTCTTTAAAAAATAACATTGAAGAAAACATATATTTTATTCCAGAGGCCGCGGAGCCAATTTTGAAATGCAGGGGCTAAACATCGAAGCGGCCCAATATGTCCAATAAAATAAATGCAGTTTAAGGCGGTCCAAAATGCCCACAGCAAAAAAAAGGCGGGGGCTAAAGTCCCCCTAGCCCCCGTCTCTGCGGTCCCTGTATTCAAATTACCAAAAAAAAACTGTGAAATGTTTATCGACGTACACAAATAAGCAATAAAATTTATTTTAAAAACTGAATATGTTTGTTTTTGAACAACCAAATCATCATGTAAAATACGAAACCTTTTTGTTGAAAAAACATTTTGCTGAAGTAATAAAATATGTATGTCTTACAAAAAACCGGATCATGTTATTGTGAAAATGATTGTTATTTCCATGATAACTTTAATAGAAAGCAGTCCACATAAGTAGAGAAATGGCAGTTCGTTCTAAGGAATTTAAACCTAGCTGCGGTTTATGTGTACACCACATCTTAATTGCAAGATCCTATCTGTCATCTATTATTGAAAAGAGTTCAAATCCCAGGAAAATCTTTTATAAAATTACTTAGCAGAACTCCTTACGCCGTTTCTTTATGGCGATGTGTAACACTTACCGTAAAATTTCTTTCTTTCTTTCTTTCTTTCTTTCTTTCTTTCTTTCTTTCTTTCTTTCTTTCTTTCTTTCTTTCTTTCTTTCTTTCTTTCTTTCTTTCTTTCTTTCTTTCTTTCTTTCTTTCTTTCTTTCTTTCTTTCTTTCTTTCTTTCTTTCTTTCTTTCTTTCTTTCTTTCTTTCTTTCTTTCTTTCTTTCTTTCTTTCTTTCTTTCTTTCTTTCTTTCTTTCTTTCTTTCTTTCTTTCTTTCTTTCTTTCTTTCTTTCTTTCTTTCTTTCTTTCTTTCTTTCTTTCTTTCTTTCTTTCTTTCTTTCTTTCTTTCTTTCTTTCTTTCTTTCTTTCTTTCTTTCTTTCTTTCTTTCTTTCTTTCTTTCTTTCTTTCTTTCTTTCTTTCTTTCTTTCTTTCTTTCTTTCTTTCTTTCTTTCTTTCTTTCTTTCTTTCTTTCTTTCTTTCTTTCTTTCTTTCTTTCTTTCTTTCTTTCTTTCTTTCTTTCTTTCTTTCTTTCTTTCTTTCTTTCTTTCTTTCTTTCTTTCTTTCTTTCTTTCTTTCTTTCTTTCTTTCTTTCTTTCTTTCTTTCTTTTCTTTCTTTCTTTCTTTCTTTCTTTCTTTCTTTCTTTCTTTCTTTCTTTCTTTCTTTCTTTCTTTCTTTCTTTCTTTCTTTCTTTCTTTCTTTCTTTCTTTCTTTCTTTCTTTCTTTCTTTCTTTCTTTCTTTCTTTCTTTCTTTCTTTCTTTCTTTCTTTCTTTCTTCCATTTATCATCGTGTTAGAAAACTCCAATTTATGTTTTAAGAGAATTTACTGATTCAACCAAAAAGTTAAAAATTGGAAACAGGTATAAGATCTTCATACTACAAAGTGCTGTAGTTTTGCACTTCAAATATGTAAACATCATAGCGGGTGTTGCTATTGTTGAAAAGTTTAAAACGTTAAATTTATTACGCAAGTGAAGACGCTGGTCTGGAAGACATTGCTCTCTGTTTAGTACCTACTACATAAATCGTAACCATCTGTCTCTTGTAATGCCTCAATGGGACAAAGTCGTAAGGCTCTGGAATGGCATCCTTCCTAATCCGAAATATTTTCCATGGGTTATGCAGAATTTTAATTTTAATTTTGACACTAAACGGGCAACCGACATCTGTTAACTGCTCTTTCATAAATATGCCCCCTAACTTGAATCCCAAACGTTTTCAATACTTATTGAATCATTAGTACCACTTGCCTCTGTTTCATTATTATTCAGTAATCCACATCTACTATGCGTTCATTTCAATCTTAAACTGGGTCAGTTCACTGTGTCCTTTTTCACGGAAGTCCTCGGAACTGTTTTGTTTCCATGACACGTTTTGTTGAATATCCAAAAGTGAAAGTTTTTCTTGGAACAATGTCAATTTACCTTATTATTCAAGCAAAAATTTTTGGCATTTTCCCCTTATGTTTAGATAAGAGGAGCGCATTTTTGAACAATGTTCCTGATAAAAGTGTCCTAGAACAGATTCAATTGTGTTTTAATGCCTTGAAATCTAGTTACATTCTTTCTATGTTTATGTCGTGCAGGAAATATTTTCGTCAGAGTTCGTGCAAGATCATAACAAAGTGGGTTAAAGTCCTTATTCAGGCAAAAGCTTGTCTAGATGTAAGGGAAATAAAAATGGGGACAGATCGAACAAGTGAATCGAAAAATTAAATTGAGAACTACGGAGATATGACTATAGCAACAGAAATCATGTCCCTTCAAGATATCCTCAGTGCCCATAGATGGCGGTGCATTTCAATTTTTTCAATTTTTCATTACCTATTTAGTGACTGCTAAAAGGCAACAAGCTGTTTAGAAAAGAAGAAAGTAAGATTTCCCTCAACGGCAACTTATGCAAATGTTTAATGACTGTGGTTTTTCAAAACTTTCACTCTCCCAGGACATTCATCAGTGAAACAGCCCTTTTTTACTATTTGTAGTGAACTCTTCCCTTATTTTCCGAAATATTTTTCCTGAAATTAGGAAATTTAACTTAACTCTTCTAATATCAAACTTCCTTTACTAGTCCACTACTCCTATCACTTCTCCACTGCTTAACGGTAACTGTACTTTGAACATTGCATGTGGCCTAACTAATTATCCCAGCTAGCCAGGAAAATTTGGTCGGTCTGTTGTTGACCCATCTTCGGAGAAAAGTAGACATTTCAAACCTTGAGGTTTGCTTAGGTTTCGCTGACGGGCGTGAGAATGATTGGCAAAAACCTTCTACTCATTATGCACTTTTCATGGTGTCAAACCAGCGGACCTCCGATGGCTCTCCGTCGGTCAGACGGCCGCCGACAGACCGTCCGCTTACAGGGTATGATGCATCAATATACTGTAGGCGTACGTGACATTTGGTTGATTAATTTCGGCGAGCGATCGATCACCAATCGATTTTCGGTAATAGCTATAGACTGTTATAGTGTTCACGTATACGTCACTGGTTGGCATTGGTTGGCATAGATCATGCGGAAGAACATATGCATGTGTGTTTGGTGTTGCCCGTGTTAGCGCTTGCGCGGTTGCACGCAGAGAATAGACAAAATGGAACCTACCTTCCATTGTGACGACAGTGAGCTATATAGCATATAGTGCAGTGAACGCGCCTTACCAACTCTTTTGACGCCCAGCCGTGATGGCATTTGTTTGTAAACACTGAATGAGTCTATTGAAATAGTGCTTGCGTTCAGCGTGCACGGTTGGACATCAACAGAAATGCGGAACGAACCCTGGAATATGTTTACTAATTGTACAGTATGACCCTTAAAATTGCAAAGGCCATCCTAGGCCAAGGCGACGGACGTACTTTTTACTGTGACTCGTAATTTATTTACTTATTTTTCGTTCATTTTATCTATTTTTTTTTTATTTGCGGGCAGGAACGGGGGGTGGGGGAGCATGACCTCCTTGTCCCACCCCTTGTCTACACAAGTGACTTTGAATAAAACCGGTTTTGAAAGGCGAAGGCCAAATTATAGAAGTGGGCCGGGGAATTTTACTGCTGTGTTAACTGATAGATAGGAGAGAAGTTAGTTAGATAAGATTTAACGACACACCAACACGAATATGTTATATAGTGTCAAACTGTTAAAATACTGATCAAGTCCTCCAATTTAGTCGCCTCTAACGACAGACAGGGAATGCCGTGGGCATATTCTTCAGCCTCCGGCCCACAGGGGAAGGGAGAGTGGAGAAAGCAAATGAGCTTCATAAAGAAGATGGCGGGCTGAAATAGTGATATGACAAAAGGCTAGCGGAATAGTAAAAAAGATTGAAGGGTTTGTGAAGGTTAAAACCTCTATGAACGGAGTGAAGACTATGCATAAAAAATCAGACGTTCAGACCTAACATGGAGAAGAGGTGAGATTTTATGTCAGTTAGTTAGTTAGTAAGTTCATTAGTTAGTAAGTTATTTAGTTAGTTCCAGTGGCGTAGCCAATAGGGGGCGGGGGCAAGTTGCCCCACCTGGAAAATATTTTGGGGAAATTTGTGGAATTTGGGGAAATTTCAAGTTGACGAAATAATACTTCCCTTTCCTATTTCTCTAAATTTTTCTTACTATAAGTAATCGTGAAACATTTCTCATGCATAACTCGTATTTCCATGCAACGTATTTGCCCAGATCTCATCTGTGTCACTGCAGCATGAAGCGCGCTCGATTCGCGTTCCGCAGAAATGCCCTCTCTGCAGCAGCGTGAATGTTTTCTAGTACATGCGGATGGTATTTTGATCAGTTCACGGTGTACTGCGCAACACTGACAGGCTATAAGACCGGAGTATAGGATACCATCATCCAGCTCGTTCCTTACGTATTGTTGAGCCAATGTTATGTTCATCAACATGATGCACTACTGGATAGTACGTTGCTAATAAATAGTAACATAACCATAGCCTCGTGAACGAAATATTCCCTCATTTTTTTATCACAAGTCCAGTTTGTTTTCGTTCCACAACCATTATATTTATATTCGATTTAAGGCTGTCAGCAATACATACCGATAGGCCTCGGAGTTTCCAATTTTTCCTTTTTATATATATTGTGACCAAATTGTGTCCTTAACAGTTTTCAAAACAAGAAAAATATGACATTCTAAGCATGCAGTAATGAGGCACAGGGAGTGTCCTTTCCTGCAATCTATGGGTGTTTTTAGCGAAATTTCCTCTGGCGGGACGCTCCGCGCGTACCGATGGTCGCGCTCCGCGTATCACTCTCACTCGTCACTGAAGTTAACAACGTCCTGGGTTATGTTAGGTTAAACGAGGTTAAACAGCCCAGTTTTCAACCTATTGGTTGACAGCGCCCCTGGATTAAGTTTAAGCGTTTAGTGGCTTCTCATCCTACAAACTAGTACCGGGCAGGTTATAGACTGATCTTACTCTGTGTTTAACCATGGATGGAGCTAAAAACGGTAACTTAGCGTTGTCTAGACGTAATAACCGTACAAACCTGGACAAACGTATGATGCTTACCTTATTTCTAAAGGAATGGTTCGGAAAATTAATCTATTTAATCTTTTCGGAAAAGAAATCTAGTTAACCACTGGGCATAGGGGTGACAACTGGCATATGATGACATTGTCTTGATCCTATGTATATAGCAGACAGCTCCAGGATTTTGTAGGCTATGTATTAACGTAGGTAACATTACATGACGTCATGATAATCTTGTTGTTACAAATTTTCGTAGTTTGTATGTAATACATGCACCTTGACCTTGAAAATATACTGAAACTGAAAATATACTGAAACTGAAATTGAAAAGTTTTGGGAAAGCCGTCGAGCTTTGCCCCCCCCCCCCCCCCAAGGAAAATATCCTAGCTAGTTCGTTAGTCAGTCAGCGGGTTGGTTGGTCGGTCGGTCAGTCAGTCGGTAAGTAGTTAGTAGTCGGTCGGTCGGCAGGTCGGTTGATTAGATGAGGTTTAACATACACTCTAAAAACACAGGGGTAAAACTAAACCAGATCGGTGTTCTATTTACTACAACACAATCCTGGTTAAATGTTAACGCAAATCCTGGTTACACGAACTCAAATCATGGTAATTTTAACCAGAATTTGAGTTAGTGTAACCAGAATTTGCGTTTAAATTTAATCAAGACTGTGCTGGAGTAAATAGAACACCGATCCTGGTTAAACTTAAGCCCGGTGTTTTTAGAGTGTATAAAGCTGAATGTGTTGAGTAGCGCTTCCATTTGTCTTTTTAAGTTTAATGATTTTTTACTTAGGAGAAACTAAATTCCCCTCTCGAGTGAAATAGTTTTCCACTTATTTGATATGACATCTCATTTAAGAGAAATTGTTGAATCTTATTTCACTTAAGTCACGCTAGGGCATTCAACTTCAGCATAACTTAATTTTACGTAGGTGAAATTGCATTCCACTTGTATTCAGGTGAGGGGAATACTTTTCATTTAGGTGAAATTCATTTAACTTAGGTATGAAAGTAAGGGGAATACAATTACACTTTAGGGGAATGCATGCCACTTTAGTGAAACGCACCTCCACTTTATCGCATTTCACTGAATTTATTGTAATTTTACTGAAAAGCGAAATACAATTTTAATAAATGGGAATTCAATTTATACTTAGATATTTAATTCAATATTAAATTGCCATATAAGTATTAAATACGCGATCAGGGGTCAAATTCCGGACTTCCAGGCTGCAGGTTAGATGCTGTTACCACTTGACTATGCCGCAATACCGCCAGATATAAATATTTCAATCTGGTTAAATTATCATAGCATTACCAATTATGATAAACAATGAGCATGTTTACCCATGTTTTTATTTCACAGATAAGAATAAACTCCAATAAGACCCTTTTCAATCCAAGACAAAATGTTCCACAAATAACTTCAAAAATATCTTTTGTTTGCCTTCGGAAGCAGAAACTAGTCATTGAAAAGTTCTCGAATTTCAAAAGTGCACTGAACCAAATTAGATGCCTGACCTATTTATAAGTAAAACAAAATAGCGGTTTTTTAAAACAGACTGAATATCTTTTTCTACTTAAGTGAGCTCATTAGTCAGCATATAAGTACATCATCCTTTGCATCATATGCACACTGGCAAGCACTTCAATAACGCTCTTTTCAGTTTCAAAAAAACTAAACCGAAAATGAGGAAACTTGTACGTAATTTGCTGCTGTGCTCGATGTTTGCGGAGTTAGTGGGATCATTCCAGAGCGGAGAGGGTAAGCCATTGTATACAAAGAGTAGTAATCGGAAGGTTGCTGTGTCTTTTTTTAAGAACTTGGTCAGTTCAAAAACACTATGTGAAGGCGAATGAGATATCAAAGTGTATAGGCCTATTGTTTTTTTTTCATCTATTATACATCACTCACATATATGTCAAACAAATTATATAATTAAATAGTAATACTTTCCCAACAGTTCGCCTCGTCGACGGTGACAGTGAATACGATGGTCGAGTTGAAATATTCCTGAACGGGGAGTGGGGAACCATTAATGACGACACCTGGAATGATGAAGATGCCGGAGTAGTTTGCCGACAGCTTGGATTCACGCTTGGAGGGGTTGCTCACATGAAGGCATATTTTGGACAAGGAAACGGTCCAGTATGGTTCAACAACATCACTTGTTCTGGAAACGAAGAAAATTTGTTAAATTGTTTTAATTTGAATCTTACTTCTCAAGGTTTACACAGTAAGGACGTAGGCGTAGCCTGTTACGGGAAAGGTAAATTCTTATATTTATTTTACGAGGAAATAAAACTTTATTTTGAATGCAATCGTCACGTTTTCGATTCAAAAAGAAAATTTTTAAGTCAATCAGGCGAATGAAAGAAACCTGTAGATAATGCAATATTTATATCACAAACATTTGCCGTCATATAAAATAAATGTCAAAATAGCTAAAACGCGGATCGTACTACAGGTTCAATTTTTGAGAATTTATTTTACATGTTCTCCATCCGTGGTCGGAAAAGAACCAAAAATTTACCAACCAGCGTAAATATGAGATTTGCACCAAAGTGTCAGGTAATTCAAATTAATACTAAGTTTTTCCTTACGTTACTCCGTAAGACAATTTTAACATGCTTAGTCCTATCAGGGAGCTGTAATGCTACAGTCACATTACCGCCGATGTCCGAAAAGGCGCCCGGCCGGGCGCCGGCAGGACCTAAATCGGCCAGACATCGGCGACATCGGCAGGCGCCCTGCAGATGATCGGCCGACGAATTTGCCTCGCCGGCCGATTTTTAGACATCGGGCGGCGCCCGGTGAAGTTTTAGCGCGGAGTTAAAATTTTCAGATGAGTTGCCGATGTCGGTAGGACATCGGCGCCGGTGGATACATCGACGAGGCATCTGAAAAAGTATGTATATCGGCGGGCACCTGACCGGACATCGCCCGATGTGAAGGGCGACCGTCAGATGCCCGGTCGGCACCCTGCGGGCGCCCGGGCAGGGCACTGCCGGGGACCGGCAGATTAGTTAAATCGGCCGGGTGCCGGCCGATGTCCCGTCGGACATCTGCCGATGCCCTGCCGGTGTTCGGCAGGTGACCTGCAGACGTCCTTAAGGACACCGGCCGGAGTCCGGCGAAATTGATGGAGAAACCATCGCGCCCGAGCGGCGACCGGAGCAATGTGACCACATGAAAGATGTCGGTGAGATTTGTTAAAAATACCCCGGAGCCCTGCCGATGTCAGATATCGGCCGATTTCTACTAATCGGCCTGGCCGGCGGTAATGTGACTGAGGCATAAGGGAAGGAGAAACAACGCGTGCCCCTCCTTCATCCTATGAGCGAAGCCGCCTCTTTGAATGGTCTGATTCCTGACATTCCTCTAACAGGGATTTAGCATTGAAGGCAATTGTTTTCGTCGTCTGCTACATCTGAAAGAGCTCTTAGGATGATTTTCCTCCATTAGTATTACATTGCCAGGTGTCAAAGAAAGCAAAATTTATTTCAACTGGTGCCGCAAAGTGCTATTTTTTAAAAGGGTTCAGTGTATTTCTTTTTAAGAAAAGATACATTATTCGCTATTTCAGGAATAATAAGGAATTTTTTGAAATATCATCATCAAAATTAAGACTCCCTTTGGTTTTCAAACAGGTTCATCCCATTTTCAATAGAGAAAGTAGAATAATTTCGGTGCTTGAAGAGGATGAAATTATTTTCAAGTACATTTTGTCTGACAGATATAGTCGATGTTTCTCCTTCCTTTGGAGTTCCTGGTCCGATAAAAGCTATTGGCTGATGTGACGCCATGACGTAAAAATGTTGCTTTCATAACCCTGTGCAAAAAATCAAATATTTAAAACATATTCTTTTTTGACAAGAGACTGTGAAGATTTTCGCTTTAACTGTTTAACTTACATTAACCTAGTATCCGATAAAGCTGAAGTGTTACACGCGCTTTTAGTTCGCTTGTTACAGACTACCTTCAAGCTCAATGAATCGGGTTAATGAAAGTCTTTGCAGACATTACACACTGTGGTTGAACGCTTTAATATTGTGTTTACTGTGGTAATAAAGCGTAAAAACTAGTAAAAATACGTAGTTACGTCCTGAAAAATATTTGCCAAGTATCGAAATATTTACATTTTTCATACTAATATCCTTGTGAACATTGCTGTTATCTTATAAATTTATGTTTGTTGTTTAAAATCAAGAGTCGATATTTTCTTGAAGAAATAATTTACATTTTACCACGAAACATATCCTACATCAACATTGAATTTCACTATTCATTTACTTCTCCAAAAGTTCGGTTGGTCAATGGAAACGGCCCTGACGAGGGACGTGTTGAAATATTTATGAATGGTCAATGGGGTACTGTTGATGAAGACCCGTGGAACGATTTAGATGCTGGGGTAGTGTGCCGACAGCTTGGATACTTACATGGAGGCGTTGCTTTTACTAGAGCATACTTTGGACAAGGAAATGGTCCAATTTGGTTGGATGATGTAAAGTGTGTTGGTAACGAACAGCACTTGATGAGCTGTGATTATGGGACCGACACTTCTGAAGATACTCATAAGGAAGATGTAGGTGTGAAATGTGCATGGCCAGGTATCTTTTTTTTTCTGTTTATAATTTAAAAAGAACTAAGCAATACAATTGGTTTTAAAGAACAAATGCATCAACAATCTGGATAGATTTTATCAGCTGCCGATATCCACATAATTTTTACGGTATTTACAAGTTATCTTAGAACAATAAATCTGTCTGTTAGATTTAATTATAAGTCTAGAGTACAATGATTTTGGCAGAGTTTGTTTTTTTTTTCTATCGATGCATTATCTGCTACGTAAGGTGGACTTCGATTAACTGGTGCACTACGTATTTTGTTCCCTATTCGTCTAGTACGTCTTACAAATGGGTCTCGCCCCAGCGAAGGGAGAGTTGAGGTACTTATAAACGGCCACTGGGGAACAATCAACAGCGATAATTGGGATAACAGAGACGCCAGCGTGGTTTGTTCCCAACTTGGATACCCAGCAGGAGGCACTGCCTATGTTTGGGAGTATTTTGGTAAAGACGAAGGGCCGATAGTTTTGGAAAATCTTAACTGTGTTGGAACTGAAACCAGCTTGTTCCATTGTCCTCTTCGTAAAGTCTCTGGAGATCGTGGATATTCCAGAATTGCTGGAGTTGCTTGTTATAATCACAGTAAGTGCGAATATAGTTGACGACATTGAAGCCATAGATAGTGACATTAATTTTGCTAAGTAAGGTCGAAAAAATACATATTGATACCGGTACCGTAGCCAGGATTTTGTCATGGGCGGTTGGGGGGTTGGGGCACGACTTAAGGGAAAAGTCTAAGGATAGAGAAAAAAAGCTGTTTTAGGTGTCTTTTGCATTGCAAGGTCAGTTCATGGGGGTGGGATTCTAACCCCCCCCCCCCCAACCACCCCCGTGGCTACGCCACTGTTTGATACCCTTTTAACCGAAAGTTTTATGACTCAGGCAATATTACATTATGCACTTGTAGGCCTGTATACAAAAGTGACATATTCATGTGATGTCTGGTACACACAATGAAATTTTCTCCTCAAGAGAAATGAAAAGGCATTGTTACAGGAAATGTTTTTGGATGCTTATGTTGATTTTAACTTGAATACTTGACACAACTGGCACATCTACTTTGTAACTAAAATGTAGTTCATGTGACTATAAATAGTTTCAATCTTTATTAATCTACTAACTTCTGGTCCCTTTCACAGCTATCTTAACCTCATCTTTATCAAGACACAATCGTGGTGTTCATAGAGGGTAATATGTTATAAGAAAAAGGTTTTCAGTGCATGATTTGTAGACGTGAACTTCTTTTATTTTTTCTCAAGTTGATGTCAACCAAAAAGCATCCAATTTACTAGGTTTATTTCCTGTCCTACAGGCAGCTGTTTTTGCTCTTCTCAACTGCGTATTAATAACGGAAAATCTGATAACGGAGGGGCAAGCTTCCGTTATATATTCTCAACTGGTGTCGCTGGTATTCAATGGGAAAATGGTATGCTTATTTACCTTTATCATCCTTTAATTAGCAACTAAATCGCTAGATTCGTCGGCGAAAGTTTTCTAAAGGTTGATATCTGCTCTGCATTTAAATTTTGAGGATGCGACACTAATCAAACACGAAGCCAACAACAGGAAAAGAAAAGAAAGCTATTTTTGCTCTTCTCAACTGCGTATTAATAACGGAAAATCTGATAACGGAGGGGCAAGCTTCCGTTATATATTCTCGACTGGTGTCGCTGGTATTCAATGGGAAAATGGTATGCTTATTTACCTTTATCATCCTTTAATTAGCAACCAAATCGCTAGATTCGTCGGCGAAAGTTTTCTAAAGGTTGATATCTGCTCTGCATTTAAATTTTGAGGATGCGACACTAATCAAACACGAAGCCAACAACAGGAAAAGAAAAGAAAACATTCGAAAATTTAAAAACAAAAGTTCTTGTACGGTATTCCTGCAACCATTATAAAATTAACACGGGATTAGCACATAAAAAAGAAGAAAGACAATCTCATTGTCTACGATTAAGTTATAAATTGTAATATCAGTTTAGATTTAAATGACTTGTTATGATACCTATCAAAAATTTGCTGAGTTCTCTGGGGTTTTTTTTTTTTTTGGGGGGGGGGGGGCATTTGTAATGAATGGGGTAAAACTTGTGTAACGCATTTCACAGACTGTATAGCATTTCAAAGACAATATTGATCAATCATCCAAAAGCTAGCTCCCTTCTTTCAAAATCGAGGTGCTGCACCACCAATAAAGAATTGGCCTTTGGTAATTTTGACCTTAATTTTGAAATAACATTTTCTATAAGCTACACTCTAAAAATCTAAAGAGTGAACTTAGCCACTCTTTGATAGAGTGAAAAGTGTAAATTCACTCCATTAGAGTGATAATGAACTCCAGGAGGAGTGAAACTCACTCCAAAAAGAGTGAAATTCACTAGAAGAAGAGGGAAAATTCACTCTTCCACGAGTGCCTGCAATGATCACTCTTTTTTAAGAGCGATTACTGTGGGCACTCCATCAAGCGTGAAACTTAGATCGTTTGAATGGAATTTCATTCTTTTTGGAGTGAATTTCAATCTTCTTGGAGTGAATTATTACTCTAATGGAGTGAATTCTCACTTTTCACTCTATCAAAGAGTGACTAAGTTCACTTTTTTTATTTTAGATTGTATGGCTCGGTGCTATGCACTGTCAGTTAGATGCGTCCCTGGTACTTGCAGACCAGCCATTGAATATTGCCTAATGTAAATCAAATTTGCGTAAGCATGAACCCAGGTTGAGGGAGACGGCACAAACACGCCCCAAAATCTATTAAAGGGAAAATCTTAAAAAGAAAAATCACAAAAAACAGTATTGAATGTAATGTCAAAATTGTTCTATGCATGTTTTGGTTTAGCATACAACGAAAGGCAATGATATTTTTCTTGAAGTTATCCTTCCGCCCAGTCCCAGATTCCTGTAGTGCTTCCTTTTTACTCTCAAGCTTGGCACTATGCTCAGATTGGTGTTTTCTCTTTATTTGTGTACCGTCAGAGCGTCAATGCGCTCATTTACATAAGCAATGGCGAAGATATTAATCGATTTAATTAGTTGTCGTTGCACTTCCGTACCAATCATAGGCATATGGCCCGTATCTGAATTAGTGAGAGTTGGGAGAATGTGGCCTAATTTTTTGTGTGCTTTGCGAGGTAGTTTATTCCAAGCTTGAAACATGTGCATAACATATTGCATTAGGGGAAGGAGAGTTGAAGAGGCGTATATTCGAAAACTTTCTACTTCGTTGAGAAATTTGTTAATTCAAGGTGGTCCAGATGCGAAACGGATGATAACGTTGGATATTTTTTCCATGAATATAGTATAACTGCAGTAAATTTTGTCAAGGAATGGAGTTGTTGAGTTGTTTTCAGATAATAAAAATATCATTGCAGCAAGATGCGAGAGCCGCGGGCACAAACTGTTTGGTATATTGACAACCATTCATAGAAAATCCAAGGCTGTAGTCAAGTAAGGACGAGGACTGTGGATTTAAGAATTTGAAGGACTCGGCCAGAGGGGCAGGTTTCTCTCAGCTGAAAAAGTACAGAGACTCGAGTCCGGGCTACTGCCGGACTAGTGGCACGGTGCCGACCACATCAGGGAGGAAAACGTTGCTGAATTTGATCAATGAAAACAAACACTTTCACTACAGGAATATACCCTTTGGATGAAATTGGAAAATTTATTGGGGGGGGGGGGGGTAGCGATAATCATGCATTTCCTATTACTTATGAGACTGAAACATTTAATGCAGTTGTAAACAGATCGGGCCAAAAGTTTGCAAAGGAATTTTGTTAAACCCATTACGGCATCTGAATGCAGTTGGGATGACTTTAAAAAGTAAAGAAGTACAAACGAAGATTGTGAAATGTGCAGCTGAAATGCTATATTGGCAGCAAATACAACACTGAACCAAAACCTGAGAGGCGTCAAAAATGTTTCAATTTTTCAAAGGATTCGTTACAGTAAAAATGGTGCTTTGTGGTATATTATACTAGCATAAAAAATTAGGACGAAAAAAAGTTTCTTCCAGAAAAGCATCAGTAACTTAATGCTACTATCAAACCTTACAATTCAAGGAAGAGTTTTGTGTTTGCATATGGTTGTGGACGAACCGCTGCATTTGGTCCTGTGAGCTGTTCAAATCAATATTTGTATTGCGTGTTAAGTTAAAGGTAGTTATTCATCAACCCAGCCAGTTCCAAGTTTTTTTTTTTTTTTCAATTTTCGTTCTTTTACCTCCTCCCTCAGCTATGTAAAGCTCATCCTGGTCCAAAAACAATCCTAGGTTTTTGTTTCAGGGTTATACTCTAATGAAGACAGAAGGCCATAATTAATAACCAGAACACCCTCAGTGCATGCCGCGTAATATGATGTACTCTCGACCTTATTGTTTTTTAACTTGATGTCTTTATCAATTGAGCACATTTGTATACTCCAGAGAAAATTTTACTCTAGGGTAAAGAGTGATTTTCTTAAGGCTGTGCAAAATAGCCAGTTGTTCCACGACGGTTGCAATTCCGCGTAAAATCAAGTGAGGATGTGCAAAAAGTGAAACTGAATGCAGAAAGGATTATAAAAATTAACTCGGAGTAAGTGAAAATGGGAAATACATCGTTAGAAGTCGTCGAAAATGCTTTTAACATTATATTGAAATTTAACGACTGTACATGGAGTGGTCTTTTAACTGGTTTTGCAGTGCACGATGATATGGTAGGTACTGTGAGAAATTGAAAAAAGAAGCCTTTCTCGTCTCGATTATTAAAGCGTTTGAATGCCATAATATTACAGGTTCCGATCCGTGCAATAGCAGTAACTGCAAAAACAGCACCAGTTGTGTTCAGCTTCTTAACTATAGATACTGCACCTGTCAAGACACTTACAACGTTACAGTCCTTTGTCAACATGGTGAGTATTTATGTTACATGTGGTACCATGACATAAATGGCTCACAGATGGTGTTTGAAGGCACAAATGAGTACGTGGTATTTACCATGAAGTTAAAAAATCGAATGCGTTGTAGTCATATTAAAAGTTCAATCATTCTTTATCCTCGGTTTTTAGACGTTTTTTCCTATTTTAGTCAAAAGATGATCATGCAAAACATGACAACTTTAATCCTTATTCTATGCTATTCATAAGATATGTAGTTGTGCATTTATTTACAAGAGAGAGAGAGAGTTACGTGAAACAAGAGGGTTCCTCGTGGAATTTTATTCCTTCATTTGTAAACTTGCGTGATGCTTATTATACGGTCTGATAACTGTGGGTGAAATGGGCACATCAAATCAAAATCTCGTGTATAAAACAAGATGGTGGCTTTTATTGCAGAAATCGGTGATTCCTCTAGCAACCCATGTAAAGAACAAGAGGTTCTCCAATCTCGAGAAGACAGCTTTGACTGCGCCACTGCTGAGAGGATAACGTGTAACACATTCGGTAGGATTTCTCTTCCTAAGATTGTACCATAACAGTTCCTCAGTTTGTAACACTAGCCAAATGACATTTAAACTCTATTTCTAGGTTAGAAATATAGACCGTTTCATACTTGTGGGTATGAACCTTCTTTTGCAGTCTTTTATACCCGCATTTTTTTATTTTTTTTTTTTTATTTAAAGGGGTTCATTGAGTTGGTTCATAAAATTCAACAAATGTTTCCAAACCTACTGAGTTTTCTTCACATATCAATGACAAATGGTCAATCTTAGACCATCTCTATACCCTACGCACAAATAACTGCTTCATGAGTGAGTGCAGAACGGTTCAAGTCGGTTGAGACCCTCATTAAGTTATCGACATTAACCCTTTACCGTTGTGCTCCAATCGGGGCATATTTTGCGCGCCTCGGGAGTGGGCGGAAAAGAGGACGTAGCACGCCCCGCATCAGCTTCCGTACGCTATCGTCCCCGTGACCTAAAACTATTGTCTCTCTCGTTGTTGTGGCGGAGTTTTCGGGTAGCTACTCGCAGTTTCAAGCTCCGCGTGAAACAGTAAAAATGAGTGACAGCCATGGGCGTCCGCAGAAATTTTTACAAAGGGGGGGGGGGCAAGATCATTCATGGATGATTGAATTGTGTACACTATCTAAGCGGAGCGCCACCATCAGATGGCGCGGACCGTACAAGAAAATTTTGGGTCTTACTAGTCCTCCAGCTGGCCGGAAACGACACTTGGCGAGTGTTCTAAGCTGCATGTACCCAGCCCTGAAACAGGAATTTCATGTCTGTAATTTTTAGATTTTTAGAATTTTCAATGTAAAAAAATGTTGAAGGGAATCTGCCTCTCGGTCACGGCCTACGCACGATAAAACTTACAGCTGTCAAACAGCCTATATAGCCTATGTCCGTTACCTAATTATGAACTATGCATACAACACCCCCCCCCCCCAAATATTCACCTTGTATATCCAAGTAACACCCGCGCGTCACCACTTGAGATCAGCACGGGACCAAACCAAGACCAACGCATTTATCAATGGTCGGATGCCATATGCACACTACATACCCGACAACTAGGCTAGTACAATTTTGGCATAGTTTTTACAATTACAAATTTCCAATAGATTTCACGAATGATGGTCCCCAAAATACGATTGCACTATTCAGCATACTGCACCATCTTCTCTTTTGCTATTCTTGGTCAAATGTCCGCATATTTCACGAGTAGAAACTGACGCTGTGAGTGAAGGTATTTTGGTGATTTATTTTTAATTTTTTAATTTTAATTTTTAATTATTTTTTTCACAAGTTTGATTTTCCAGGGGGGGGGGCAAGTGCCCGCCTTGCGGACGCCCATTGCGACAGCCGCGCTCTCCGTCTGGGTCCAAAAGACCCAAACAACGGTAAAGGGTTAACTCAATGAGCCTCTTTAAGTCCCATTCAATGCGAAACTAAGCAGTCTATTTTACAGAGTTCTTAGTTAACAATTAAGAACCGTTTGCGTTACATTTAAAACAAAACAATCCTTTTCATTACGGATTTTTTCAGTCTGGATTTGTACCATTCAACTTTCCTAAATTTGAACTTTACTGTAATAAAATGATTAACGTATTCATATCGTTTAGTAGTTGATTATATCAGACCGACACGAGTGCCGGTGCAAGAATATCAAAGATTGGGGGGGGGGGGCTATGGGCAAAAGAAAATGTTGAGGGCAATAATTTCGAGCGCAGCTCGAAACAAACCCAACGGTGCCTCTTCTTAGAAGTGGGGGTCCAGGGGGCAATGCCTTCGGAAGCTTGGAGGTTTAAGCATATCTCTGAGACAATACGCAATGTCTAATATACGTTTTCTTTATCTACAGAACCAGTAATCTCGTACATAACACTTGTTTTGGCCATTTGTGCAACTTTGGCAGCAGCTGTGTGCTTATTTAAGATATACAAAATCCAGCAGTTGATAACACAACAGGGTGGTCTGTCTTCACCATTCTTCAATGATAATTATGTTCAGGTCAACTTTGAGGTAAGAAAGTCTATTTGCCATTGCCAGGAATCCTTTAGAGCGATTTCCTGGCATTTGAGAATGTGTTTAATTGATCTCTTTTACACGTCCGAGGCTATGAAGAGTGCTTGTGCATTTTTGAATGGCCTTAAAAGCGAGCCAGCTTTCCAATAAGAGTACTTGAGCATTTTTTGAATGGCCTTAAAGGCGAGCCAGCTTCCCAATATTGTGTATGACCTTCAACCGAGATTCGATAGATTCTGTACATCAGTGGTTTCAACCTATTAATGTTTTTCATTATTGCCTGTGTCCTGTAAAAGGAATTAAAGAATTTAACAAATTTTACCGTAATTTAAATGCAAGTGCATTGAGGGGTCATTCTTTTCCCTTTTCCTCAATTATAACTTTTAATATCTTCTGGTGACAGGAAAAGCAAAAAATCATACTTTCGTTCTTTTCCATTTTTCGCAGCATAACAAGGTCAACCAAGAAGAGAAATGTAGCATTCGATACAACAAAATATGATTTATTCGTAGTGAATGTATATTTGGACCAAATGTAGCAACCAAGCAATAAGTAATGTTTCAATTATAATTTAATGAGATGACGTGTGCTAATTGTAACTTTGTATTACTTGCTATGGAGTTATATATAGTTTGCTGTTTACAACTTGGACAATAACATCTAACTATTAGGAAATGTGTCATTTGAAAGTGCATTGTGAACAGTCGAGTTGTAAAATTAAGAGAAATTTCGAAGCAAAACGTAACCTGATGAAAATCGAGAGCAAGGTGTGAGCAATTCAGCTTTTTCCACTTGCACTGTTGTAAGTGTCTCTTTTATTTGTCATTGTTTATATTTGTAGATATATATATATATATATATATATATATATATATATATATATATATATATATATATATATATATATATATATATATATATATATATATATATATATTGGCTTTTACATACATTACAAACACAAATGTCTAAGTTTTAATGGTACATTTATTTACATACAAAGTTCAAAAATTCTCTTCAGGGTGACTCATAGTTTGCGAACGTGATGACCTAGACGAGCAGTGACGGTGCTAAGGGGGAAAGTGAGGGTATGTGACTCCCCCAGATTTTAGCTCTGCCCCCCCCCCCTCCCTCCCTCACCCCTTCACTTGCTTCTCTCGACCTAGGTCAGAAAGGAGTTGGGGTAACAAAAAGAAATAAAACACCCCCGAGACGTAATTTTGCATCCAGAGATATGTTCAAACCTTCGGGATTCGAGGGCATTGTCCCCTGAACTCCACCACTGGAAACGGGCTCTCTAAGCTCGGTTTCGCACTACATCCGAAACCTTTTTGCCCCAAAAATTATCCATTGCCTTATAATGGCTCACAGTTTTGACATCGTGATGAGAAACCCATTTTTTAAGTAGGCCTATGTTTACCACTCACTGCTACATAAGAATTTAGACCGGAACATAGCAGCTCTGTAAATATAAGATTTTATTCCTTCACTTTCATTTGAGCCATTAAGAGTATATTTTTAACCCTTTCACTATCATTCAACAGGTGACTTGTTTGTTGAGTAACGGTTCCTTTGTTGCAAAATGCAGTTTATATCAGTAACAAAAAAGATAAGCAGCAAAATATAAAATTTTGTTTGTTAAAATATAAATAAATTTTTACTTGAAATATCACCACCTGTAATACTCTAATAATTCCTTTGAAGTTTGATTCGTGGAAAAATTATTCATCGATTCCTTCTATCGTCCATCATGTCCTTATCCTGTCCACTTGTTTGTTGAAATAAGAAAGATGACGTGTCAATGTGTTATGGTTCTCATGGTGTTGGAGGATAAGTCGGTAGAAACGGGCTGGAAAGAATTGATCTTGTGTACTGTTCGGAGAATTGAAAAAAGAAATGGAAAGACTCTTGCTGGCAGTAACATTTCTCCTATTTCTGTTACATGCATGTACTGTTATAGCCTGAATAGTGTGATGTTGCCTTTTTGGAAACCTCAGGCTGTTCGAAATTATGCGTCAATTTTTACCTGATTCTCACTTACTTTGCTTTGAGTTCCTGTTTTTCATCCTTCCTCCGTCGGTTTACTTCTGGGAAACAACTACGTCCCACGGGACCCTAAGAGTTATTTTTGAACGAAGCCCCTGTGCAACGTCTGTCACGTTGTGCAACGCTTTTTAATCTCTACTGCGATTTGCCCACATGCAAATACGTATAACCACGAGCACACGTATACACACACAAAAACACGCATACACACGCAAAGGCACTCAAATACAAAAAAACATAAATAAATGGCGCATTACAATTGCAGTACAAGTGCTTTAACATAGGCTCAAATTGACGCTTTTCAAAAGCCCTAAACTCATCGGTACACAACAATGTTAGGCTTTGTTTATTCTGCATGTTTTTTAATCTTCTAGGCCTTCTGGCTAAGATCATGGAACAATACACGACCGATCAATGATGTAAATGGTCTGATGACCGTACGGTTGGTCAAGTATTTGTCCTTCAGTGGGGTATAACTTCTGTGGGAAGCAGTTTTAAGTTTGTTTTCGCTTAATTTTCATTTGCCAGATGGTCGCGAGGACTTCGGAAAAACATGTTTTTTATTTAATTGAACTATTGTGGGGAAAAACTATATGTTGGCGCCTTTATTTTTCATTGGTCGGGCGATGCCCTCTGCTCCTAGGATTAACGCTCCTGCATGGAACGGCAGTATACAGATATGTATTATTCAGTTGCAGGATTTCAAGTATAGGTTAGGAGATTTTGTCAGTAATACTTGCTCTAGTACTAGTAGCAGTATGTTTCAATTTAGTACAAGCAACATTCCCGGCTGTGGTAGGCTCTGGGAGAGCAGGGGCAGATGCAGGATTTCTTGTAAGGGTGCTCCGATACACGAGGACAAGCATGTGCTTGGAATTTGAGTGCCCGACTGTTTAACAGAGCCCGACAAAAGGCGGATCCAACCTCTGTTAATGAAGAACGTACACAAAATGAGAATCTGTACTCCTGTTACAGCTGGAAATGGCATTTCCCAAGGTTTGTAAGTACAAGCAAATGGATCAAATGACCGACCTTTTATTTCCAAAAAATGTTCACCTCAATAAAAAATGAAAAATTTCAAATGATTAAAAGTTATCAGTTAATATGCATCAGTACCATTTTCTAAAACAAAACTTCTCTTAAACACAGAGATGCTGAAAAGGCCCAAATGAATAGGAGTCACATATTTCAAAACTACTATGATAGCACATTATTTTCCGAGATTGTTTTAATTTTTTTTCTTTTTTCGTTTTATTAAACCTCATGCCACTTCGGCAAATTAATGTTGCCAAAAATTAAATTTTGGGGGGTTCAAACTATAGTTCCGGGGCACTACCATCACGCCCCCAGAAGCGCCACTGTGTATACACAGGCGCTGATCCAGAAATTTTGAAAATGGAGGGCTGGGCTTTGAAAAAACGGGTGATTGGGTCGTGAAGAGTCACTCTCTGCCGAAATATGAAATTCTGCTCAAACTGACAAGACTTTCAAAGTTGGAGTGCCACTTTGGTCTGGCGCTGTTTAGCGCTTTTTAAGTACGTAAAAACAGTCATTAAGAAACGAAAAGAGAACCCAAACCCAAACACAAACCCTGACGGATCACAATCAATGCCAACGTACTAAAATATATCAGACATCAGGGAACAAAAGGGTCTTTGTCACTAATGCGATACACAAACTGCTGCTGCAGCCAACACCAAATCAACACTAGTCCAACAACCACATACCATTCCAAAACAAAGTCCAACGTGTCACCTTACAGGCCCACAAGGACAACGTGCCCGAGGACACCGATACCTCAGGAGGCAACACCACATTTCAAGATTACAACACGACCGAAGGCAACATCACGACCCATGACAACATTACGCCCGTTGGCAACACTGCGCCCAAAGAGAACTGAACGCTGGACAATTACTGGTGCACCTTTCCCAAGGGTGCCTCAGAGGCAGTTGTTGCAAAGGGTCACCTGATCACTCCCACGTTTAAAAAATCTTCAACCGGATGCAGTTTAAAGTTGTTCACAGAATTCGTGTTTGGGTGTTTGTTTGTGAGAAAAGGAAAGGAGAGCATGGAAAAGCCCCCTTGACTTTTCCCATAGAGTAGGATAATGCTATTTTTCGCGTATTTGGTATTGTTGATGTGACATCAAGGGGAGGGCCGAGGCCGTAAAAGCCCCGCCCGCTTTGATCCGCGCCTGGTACACGTGTCTATCCTCCTGTCTGGACGTGTAATCTAGTTATTGCAAAAAAAAAAAAAAACTGCGCTTAAATTTTTAGCAACTTTCTCCGACCCGATTGATCGATTCCTCCTATAAGTTAGCTGTCATAATGCATGCCAAATGTTTGAAATCCTTCTGAATTTTTATCCAACTTTTACCGTGACTTTTAAATTATTTTGTTTTCTAGTATACATTTGAAAAGTGGACACGTTTATGACTTTTGCGTGCAATGAATACCTTACAGGTTTGTTAAGATGAAAGCGACCACCCTCATTTTTCTAGATGTTGTCAGAAATTCAAGTTTTGATGAATTTTAGGAACTTTTAGACTAATACCCCAGCCCCATACGCTTATGCACTTTGCCATTTTGGCAGACGTTTTTTTTTCCTCTACCTACGTGTTCATCAAAGCGTGTTTTCGGTCTTCCATGAGTTTGCTCAACTGATTCAGAACAAAAAATGCTCCAACAATTCCCCCAACACTTTTTATTTGCACTTAAACCGTTTGTCCTAGGTTCACTTTGTGACCAAGGTTTAATTTGTGATAATCATTGTGGTGGAAGTACGCTGAAATTTCGGATGACTAATAATATTTTAAAGCAATCCCGGTTACAGGAACAGGGAGTTAATGATGACAGTCAGGTAACTTAGCAGTTCATAAAAACAGAAAATACCAACCATGCATCCTACAGCCTTTTCCTATAAAACAAAATTAAGAAAATCAGAAAGAGTGCATATGTGGAGAACTATCGTTTGATAGTGAGATCATCCTGACAAATCTATCGTTCATATTTACAATGTGATTTTTTGGGGGGAAAAGATCAAATTGAAAAAATGAAAACAAACCGTTTGCTCAGTTATCCAATAAATTGGCACCTAGTTACCGTGCCTTTGTAAGAATGTACCTTACATGATAGAATCAGGAACGAAGAGTTTTGAGGCAGGGTGAAGTTCTAAGTTGTAACTTCCATAAGTTGTCTTAAAATTACTCATATTGCCTAAATTTTCTTAAAAACAAAACACAAACAAAAAAGAAACATACTCCTGTCAATGTATGGTCCATTTTCAAAAAGGTTGCAGAATCTTCTTTCAAACGACCTGTCAGAATTTTCAAGCGTAAAGTAAGTCTTTGGAGGGTAATTCATGGTTGCAGGTGACGACTAACGTAACGCACGTTAGGCCTATACTATACAGTATACAGCATACATTACATAACCAGTCCACTAGTCTTTTGTGTATTATTTTTACTTAAATTTACTCCTTAGAATCACGTGAAACAAAATGTAAGTAAAAGGAAAAAAGACTCTCTATTGATTGTTAATTGAGGTGCCAACTGTTTAATTGGGAATTTAATTTTTAACATAGTTTGGAAATGCCTACTTTGGAAATGTGCTGAAAATAGTTTTTAACTCTCTAAATAAATTAAATTATTTAAAAAGCAACGGCAACAGTGATTTTTGTGATGGATTTTGAGAATTGTCAATCCTAATGGTTTTGTCGTATTGCTAACTTACGACACTCTTGCTTTTACAGGTGCTTTGCTAACAGAAAGTTTAATAGCGCCCTCTCAGTGTCGCAGAGAAACTTCAGCCTCGGTTTTGTGAGTTTCAGTTGTTTAATTGTTTATTCTGGTGTACCAGCAGATGTCATACCAATACCAAGCTGAAATTTTCAAGTTCAGCTTCGGAACGGCCAGCTAGACTTTTCCGGTTATGATTTTAAGCCGAGCCTTTTTGCCCATTCTTTTTCAACATTACAAAGATGTTGATTGGTTGACTAGATAGAAATAAACACTGCTTTCACATAAAATGTTTCATCGAAGTGCAATTTAATACTTTTAAAAAACTCATGACCATTAGATGTTTGTGTAATCTAAAAGATATGCATTCATTTAAAGCAATTTTGTCTTACGTCTTTAATGAATATAAATGCTGTTTATAACCAATGGTAAACAAAAATGTCAACCTTTAAGCGCCACCTCAGTGATGGAAAAATGACCTGATCTCATGATGAAAGTGCTTGTCCAGGCAACAAGCAAAAAGTTACTCAGCAGAAAGATGTCATGGTGCTACATTGCCCAATTGGTGTGTCGTTCAGGTTTATACAGTACAGCAGGCAAAATCAACAAATTTGGCTTAAGTTGAGAAAAGCATTTATTACCTTGTCTCACATCACTAGATGGTCTGATATTAAAGAATCAACATACGCAGTGCTATCTAGGACGCTGTATTGCAATTCATGCACTATGGTACAAAGTATACATATCGTTGATTGTATTGCCACTTTGACAAGTTTGGCAGACAATTGTACTTTGCACTTTGTGTTTATTGAGGTAAAGATATAACATATAGTTATCACGCTATGAAAGACCGACAACAGCTAAGACGTATAGGAGTATTCATTTACATTGACACATGCTGCTGTATAGTTTGCCTCAATAGTTTTCGTTAAGAAATACCAAACAAAGTTTTCATTTGTAACTTCTACGGGTGATTTTTAAAGGTATGTGTTAAAAGAAAGGCGGATAAAGATGTTTGACGAAATGATCGTTATATTGTCTTTGTGAATTGTCGTCTGGAATTACTCGATATCTCCATATATTCAAAATTTGTTAGTCAGTTGTCACTAACAACGTGTCAACATTTCTCAATCCTTACATTCCACTGTTAGTTTCACTTTAGCAGGGGCGGCCAAGTTTCAGAAGCGTAATCACGCCTTCGTTTACGATTTCAATGGCGTTACGTTTGTGGCATCTGTCGGCATCGAATATGATTACATAATATTAACGTTAAGGAAGGGTCAAATTACTTCAGTTTACATTATTTTATAATTTTCTTCACTGCATTTTTCTTCAACCAACTTTGGATGTCTTACCTCAGAAAGAGCATCGCAGAGGAACCACAAATACGTTTCAGTTTATTTAATAAAGGAGTTTTCGCACTAAACATAAAAGATCCTTTGCAATATATGAATTTATATTTTTTTAACCAAAAGATACTTAAATTATTTCTTCGTTATCTTTTAGAAAACTTGTCATATTTATTAGAAGCCCGAACTGCTATATACAACTACTCCAGGCAAGGTATGCATAAATCAGTAACAGAAGTGCTCACAATTTTGATGTTTTCATTATGTACGGAACAAATAATTAATCAAACACAATGTCAAAGTAATATCTTGTTAAGGCATGCCTGGCAAATAATTAAAAACATACCCAGTATATTGTCAGCAGCATACGTCCACAGGTCAGAGAGTGGATAGCAGACGCCGTGGAAATCGTTCGCCTATGGTATAGCTAATTTGTGCCAAATATGAACAATTTCTCATACAAATGCTTGATCCACTGTAAGATAAAGGTGTTCAGTCAACCCTTCTCTCCAGGAAGGTATGTCTTTTCTATCTGTGTTCTGCTATGACAGTTTTTCAAGGGAAATTTACTCACGCAATGCACCTTGGGAATGGGTCAATGATAAAGTTGTTCCTCTACCTTTTTTGTCCGCTTAAACAGTATCTGAAAATGTAAGCTTTAATTATCAATCGAGTATAAGTATACTACACTTTGCCGTAAAGATAAGTGTAAATATTCGCATGGGTACGTAAGGTAACTCGTCTGTTAATGATGGCACATTCCATGATACTCTAATTTATGTGTATATTTTACATCTATTGTAGAAACCACAAGAAATGTGGCGAATCTGGGGCTTGAAAAAGAAGTTCCTTCTTACGGGTACCCCCTGAAACAACTTTTTACAGTCTCTCTTTTACATAAATAAATAGCAACTGACAAAACGAAACCAAGGGTCTATGGTTTAAGTGGTTCTTCTATTGTTGAAACGAAGGCCTCAAAGAAAGTAAAAGCTATATGAAAGATATACATCTGTTCCTTTGTTCTTCTGAAAAGGCATCTATGCAAATTTATAGTGGTTTTCATTCATTCATTCATTCATTCATTCATTCATTCATTCATTCATTCATACGTTCATTGATTGATTGATTGATTCATTCATTCAATCATTCGTTCATTCATTGATTCATTGATTTATTCATTCATTCATCTACAAAGGAAAGCAATGTTCCTTAAAACATGTCAAGTTATGAAAAACATACTGTTACCGTTTTCACAGCCTGGGGACTACTATTCATAACCTCCTTTCTTTTGACTCCAGTATTGTTGATAATTACTTCTTCAAACGGCTTTCAAATGTTTAGCATTGAAAAATTACCATGTCTTTTATAAGGACCCTAGCTGTTGCACACGTCCTTGTTTAAAAGTATTCATAAAGATACCGATAGATCTATCTATGGACTTTTTAATTTTGAATTAGGCTCGCAGTTGGTAAGTACATTATCTGTTAGAATGTCCAACGTTGCCTTTACAAATGTTTGGTTGTATAGTTCAGGCTGTGATATCATTTGACTCGGTGGTTGTTTAACTGAAACGTCCCCTGCTTGCAAAACGTTTAAAAGGTACCTTAATCTTCGTTTCCACAACACTCTTTGTATCATCCATGTAACCCATCCTTGCCGTTTGTAAATTCGGCAGATACCGAATAGACATATCCAGGTTATTAAACGAAACTAAAATCAACTTGTTAAACCTCAATATTTAGCCATGAGTTTGCGGTCCCAAAACACACAATAATTATTATCCTTCCACCGGATATTTACGTTGTTACCAGTTCCTTGGTACTTAATACCCACGCCAAGTACGCTATGCAATTAAATTTTGCCCTCGTTCATGCATTTTTTTCTTGGAATAAGTAAAGTATTGTAATTTTTAAGGTCTCTCTGAGCTGTGGTAAGCCTTTAGGTGCTAAACTAAGGCACTTTTCTGGTGTAAAGCATTCATCCATTGACGAAATAAAAGTTTTAATGACGTCGGTTTCATTTGCGGGCTTCCCATTGTCACATCGCTGTGTTTCCAACTGCAACCCGCAAAAATTGAACCAAAATTATATCTGCTCACATTCCGATCATTTTTGGTGGTAACGATTGATCTTCCACTTTTAGTAAAATGAAATCATTTGATCCTTATCCACAAAAAATATCCCTTTGTTGTTTTTAAAATGATTTCTTCTCTTCTATCTGCGTTCTTTAGAATCTTGTTCCAAACAGAATTTCCCAAAATGACTTGTCGTCCTCCCGAAGATCGAGTGATGTCTCTATTCACTTGGATTAGTATATTGCTGTTCTTACCAGGTAATATTTTAAAATGTAAATGTACCCTTTAAAGCTATGTACGACAGATGATAGCCTAAGACTTTTAAATCATGGTCTTGGTTCTGGTATTTCCGAAATATTTTTGCGTAAAAGAGTACAATATGCCGGTAGAATCGATTTACTGTCGTTCCCAGGCTACCAAAAAAAAAAATACTTCTGAAACATATTATCAGTTTCATATTTAGAAACCACCGTGTTTGTCCAAGTATTTCTGTAATTATATCATGGAATTACGCACAAATGTGATTCATGGAAGAGCATACCTGTACCGTATAAATTTAGCTTTCTAGGATAAAAACCGCTACTTTGCATACACGACGGTAGCCAAGCGCCACACTCCTATATTGGTGATCAGAAAATAAAATCAGTAAACTTGAGAACTTAGTTTAGTTATTACCAATACAGAATTATCCTTGTCTGCATTAAATAGTATGTGCAGTTTGATCACCCTAAAGTTAATCACTGAGGATGTCTCATTACACGCTTCATTATAGTCAACATATGATATGTTCGTTATTCTCCAAAAAGATGACCACTATGGAAATACAGAAGGTAAATAAATGGATTTTAATCCGTTTACAGAGGAAACACATCTTGTTTAAATCTATCCATCCACGATTTTGTAACTTCAGAACGTTAGAAGAGAATGTCAACTTCCTTCATTATATCGTAAAACATATCCAACATTGATGATATTCTTTAACATTCTCGTATAATACAGCTGCGTCTTATTTCAAGACTACATGACATTGATAAACTGTTTCATAGGACTGTTTGCATCAAATACGTTTACTGTTTTTCGCAGTTTCTGTTGGGGAGACAGGGTCACTGCACTGTCCATCATCAGTACAAGTCGAACTTGGCACAAACGGAGTTATCGCGTGCAACATAACCTTCGAGTTTAAGAACCTATATTGGTACAAAGGGGAGTCTTTTAGCGATTATTCTCCAATAATTCGTTTTCAAGATGGAGTACCTGAAAAAGGCGACGAGTTTGAAATAACATCTGACGGGGCATTGGTTATACTCAACACTGACATCGATCGAGAAGGAATTTATACAGTTGTTGTGTTTCGCCTCAACACCCTACACGAGTATGCTAGTGTCTCTTTGAAAACATATGGTAAGATTCATAATCCATGCATCGACTTGATTCTAACATCGCGGCCTTTTGATTAATTAATTTTATTTTTATATAGCTAATTACCACTAATTAAAAAAGTTTAAGTTACTGAGCAATCTTTTGGGGTCTTTCATCTATGTTAAGTTGAAACAAGTATCCACTGCCTCAACAAACCTAGGAGTAAAGTGAAAATTTTCGTGGGAATATTTCCCGAACTTGGAATTTGATAAGTCAGGCTACTAGAAAAGAAGCAGAGTGTTTCTTTCAAACAGAAGAATAATTTTAGAAGTAATGAGGGGACCTTTGTAATTTTTAACTTTTTTAAATCAATCCCCAGTAGGTTTAAGCAAACTGTTCACAAAATTTGTTCACAAAATTGTCCTCATCTGCTCATACATGCAATTTTGTACGCATTTTTAACATCCGGCGCAACTTTTTAACGCCAATTAAGCTCTATAATAAATAACTCTTTGATTACTTATTACTATCTCATAACTTTTTGATTACTTATTACTATCTCATCGCCCCGAACAGATATTTTAAAAGAAGGTTGTAACGTCATTTCACGTTTTGATACGTTTATGAGGGACTTATTCTTAGCGTTTGGGTAAACTATGTAAGGGAATCGAACGTGTGGTTTTCAAGATATGACGGGTAGAGTTGTCCCATTTTCAACAAAAAGTGAACTTAAAGTACGCACATACGACATCATACCAATTTTCTAACCAATTTTCTCATTAAAAATCCCATATTATAGGAGTATCATTGCTTAAGTAGCATGTGAATTTACATGCTTTGCATCCCCCAGGAGGTCATATTTCTATTAACTTCAAGGTCGACATAGCACTTTAAAAACAAAGGGAAACAAAGCATTTCCTGTGAATGTGAGGAGGTGATATAACCTCTGTAGCAACTAGTTTTGTCACAAATACCACTTTTGTCTTACCAACCACTTTTGTTAAAATTTTCGCCCACTTTTGTCACAAATACCGCTTTTGTCACAATCATGGCCCACTTATGTCACAACGGAGTTCACGACTTTTGTCACGGCAACCGCCCATATTTGTCACACACATTTTGCCCACTTCTGTCACACACGTTGAGAAAATTTGGTAAGCCTTGAAGTCACACTCCGCACTTTTTAAGTAGTTGAAGCACGATTTTATGTTCAGTTTCGAGCAAATCACCTCTGTAAGCTGTAAAACTCACAGGGAGAGGGAAAGGAGCCCCCTTCTCCCCAATAACTTAACCAAGGTGGTTTCGTGCACCAAGTTGTGCATCGAAATCAAATAAACTTTTGATCTTGCCCCTCACTCCAATTTTAAAGAGCACTAGGATTTCCTCCATTAACGCTGGAAATGAGAATCTTGCTTACATTTAAAATAAAATTGTAAGACATTACCAAGAAAAAAGTTTAAATCAGAATGTGAGGCCGACAATATATTACCATGTATTTATACCCAAAATGGTAAAATTAGATCCCGCACAGTGACACCCCAAATGGGTGTTCAAACGCCAGTAAATATGGTTAATGTAATCCAAATGTGTGAACATTTACACAAGTATTACACATTTGTTACACTGGGTATATGTACGCAACATATGGATAATATTACTATATGTTTGTGATACTTTGTTAAAAGGTACACTTGTCGTGGTTAAATTTACCGGTTTGAGGGTACATAAACCCTTTTTAGAGTATAAGCTACGACTACACTCCAAGTAACTGTTGCTCCTCTCACCTTTAACTCCTACCCAAATATATAAGATAGTACTCTTGCATGGGTGAAAGGTCCACACAGAGTGTCAGTTTTCTATGGTAACGCCATTAGGTTATCCGTTTAAAGGGAGTACTGCCCCCCCCCCCCCCCAGGATTTCGCCCAAAGTCTTTCATCTCTTGGTGTATTCATAGGTTATTTTTGTCGTTTCCTCAATTCTCTTAATTCGAATTTTCAAGCCGGTTTCTTATTTCACTGTTCCCAGCCACAAAATTTTACTCTGAACCATCCCCCTCCCCCTCTCCAAACCGCACGACATTATTATGAGTTGTGGGTGTAATTATCTAAAATCATTTTCTTGCTACTTGCCCCTCTGATTTACAAAAGAGAATACTAAATCACAGCCCCTATTTAGTGAGCATAGATTAACCTGCGTAACACTTCTCACTTCAACTAAGCCGATGTGTGTGACAAAAGTTGGCAAAATGTGTGTGACAAAAGTCGTGTCCTGTCAAATTCTGACAAATATGGGCGATTGTCGTGTCAAAAACCGTAACCTCTGTTGTGACAAAAGTGGGCGATGATTGTGACAAAAGTGGGAAAAAATTTTGACAAAAGTGGTTGGTGAGACAAAAGTGGTATTTGTGACAAAACAAGTTGCTACAATCTCTGCTGCCCTCAATATCATTTTGGAACACAAATGTAATGAAGTTTATTGATATCTCGAGAAACACATTTCCGATTTGAATGGAAGTTTTACAACACTAAGTAATTTTTTCCTTTTTCACATACGAAAATTAAATTATTGCTAAAACTTTCGCTTTAAGAAGGAATTAAATCTGCAAAGGTAACGTTTTTTAAACGGGACATTGAAAAATGACAAATTTTAAATTATGGAAATGGTTTCGATAGTTGTAATTTCTTTAAGCACACGCAGCGTACTGAGATTAGAAAACCCACTACATTCGTTACCCCTATACAGTAAAGATGTTTGATTTATTGCAAGACATTTTTTTCTAAAAGTTTGGAAAGGGATTTAATAACAGAGTATCGGAGTTCTGAAAGGGATGTTATACTGTCTTAAATGTACTTACTAATATTTTCTGTCACCCGTGTACCACACACTTAGTCTCTTAAAGCAAATAGTCTAGCCAAAAAAGTTGAAACACAAAGTTCACGTTTGAGGTAAAATTTCATAAGAGGAGAGAATGGAAAACACTTTCAAACATAAAAGTTACCGCATTGTAGCATCATTACATCAAATTATTGAACAATTTAGCGGGAGGAATACGTGCCCCACCGTATGGTATGGGAAGAAATTCAATCAATGAGGTGATTTTACCAAAACAGAGCTGGAAAATATATCATAAGTAAAATAAGGTGAAATGAGAAAGGCATTTTTGAAACTTTGTGAAACTTTAGAATGTAAACTGGGAGAAAACTATTTGAAAATACCATTACATTATCAAAAAGTATTTAAGGGGGAATCTCGCCCATCTTCATGAAAAACGGACTCAAAGTAATAGATAGAGAGAAAATTTGGAGGTGCTATGAAAATGTCTTTTAAAATATGAACTTTGCCCTCCCTCACCCTGTTGTTTCTTGAACACATGAAGTTAACCCTTTACCGTTGTTTGGGTCCTTTTGGACCTTGACGGAGAGCGCGGATGTCACCCATCTTTACTGTTACACGAGGAGCTCGAAACTACGAGTAGCTACCCGAAAATTCGGCCACAACAACGAGAGAGACAATAGTTTAAGGTCACGGGGTCAGTAGCCAACGGAAGCTGATGCGGGGCGTGCTACGACCGCGTTCCCGCCCACTCCCGAGGCGCGCAAATATGCCCCGGTTGGAGTACAACGGTAAAGGGTTAATCTCAAGTATCTGCAACACGGGGCGGTGCACACACGCAGAGACAGCGGCATCAGCTTTGCAGTAAACGCACTCCACAGGTTTATTTTAACCCTTTGCCGTTGTTTGGGTCCTTTTGGACCCAGACGGAGAGCGCGGCTGTCACCCATCTTTACTGTTTCATTCGGAGCTCGAAACTGCGAGTAGCTACCCGAAAATTCGGCCACAACAACGACAGAGACAATAGTTTAAGGTAACGGGGTCAATAGCCTACGGAGGCTGATGCGGGGCGTGCTACGTCCGCTTTATATGCTCCGGTTGGAGCACAACGGTAAAGGCTTTGCTGGAAGAAAAAGTTGTACATCAATACCTGTACAATTTCCCTTTCAAAAACCCAATCGCGATTAAAGAGTTCCTAAGAGTTAAACGTGTTGTAGAAATCTTCCAGAATGGTGCAAAAACCATTTAATTAAAAAAAAATTCTCATATGTGAAACTCTGTTAGTTCCAAGTGTTTGGGTTTTTGTCTACAGTGATAACGTTGAGAGCTAAGTTCACCTGCTACGCTTAACTTAAATGTTGTCCATGAAAGAAAGTTGTTTTTCTGTAGGCTAATAATACTTTAATGAAGTTGTGAATGGCTAGAACTTAAACACAACTGTTAATAAAATGAAATATAACTTTTGGAAAGATCGGTGGAAATTATTACATAAAGAATTGGAAAGTGGTATAAATTATGAAACAGAAAGAACAAAAGATAATAGTAAAAGTTAGTTGTAGTAATGAGAAGCACCATATCAAAAAGAAAAAAGAAAACAAGACCTTAAAAACGTCTTTCAAATCATTCGGTGTAGATGAAGGAAGTACCAACTCTTCGTTATTTATTCCCAACAAAATTACAGTCAGAACACTTTTGAATTAAAACCTGGTTATTAGTTTAGTTTAAGCCGGTTTTTCATTAACTGGAAAAGCTACTCTCTGGTTAAATTAAACAAAGGCTGTTGAGGTGCTATGACGAGGAATATGGTGGAATTTCACAAAACATTTAAAGGGTGCAATAAGGTACATTTAAGTGAAAAGTGGTACATTAGTTGCAAACTGAAAACGAAATGCTATATCTCATCTTAGAAACTCCTGCAAGTGATATACCTTGTTTTATTGATTTCTAAGTAATGCTCACTTCTTTTTTCAACGCTTCTGGCTCTTTTAATATCGTCTTAAGACTGACACCGTTGCATCTATGGCCAAAAATATACATTTTTATTCTTTCAGCTTATCCGAAACCGTCTTTTCCTGTAATACAACTTTGTAATGGAACACAACGTTGTCAACTTAGGGCCGACACGGGGGGATTTGTGCAATGCGTATTGCATGGTGCTCGTCCAGCATTTGAACTTGGCTTAAAAAGTAACGGGATCCAACTCGCTAATATTACACATTGGAATGTTACGGATGCTAGCACAGGACTTACTGATACATTCATCAAGGCTAACTACCAGTCATTGGCATGTGTTCAAGTGTCAAATATAACCTGTATTGCAACTGGATTTGAAATGCAAGAACTAATGTCAACGGCTGCATTCCATGGTAAGATTCAATAGTATCATGTTACTGCTGTTAGATACGTAGATTTTCCAATTATATTTGCAGGTTTTTCCAGAAGTTGTTTGTTTTATTTGTTTCGAAGCGAATCTTTACAAGCTATGACCTAGTTACATCAGTTGTCTCAAAAGCGTTGCACTAATTTCATTAAAGACGTCTGGTAAATGTTTTTTAGATGATTGTAGCCCAATTACACCAGCGGATGCAACGGGGAAAGGCTCTGGAGGAGTGGCGGTTGCTATCACCTTGGTGCTAGTTGCCATCGTCGTCGTTGCTGTAGCTGTGATAGTTTATTTCAAGCGGTTCTCTGTCAATAGGAGGGAAAATAATCAAGAAAGGACTGGTAAGAACATTGTTCTTTATAGCCCAAGTTTAAAACCACTCACCTGTATCATATAGCTTCGCCTTATAATAAATAAAAAACGTCCTTTCTATGGTGAAAGTGATTACTAAATATGCTGCATATTGCAAACTTAGACAACATTATTTGGTTTCAATCTAAGAAACGTTTGCATTCGCTTAATTTCATAGATATTGTGTATGTGCCGGTTGGACAGTCTGAAGACAAAGTAAGTCATTTTTAGATTCATTGCATGACATGTGTGTGTAGCGTTGTACCTGAACTTTCTTGTATGTTGAGCCTAGTTCCAAAGTGCACAGATTCAGGCTGGGTGTTTTAAGTTTATTGTAGAATTTATGTGTTCAAAGATTCATACCTGTTTTGGGGTTCAATTGTTTCACAATGATTTCTTCTTTGTTTTAACAATGATGCAACACCAGAGCAACGAATTCCAAAATGAATGTTTTCATGTCAAGGAGAACGACCATAGCATTACTTTATGATATTAGTGGCAAGCATTTTTATGTTGTTATATTATAGAACCAAATGTCATTCCAAGTTTGGGAGTTTAATTTTTTTTTTTTTTTTTTTGCCATAACGTTACCGCGATGAAGACAGCTGCAATGGCATAAAATGGCTTTAAAAGTTATTTGTCAACACAATAATCAGCTACCATTTTTAGAGTACTCAAAAATAATCGTTATATATCCAAGTTTGATAAATTATGGCTCAGTAACAATACGTAGTAGGAGTTAAACAAAGTTAATCACACAAATTATCCATGACATCTTGACACTTTTACATGGACGTCATCAGACATTTTTAAAAGGGGGTCGTGTTATGCTCGAAGAAGAGAGTTATTGCCGCGTTTGCCGCTTTAGCGGCAATGGTCTCACAAAAGGGCCAGCACTACATCGCTCGGTCCAGGGGCCCGCTTAAGGGCAACGAAACGTCCAGGGGGCGAAGGCCCGGAAGCTCTGGGGTGCTACACATAACAATTGGTAAAATATCGTCAATATTGCTTAGTTGGTAAAGTCAAATTTATAATTTCATAAACTTTCAGAGCAAAACATGAACAAATGGATGGGGATCAAACAGGAAGCTTTAAATTCCAAAATGACAATGGCACCAGAACGTTTTTTCTTAAGTTGGGGTGCTATCGTGGGATCCATTGGCTCGTTAAAGGGAACCAACTGGATAGGTATAATCCAGAGGCAAAGGATTCCTAGGACAAAAACCCTTAAAAGCTCGTGAAATATAATCAAGTATTCAAGATTAAGGCGGTAAAAAAAATAGCGATACTCACATAAAAAATCAGGTAGAAATTCGAATCGAATTGAACTTTGCAATGCAAAGAAATTTAAGAAAATCATTCAAATCTGCAATAAACAGCGTCTATTAAACTACTTTAGATATCAGACTCTATAGAACAGAACAGTTATTTGTGCACAATGAGATTTTACCAATGTACTTTGTTTTTTACTCTCGTCCTTTGTTCTTCAAGACCTGGAAAAAAGTGCCATTTATTCCATTAAAAAAGGTGAAAAAATGGAGGGAGAACAGAAAATTTAGTTGAGATTTATAATAATGATTGACCCATCACTCAGTTTGATACGTATGCATAGATAAAAGAAAGTAATTTTCAATTGTACCAACCCTACCATCCGTTTTAGAGAATCATGCATTCTGATCGGTTGAACACTGACCTGTTGTTTCACTACACAAGGTCACAAAAGGTAAAACCAGTGATAAAGATGAACTTTTCCACATACATACGGTGGTAGAACAGGCTAAACCACATTTGTCTGACCATCACCGTCTCATTAACCGTCTCGTCTCGAAATGAGCAACATAACGGATTCGGCTACGCCTCGTCCGTTATTTTGCCAATTTGGAGTCTAAACGGTTTATCCACCCTAATGGTCAGCCAAATGTGATTTATTCCTTAAATCGGGAACCATCATTTCTTAAACTTAAAGGGTATTTTACTCGGCAGATTTTGATGGGATAACTACCTCTCCATAGTACCATCCGATCAAGTAAAAACAACTTATTACTGACATAAAGCAAGGAGTCGAAATCTAGAAAGGGCATCCTACTTCACAGATTTTTCTGTGTGTAAATAATGTTAAAACCATCAGAACAGTCGACTGTTACAACAACATCAGCCTGGGAACTATTTCTTTTGGAGAAGATTTAAATCAATTTGAAATATCCCGCAGGTGCACTTTCGTTTTAATATTAAGGTTTACTGAGCCTGTACTGACATGAAGCAGTTTACAAACAAAATTGAACAGAATTCAAGGGATGAACATGTCGTTCTCATATAGTTTCAATTATAATGATTGCTCCTTTAAAAAAGGGTATCATTTAAAGGTATTTCATGAAAAGTACTGTAAGATATATATAGATATACATTTTACCAATAGGACTTGCTAGCGGACTGCACTTTACACAAAGTTAGGGGTGAAATAGTAATTTGGGTGACTCGATCTGTAATTGCAGCGAGATTAGGCATTCAACATATAAGAATAAATGTACACTTTGCAATGATAAAAGAAATCCTTCTCCGACTTCTGGTTCATTCTTTAAACGTTTCTGTAAAAAAAAAAAACTGAAAGACTTTGATGTCGTTCGCACCCCGAACCCCCCCCCCCCTCTCGGTGACGCTCATGTTTTAAGTTTATAAAGAGTGTACCCGAACCCCCCTCCCCCCCTCCCTTGGTGACGTTCATGTTTTAAGTCCATAAATAGTACGATAGGTTGGTATACAATGATCAAAGTTCGCAGCGTTTAACAGGTACTTCCAAAGCATTTTATTGTACTGACAATAAATACATACCTTTTAGTGATGTAAGATTGACCTACCTCCTCTCCTATTTATAAATCAAAGTTATGTTTTCCTGTTTCCTCTCTTTTATGCAGCACTTTACGATTATTACTTTTTTAAGTTTGGAATACCAAAGGTTTCATTTTTCGTTATTCCAGGTAATTGACACAAATTCACAAACGACCACAACGGAAAAGAATCAGGAGAAAGATGTTGAGAAAGGTGATCAGTTATTTAACTATTATAAACATAGGTGGTTGATTCCCAGCCTTTATCAATCAGTCCGTGAATTTGGAATAACATTAGTAACAAATTTGTGTGGTCTCATTTAAATATTCATATCCAGCTAATTTTGAGGTTGTTTCACTATTGCAATACCAATGAAACTGTGAAGATTCCACGTTATCAATACAACTTTTTAGACTCTCGCTGAAGTTTGTCTTCATGTTAAAGGAAGATATGAGGTGTGTTTGTGTCTGACAATGTGAATAATGGATGTTCGTTTGGTTGAACATAAATTTGACAGGGAACTTCAATTTCTTGATGTATTTAAGTCTGATTTCTAGTTTAAATTTTTACATTGATTTCAGATGATAAAACGAAATTGCTGGAGGCACTTTCTGAGAAGTATCGAGCTGATTATTTTGGAAGTTTATCAAATGACAGAATAATTTCCATTGACGATATTTACATTGATTTGGAGTTTGAGGTCAAAGATGATAAAGATGAAACTACGACTGTAGATATCAATCAACTGCTAATGCAGCCTTACATCAATGACAAGAAGAACAGAGTCTTTGCTTCAAATAAAATGCAGTTGACATTTACGAGCTACTTTACATACCTTTGGTCCAAGCAAGCAGCGAAGGAAAATATTCTTCTCTTTTTTAGCATGAAAAGTATATCAGAAGATGCCGACATCGTGACAGTGATACAACAAATTTTACAAGACAAATTACCCATTACGGAAGATGCTGTTATCAAAGTCATTGAAAAATTTGGATGTCATATTATACTCGAAGAAGTAAACTTTAGGCATTTTTTCTCCAAAACTGAAAATAGCAAGTCATCTGAGCCTTTTGCGAGTGGAAACAAGGGTTCGCCTTTCAAATGGACTATTAGCAATATTCTTAGAGATCTGGAAAGAAAAACCATACCGAAAAATGTCTTCCAATGGATTGTAGTGTATGATCTTGACACCTTCCCCGGTTCTACTTATACACCCTATCAATTGGTAAATATCAAAGAGATCACTGAGTTTATCTTTGCCCATTTTGATAAATACATTGACTCCGTCGTCGAATATTACTGCAGAAATGAGGAGCAAAACGACTACAGAAAGATGGTAAAGGAAGTTATGTTACAATATGACCTCAAAAAGAAATTTGAAAGGGCTCGACTATTGTTCATGCAAATGGTTCATTTGGTCACCAAAATGTGTTTCAAAAATGACGAAAACTTAAAAACTGAAGGGATCACTTCGTTAATAATTAAGAGTCTTTACTTTCTCAAAATGAGATATCTCAAAAAACTTTCTCTACATGATTCAGATACTTTAGTGTCCTTAGAGGAGAACCTAGGAAAAGAAGCGTTCAATCAAATAGATGGCAAGGGAAATGTTGAACAAAGTCTATCGGAAGACGAAATAAAATTTTGTAAGTCTGTAGGGATTATCACGCAAAGTAGCTCTGCATCGCGAATCACGTTTACCACTGAGCTAGTTAAATGGTTTGTAACTGCTTCGTTCTTGCAAGATGAGGAAACCTTCTCCAGATTTTTAGAACGAGCCGTACCATCTGAAGACAATGCGGAAAGCAAAGAACGGTTAAATGTTTTGCCGTTTACATGTGCACTGCAGTCATCTTATGCTCACGTAATATGTGAAAGGCTTTTAAAAGAAAGAAAGATGGACGATTTTCTTGACTGCTTTTACGAAAGTACCAATACAGATGATTTTCATGGAGTCATTAAAAAGTATTTGGAGAAAGAAAGCCATCCTGTCACTATTACCTTTAACAAATACCATATTGTAAAAATACGGTGTTTACTGAAATACTGTAAAAACTGGAAGGTGAGATATATCGCTTTTAACTGTTCCATACCAAGTGTGTGTATTTTCTCTCTCTTTGAGGAATGCCTTTCCTCAAATTGGTATCAGCAAAAGAAACTTTTGATGGACCGATGTATATATGACGATTATTTTGACATGTTTTCTGTTCAACTTGACCTTGTAGTTACTTTCGCCCCACCCTTTTACCAGGAAGTGTGTTTAGTGGCTCATATTTGTTTTTTGTTTTCATGTGTCCTAATAAATTACTCTCTTGCAGATAACAGTAAGCCGGATAAGGTTCCAAAAAGTTTCACAGACAAAATCCGATGTTAGTTTTGTGAAAGCAGATGAGTTTGAAATGCCTGCAGCTGAGAAGGTAATATTTTGCAAGATTTCCCTAGATGAAGAAGATACTTTCATGTATTACCTTAAGTGGATTATGGGTCTGAACGTGAAGTCAGTGAGGTAAGAATATTTTTACAGTTTTCAATAGTTTATGATGAAGTATTCATGATATGCTCCAAGGACCTTCTACTACGTAGTTCAGGTGTACCGCAAGGAAATACTGGCTCATAAGATTAGTAAAAAATTGCAATGCTACCTAAGTACATTTCGCTGCCATGCAAACATAATTAAGAATATCAAAGGAAATCTTTACATCCCAGTTTCAATTTTCGTTTTCAATCCAGCAAGCTTAAGATCCTTTAAACAGCCTTCGTAAAAAATTTGTTGAAAATCTGGAGGAAAAAAACATTACATTGAAAGTATAATAAAGCTGAATGTTCCATTATATAATAACAAAGAGCTATTTTTATTCTCTGCTTTATGCTGCTGTTCACCTATTATTGTACATCATCATGTTTTGACTTTCATACCAAAGTGCAGTGATCTCCTTTTTTTATTTTTATCATACTGTATGTTTGAACATGCCTTCAAATAATCTGTAATGTTCACAGTGACACAATTATTCTTAATTTGTAGTAACCTACACCCTTTGGTAATAAGTAGTTTGTTTAATATCATATTATACAATATAGCAGTGTACTGTTAAAATCGTCGCCCATGTTTGGTCTGAATTCCTTGAACTTTCCGTTTCATAGTGAAACTGTGTAACATATTGGTGTTGGTGCATTTTTAACCTCACTTAACTTCATTGTTACAAATTACAAACGACTAGCACTTGACAGATTCTCTGAAATGAAAAAAGGATATTAGTAATTGTGTCAACTCTAGGTTCATTTAACATGTCGGAGCATAAGTGGTTTTGCTTTTAGCTAAGTTTTTCATGTCTTTTGTTATTTGTTGTCATATTAGGTGATTTAAAGGCTTTAATATTACTGTATAAAGGTGAACAATGTTTTCATAAATTCTTTAATTCCATCCGCCCATGCATCCATCCATCCATCCATCCATTCATTCATTCATTCATTCATTCATCCATTCATTCATTCATTCATGCATTCATTATTTCATTCAGTCATTTTAATGTCTATTTTTTCCTCAACAGATTTGATGATTGCACATTGCCAGAATTTACTAATGGTCTCAAGCTCGATTTACAAAGGATCTTTAGCGAAACCGAATCCAAAGGTAGGCATAATTTTGTACAGTTTATAGGAAGTTATACATGTAACCCTCTAAGTTCTTTATGTGATACGAAAATCCCCCATTATAACCTTTAGCTAAAGGAATATTTCATGACGAAGGAGACTGAGCTAATTCGCCCCTAATCTCCGGGAAATTGGGGCTGAAAAATAGTGATTCTAGAAAATACGTTAATGTAAAAAATAAATAGGAACCGAATGATGGCAATTGTAATGTATTAAAAACAGTACAGAAGTTTCCGTGGACTTTCTGCTTATAATTATCAATAACCTGATGACATGATAATGACAACGTTGGGTACTCGTTATAAAGAAGCATTTGTAACTAAGAATTTTGCTGCAATTTTCCATTAAAATCCATCAAACATTGACCATTTGCATGCTAATTTCTGATTTAAACTTAATCATTGTTAAACATGAGTTCATATATATTGACATGTTGAATATAATTTTTTAAATTACTCATCAGACAGTGAACGGTTTGGTCTTTGATTCCAAAGATTTCCAAGGACACTATTTAAATTTTCAGATGAAATCTTCATGAAATAATAATGTTACAATTATCCCAACATTATTATTTCAACAAGACAGGATACCATCTTTGGCCATATTTGGAATGTCCCTTTATCGACATGGCAAGGCTTGCCTAGTAAGGGTTGGCGGTGCGCTATCTGACTTCACATGGGTGGTCGACGAACCTTCAGTGCAAATTTGAAGGAAAGGCCCGAAATCATCAAACGTGATTTCATCGAAAGGCTGGAGAGGCATTTGGTTGATTTTAGGAGTATGTAAGATTACAAATATATTTCGAAATTTTCAGTCCCCCTGGAACTTTCCTCAGCGAGTATTAAAGACAAAATGAGCATAAAAATTAAAAATTGAGTACATAAATTAAAAAGAACGGAAATCTACAGTTAACTGCAGTGTCAGGAGCTAAGATTAAATTTTTTGTTGAAACGTGTAATGATTTAGAATACCAAGGTCTTTGTTGAGTCCGGTAATGTGTGACTTAAGCCTCATTATCCAAATAAGTTCGATACGCTTACGTTGTTCAGCGCAAATAAAGTTATTGACAATGAGGATTATTTTAAGATTCTCGATAGAATGGTGCGGAAGATTAGAGTGCTCCGCTACTGGGAATCCAAGAGAGTTGTCACGGATAGACTGTTTATGGTTATTGAACCTTAGACGAAAGGAGGTACCAGTTTCACCGACATACAACTTGTTTTTACAAAGATTACAAAATAGAATGTATACAACATTACAGGAATCACAGTTAAGGTTGGGGGGAATAATCGGAAAACTAATGTCAGGGATATTGACACCTTCTTCAGTAGTAATGTGCTTGCAGATTTTGCAGCGTCTTTTATAACAAGAGGTGTTGCTCTTAGAGTCCGGGGTAATTGATGTGGAGGTGGTAAAAAGTCTTCTGAGGTTAGGGGGTTGCTGCAATGCTAGGAGGGTGGACTCAGAAAAATACCCGAAAGAGATGGATCGTCCTTAAGGGAGACAAAGCTAAGATAAGATTATATTTCCCCTATTGGTTCTGAGATATACATGCACGTTATTTCAATGGCCCGTAAGTCCTTAGTGTTAACGGATAGATGTACGTAAGTTGGTCAACATCGAAGTTATTGCATAGACATTATGTGGTAAATCGGACTTGCGTATAGAGTTACGCATTCCCATATAAAACAGTGTGTAAAACGTTAAGGCGAAACGGTTTTTTCGCCCAAGGGTCGAGTTCTCCCAACAGTCGCGTTTTTTCATACTATATTTCGCTTAAATCGGAATTAATATATATATATATATATATATAGGTCGAAAAATTGGTAATGATTCGATCATGAATTTTAATTCAACCCAAGTACTGGCATTGCCTTTTGAACAAGGGAAGAAATATAGAAAAAGACCAGAAGGAAAATTCAGCAAAGCGGGATTTGAACCCAGGACCGCTCGCTTTCCGGGCGAGTGCCTTACCACTGCACTAAACGTGACTGACGTGATTTCAGGCTCGACCCAAATTACAAATACCGCGCACTCAATTTTCCCTCCTTGCTGCCACCGAATATATATATATATATATATATATATATATATATATATATATATATATCTATATATATATATATATATATATATATATATATATATATATATATATATATATATATATATATATATAAGCGATAAAAGAAGCATCACACAATAACAAAAAAATTAGAGGAAACAAGTTAGGTGTAGTACTAGTATATTTCGGCAGCAAGCTGCCTTCGTTGAGAACGCACTAAAAGAATAATAAAATAGACATACGAGCAAAGGCTAGATACACGAGGAAAAAATGTAAAACACACGATTAAAAAGGCAAAACAAGTGGATGTAAAGCAGAGTAAAAGAAAGAATACAAGCAGCACATAAACCTTAGCAGAACCTCAGAGCCTGGGCAAGGAGCAAGCAGATAAGCAGATTAAAACCACACACCATACAACAATACCCAGCCAATCAAGCAAAAAAAAGTAAAAACTAAAACCCATCCTAAACCTAGCAGACAGGAGCAGGCTAAAAGTACGTTAAACATTCCTACACCTTTTATTTTGGCAAAAAAATCCATCATCCTGATTTAAGCCATGCGGAGTGATAGAGCCCAGATTCCAAATCCATTTTCTCTCTTTCCTTTTGAGCAATTGATGAAGATGTTGCCTACTGTTGTTGGTAACATGAAGAGAGTAAACAATATGCATATGAAAATAATCTAAATTATGTGTAATTAAATGATCGTATAACAGTTTATTGTCCATTTAATTGAGTTTACCAGCCCTAATAAAGACGAAAGTCACTTTTATGACCATTCATACGAGATCTGAAGTTAATACTTTGTCCAACATATTGCATACTACAAATAGGACATTGAATAACATAAACAACCCAATCCGAATCACAAGAGGTATTACGATTTAAACATTTAAAGGTCTTATTATTAGCAGTACTAGCAATGGAATCTGAACAAATGAGGGAAACACAAAGCTTACAACGTTTTTTCCCACAAGTTTTAGGTGGTTTGGATGACTGGTCTTTAGTACCAGGGGGTTGGCGTAACCTTGCTCTCTACACAAAGAACTTCCCAAATTAGGGGGCTGACTGAAACTAATGGTAGGATTCTTAGGGTCTGCAGTTCTCATTTTCTATATATATATGTATATATATATATATTGCATATATATATATATATATATTGCATATATATATATATATATATATTGCATATATATATATATATATATTGCATATATATATATATATATATATATTGCATATATATTGCAGCATGCGGGCTAAGGTGGACATGCTTTAAAAAGGGTACTTTGGTGGACATATTATTATGGTACTATGATAGATGTATTATGCACCATTCAGGCATGTAAGAGTGATACTGCATGGTGTTTAGTACCACTATGACGTGTCTCCAGTACTCCAGTGAGGCTGCTTTTAAGTTCCATGTTGTATTTGAGATATAATGTTGGCTTCACATAAAATCGTGTCCACTTAAGGTGTGTCACCTTTATCTGAAGTCCACAAATTGATCCAATATGAATCAGGCAAAATATATGTCATACTGATTTCAACCACTGATGTCTACTGAGGGAGTGATTGAACCGGGTCCATTTGTTGACACAAAATAGATGGTGCTCTGTATTATTAGAAGTCATGCTTTGAAGTCACTCACTCTCCAGAAAATACCCTTCCGAGAGGCCTGAACAATACGTGGACACGAAAATGTCCACTTAATGTCAAAGTCCACGATTTGACTCAATTTTAAATGCGCAATGTCCACGATAGCCCGCATCTATATATATATATATATATATATATATATATATATATATATATATATATATATATATATATATATATATTTGTGTGTGTGTATATATATATCCAATTGGGGATTAGGGCGGTTAATGAACAGATGTAATACATACATTAAAATTCAAAAAGCAACAGTTACGTTACAATTTCATTGCTTATAAGCACGCGCGTAGTTGTTAAGCCGATTAAAAAAGCGCGTGAAACGTTACGGAATGAAGACGTAAAGAAAGAAATACCGCTTTCGAAGCCAAGATCCTTATTAAAAGCAAAGACGTGCGCTTTCAATTTTAAACTTCTTCGCATTTTCTATCCGAATCGCATTTAAAATTGCCACTTATTACAAAGATTTTAACACTAGCCTTAACAAATACCTGTCTCTTAAAAGTGCTGTGGAGACACCAATCTTGGCTAACAAACGAAGTCCCAGACATTGTCCACCTGTGATCTCAAATTACTATCAAAGGGTATGAAATTTACTCCAGTGCCTAATCAGATGGATAGGATTGACCTCCATAGAGGGCTCAATTAATGGAACTGCAGGATGAGGCTTCACCATATTTACCATGATTCTCCGGGTATTTCCGGCCCTGAACCCTTAAGATTCCGCCCTAAATCCTCTAACGTCCCGCCTCCTACTAATGACCACTCTTTTGAGGCATATTTTAATTCTGTTTCCCACGAAGTCCTGAATGTCCCCGTTAAGACTTTTCGTCAAAATTTTACTCGTTCTGAAAATCAGTCGTTAGTTCACTTACAAAATCGTCGTGATATCATTATTAAAGAAGGGGAGAAGGGGTCTGCCATAGTCCTAATGGATCAAAATCTGTATGTCAGTGAAAGTGAGCCTTAGCTTCATGATCGGACAGTGTACTCTCCCCTGGTTGAAAATCCAATACCTGTGATATAATCTAATCTCTCTACACTTTTGGACTCACTTCTTAATGAAGGGGTTATCACTGAGGACATGTACCATTTGGCTTCTCTCACGGACTCAAAGCCAGCTCGCTTTTATCTACTCCCTAGGATCAATAAGCATGGAGTACCTGGTCGTCCGGTCGTGTAATGTTGTGGAACAGAAACCGAAGGAGCTTCGGAACTGGTTGATGATTTTCTTAAACCGCTATTGCCATTTATCTCTACTTATATTAAGGATACTTAAGATTTTGGACATACTTCGTGCTTATGGTCCACTTGACCCCAATACCCTGCTGGTGACTCTTGATGTGGTGGCACTGTACCCTTCGATCCCCCATGGTCAGGGTCTTCATGAGCTTAGAAAATTTTTCTCTGAGTATGGTCGGCTGACTTACAAAATCAATGGTATTTGCTCGCTGGCCCGTTTGGTGTTGCAGAATAATGTTCTAGAATCTAATGAAAGACTCTTCAGACAAGTGTCCGGTACAGCCATAGGCACGAAGTTTGCACCCTCTTGTGCCAATATTTTAATGCATGTTTTTGAACAGACCTTTTTTGACAAGTGTGAACTGAAGTCTTCGGCTGTGTTCCACTGTATTGATGATTTTTTCCTTCTTTGAGATCATGGGTCACCCATACCTGCTCCTCCGAGTGTGTGGATTTCCTGGATGTTACCGTGACCTCTCTATTTCTACGGATCTTTTTGTAAAGAATACTGATATTCACCAATACCTTCATAACAGTGGTTGCCCTTCCCATCATATTAAACGCTCGATTGATTTTAGTCAGGCCTTGGGCATTAAGCATATCTGCAGTTATCCTGTGAGGGCTAGAGAGCGCTGCTAAGAACTTTGTCATTGGCTGGTTCGCAGGGGTTTTAGCAAACGAAAAGTTATGACACAGATCAACAAAGCTCTTAGTCCTCCTGCCCGTTGGAAGACCCATTATGTTTCCCCTGATAAGCGCAAGGGGCCTTTGGTACTAACGTACCACCCAGGATTACCCGACATTGGTGCGATTTTGCGCAAATTTGAGCCAATTCTGTTGCACTCTCCCATAACCCAAAAGCTTAAATTGCAACCTTTTTTTGGCTTTTCGTCAGCCGCCTAATCTGAAATCTCGTCTGCTCCGCGCCCGTTAAAGCAACCAGAGGCCATCAATGGGTAGTCACCATGGGTTAGTTTCGAAGGTGCTGAAACTTGTGAACTAATAGGATTGTACCTCCTATCACAACTTCAGCAAGTTAACATGAATGTCGGCCTATACAGAGACGACGGTTTGGCTGTTTGCAAAGCAACACCAAGGCAAACAGAAAAAATGAAGAAAGAAAGATGCAAGATATTATCAAATAACAAGCTAAAAATAGAAATCGAAGCAAACAAAAAAAAGTCAACTTTTAGACCTTACCCTTTATCTTAGCACAAGCACATACAAGCCATACATGAAACCCAGCAACACCCCGCTCCATGTGCACAAACAGAGCAACCACCCACCACTTATAATAAAGAACATTCCAGAAAGCATCAACAGGAGACTATCCAACATGTCTTCCGACAAAAACACATTCAACATATCATCGCCCGTATACCAAGAAGTATTACAAAAAAGTGACTATGGGTACAACCTAAAGTACGAAACCCAATCCCCTAGCACCAGTCATTCCAGGGGAGCCCCGAAACGAAGACGAAATAGGAACATAACCTGGTTCAATCCCCCGTTTAGTGACAGTGTCACCACCAACACTGGCAAGAAATTCTTTAACCTCTTGGACAGCTGCTTCCCACCTGGGCACAAACTACATACTCTACTCAACAGAAACACTGTGAAACTGAGTTACAGCTGCATGGCAAACGTAGACCAAATTATATCAGCGCACAACAAATACATTCTGGCGAAACAGGAAGCTCAACCAGCAACGCGAAGCAACTGCAATTGCAGAAAGCAAAGCGGGTGCCCATTGGAAGGCAACTGCCCCACGAACAACACTGTGTACCAAGCAACTGTAACACGCCACGACAACCACAACGAAGAAACATACATTGGTCTAACAGAGAACACATTCAAAACAAGATACACCGCCCACAAGTCTAGCACCCAGTGAATACATCTGGAAACTAAAGGATTCAAATGTAGAACACTCTGTAAATTGGAAACTCATGAACAAAGCTCGAGCATACTCCACATCATCTAAAACTTGTAATCTCTGTCTGGAAGAAAAGTTCGAAATGCTGCGGAGCACTGTTGAAATGTGTAGGTCGAAAAGAGGTAGTAAAAAGTGCTTAAAAGTTTGCGGAAAACTCCACGACGTTTCGGGTATAAACCCTTCATCATGTGGCAAAAATAAAACTGAACAACCAACAGTAACGATTGGACACGACAAACATCAAATCCGAAGCGATCGCTGTAAAAAACAGAACCGGACGAAAGTGACTGTCAGAAAACATGAATGCGAAGGATGTAACACAAATCAAAACAAAACGAAAAAGAGCGTCCTGGATGAAAAAGTGCACGTAAAAATCGAACATGGTCGGAAAAAAAAGAAAAAACTAGGCCCGGAAAAAATTAGGCCTACAGAGTAAAAAACGAGAACGAACGGGTAAGTGTAAAAGGAGTAAAAACTGACTCAAAAATGGGGGTGAATATTACAAAAGGTAAATTCTAACTTTGGTTTTCAGCACTTAGGCGGTCACGATCGGAGCCGCGACACATTACAGCTGCCGTAATGGTTAAATACTGTATTGAACAAGGTGAATGGGGATTAAAATGTGCAGCCACCGGGTATCCATGGAGATTCTGTTTGATGGACCTTAGGTGCTCGGTGACTCGATCCGCGAGGCGGCGCTTTGTCTCTCCCACATACAACGAGTTACATTTCCCAAAAGCTAAAGTGCAGGATAATCTTTGTTTGACAATGAAGCTACTGCCGTTGGGGCCTGAAATGTTGGCGAGGTAGTGTTTGCCGATATTTATATATATATATATATATATATATATATATATATATATATATATATATATATATATATATATATATATATATATATATATATATATATATATATATTATATTTATATATATATATATATATATCTAAGGTTACCTCCCCTTAACAATATTATTAAGAAACATTTCCATATTCTTAAGTCGTCCCCCACCTTTAATAAAAGTCTTTCTAACCCGCCCCCAGTAGTTTACAAACAACCACCTAATTTAAAATCTCTACTGGTAAGAGCCAAAATACGTCATAATACAGAGAATAGAGGTTGTTTCAAGACTCAATAAAAGGTGTGTCACCTGTAGTGTCCTACGTGAAACATCTGCTGTACAAAGTTTTAATACAGGTCAGAATTTCCAGTTGAGGGGGGATTTAACCTGTACTACTAAAGGCGTAATCTACTTGATTAATTGTGTTTGGATTGCCATAAGCAGCATGTTGGTGAAATGGGATTAGAGCTTAGAATTAGACGTAGGGGTCACCGACAGGAGTTTAGAAAAGGTCAAACTCCCATTGGTAAGCATTTTAAGGTGTGTAAAAATTTCGAATTAATAGGTATCGAAAAGCTACGTAACAATAACAAGAAAACTAGGGAGGAGGTTGAATTGAAATGAATTTACCGGTTGAATACTCTTGCCCCTGTAGGTCTTAACGTAAAAGATGTAAGCCTAAATATAGCATTGCCGAATAGCTAGTATATTTTCCAGTACTGTTATTTCTTAGCACGTGAGCAAGGCGAGTGTATCTCCCCGAAACGTAGCAACGTATATACCCCGCATGAATCAATTTTCTCTCCTTGTTACCACAGTATTTATAGCCTGTTGTCGCTTCTGTGAATCACGAGCTGTTCTAGCGTAGTGGTCATAGACTCTGCCCGGAAAGCGGAGGATGGTGGGGTCGGTCCCCCGTGCGGCTCAATTTTTCTCTCTGGTGTTTTTCTTCAACCGTTCCTTCTTTGATAAGAGTTTATACTCTATCTTGGATCGGTATAAAATTCATGATGGAATGTATTACTACAACACTTTCGACCTACACATCTAACTTCGATCTACCAACTTCGACCTACCATATATATATTACCATATATATATATATATATATATATATATATATATATATATATATATATATATATATATATATATATATAAATATATATATATATATATATATATATATACATATATATATATATATATATATATATATATATATATATATATATATGGTCGCTTAACCTGTGCGACGTGTCTATAACACGAGCGTCTCATTTTCATTTTGTTATTGTATAACCGTTATACTTCGCATTTGCAGACTGAGGAGTGTAGGCTACAAACGTAAGCCTATACGAAACAAGCTTGTATCTTGAAATGCAATAGTGTTTACTTTCTTATTTATTTATACTCGCTCCCATCGGTTGAGCACTATATCCTGTGTTGTTTCGCTATCTTTTATATATATATATATAGTGCGCGAACTCGGGAGGTCCCGAGTTCGAATCTCGGTGGAGTCAGCATCGTTTTTTCACTTCAGCCAGATTTTCCAGCTTTACCAATTTTGATATATATATATGTATAAACGTGTAAATAATAATAATAATATATATATATATATATATATATATAACGCTGGAACCTACCTAAGGTCGACATCGACCTTAAGTCGACATATACATATTTCACATATTTGAATGTATCTGCACATACAGACACTAAAAACTTCAAATAAAATACCACCATAAACTTCAACAGCGCCAACAATAGTATGTATGGTATAATTATTATGTATGACGTACGCACAAGTTATAATAAAATAAACAAAGTATTAAAGGTATTTTGCAATATTAACGTGTTAACTTAATGTACATTTTTAGACAACGCAAGATATAACACCCCTTTTTTCACGTGCAAATCTACATACTATACATTGTGTTTATTACGTCTATATACAGACACAATAAAGAGGGCGCCATAAAGGTATTATACATGCACTTATTTCATTACGAATGTATGCAGAAGGGGTTGAAATCGTGAACCAAACATTAGGTCGACACGAAAATGTTGACCTATCGTAATTGTCGACCTAATGTACATTTTTAGACGAAGGAATGTCGACCAAAGGTAGGATCCAGGTAAATATATATATATATATATATATATATATATATATATATATATATATATATATATATATATATATATATATATATATATATATATATATACAAATTGGTAATTATGATCGAATCAATTACCAATTATTCGACCTTCATATACAGTTGATCCTACCACGTTCGACCTAATTAATTACCCCGTTTCTGGCTTAATACTCTTTCTGTGGTAACAAGGACGGGAAATTGAGTGCGCGGTATTTGTAATTTGGGTCGAGCTGGAAGTCACGTCAGTCATGTTTAGTGCAGTGGTAACTCACTCGCCCGGAAAACGAGCCGACCGGGGTTCAAATTCCCGCTTTGCTGAACTTTCGTTCTGGTCTTTTGCTATATTTCTTCCCTTGTTCAAAAGGCAATGGCAATACTTGGGGTGATTAAATTTCATGATCGAATCAATTACCAATTATTCGGAATATATAGATAGATATATATATATATATAACTCTGGATTCTTCCTTAGCTTGTCACAGTCTAAAATTGTCGACAGGCACAAATTTTCACACAGCTTTACTAATGGTCACTGGAAAATTCAGGAAAAAAATTATGATAAACTTTAACAGCGCCCGCAACAATATATAAATGGTTTACTTAATATATATGAAGTATGCACAAGTTTTAATTAAATATTTCAATTATTAAATATTTTTATAAGGTATTGCGCAACAGTTTCGTGTCTTCTTAAGGTACATTTTTAGAGCACGCTAATCTACACAGAATATTACACGTTCAAATGTATGTAACATATGTTGTAAGAGCAAGCCCCATATAAAGACACTACTAAAACTTTAAGGGAAAAGGCATTTTCCCCCTAACGGTCTATTCCCCCTTAAGTTGACTTTTTGGCCAATAATTTCCTAATGTTCCACAGTGTGTATGTATGTATGTTGCACATATATTTTCATCATTGCAGTTCATATAACGACGAGTGCGTCTGATGGTACCACGATTACAGAAAAGGTTCTGAACAAAAAGAAGATTAAATGGGACAAAAGCACTACTAAAGCAATAAAAAATAGGGAAAAAGAAGTCAGACCTTATCAAACAAAGGGAGATGAAGGGAATGCTGCTAACCCAGATTTTAGAGAAAGACACACTGAAGATGAAAAGGGGACAGCACCGGACAAACCACCTAAGATGAGATTTGCTGAAAATAACCATAACAATGATCAATCAGCTTCAGAGACTGACGCACAAAGCATGGAAGAAAGACTATGTAATGTGGGGAACAAAAACAGTGTAGACGAAGAAGAGAGCACTGCCGAAGAAGAGACTAGTGAAAAGAATGGAAGCCATAACAGTCGGGCAATTGAAGGAAATTTAAAGGATGAGACTAACACAGAGCAACTTAAATTAGGGTTTAATGCAGATCCAGTGGGAGTGGAACAACATTTTGATGAAACCAAACGTTCTGAATCAGAAATCAAGGAGAATGATGGCAACGTCACCAGGGATGAAAGCCCTGAAAATAAAGAAACTGTTGAATTATAGATGGCTATTTCGATGGCCCAAGTTCATGAGCATTCCAAGCTTTTCGAGATAAGATTAAGATGAAATAAGAATAAGATTATGCAGTCGAAGTTAAATAGACCAAAACCATTAACCAATACCTTTGTTCATAAAAGTGCAATAAAACTCGGGCACTTTTTAAGTACTACTTCTACATATTTCAAGCATTTATTAAACTAAGATTCACTAACTCATATTTCTTCACAAACTACTACCTATCCAAAACATATTCCTGAAAAGTTGAAAAAATGTTTAAAATACATACAATTGAAGTCATTAAATCCATAGGTTGTGATTTTAAAACATAATCAATTCAGAAACTGAGGGGAAATAGTTCCATGATAAAACATCTTCCAGCAAACATTGTCAAACATTATTTCAGAATTAAAAAAAAACATGAACTGATCCCCTAAGACTACATTAACAGCTTTGAATGAGGTTTCAATGAAAGACAGCTCGTTTCTGTATTTTCCTAGCATTTCTTTATTTTTGTTATAAAAGAACTTCATTCAGACATCTGTAAAAGTGAGGTGACGCTAAATCAAGATCTAGCCATGCTTCGTTAAGTTTCACTTCAGCGATCATCAGGCACTCCTGTTTGAACAAAATTTATGGCTTTCTTCTCCCTTTCTCCAAATCCAGATATGGATTGATATCTGGATATATCTGGTTAAATACAACCTTTATATGGTCATATCAAGCCAGATATACAGCCAGATTTAGATGTCTTGATATAATATACCAGGTTTTTTATGGCCATATCAAGCCAGATATAACTTGATTCAAGAAAAACCCAGATATGCAAATAAAGTTTTATATGTGAGGATAATAAAACTACACTACCAATCTAACAATACTTTGTATTAGCTCAATGGATGTACTCAACCGTGGCATATATGCACCATACTTTATATCAACCAGATATGGCCAAGTCTTATATGGGATCAATACAACACACCTTTACATAAACCTTTATATAAACCAGCTATGGTACTGCTTTATATGGTATCAGTATGGAATAGCTTCATATAAACCATATATGGTATTGCATTATATGGTTCATATCTGTTTCATATAAAAACCTGGCCAATATATGGATTAGATCTGGTTCTGGCATAGATCAAGGTTATATCTGCCCAATTTTTTATCTGGCCCAGATATAAATCCCATATCTGCAGCAGATCCATTAATCTACATTACTGTACTCACTATCGAATTGCAAAAAAGACAAGTTTCGAAAGTTTTCGTCATGATACACATCAAAATCCAACTAGGTTTACTAGTGGAAACGATATGTCCGTCTCTCAAACGTTTAAAATTTTGCTATTGAATTAGTGTGCCGAAATGCAAATGATGAAGACCACTATCCTAACCTTGTCAATTTTTGTAAATAAAGAAAATAACGGAATCACACACAAGGGCCAAATTTGTTAAAAAAATATGTGTACTCTAAGTTTCAAAGGCAGCCCTTGTAAAATTATCAAACATGTACCAATTGAAAACCAATAAAGGAAGCACTGATCTACAGTAAGAGGCGCAGGTTAAGGCATTAGCGTCTGTAGGGACTACTTCAAGAAGACATATCAACATGCAATACGAAGGAACCGATACAGCGTTCGGTGGAATGTCATCTTAGAACAGTGATGAGTAAGAAGGGAAGGATCGCTTCTGGGTAACACTTTTATACGAAATCACAAGAAGATAACTACACACAGATCACGACACATTTGGAAAAAATTATTGATCAAAGAAAAAGTCTGTATTTAAGTCTAGAGCAACAAATTAATGATCGAATTGGCCGACCTTCTAAATTATTTTAAAATTTTGCCCAAAAATCAAGAACTCTATTTTCTAAATAAAATTTTCATGGACAATTAGAACGATTACAAAGATTTTTGAAAAATCCAGGTAGCTTTTTGAACCAATTCAGGTTCAGTGTCAAATAGTTTGTCACCTACCATTAACTCTTAGCCGAACTGGAGCAACTGTTATGAATTTACGTAGACTGTTTTTCAATAAAATAATGATGTAGTGTATAATATTTTGCCGTGAAGCCACGGTCAAACTACAATGAATTTGGTCTGATTCGGTTCCGATTTTCGGGGTTTTTGTTAAAGTATTCTTCATATTTTGTCAAAAAGAGCATGAAATTTGTCATTCATTCAATTCCAAATGTCTCTCACTTTGAGCCAACTGAAGTCCCAGATTAGGTCCTAACTTTAGCGGTTAGTTAGGCAAGATGGAGTGCCAGACTTAAGCGTAGGAAACTTCTTTCGATTGGCAAAGGTACTGCTGGTCTTTGGGTCTGCTAACAAACCTATGATTGTAGGCAATATGCTTACCTATGAATGACGTTGGAAACATAACATGTAAGTTCTTATGTCAAGTTTTTTTTTGTAATAGTCACAAGGTTCAATATATTATTAATGGTTTAAGTTGCTTGGTTTCACATATTGACACAAAGAGCATCACGAAAGTCACCTGATTAGAGTCTTGGCCAAGTAAAGTAATAACGGTGTATAGTGCTGGCTAGTTTATGTTGTTAAGAACGACAACTTTGCTGGTAGCAAGGATGTACCGATCATTGTGTACATTATGTATGCTAGGCTGTACACTCGCTATCAGAACTCACCTTCCGATCACATTTGTACCTGTTGTATCAAATTTCGAGGCAATATACTTCACTTCTAAGCTTTAGTTGGTCGGTAATCTTTTATCATTTGAGTCGGTTTGCAAGAGGAACTGGAAAAGCTCACACATTCTGTCACAGGGCGGGTGACCCTTCAAGAAAAAATAGCTTTGCTGAGTAGCTCTTTCCCAAACAACTTCAAAAACCACACAAACAAAAATTTTAACTTACAATTCTTGTAGTAACTTAACAACAATCTGGGTTAGTAATTCAAAACCAAAAAAAGGAGGCCTCCAAACTAACTTAAGTCAATCTTAATTCCTCAAATCCATTCTTCGCTCATTTCCTTTGACTGGCTGTCATCCTGTATGTGCTCGGAATATCAGAGACTCAGTTCATAAATGAATAGCTATCAGTTCCATCAACGTTCATTTTGTTTCTAAATCATACTCGAACTCATCGTCTTTATTAAAGCGAATGATTACTATTTCTTGCTCGTCACAGCTTGTTCGTGGAGCTAAAGTTAGATGGATGCTAGTTAGGACATAATCCCGTCAGCACGATAACTTCCCAGCGGGAAAACTAAATTTCTTAAATCTGTTTCTTCACCCGATATTCAGAGATTACCTTCTATCACGATCGGTCATGGTGATAAGACGTCCCATCGGTTAACCTCACATGGCCCGCATCGGTCGAACGACATAAATTTCACGTTCTCCTCGGTGGGAACCTATAGGAAAGGATACACCCTCAGCGGTGCCTTAATTTAAATTTTTCTTCCACCGGAATACACACCCTCAGCAGCGTTAGCCGTGCCATAGACCTAGGACAACCTCAGCGCACCTTCTCTCTTAATAAACTGTTCTGAATACACGAGGAAGCCCACGCTACGCAACACGCTTTTGTTAAGTAATTCCGAAATTCCTAGTGTGAATTGTAACACACATGCTTGGATCTAGCAAACAATGCTTTCCCGCTCACTAAGCCACTTGGCATCTTAGCAACTATGAATGCATTACCCTACATTATCATGTTAAATTAGTGGTCTTTACATCAACTCGTGACACATTCAAATTCCATATAATGGGCTGTGTACGCTTGGTCAGTCAAATTTCTCGAAAAGCACAGTTAAGCGCATGGGCAGTTAGAAAGTCGATTGTAAAGTTGCAAAATTGAATCACTGAACTTTTTCCAGCAGTAAAATGATATTGTTGCCACTGATCTGTTACAATTTTCTCACCTAATTGTTTGATGCGATGTTACAGAAACCACGAAAAGCATCAGGAAATACAACCAATGAGTGTCCAATGGAATTCCGGGGAAAACACTTGATTTGTCAGCTGCTAATTAATTGAAACGCCACACAAGTTACCTAAAATACTGATATGTGTTACTATCAAACGGGAATATTTAATGAATTCTGCACCCATATTTGAAAGATTTTCGGACCTACTTCCCATCTTAAAATTAAAACAAAAGCTTTCGTCAGACTGGAGATATTTGTAATTTTGTAATGAGATGATGTTAATCCCAGTCAAGGAATAGTTCTATATAAAATTTTGAGTGCATCAACCAAACCAGAAGCAGCCATTTTAAACATTCCAGCTAGAAACAGAAATGTTTCAAACCGTGCAACCACTAAAGATTTTAAAAATGGAACCTGGTGACATTGTGCTTGGTGTTCAGCATGAGGAATTGAGTAGGGAAAACAAGCCAGTGCGCCACAACTGGGAGAAAAATGCCGTGGCCGGCTCTACTGAACCAGTGGGATTGGAACTGGGACCTAAAACTCCATCTGTCTAACTAACAAACAGGAGAATCGTTTTGAGAGTTTGCTGTTTTATGTGTCTGTTTTTGCTGATCAATGCGTGCCTCTTGGAAGATAGGGCTCAGCACAGTCAACTTTACAGAAGGACAATTTCAGCTGCATTATCCGAAGTTATGCAATAAAGATACTCTTCTTCCCGTTGTAATTATTAAATACACATAAAGTGGTTCTTCTTTTTTGGGGGGTGGGGGGCTTACTTCTTGTTTTTTTTTGGGGGGGGCTTACCCCGTCCTGGAAAAAAGTCTAGCTACGCCACTGGGGAGCAAGCCCTCATTCATCCCTATTATGTTGTAAACCGTTGCACGTTTCTATGATCAGTAGGAACGCAACTGGGGATGGAGCGCGCCGAAAATTTTACCGTCCTTTAAATCATTTTTTGATAGCGTTGTATTAGAAAATTCTGAATCTCTTGTACTGTACCAAATCACAGTTAAGGTTGTAATCAGGTCGTTGAAAGAGTCAATAGGGTCACCGTATGAAGGGCGCTTGTCCTTCTTAAGCAAACATTTAAAAATATGGAGTTTACATGGCAAAAACATGTTACTTCTGAGAGTCTTGTTAGAACTCCTTAGGGATTATTGGAGAATCTGCCCTCCTTAATGGCAAATCTGAAATTGCTCGCCCACTAAGAGTGGTTAGCATAGACCTGCGCATTGAGGCTCCCGACGGCGTGTAAATCCGTCGAAACTATGTTATCTTGTTTATGACCGGTACTTCATTATGCAGTGTCACATTTAGGCGAGCAAATTTCCGGATCTTTCATGAAACAGAGCCAGGCAGCAATCTCTCTCCTGTCCCCTCCCCGCGATTTGGTAGATACGCCTATGATTGTGTCGCTTTCTAATTTGCATGCGTATGGCGTCGAACGTAAAAATACAGCTTGGTACGCTACACAATTGCCTTCATTGCGTTTCTGTGCCGTACACAGTACCGTTTGCTGGCTGGAGCTAATATTTGGCTAAACACCCGTTCCCTGATATTACTATACACTTGCAGTCAATCGAGACTCAGCAAAGTGTCCGGCGTCACTAGGTTGGTGTTAAAGCATCGACATCAAGTTACTGTGTTGGATGACGCAATGAGCTCTCGCCTAGATTGAAAAGAAAGGATGAAGGTTGTTTTCACAAATAAGACTCAACCACTTTGAAATTCGTACGATTTGGAATAGTCTGTAAGTGTCATACAATGTTGCAGCAGATGCTGTTAATAAAACGACTCACGGTCAAGGCTCCTCAAAATAAGACGTAATCATAGCGGGGGCGAAAGGGGACTTGGTTGTATTTTGTCCTCGTCCAAAAAATTCACCTTGACGCTGGTTGAATACTTTTGAGCACTCCCGACCGCCGTTTGGCCGTGTTACTCATCTAGAACCCCTTTTAACTACAGTGTGGTGTTGTGGTGGTTTATTTCCATTTTGATTAATTTTCACTAGATGAAAAGCCATGAACATTTTCCAAACATTGCACCGATCTTGAAAAGATACAAATATGTGAAAATTTTGTTTAACTTTTCAACAATACAATAATACAGGATGTCCGGCATACTTTATGACTCTTTAGATAATTATTTTTACAAAGTGCTCTTCTTAGGAATAGTACAAATTTTTGAATTTCATATATTTCTTCTTTGGCAGTCGATTTCGACACATAAGTATTAAGATACTTTGTTTCATAGAAAGACTGTGGCGGCTTAGTGGGTTTCCTTTGTTATGTATTTGCGGAAGCATCTTTCAAATCGAGTCTAGACCCCAAGCATGCACGAATTTTCGTTTAGGAATCCATTAATCCATTAACTAATTAAAGATTGAAGAAAGAGAATAATGAATCATTTCTGGTAGCTTAGACATTGAGTTAAATGGTAGACAACCTTAATTTCTTTTAAATTTGGTTATAATAACATACTGTTTCTAAAATTACGCCTTTTTTTTTAATATTCAAATCACAAAGACAAATTACTTGTTATATACCTAGCGACCCTTCCAGCAATAGGAGTCTAATTCGTTTTTCTTTTGTAGTTTACAATGTTTGTCAGGATGGACTTTGTCTACCTTTTCTCTAATTTCGATTTGGTTCTTTCTCCACTAAGTCTTGCACTCAACTTTGCCACCTAGGATGTGTCAACTTTGCTTTACATTAGTTATGTTTCAAATAAAAGCCACCTTATACAGACAAATATTTACTGCGTTAACCTCTGATACTCTATAAAAAATCCTCCTTTTACCCATCTGAAGGTAGAATAATATGAGTAGACATTGGTAATTTTTTAAAGCATCAGCAGCTGCAAAACTTAAAAATGATAGCACCAGTTTGTACTTAGGCAGGCCTTATTCGTCAACCTCCCGCCAAGCGCTCAACCACGCAGGATGGCGGGGCCAACAAATGAAAAAAGGAAAAATTTCCAATGTGTCAACTACCACTACCAACAGACCAGCCACTTGGTGCTTCACTCACACAAAGGAGCTGCAAAGTCTAACAGCTTACTCGTATCACCAAAGTGAAAATTTGTTAACCCAGAAATCTACCAGCTAGTAGTTACAAGCTCTTAGCTGGTAGCTCCGTGAAATTCGTGAAATCCAATTCAGCTCTATCAAAGAACACATTTTATGTAACGTTACTTGAATCATGAGCATACATTTCGTTAAAAGGTACCTACTATAAAATATTCTCAGGGCATGGAAAGAGCTTACACTTTAATGATATATTTGCCTTGCATTTATTTACATAAGGACACTCGATCTGCAGACGTCAAATATTTGGTCTTCAGTAACAGCTAAACAAGTTTCGTTTTGCACACTGCAGCACAGGAAATCACTATCGTGTCTGCAATATTTTCCTTATCATAAAGGAAAAAGACAAATAAAGAAAAAATGAGACAAGCACAAAGTCCACAACGGAAAGTCCAAATACTTTACGTTTTGCTTTCGTTTTAGAGGGACAGCATAAACGCTGAAATATATTTTTTCTAACCTCTGTTAGTATAGGGCACCTGTATTGGGGTAGAATGACTGGGGGAGTCCTAGAAGTAAATCTTATCAGCATCGAAAACTTAAACCAGCTACCTGCTTGGGCTGGCATAATTTGTATGGGGAAAATTATAGTCGCATCAATTAGGTAGTTGTCAAGGAAGGAGATCCTACGTGCAAATCTAGCAGACAATATGTACTTGAGATTCTTTAAACCCTTTACAGATAACAAAATTTGATTGACAGGTCTTTTTATTTCCATTGGTTTGGCCTTTCTGACTTTCATATTGTTAAAATAGCCTACTCCTTTTAAACCGAAGTAATCCAGAAACAAGTTGCCATTGCTTACCTTTTTTTCTTCTTTTTTTTTAATTCTTACGTGTTTGCCGACAAGTGCTAAGCTTCAGTAATGATTTTGTGTGAAACGTCTGTCTTTAATCTTTAACTACCATAGGGTTTTTTCTGTTTAAAGTTCTTATGAGTTGCCACCTTGATTCACTGTTCAAGCCTTACAAAACAATCACAGTTTTGATCTTTTTCCCCTTAGAATTAGGTATTTTTCGGAGAAGGAGAATTTTAAAAAATCTGCGTAACAGCTATTTGAATAAATACTAAAGAGACCCAAGCTTTAGAATTTTAGAAAAAAAATTTAGATTTTTTCTTCGACGACTGACAATGTTACGGCAGTAGATGAAATCATCATGATAGGTCTTTGAGATGTAGCAGACGACAGAGACTATTGTCTTTCGTACCAAATTCCCTTCAAGCATTAAAATGTTCAAGAGCAAGACAATAAGCAGCCAAATGTCGGCAACTACCTTAGTTCATAGGACCTATAAATCTTGGATCTCTTTCCCTGACAACTACCTGCATGAAGGCATAGCTCTAGGGGCATGACCTTCTACGAAATAGCGGGAATTAAGTATGGGCGGCCAAAAGGGCAAAGAAGACAAATGTCAAAATATTTTAATTTAATGAATTAATTTTAAAGGTGAAAAATATTCTAAGTGAGAGATTTAAAAATAAGCAATGATTACATTTGAAAAGGCCAGTTTATGCATAACAAACTGCTCATCCAAAACGGGCAAATTCTTGGACGTGGATCCTTGGCGGGAGAGGCGTGGGACGCCCTCACTTTTGGGGGAGGGGGACATCTTCAATTATTGCCCAGGAAAACGACAGTAGAGACGAGACCCCTTAGACTTATCCCAGTCACCTTAGACCCCTCACTCATGCCAACGATCACAAAACTTACCCTTCCCCTCCCCCCTCCGTGACGAACATTCTGACGAAACCGTTTCTCCTTCCACCACAAATGGTGAAAAAGTCCCCCACACTTTCATATAATTCCCTTCCCCAACCTCTTAACTGATTGCTTTGCGGGCCGAGAGAAAACGTTACCACTCCATGGAGGTTTTAATAGCTAATAACACCTCCCTGATCGACTCAAGACTGCCCACTGATGTGCGTACTGCCTTGCTACATGGTCCGCAACAAAGGGAGTGTATGGCTGCAAGCGAGTCTTCGCGGTGGCTTTAACTAGTTGTGCGGGTTTGGATATCTAATGAGCTTTCCAAGCATATTTATAGAGATAGGTGCTCTGAATTCATCTAGAGAACCTTTATAGGGATCAATCTCAGGACGCCCTCACTATTTTTCATGAATTGTCTTTTCCGCAGTTTGTCTTTTTCGCACATTGTTTTTTTTTTTTTTTGCCTTTTTGGCCAACATACTTTAGCGCGCCAAAATGGCAAAAAAGACGATTTAAAATAACTATTAAGGAACCCAAATAAATAAAAAAAAAAACAGATAACAAGGAATAAAATGAAAACACAAGATAAAACAAAAAAAAAAAAAACAAAATTGGGTTTCTATTTGCATTTTCATTTATTTCTTTTCATTTGTTTTCCATTTTTATAAATTGGGTGCTTTGATATTTCATTTTGATAAACCAGTAATGTATTAATTTTTAGATGAACTATAACTACTTTTAGTATTTTTTCCATTTGTTTTGGGAAGTAATACGTATTGCTCGCTTTTCCAAATGTACTTATTGCTCATTTTATTTTTAATTTTTTTACTTAGAATATTTTTTACTTTTAAAATTTATTTTTGAAATTTAAATCAATATTTTGCCATTTGTCTTGTTTGCCCTTTCGGCCGCCCATTATTAAGTTGCTACTTGGAGAAAAGTAAGAGTATTTACAAAATATATAGGTGGGAGGCGAATGAGAAATTTAGCCACCCGGAAAGGTTATTTACAGTGACCCAGGTTCAAAACATCTTGGCAACCATTCTGCCAATGACCCACTCTTATTTAGAAAAGGAATTAATTCTTTTAAACGCGTGGTATTCATTGCCACTTTTTTGAAAATTTTTAAATTTTTAAAATTGCAAAACCCGGTTTTTACTAGTCCAAAGATATGGCAGCTTTTTAAAGTCCACCGAAAGTTTTTCTTTTCAATGCATTATTTCCTTACTGCTGACATCTCATTTCGAGTGTAAAACAGTGTTGCTATGACTCTGGTCAAAAAGGTGACTCAAGTCTAGGAAGAGCCACAATTTCAAATGATTCGGGTCTTGTAGCAACAAGGTGATATAATTCGACTTGCCTAAAGTCTTTACTTGCCAAAGACTCGACTTAACTCAAATTACCACGCGAATACCATTTTGTAAGAATTACCATTTTTACAATTTCTAGAGACGGCATGACTGAAGTCAAAAATTTATTGGGGAATATAACAACTCTTAATGTGTTACCTCCCTCCCATTACGTCTGTAGAACATTAACGCGATTCGAATGCTCTAACATTTAAAAGCACATTCAGGAGACGAAATCTACTGACTGCAAAATGTGTAGAGAATATTTTCTTTGAGGTGAAAATTGCATCTCAGTAGCATGTAGCGTTCGGAAGCAATGCATTTTTTCTTCAGACCTTTTGTATTATTGGGAATCTGTCATGTCATCTCGGAACATTACTTTAATATTGCAATCAATTTGTGTATGATTCTGACGTTGCTACCGGAAATATTCAGACCAGCAACATTGATATAATAGATCTATAGGAGGAGACGTGCAAACACTCTAACAGTGTAAAATTTCAAGGGCAAACATGACGTTCAACAAACGAGAAAACATGGATCTTAGGATAATGAATCCCCTTTACATAAGGTTCTCTTACTTTCTTGAGACGTGCAGGTATTTCGTTTTTTAAACAAAATATCTTAAGTTAGGAAAAGGATATCTTAACAGGGGTTTGGAGGACACGGTGTGGTCCATTTGTTTACTTTCACTGAGAGACCGCCAGAATATGATTTTAAAATAAAGGCCTAATATTCCCTTCCGAAACAGTACTACTCCTCCTAACCTCTTAATTTATACCCTCCCACAACTGCCTACAATTCATCCTCCTCCAGACGCAATCTTAGTCTCTTGCTTCAGGGTGAGTAAACAAGACCCCAATGATTATCAATACACTCTCATGACAGTATATGCTGTCGAGGCTTGATAAATTTAAAGGACAATATATCATCAAATGTGTTTACATGAATAACCAAACCATTAGTTTTCTCATCGATTCAATTTCTCTGAGGGCGATTACCCAGCCAATATACAATATGGGCCCCACATGGTAGCACCGTGGAATTCACTGGCAAATAAGAGCGTGGGAGTCCCATGTAGACCCCATAATGTTCCCATGTTGGAGTTGCCCTAATGTGATTATTTTTTACATTTTCAGATATTTACCTCTCCCAATTTAGATTGAAGGCAATATGATAAATTTTTGTTAAAAAAAAATGCATTTAGAATGTGTGGAATTGGCCATATAGGCCCCATGTGGGTCCCGGCTTGTTGTGAAAAACTATGCAGAGATGTGCTTACTTAGGTGTCAATTGCGTATTCCAAATCCAAATTCAACATGAGCAATGAATATATGCCACATACTCATGACTTCTTAATTATGCAGACTAAATTTTTAACATCTGGTCATTTAGCCTATTTTTAACCTTATTATTTAAAGTATGCTGGATTATGCATTATGATATCTTGTGGTTAAGTGTTTACTGGCTTAAACTCTATACTCGAAGATATTTAACATTAGAAGACCTTCTTTTAGTCATTAAAGGTTCAAATTAACTTAAAGGAGCAGGGTGGTAATGTACTTCTAGAATAAAAACATCACACAAGCGACTTAATTATCTTCTATGTGTGGTTAATATAAAGACAGTCCTAATGCATTTTATATCCTTATTTAAAGTACTTTTGCAGTCATTTAACAACAGAGCCCATATATTATTTCTTAAGATATTTGATTTTCAGGTTCAAAGACTTTTTTACCACTTTTCTTTTTGAATTTCTAGTTCCCTTTTTTTCTTCTGGCACAGGAAATTTTGAATCTTTTTCATGTGTATCGGTTCTAATCGATGCATTTATCCCTTTAGACAGTAGTGCACAACATTATCGTTTTTGCGGGTAATAAAAAATCGTTTTCCTTTTTCGATCAATAAAGTTTTCCCCCTGTAAGACCCAGGCCATAGGCCCTAAAGCTAGCCTAGTTTAAGCCTTCGTTATTATACTGTTAATGAAAGTAACAAGTGCTGCCACAGGAGCCGACACTGCATGCATGGCTTTGACAAGTATCGGTTTCTGATCGAATAGATAAACCACGAAGTAAAAAAGAATATGACGTAAAGAATTCGATGGGTCGGAGAATTTATTCTACTTTGGAGGCTACCCAGCTCCTTCAACTGACCTTAAGGAACTCCCGGTGTCAGTGCTGATTTTTACTTGTTCGTGTACTGCTTTGAAGTAATAAACTGTTCAAGTATAACCCGGGGCATATAACCAAGGCGAATTTAGGGCAAATAGACAAGGCGATGTTCCAATATTTGAACATTGCTTGAAGTTTTTAACCTAATAGTTAACTGCTAAACTATGTATTATCATGGGAGTCGATGGGGGTACAGAAGGACATTTGCTCCCCCAGCCACTTTTTGAATGGAGGAGACACTAACGTAAAAGTCCCTCACACCACTTTTTATTACCTGAAACTTGAAAGTAAAGCTATACATGTAGGTTACGTAGGGTGTCTTCTACCAATAACGAATGATTTTTAGTATCAATAACAGCGCCGGCCAATACTTGTGATTAGCATTCCTTCTAGCATGTTTACTTTTCAAATCACCAAAATTTCCATGCGCTTGCAGTCGCATTGGTGTTATTCTTACCAGTTACATCTCAAATATACATACACTCTCCATCGGTCTTTATGATTAGGTCGATTTTTCGTGCAGTGCATAGGCCTACATGTGTGGTTATGGATGCGCACACCATTCACGAATTTAAAGAAGAACAATGATCGCCCCTAATGTGATTATTGAAATATGTAATCTTTAGATTACATATTGATTGAATTTGGCAAACTACTTTTAAAGGAACTACTAATATCTCGGTGCACAGTCTGCGCGCCACTTCTTAAGGAAAATAAATGATTTCTAATGAAAAATTTCGACACGCGCAGTCATATTGCAGCTATAGTTTCATTCGTGCGCTCCAATACTAGATATTGAATTGATGGTGTAAACTTTTTTGTTACAAAAGAAGACAACCATGGACCATAACGTCATGGGAAAGAATTATATACAGATGATTACTGTTAATATTTAGAATGGTTTTACGGAATTGGAGTAAAAACAGGTTACACACAAAGATGACGTCACAGAACAAACGGTCCTCAGAATTGGCCTTCAGTTGGGAAATCCTGAAAACAATTTGTCCTCCAAGGCTTCATAATGTTATTAATTTACCCGAGGTTCATACACCCAGTTGTAGGTGTATTACTACAAGAGGGTCTCTCCAACACAAGGCATTCAATAATCATATTAAAGCATTCAGATTCTGCGGAAAATGCGTGATACGCAATGTAAAGTTTTACAAGTTTAAGTCCCCAGAACGTTTTGGAACAAAATAGGAATGAAAAGAGGGGATCTTCACACCTTTACTCCTGTCAAAATATATCTATTACTAGCTGATTGGTTTTTTTTTTCCTTGTTAAGTGTTTAACGGCATTACCTTTTCAGGCATGAAAAATAAAATGTAACATAAATGTAGAAATAACTAATTTGTTATGGCTTCATTCATTTATTGTCTGATTTAAACACCGAACATCTGTCAGATTTACGCCCCTGTCCAAAAGGAACGTTCAAACCCAAAGCACACTTATAGTACTCTTATTCAAGAAAAGAAAAATAACGGCCATGTTATAAAGATCGTCATATGACAAAACGATAGAAAGGGCTTTCAAGAACGTCATACTCAATACAGTCGCTTCAAGAACCGTGTAAGTCAAATGTTATTCGAAGAATATGCCTGAACGTGTGATGAAGCCGGAGACATTCTTCAAAACATGTGTATTCAGGACTTATATCCTTTAATCTACAAAAACCGATTAAAAGAAAAACAAAAAAGCACGCAATAAAAACAGTGTAGCAAGTACATAAACCGGCTACTGTACTTCGCATTCGTTCGTTGTAATAAGGTCCTAAGTGTTAATATAACGGGCAATCACACGCGAAGTAGCAGTTTCCAGGTCCTAATGAATAAATACCTTGACCCTGTTTGAGAACGGAGGAAACTTAATGTGAAGCTTCACCATGATCATCTGGGTGGAATTGGGGAAATATTTTCAAATAAATATTCCAGGTTGTAAAGAAAACTTCAACTTCCCATGCATTCCAGTATTCATTTGAATTGCATTCGTGTTAAGATCCCTTGTTTAGAATTACAACTACTGGAAAAAATTAGTTGTTATAGCGGAGTCACTCACCTCACCCCTAAACATAAGTTCGTCCTTTCCAACAATCCTGTAGCTATAGCGGTCGTTGGCGGAAAGTGATCTCGCACTATTGCTTTCCTAATGTTCATATGGAGAGGCCGCTGAGTACTTGTCTAATATACCTCAAGCTGCTATTTTTACATGTCTATCGTAACCTACATCATAACTCCTTTTAATCCACTTTTTATACGCCTTTTCCCCTTCTTACAATAATTTACGGTACCTACTTTATTTCATTCTCTTCCCATTTTTCACAGTGACTAATTAGGACCGTTTCCCACAAGGGCACTAAACATGGTAAATACCAATGGGAACAAAACATAATGAACGGAATTTCAGATCTAGTCTAAAAACAATTTGTTTTCAATTATTTCTTCACTAACCTGCTAACTCTGGACGTTTGCCCCGACCTTCTTAATTTAATAAAAAACATTATCTTGAACGATATAATGTAAGATCAATTAGTCAAGTTTAGAAGGAACGAATGGACTCGTAGATCGAAAAACTAAGGCAATAGCCAACTAACAGTTCATTACAAAAGATAGAGATAATAGAACTTTAAATTTACCAAACTTTCAGTCAAATAAAACTTCGAAAATAAATTACTCTAAAGCCTTGTGTCCAAACTCTTTCTTCATTTGTTTTCCTGTTCTTTTTTTCCAAAACACATTTTATTCAACCCATGTAGAGCATACATAGCTATATGTTACGTTGACATCTACTTTGGTCATTTTGTTCAACTCGCCCTTTACCCAAATGCATTAAACTGTTTTTACAAAAAGAATAGCTGATAAAAATCCAATTGTCATGTTCCGCAAACAGTGTAAATTGAATTAAAGCATTTGAAATAACACGAATTATTCTATTATTTATGTCAGATTGTATGTTGCCGTTAGACATTATGATTTGCACAGCACCTTCTGCATCTGTGAAAAAGTGTCGTTTCCCCAAAAAACAGTCATAAAACGTACATTCTCTTCGCGACTGAGAACACCCAAAAAGCAAATGCATTTTCCCATTATAACATTTCCATGACCTTCTCCAGGTGTTGCTGCAGCGATTTAAGGGCTGGCCGTTCAGTCGTACATAATTTCCAACAAGAACAAAGGAGCACGTATCTGTAGGGGCAATGAAATGGTACTACTTAAATGAGTGTTATCGAAACAAAACAAGAAAATGACTGACTTCATCGTTCTTCCCAATTTCTTTGTATTTCACAAACAAATATGAACCGAATGGCATGGTTAGGTTCTGAACGTTAATATAATGAAGTTAACAACCTTGGTAGTAATCTTTAATCGTTGATAAAATCTTATATCTTTAATAACGTGTATTTGCCAATTTTTGTACATGAAAGTTATCTGAATATGTACTCTTCAAACTTTCAATTGACTTTATTGGATTTCCTGCCTGAAAGTCAGACATTCGTCACGCAAAAGTCTACAATTTTACAGGTACCCTACAGGACCTTTCATATGATACATCTCTTTGCCGAACGTCCAGTTCCAAAAACGCAGAGTAGTTCATACCACAAGTCACGTTCTGAGAGGGGTTTTGATTTTAAGATAGGTACATGCATCATCACCATGGTATTCCTATATAAAGAAGTATGCTACGTGGTAGAGGTAACACGTTAGGTAAGGAAGTGGATTATCAAGCACATAGCAGTTGTTTTCGACCAGAATAAAGTTCCTCAAACTGTCTTTTAACTTGTCTATAATCTTTCAATTAAATGAAAACAATTTTTGAAGAACATGATGTTCAGTATGCTTTGCCCTTCCATTGAACCTTTAATTGCAAGTTAAGTATAAACTTCGAACTCTGTTCATTTACCTCGACTTATTGCAGCATCAAAATGTTACCGAATTACTTGGTTCTGATTCCAACTCCTGCATTTTTGTGAAGGAGGAGGGGCATCGTCGTTTTCTTTATTAAAGATAGAGTGAATTAGCAATACATTTAGTTTACGGGTCCTTAGGTTTCTCGTTTCTACACCATGGGAAAAGTGCAGTAAACTTTTGTGGAGATAGGCTATTTCTACCTCTCAAAAAAAGGTTAAAAGCAAGCATTTCTTTACATATTGTGAAGCGTGTGGCTACTTACGTGTTAGTAGGACACATATCTGGTCTTGGTAAACACACTCGCCTATTAGCAGATGTTTCTGAAACCGTTGTGTGTGCACTGCCTGTTGAATCTATCCCTGTAAAATAAACACTTTTGAACTGAGATGTAATTAATCCAAATTCGTAGCCACTGTAAGTTATTGAATCTATATCATTTCCAAATCATCGTTATTTACAGTCTTTGAAAATACTCGTCATCTTCTGGTTGCAATTTTACAAGACACCTCTCAATTCCAATTCTAAAAAAGAATGACTTGTTATTCATTTTTTAATGTAATTTGCAGTATGTTGGGTCTACCTCTAAGGAATTTTAAGTTTGATCTAGAAATCACAAATCCGATCTTAAAAATTGAGGCACATGTCAAACAGCCATCCATTATAGTGCTTCTCCTCCTCGGACATTAAGTTTATTATTATTGAACAAACTTACAGTAAGTCTAACATCGATTCCGTCCTCACCAAAAGAAAGGGTTATTGGCTTGCCCAATTGAAGACTTTTTTCCTCTAGGTCTCAAAAATAGAAAGGAATTTAACTTATCTAAAAGAATCAGCTACCTACGGTAAAGTCCAGATTCAATTTTTCTACGTTGTTTTTAGTGTTTAATGTTGTAGCCTAACACACTTTCCAGGCCCATTTTATCTGCTATCGGTTTTTACCCTTCTAGAGAATTCTCGATGCTTTAGTGCAGCACTTTTACAGCTGGTTTTAATCTTCTTATCGTTTTTTTTTCTTCTTCTTTTTTTTTTTACTCTTTGTTGTTTATCCCCCAGTGATTTAAAGCTTTTTTCTTTACTGGTCTAAGTTCGCTGCCTAATTTTTCTCCGTTGCGAGCACATACGTATTCAACGTTATTGACACCAATCTACTTCAGGCTTCTGAGGAGTGAGGACCTACATTATTGGCCCTTACGAAACATTTCTGTAAAGCTATGTTGTAAAAACCTATTGCAACCTTTTCAATATTATAGTCCCCTTCACAGGATTGAGCACTTTTCCATTGCCTGGTTGACATTATTAATTACTTTTTACTATTACGGTTATTTGGCTCCAGTTTTCTGTTGAGCATTTTGTAAACCATAATGGACAATAGGTTCGACCGAGTCAATTTCGGATATTTTACAAAGAACCGTCAAACAAGAGCTATTTGAAAAGATTCATCTCTAAAACCGAATCATGTCTAAGGAACGTTAGATGGAGAACTCATTTCTTTCTCAACCCCCAAGCCGGTGTAAACGAAAAAGAAGATTACGGCTTCCGATCGACAAAGGCTCCCCCCAGATACCCGAAATAAAAGAGTTCGAGGACGGCATGATGAGCCTTGTACAGAATATTAAGTTTAACAACAATCACAAGCCCTTTCAAGTTCAATTAAAGGCCGACAAGACCAAAATCAAAGCCGACAGGAAAGTATACGTTGCGGCTGACAAAACCAACAACTTCCACAAATTAGAACCTGAACAGTATAACGAGCTTGTACAACAAAACTTAAACAAAGCATACAAAAAAGCACCGCCAAACACACGCAATCAAATCACTGTAGCTGACAAAATTATAGCTTCGAAACTTGAATTAATGACAGAGTCGACATTACAATTGAAAAACAAGCATTTCTTACAGTAAAAGATCACAAACCGAACTTCAGCAACAAACCCACATGCAGACTAATCAACCCATCAAAATCAGAACTAGGGAAGATTAGCAAACAAATACTAGAAAGGATAAATTCAGAAATCAAACAATCTACAGGTTACAACCAATGGAAGTACACAAGTGAAGCCATAGACTGGTTTAGTGAAATACACGACAAACGCAAACAAACGTTTATTGCTTTCGACATTTGTGAGTTTCACCCCTCAATTACTGCCGACCTCCTCCGAGGCTTTAGGCTTTAGGCTGCATCAAACTACACAGACATACCAGCATTCTAAAAGCATATTATTTTCTACACAAAGAAAACTATGGTGTTCAACGTTGAAACACCATAGTGCAAGCGTACCGAATCTTTATTCGATGTCACCATGGGTAGTTTCGACGGTGCTGAAACTTGTGAACTAATAGGATTGTACCTCCTATCACAACTTCAGCAAATTAACATGAATGTCGGCCTATACAGAGAAGACGGTTTGGCTGTTTGCAAAGCAACACAAAGGCAAACAGAAAAAATAAAGAAAGAAATATGCAAGATATTCTCAAATAACAAGCTTAGAATAGAAATCGAAGCAAACAAAAAAAAAAAAAAGAACTTTTTAAACCTTACCCTCGATCTTAGCACAAGCACATACAAGCCATACATGAAGCCCATCAACACCCCTCTCTATGTGCACAAACAGAGCAACCACCCCCACCTATCATAAAGAACATACCAGAAAGCATCAACAGGAGACTATCCAACATCTCTTCCGACGAAAACACATTCAACACGTCATCGCCCGTATACCAAAAAGCATTACAAAGAAGTGCCTACGGGTACAACCTAAAGTACAAAACCCAATCGCTTGGCACCAGTCATTCCAAGGGCGCCCCGAAACGAAGACGAAATAGGAACATAACCTGGTTCAATCCCCGTTTAGTGACAATGTCACCACCAACATTGACCAAATTATACCAGCGCACAACAAATACATACTGGCCAAACAGGAAGCACAACCAGCATCGCGAAGCAAATATATATATATATATATATATATATATATATATATTTATATATATATATATATATATATATATATATATATATATATATATATATATATATATATATATATATATATATATATATATATATATATATATATATATATATATATATATATATATATATATATATATATATATATATATATATATAAACATGACGGAGAAACTGTAAAACAACGGTGCTACAGAATTGAAAGGCTGGATCTCCGAGGAGATACAAATAGCGGAAGGCTAGAATTTAGATAAATTAAACAGCCAAAAGGTTTGAGGTAGAGCTTTCGAGGAATACTACCTCTTTGTCAATACTTGGTCAGAGAATGACAAGGAGTAAGAAATTTTGGAAGCTTTTAAATGTGTTGACAATGGTCTCATCACTATTGTGACAGGATAATCCTATTTAAGGCAATTGAGCAGGTTAATTGACCGGGAGGGTCTGATCGGATTACTCGGGTGTAACCCATCAACAATAGGAAAATCCTCTTCAAAGTAATTAGAGAAATTGTTAGGCCGGAATGGCCTGATCGGATTATTTTGGTTAGTTTATCATCAGCAAGCTGGTAAATCGCTCCTGATGTTCAAGCCGAAAGGCGATGTGGTGTTGAGATTGAGTTCCCAGAAATTTTCTTTAGCTTTTCTAGCTTTGTCGGTCCATGTATCGTTTTGGTCGATAGCAATGACCCGTAAGTTTTTGATGGAGTGATGAAGCAAATTGAAATGGTTTGCAACAGGTTGTTCAACCTTTTTGGTTTTAATTGCTGACCTGTGCTGGGTCATTCTCATTCGAAGAGTATTTTTAGATTCTCCGACATACTGCACACCACATAAATTGCAGTATATGAGATAAATGACATTTTTGGAAAGACAATTAATTTCTTGTCTAATTTGGAAGGTGCGTGCATTTTGATTGCACTGGAAGCCTTTTGTGGAATCAACCAGGGCGCACGTCTTGCAGTTGGAAGGGCAAGGTGAACAACCAAAATTTTCGTTGTTTTCCTCTGTCCTGGAATTTTGCCCGAACCAAAATGTCCCGTAAATTTGAGGGCCGCTTGAAGGCAACAACGGGGGGTTGGGGAAAGATAGACCTTAGGCGATCGGTGCTCTGAAGTGTGGGCACATGCTTTTTGATGAATTTGGCTAGTGGTGGTAGACCGGGATGGTACTCAGTTACCAACGGCACTCTGTCGGAATTGCGCTGACGAGTTTTGTACGTCAGAGTTTGCGAGCGAGGGGTTTCTTTTGGCTTTTTGATAGCGTTTTCAATTGAACCCCGAAAATACTGCCGGTTACGGAGGTAACCGTATATATATATATATATATATATATATATATATATATATATATATATATATATATATATATATATATATGTGTGTGTGTGTGTGTGTGTGTCTGGAAACACAGGCAACAAAAAGTGTGGCAAGCCAAGGTGTCAGGTGTGCCCTTTTATTATCACTGACGAAACTTTTACCCCTCCTGGTACTACTTGTAACATCCGTCCCCCTCCCTTAAAATGTGACACGGCTAATGTAGTTTATTTACTGTGCTGCAACGTGTGTGAGAAAGGCAACTATGTGGGTCAGACCGGCACCAAATTTTTACTGAGGTTTAACAACCACAAAAAAACTATTCTAGATAAATCAATAAATTATCCTATATCCAAACATTTCACTAGTAACTCAAACCACTCTTTGTCTAATTTAAGATGTATCCTTACATCCTTTTATCCTTTTAATTCTAATAACCCATCTGTCACTCAAAGGCTTAAATCCGAAAGCAAATGGATGCTAAAACTGTCCACACATACCCGCGGCCTAAACAAAGACCTTGGTGTTTTGAGCGACTTCCATTCTGTGGTTTACAGGGAAGCCGGTACTGTTTAACATTCTCGGTAGGATTTGTATTTCTTTTCTTTTTTTTTTTTTTTGTTGTTTTTTGTTGTTCCTAAATTTTTCTCCACTCCGCTTTGACTCTGATGACGAAGACAGGTTTCTTTGAAATATACGTTTCTCTTATCTTGTATGTGCTGTAATATTGTCTTATTTGCGGTGTTTTCTACTTATTCTTTTATATATATATATATATATATATATATATATATATATATATATATATATATATATATATATATATATATATATATATATATATATATATATATATATATATATATATATATATATATATATATATATATATATATATATATATATAACAACAAAGGTCAGGCATCTACGTCACCGCGTTGCTTGTCTTGCTATGTCCCCATCAACACCTTCTTACAATTGTTTCTTAGTCACTGTTGTGCGGACGTAATGGTAACACACGTACTGCCCATGACAACATCCATCCAGCAAGCCAAACCGAAACGCGCTGACGTCACGCGCCCAACCTCTTTATAAAGGAATTGCTAATTATGAAATGTTTGACTACTTCGCCAAGCAATTGCAAACACAGTTAAACGACCCAACCGTCCAAAATAAGTTAACATTAATGACGCAATAAAAATAGAAAGTAATGGTAAATACACAGAGAGAGAGAGTCGTTCCTACCCCTTGCAGGTCGCTGTGTGCCCTGTTACAACCTACGAAATATTTGAAGAACCCCGTAACGTCAACAGACTTTTCCTTCTAGGGAGCACAGGAACTTTTTGGATACACTAAGGGCACCGAAGTCACCACCGAGAGTGAAAGGCAAGGCACGAAAGAAAAACTTCCACACCCCATTTGAGGCACACACTCGGACGGGACAAGTTCTTTCTTCCCCCACTCTTCGACCTTTATGGCACGATGTCTATGACACAATTAAAGGTTAGCTTCTTCAGGAACCCAAGCACTTTACAAAACTTTAAACTTATGTCGAAAATGACTAAAATGTGAACTTTGGTTTTATATAAATTTCACCAATAAATTTGACGATAAGACACATTTTAATTGTTTTATGTTATCCTTAGGCTTACCAAGAGAGCATACTTCCCAGATAAGAGTAGCAACAGAAAAAACGTCACTTTCAAAAGTGTGTTCTCTTTTAAAACGTGTTTCTGGTGCCAGGCAAGATATGGCATCATCAGCATTCTGCATTGTCAAAGTAAGAAATTCTACTAAGAATCGGAACAGCTATACTCACATTCGGAGCAAAATAATATAAAAATGGAATTTTATGCCCTTTTTTCCACCTGATGTAAGTGCTTAATCAACATTTACGATTTCGGAGTTGTTGGCGACAATGATGCATATGGGAGAAAAACTCATTGACTTAAATATCAGGTTGAAACAACACAAATCAAACGATTGTTAAGTGCAAAATCTACCTGTCAAAAGGGAACCTTTTCCGCTTTTCTTACGAGTCAACATTAAGAGTTTGATATTCATGCGATGAGGGAAGCAACACAGGCTTGTGCACTCTAACTTTCCACAGAAAGCACTTATAGCTACTTGACCAGAAGCAATCCCTTACAAGACAACTCTAATGATCATATTTGTTTTTTTTTTGTTTTTTGTTTTTTTTTGTTTTTTGTTTTTTTTTAATCGACTTTACCCTTCATTTAACAATTTATTCCTGGATGCACGAACTACACAGAGAGAAAAATTAATGAATAGATTTAAAAAATGTGATATACCCGAAGCGTCGTATTACTTTATTTATTCATTAATATATATCTTTAATTATACAAGTTGTTCATTGTTTTACCCGATGGGATTTTATGTGGTCCAATGCCCTAACAACTTCGTGTGCCATCCTGATCAGATTTTTCTGGTTGCACTCTGAGACACAAACTTCCCGTCTTTGACTGGTAAGGTGACTTCTCAGAGTTCCTCCTTTCACAAACTCTGTTTAGATAAAGGTTGGCACTGAACATGCCATTTGAAAACAGAGCTAAACTTAGTAGACATATTCAATTACAGTTATGGTCGGTGCTATCATAATAATTGAGTATTTTACGAACGCATAAGTCACGACATGAAATCCTTCTTCTTCGATCAACGTTACTCTTATTTTGACATTTTTTTTATAATCGACTTATAATTAAAAGAAGAAGTATATTGCTTACACCTGTAGATTTTAACTCCGAAAGTTTCAATGATATTTTTATGTCTTAGCGTGTCCTTCATCAAAAGAGCAAGGGCCTTCAAATGGTCACGTTGCTCCTCCGTTGAGTCTTCTGTAAAAAAAGAAAAAGAAAAAACATGTGACATCTGTTTTTCCTCAATGTTTAATGCAATCGCATCTTTCTAATAGGTACAAGAACTCATCTCAGGGCCTCATCTCAAGGAGTAAAACATTCAGCATTTTGCAAAAAGTGATGTAGCACATGTTTGTAACACGCTTAGTAAAATGCTTACATAATTTTTCGCACATTAACGTCCAATCAATGTTATTAATTCAGTATTTGTTTATTACTTGTTTTTTACCTTTACAAACGTTGATAACACATTCTTTTCTTTTATTCGACGGACACACTAGTTCAACAACCCACTTCACAAGATAACCGTTAGATTCCAAACCAGTGTCTAGGCGAACATAAGTTTCAGACTCATCGGTGGCTTCCACTTGAAAATAGACATCTTCTTCTGAAATTAATTTCTTTTAAATCATGCTTTTTCTAAACCCTCCATATATATAAGTCCATTTTTACCTTGTATATCCCTATATATATATATATATATATATATATATATATATATATATATATATATATATATATATATATATATATATATATATATATATATATATATATATATATATATACCGAAGAAGGCAAATCTATCTTAAAACTCCATTTTAAGAGGATTGTACCAGTTCAGTGTGGTTACTTAAAAATCCGAAATTTATGTGCTGTCGGCAGCGATGCGCACTGTTTAACACAAAATTTCGTAACTGACTAACGATAACCCTAATCCCTGAAATAATCCCTAACCTGAACAAAAAAATCGATACAATACAATTGATACCATACCATGGCTAAAGCCAATCAAGAAACACCATGTTAAGCAGTGCTCATCGTCGTCTTCATTATCACTATATTTATTTGTATAAATGAACAAGGTAAGCAACGCTTAACCAGTGCGTTAAATGTCAAAAATTTCGATTGAGCATTACCCCAATTTAATGCACTTTCAAGCTTTATTTAATTCTTAATAATTTAAGCTTCCCACTCCCCGAATCCAATACTTGAGTAAAATGATAAAATGATTTCATGTATTTACAAAATTCGACATAACAGATGCTCTGAGATATTTTCAAGTAGTATTTAATGAAATGGTGATATTAAGAATAAATATCAGTGCTAAGGTACCACACTATTGTTGTTTGAGACCTTCCCGCTCATAATAATTATTACAAGCGTTAGACTAACCTTTTCCATCATATCCTCTAAAGCCTTCAATATAAAAAAATACTAACCAGGAGGCAATTTAAATGCAACGTGAACGCTCTAAATACAAAATAGATATTGACAGTTTTTACATTAAACTTCTGACCCGTACTAACTATAGACCCACCCTTATGGCTTTACTGTTTCGGCTTTAAACTGTAAACTTTCACCAGGGTAGGTGTATTTACTATCTTGCGATGCAGAGTTGTTGGAAGGAATCAATCATTGCGACGATGATGGCTAGAAGGTCAAGTTACTCTAAAACGAATTTAAATCTGCTTAATCAGTAAAAATATCGGTATTATGCCACCATAGTGCAAGTTGCTAAAGCCCTGTTCACATATAACTTTCAGCCAAGGATGGCATAAATATGGTTTCATGTACAGTTGTGAAAGCAATCAACTTACGACTATTCTGTAGTTTCCATCTTCGTAATTATATGTCGCTAAACAGGAAGAATTATTGAAAGAATAAAGTTGTTTCAACGTTGTTGATGCAATATATTTTGAATCAAAACGTCTTTATTGTGTCATTGTTAAGACGTTGCTATCGATACTTTTTATTTAAGAAAATATCTTTTGAACCGAAGTCCTACGGTTCTCATGTGAAGTGGATGAACGATTTGAAGTCAGGTGACAATGTTCAGTTGTACACTTAATACTTAAAAGTGCTGGCCAGATTTTACCTGTAAGAATAGTGCAGAGCCAACTAATTTTTGCTATATAAGAGAGAAACACACTCTAGACATTCTGTTGATATTTTTATTCATTTCTTATGTTCGGTCCCCTAGATATTAGCGATTGAATGTGGCAAATGTTCTACTTAAACGTAAACTTGTTCTACGTAAACTTGTAGCAATTATTTACAACTTACCACCTATTTTATGCAAATAAACTCTGATGTATTGATACCATAGGTTCATCCTGGGCAATGGAACTTTTAAAAGTTTGTATGCATTAAAGGCACGATAGCATCCATTATCAGTCCAATGTCAAACTAATAGGATGAAAAGTAAAGGAAAAACAATAAACGGGCCACCAATGTGAATCCATCACATTACACCTGTTTGCTTCAAATTCACATTTAACAGATAATTTGTCACTTCAATTGTTGATACCTCGAGGACCGAACATGGAAAAGGAATGAAACGTACACCAGAATGCCTAAAATATTTTGCTGTTTTGCATAACAAAACCCAGACTTGGTTTTGGACTATACTTGTAGTTGTACGCTTTAGTTTTTAAACACCGTCATTTAGAGCCTTAAGACTTTAGAAACGGTGAAACCTACCCGGCCTCTGACTGAACACCTGTTGATAACAAAATGAGATTAAAGACGAAGTTTTAGTTTAAAATACTTCAAATTTTGTATTCATGCTTTTCATTAAAGATTAATTAAAGAGAAGAACATAGATAATGTAAGGTTTAATAACTTCTTTAGCGTTTTACATTTAAAAAATTGACTAGCAAATAAAAAAAGCTTCAACTGCTTTTCTCTGGTTGCACTGTAAACTATTTTTTCTAAATTTCATTTTCTATCTTAATTTAAGGAAAAAAGTTTCATCTTCATATCTCATTTAATGCATTTTTAATATTATACCTCACCTTGAGCTTTGATCAAAAGAAAGGCCATGAATATGATAGAAAAAACTAATCCTCCGATAGAAACAAGAATTACAAGAAGCAACGGTATTCTCAGTGTTCCCTCCCGACCTACAATGATAAAAAACAAATACCATCAGTTTATTTTTTTCACTTAATGTGGAAACCATGTCTACAAATTTCAGCATTTGTGTCAAAAGGGAGCCAGTAATGTCTTTACAGATATTATTCATTACAAAATCAACGTTAATGAAAATATCTTAATTTTAATTACAATCTCATCATAATTGTAAAATTATTTTGTAAAGCCCTCCTTTTCCAGAAATAACCAAATTTGGTTTCAAAAGTGCAATAAAATCGACTACTAACAGTTGTTGCAAGAAAGTAGTAATGTAGCATATTTGGATACTGAAAGTCGTTCATAAATGCAAGATATATTTCATTGTTCTTCGTTACGTTGAATAAATAATCTTTTCGTATCTCTATTACATTGCCGGATATGATGTCCTCTTTATAAATTGGTTTATTATTCGTCTCCCAAGATAACGTTGATGGCAAATCAAAGTTTTCTACTACACACGTAAGTTTCATTACTTTCCACTCATCAAACGACAGATAACTCCTCGGTTGACCATTCTAAAGTATCTCAATTGTTGTGTTTCCTGGAGGGGAGAGACGACAATCAGAATAAAATAAATGTATATTGTACTTTTCTTTTAACAAAATAGCCATCTCCTGTAATTTTCGATACCTTATTCTCCATTACAATTTCTCTTTCTAGGGTGGTGGAATTGAACCTGAATTACTTTTGCAGTTTTCGTCATAAAGTTTTGCCTACTTGCTCTAACTATCAACATTATTTTATTACCATGGTATTGAAACTGTAATAGGTCTAGGCACTTTGCAATCGGGAGGCCTGGAGTTCGATTCCTGGTTCGGTCATAGTAACTTAGGTGAGTTTTCTTTCAAGAGCAATCTATGGTTTTCTTACTTGACCTGGTGTTTAAAAAAAAAAGAAAATTGCTTCAAATTGTTGAGTTGCCGCCCATGTTTTAATTCATACGCCAATGGCTTTTCCTACACTCGTAGTCTCCTAGCGTTCTACTACAAGTACACTATTATATTGTATAAACACGTAATACCTGCATCACTGGCAATTTTAGTCATTTAGTCATTCCTAGAACGTTGATTCAATTTCAAACCTTACTTCAAGGTTAACCAAATTTTTCTTACCTTTTAGCAGGACTATAAATTCAGCTGTCTTGTTTTCATAATGGAAACAGGAATATCGTCCTGTTACTTCTTCCGTGAGGTGTGGAACTGATAAGGTATAGTGAATAAAAGAGCAGTCATTGACAGTCACTTGATAGGAGTCTGCGTTGACAATACCTCTAAACAAGGTTTTGTCTTCGTACTCCCATCTGATCCCTGTCATGTTAGGACTAACCGGACAAACCAGACAGACCGTTGAGGAACGACGAACTTGACAAAATGTAACATTGCTGCTTGTGGATTCACACAAACCTATGAAAAAAATCTTGAGAATAGGGTTAAAGTTTTGACAGAATATGTGTTCCCAACATTTCAATGTAAATATTGAAGTATAGAAGAATTTTTTTCTAAATTCCTCCTGAATCTCTGTCAAATTGCCGTTCGGCGAAACCAAACAGTAAACTGCTCACTGAAAAAGCTATCACGTCCACTGACGCACAATTAATGACCAACCTCACGGCTCTCAGACCATTAACATCATTGGTCTGTCATATATGACTTGATTGTAGATTCAGAAAAAGATTGATACTACACATTATCTCTAAATTCTTTTATCTTTAGGAAAAAGAAATAAATTTGTCCGACACCATCTGTAAAGGTGTTATGTACGAGAATTTACCTTCGATATGAACAGTGAATGTTGCTATCGCCCCATGATGTAACAGGCACATATATTGTTGCTCATTTTGCACCGAAGCAACTAACAATGTGTAGTTACTGGTACCGCAATTATTTACACATAGACAGATTTGCCTCCGGCAACATTCACATCTCCCCGAAATAGCACACTACCATCAGGTGATTTCCATGATGAATTGCCCTGACCTCTTCTTATTGGACAAACTAAGCAAACACTGGAATGCAATGGTACATTGCAGATAATTCCACCATGAAATGTGTTTCTCTGATCACACAGTATTCCATTGCTAAGAAATGAAACTGTGAAAGAAGAAGGAAATCGCACATATTTTGGATTAGATGCTGGTGGTTTTGAAGTACTAATGTTTGTTTAAAGATAAGGTAACCTGTGGCTAAAATTTGTTTGTACTCTTCTGAGATATCCTACTAAACGGTTATCTGACAAACGACAACGTGTTGTCTATTATCAGAATCTTGGTATGTATAACGATATCGATCTTATCATAATAGCAAACCGAACACAATTGACCCACAATAAGAATGGGGTTTGCATCATGTTTTTCTTATCACACTTCGATCCTAAAGTACAACCCTCTCGTATACATTATGTGCCTGATAAAAGTTTAAGTACAACTCAAAGTTTCACACTTACGCCCTTTTAGATAAATTCAGTACCATGATATTGTAAAATAATACAATATACGTAACAGCAAACTTCATCTCCAATTAAACCTTCCACCAGAAGGCAATGTTAAGAAAGGTAAGAGCACTTAAATGAGTTTTTTACCTCGAATTGCAGTACAAACACCGAAAATGAACAATAAAAACCCCCGATGAGCCATCTTTTTGACAGCGGCTAACATGTACAATTCTGCTTCAGCTCTAATAGCACTTCAAGACAAAAAATCCTCTGTAATTTACTGTGAAGTTAAGGACCAAGACTGGTGTTAGTGTAAGAAATTATATTATTCATCTACACCCGGTGACGAAAACGAAGTGACAAATGCTTCTTTTAATCAGAATTTAAGGAGAACCTAAACATAATACATCAACTGAGAACTGTAAATCTTACCTGCTACGTATACAATATATTTCTCAACCCGTACAAACCCTTTTGTACTTCCTTGTTGCCCAGTTCGACTTTTAGAACTGATCGCACTAATGGTTTACAATAACATAGATCGAAGCAGACGAAACTAGAACTGTATTTTTTGAAATGTGACATGCGTAGTACCTTTCTTGCCATTTTTTCGTCTGGAATGATTGCTGAATTTCTTTGCTAAAATGTTTTATGTGAAACAAGCCTATTTGAATATGGGCATTATATACTTCCGAGGTCGCAAAAGGACACTATGCAACTATGATTCGCCACTTAGCATTGCTTAGTTGTAATTTCACACGAGACGTAGTTTCCTTAAACTCAACTGTGTGTTATCTTACGGTTCGAAACCAAATCATGTTTTTCTTAAACCATTGAGTAACATCCTGTACCATGCGTTGCTCATTTTAACAATACGTTAGGGCATATGAATCTTTTTTTCTATTTGTAGACGTCTTTTCAAAATGTCAATATGGAACTTGATTTTACTGGAGGATGCGGTTCTACAAAGGGAACTGATGGAACCATGAATGAGGCCCAAAACACCGGCATACCTAGCCAGCAATGAAGTTACAGGTTTCTAAATAGCGCAAGGGATTCACTTCACTTCATTTGATCCAACCGCTTACATAGTATTTACAGGTTGTAAAGTAGAATATACTGTGACCACAAACCATGAACTGTGAAGGTGTCTCACTGCAAAGGGTGACGAACCGAGGCCGAGGCCGATTCACTGCAAATAGACAAACTCAGTGCCTAAACACCAACGCACTGCACCAGGACTAACGTGCTGCGTTGAGCAGACTAATAGTGCACAATGACCGACACGCTGCTTTATTTGCTTTGCAGTTATACAGATAACACACTAGCCAAACCATCTTCCAAAAGGCAAAGGAAATAGTCTAAGTACAAAAAAGAAAACGCATCCCACGTAGCCATATCCCACCCACGTGCTTCACTATTCTATTCCGACCCCTTGCACTTCTCTTCCTCTCTTTTACGTGTCCGTGCTTTTTAAATCACGGAAGCAAGCTCACCCATTCGCCGAACTCTTAATGACCACGCTACTGTCTAGCCAAACGTAAATTGGGGAATACTGGGATTGATAGACTATATCATTAATTGATGACAAAGTTTAACTTAGCTCTACACAATTAAGCATTCCGAAAACCTCTTTACAAAATAATCGAACGACCAGGTGTTTGTTACTTGCCAACTTCTTAGGTTTTCAAGCCGCGGACAAGGCCTTGTCCAGCGCACATGCGACATTAGACTAAAAACAAGGTACCTAAAATTCCCAACGACAGAGATATCAACACCATGCAGATAACTGAAACTTAAACATGTACACGCAAATAGACAAGCAATGAACAATGCTTACAAAGGTTATGTAACAAAACGCATTTTTCTCACAATATTAACATTATGAACATACTGAAAAGGCTATATAACTTGAACTGAATACTTAAGTCACAACTCCAAAGTTCCATTAACCGACCCATATATACGCCAAATGTAGTGCTACTGGGGCAAAATGGGACTTTCACCCATCCCAAGATTTTTTTCTTGCCCCCCCCCCACTAAAGTTAGATCAGTGTGGAATGGGTTAACCGGGAAAACTAACACTGTAACTCTCCCGTAACAACTCCAGGAACGGGCACTTTGGATTCGGGGTCTCGAGCTGCGCCAGAAAAGTTCGCCCCAACATAGTTATTCTTTGCCCCTAGATTGCCCCGCCCCAACTTTGACTTTCTTACGCCGGTACTGGCCAACTCCCAGTGTAGTATTACTCAAAATACATCTCTTTGGATTCCGTAGGGTAGTGACATCTAGCACCGTATCTTTCACACCCTTAATGATATGCAAGTACAGTACAGTGCTAACAGGTGGCTCTGCGGATGACACTGAGGCTAGGTCTTGAAAGTATGACTAAGGAATGTGAGATACATTTTATACCTTGCAGTGTTTCATGCAAACTGGGAATTTATTCATTTTGGAAATGTAGTATGAGGGTAATGGTTCATGGTTCAAAGGGCTTAAAGGTGTTTGCATACCAGATTGCAGTGTCCCTAGCAATTACACCCTTTATGTATATTTACATCTTCTTTACGAGTATTCTTTTGAGGTTCATCTGTTCACCTCGCGTTTTCGACCACTGAAAATAGCTTACACCTAATACGGATCCCCGATTCAAGTTACCTTATCTTTTATTTGTCGCCTAAAACGGATCAAATACCATCTTTTTAGACTGTTTTGGTCTTTTAGAGTATTTGTTACAAAATATATAATAGGGTATCTACTTTCTCAATCCAATTGGTACACACTTCCACACTTCTCCTAATATAAGCCCAGTGTTGTGCCTTTTCCTATAATTCTGGACAAAAGTGGTGGGACACTTTTGCCCAAATGTAGCAACACTTAGGCCTCGCACAGATTCGCAGGTCTTTCAAAATCCCCCTAGACTAAGTCAATGTTGTCCTTGACAAAATATACCCCAAATTTGAAGAATTCCAACATTGAAGAGGGGAGCGGAGACTGCCCCGTGTATTTTTGTCCAGGATGGTATATACTGGCTCTGCGTGTGTACACAGCCCCGTGGTGCAGATACTTTAGATTAACCCTGTATTGCCCGGCTCCAATGGGGCATATTTGCTCGCCTCGGGAATCGGCGGAAAAGCGCAGGTAGCACGTTCCGGATCGGCCTCTGTAAGCTATTGACCCTGTGACCCTTAAGGCATGTTCTGGTGCCTTTGTTCCTCTTTCTTGTAAGAAAAACCAAAACATTCCACACCATGTCCTTCAACCCCTATCACAATACCATTTTCCTAACACAGGATATCTCACTTTGAAGGTTTGTTATTTATGTTAAAAAATACCTCTGCTTTTCAACAAAGCCACAGAAAGTTATGTAACGTTGTTTTTCTTTACAAGTGAAAATCCTGTTTGTCCCTGAAATTGATACTGTTGAAATGTTTGGATATTTTTTCCGGTAGATCTATCATTACCCTTTACCATGCGTAGGGCACAACCAACAATGTTGCTTAATATCGCCTGCAACGGCATCATAATTATAAATAAATTGAATGCAATGTCAAATTAATGTGCCACGATGACATCACAGATTTCCCATGCTGGATCAAATCCCTAAGAAAAATTTGCTATACTTTAAAAATTTGTATCTTCCGAATGCTATAAACTATTGAAATGCAGTTTTCACCTTCTGAAAGAGAGAATTCTTCTGCTTATTCTAAAATTAACGAATTTTCTCTCCAGAATATACCTTTAAATAATTGTCTCTCTCATTGTTGTGGCCGAATGTTCGGGTAGCTCCTCGCAGTTTCGAGCTCCGCGTGAAACAGTAAAGACGTGTGGGGGCCGCGCTCTCTGTCTGTAGCAGAAGTGCAACGCTGGGCAGTTTGAGGGTCAAAGACAGCAAAATCTTCCTTCACCGAGAAAGTATATGCAGACACATAACCATGTCGTTAAGACAACACCTGTCATACGGATTGATGATTTATCTTGATTAACCGGAAATACAATTTCCAAAGACCAGAATTTTCACAAATATGCACATATGTTATTTCACTGCCATTCTCGTATCGCGGTGTAGTGGAAAACTGCCACCAATCGTTTCAACACTACGAGTGCTTGCGACTGAAAGATTGAAACGCCGGTTAAGTACATATTAATAGTTTTGAATAAAACGCAATTAAAAATTTGAATGGGTGTAAAGATTCGACTCCACACTTCAAAAGAATGTTATGACGCGTAGAATACTTTTTATATCATGTTTTAGACAAAAATTTCAAAGCGACCAAACCCTTTCCATTTGGAGAAAAATGCACCTATTTGTGTCGATCCGTGGATTTAATGACTTTCTCCTGTCTATTTGAAGGGTGTAAATGCTAACATAAGACTTGGCAGCCCTACATGTGTTTGGTCGATTATAAAACACAAAGACGTAAGCTTAGCGTTACAAACATCAGTGCCAAGATGGTTAAAGTATTTTTTTCCATCGTGTTACATACATTTACTTAACGAAAAAAGTGAAACCTGCACTCTCCTCACAGCAAAAATAGTCAAGAATAACCGACCTTATCTGTCCTTGTGGCTTGGACTTAATGATAAACAATACGTATGGACGGTCATGGCTGCAGAGAGTGAACACAGCAAATTGTTCGCAGTTTTCTTATCCTTGCCGACTATTTGGAGCTATAAATGAAATTCAAAATTCGATCAATGCTTGCGAGTCGCTTTTTTCTGGCTTCTTAAATTAGAATAATTCCATTAAACGAAACAACGAATTCTGCAATCTTTATATATCCCTTTATATTTGGTTCTGTAAATTTGCAGTCTGTGCGTGGTCTGAGATTAACCAATTAACTGCAGTCCCCTACTTCAATTGAATTATTTACTTCTCGTATGCAAAGTTTAAAACGATATTCCTGATTTCTTACTTTCTCTTTGAAATGGAATGTTTAGGTAACCCAAGTCTGTGAAGAACGTATCCGAATATTGTTATATATATAATAATTTTGTAATAAACTATGACTGACATCGATATCAAATAAAATATCAAATAATAGTTTGACTCTGATGAGTCGATGAATTAGTCAATAGGAAAGTAAGATTAGGCGGATCTTTTACATTCATTCACTACGGAGGAAGTTAGTAAGAGAAGTTTGGAGATTTTAATTTTAGGGTTGTCACCGCCAATTTTCATGGTTCACACTTGATTTTATCGGTACACAATAAGGGTTACTTTGACTTGACTCAACATACAACCTCCTTACTTGATATTGTTATAAATGGTTCCCATCAGTATGTGCTTCGAGATCATTGAAATCACCACACCGTCTTCATTCATACTCACATTGTCGGATTGGGAACATTTCAATATCGTCTTTCCCTTCTTCTCTCTGGAGAGGTTCTCGGGCATTAGGTGAAACTTCAAGCAAACTCAGACATAACCTTCATGTCTCATTCCCTCACAACTATGAAGACTTATATCAAAGTTTCTTGCGTACTTTCCCGGAGTGAATGATAAACGTATTGCCGTCTGCTTCCTTCCAAGCAATATGAAATTTCCTTGCACGATCGTGTGGGTTGCCGTTTCGTTTATCTTTACCAGTTAATCTATTAAAAAGCTGTAAACCACTAACGCTTAAATGCTGTTAAATATTCGTCAAATCTAAAATAACGTTATTGTAAGTGTAACATCTTCAGACAAATTTGTAGCAGTTTATTTAAACAAAAAGTTGGATAAGTAACGTTTACTCTAATATCTGACATGTCTAAGAAACATTCATATTTACTTGAGTAAACCTGGTCAGCCGGATCATTCTTTGTGTGGTTCATATGTACCTATTGTTTTCCTATAAAAACGTTTCTTTTTTATCCGGCAAAGCAGACGGTTGTTTAATATTTAAAACAATGAAGCACTCCCACTCCTTTGAAGAAGACAGTCGAAACATAATCGTAACCTTTTCTCAGTGTCAGTTCTGTACTCTTATGAAGGCTGATTACTCTTAAAGAAGAAGCCATCTTTAGGAAGTTCAATCGGCAAAATCTACCAATGGAGTGGTTCAGATCGTTTAAAACTGTATTTCTTATGTTGGCCTTAAATGTTACGGCGATTTCTTTACGAGTGACCGGGAACGAGAGTTGTGCGCAACCTTGCACAGAATCTACCTCAGATCGATCAACAATATGTGTTTCACGATCAGGGTGTACGTTCACATTTCCAGGGAAAACTCTCAAATGTTTGGGCAACACCTGTCATTTGACACTTAAGTATGATTTCTCACATGTGTACCGAGACAATGCTGTCACCGGTTACACTGAATCAAAAGAAGTAGCCGTTTCAACTTCTGCGGGGATCGTCAATGTCACTATCGATAATCTCCTATTTGCTTTCACAGAAGAAAGGAAGCATGAATTACAAAGTGGTGAAACCGAATCTGAAATAGGTATTCTAGTTTACATCATAAACTCATCACCGCTTAACTCAGGTCGGTATGAGATTGAGATATACGATAACCACCGTTTCAAGACAATATATGGTCAAACCTACCAGTGTCGTATTGTACATTCCCCATCTGGTCATCCTGAGTGTAAATCGGACTTTATGCAAAACACTGATCCAGCATCTTTTGCATACGTCTTAACGTGTTCAATTCAGGAGGGATTTCCACCTATTGAAGTTAACATAAGCTCAAAGCCAGACTGTCCCTTTTTGGAATCACGGTCTTCCAACACCACTTGGAAGACGGTAACCTTTTTTGTGCCTTCTTGTCTGGATAAAGGTTTCACCTGCTCAGCCAGTTCAATGAAAGTGCAGACACCTATCCCATATGGCCCATACTCCGGAAACTGTACCTTCGATCTCAGCGAAGTTAAAATTCAAACTCAGATGACAAACGCAGGATCCAATGATTTTTTCAATGATGCAAGTGACATTATTCTACTCGTTGTAATAGCAAGTCTGGTATTTATGATTATCTGTGGCTTAATATTTCTCACGGGGTACATTAAGAAGACCAGAAGTCGAAACCCTAATGTTGATCTCGATGGCATGCCAAATACATTTGACGACTTTGATACAGACTTTCCTCCTGAGATAAAGCGTGAGATAAATGACGGTCAGGCCTATGGTAATGTCTAAATAAAATAAAATATGCATTCCCCATGTAAATGTATGTTTCTTTCTTCTTTCTTCTTCTTCTTCTTCTTCTTCTTCTTCTTCTTCTTCTTCTTCTTCTTCTTCTTCTTCTTCTTCTTCTTCTTCTTCTTCTTCTTCTTCTTCTTCTTCTTCTTCTTCTTCTTCTTCTTCTTCTTCTTCTTCTTCTTCTTCTTCTTCTTCTTCTTCTTCTTCTTCTTCTTCTTCTTCTTCTTCTTCTTCTTCTTCTTCTTCTTCTTCTTCTTCTTCTTCTTCTTCTTCTTCTTCTTCTTCTTCTTCTTCTTCTTCTTCTTCTTCTTCTTCTTCTTCTTCTTCTTCTTCTTCTTCTTCTTCTTCTTCTTCTTCTTCTTCTTCTTCTTCTTCTTCTTCTTCTTCTTCTTCTTCTTCTTCTTCTTCTTCTTCTTCTTCTTCTTCTTCTTCTTCTTCTTCTTCTTCTTCTTCTTCTTCTTCTTCTTCTTCTTCTTCTTCTTCTTCTTCTTCTTCTTCTTCTTCTTCTTCTTCTTCTTCTTCTTCTTCTTCTTCTTCTTCTTCTTCTTCTTCTTCTTCTTCTTCTTCTTCTCCACCTCTATTTTCCTCTTTGAATTCTGCATAGAGAAATGTGTAGAAACGTTTATCGCGTTACATGATAACAGACTACACTAGCAATTGTTTCTAATTTGTGCATAAATATACTGAACATCAACGACTGATTTACCTTTGAAAAACGTGTTGTGGCAGTAAAAGTTGAAACTTTTTCGTTTTGCATTCGGGGAAAGAACAAATGAAAAAAAATTCGAGATATTCCCTTATTCATGAAATATAAAAGAAGAAGAAAGGATAAACGTGATCGTGGTTCACCACTTTAAGAAAGGGGATAATTGATACTCCATTATAACGTTTTCTTTTTCTCTAAGGTCGTGGACAATTAATAATATATTTATCTCGTGTGAAAACCTGCACACTCAACAACTTATTTGAATTTGAGAAAAAAAAACCATAAGACTGATCCGTATCCTGATTGTGCGTAAGGTGATATATTTTTCTGAAGTAGTCATTCAGACATATTGCTATAACTGTAAGATGTATGTTCTATGTATTATCTTTCCCTTATGAGCAGTAGTCGCTTCAAATTACGTTTTCTTGGCCTTAATGTTAATTTATGCGTATTATAAGAAAAATGTAGAAAGTGTTGCCATTATGAATTAACATGGCAGAGTTTCATGATATGTTTCAAACATTTATTTAGTTACCTAGTACAGCTTATAATATAGTTTCAAAAAATACTTTCCTTTTAACTTACTCCTGTCTTAGTATAGTAGAATGAGGAATGCGGATTTCGATTGCAATTGATACGACATAAAAGCTGTACCATTTCTTTCCACATTGTTTTGGTGTAATTCATCACAAATATAGCGGTCAATACACTATAACAACCAATATCTTCTTCTCTTTTATGGTTTTCATTTCCTGATTAATATCAAGTGGGTTCAATGGTTAAAATCGATGCAGCACATTCCAACAGAGGTGCAACTCTCCCAAGTAAGGAAACATCCTTATCACTATGTTACGTGGTCAACGGTAGCCCCTCGTGGCATTCACGTGCTCCACTAACATGTTAAAGTGGAATACCGATGACTTTCTTACCGAGATCTAGTTTCAGGAACCAATATGGAATTGGTTGTCCGGTGAAGACAAGCAGTTCGTGTATCACTAACAACAAATTTTCAAAATTTGTCCATACTTTATCTTACAAAATTTAATTATCAAATATCCTGGAATTTTCCTTCCATCATTGTCTATGTAAATGGATTTTAGCCAGAAATACTAGTTTAAACAGAAAACATAAATTTGCATCAAGTAATAACAATTAATATCAATTTTGGGTGACTTGACAATTAACCTAAATGGAAGCCCATAGACTAGTAAGTACATGACCTTTAGGCTGTTCACCAGAAGTCAGGATATTGGGTACATTAGATAAAATGTATTAATCATTTAACATGTGTGCTACAGGCAGAAAGCAAAGAATTGACATTGACATTGCAAAGAACGTACAATTTGTACATTTAGTGATGAAGCATGATTAATAAACACACCTTCATCATGTTTCTTTGTTTTTATGAAATGCGAAATTATCTCAGTGTTATATAATGACCGTGCTCTGTACACCTCCCGTAAAACATATCAAAAAAGGAACGATTTATATTTTCCATTATGAATCGCAGTTATGAACATGCAGTAACGTTGAGACCAATGCTTTGCTCCCTGTATCAAACTCCTTCCAGTTTTAGAATTAATGTCCTCTCTAATTCTAACCAAGAATAACCGCTTTGTACGGTCGTTAAAACACATGAAAAATTCAGAAGTGACATAAGAAATAGTTGGATATAGAGCCCACAGATGATGACACCAACTTCCTGATCACAGCTCAGTGTGTTTGCAAAGGTAAGTTTATTTACTGCATTGCTACGACGTTTTCATATATGAATAAGGAATCCTTTTTTGTTACCTCATACGTGTAACATGGAGAAGGATTTAAATGTGGGTCGCTCTCCCCTTTTAGAATTAATTTGTAAATTTAAGGTGGTTTAAATGCAAACATTTCTTTTATTAATGGTCCAGAGATGGAGACTTAAGGCAAGCCATGACAAGCGCCGACGAGTTGAGCTACAATTTTGCAAAAGGAGTCATGTCTTCTTCATGACATAACGTGCTTATAAGTTCTACATTTCCCAAGGGCTCCGAAAAACTCTATTTCCTAATGCTACAAGGGAGATACTCATCCCGTGGGACGGAGTGACGACCGACCCCCTACACCCACACACACACACACACACACACATTTCGGAAATGCGCCAGTTGTCGTTGTATTTTCATACTGTAATGAATTGATGGAAGTGATCATGTTCGTCGTAATTAAGTGTACCATAAGTTTAGAACATTACCACCAAATTTTCCGGGTATACTTTGAATTAATTTCAAAATGTATCGTATTAGCGAATATTCAATTTTCAGGTAGAGTTATCCTTTTTGTTTTTGAGCATTTAATGATGTGCTTTTGTACTGTTACATCTTTCAGCCTACATATAGATGGAGGGCACAATCGGGCCGTTAAATAACGTTTCATGATTTCCTCTTTAACCTCCAGATAACAGAGGATGATTGACCCTCCTTTGTCCATCGTAGAACCTTAGATAAAGCCGAAGAGCACGAGTCGTGTAATTCTTTTGGTCGTCACTTGGAGCTTAAAACAGAAAGTAGCTTCCCGAAAATCGCGCGACAACAACTAAAAAGAGCATTGGTCTCTTTCACGTGGTCAAGGCCACAGGGATGTCGTTTCACGCCATGCTATTGCCAACAGCACACTTCACCTAATACCTAGAAAAGATATGTCCCTTAGACCACGTTTGTGTTCATTTTAAGGTCTCAGACGTTTTGGTTCGGGAACCTCCTATGTCCTTTTCTCCCTGCCGGCCCAACTGGGTGCCTCAGCAGCTCAGCAGAAGGCACACGGCAAACATTAGCTTTTCTATTACTTACCTGATGTTCTACTATCTTCCACGTCTAATCTCGAAAAACTGCCAAGTGTCAAATTTGCCATGTAAATTTAGCAGTCGTATTTAAAGAAAATTTCTGCCTGATTGTTTTTTTTTCAATGAGCATGTTAAAAAATTTTGATGCTTTTGAAATAGAAATCTGAATTCTCCGATAAATTAACCAAAAACTGTTTAGACGAGTCTTTTTCACAAGGCGTAATTTCCAAGCTTTACATAAATCACATATAATTAACATTTCGCCATTTTATGCTCAATGTAGCAAGTTAAGTAAAATTAACTTTTGTAACTACTCTGATGTTTTAAGTGCTTCTTTCAATTTTTCAATTAATCATTCTTTTTTAGACAACACCCATTAAGAGTTTTGTGAGCCACTCATGAAAACCCGAGGTTTCGTTTCTTTTGTTATAATCTCTATGGCAGTTTAGACTGAGTAAGAAACAATATCAACTCACGAAAAGAACACAATAGGAACTATTTCCTCTAAATAGTCTCTACTAATAGTTTAATGGCCAAACCTCATCACTGTAAACTGTTCAGCAGGGGTCCTGCCAAAATGAATATATATTTGTCACTTTCCACATATCTGCCGTCTTTTGTAATGCGTGTTATTGCCGCGATTCTTTTGGTCCGGCCTAATGCCTCAACCGAATGCAACAAGCTTTGTACACAGATTGAAGTGGAAGATCTCTCAAAGTGCATGACGCTCACAAAATGTGATGTATTGTTTCCTGTTGAAAAGTTCAGATGCTCTGGGAATGTCTGTGATGTGGACTTTCAGGTGAATTTCACGAGCTTTACAAGTGAAAGGAAAGATTCTAAATGGACACATTTATCTCGAATAGGTCCTAAAACAACTCGTCAAATTACCATTAAAGAACGCTTTCAATTCGAACTTAAAACAGCCACATTCACGAACAGGTGGGACGAAGCTGATGGCGTACCTGTTTCACTGTCCTTCACAATCACACAGGTCAAAGCTGAGGACTTCGGGGAATATGTTGTGACTATTTATGACGTATTTTCATCTACTGTTGTTTTCAGCCACGGTTTCCTTTTATTGAGTTTTGGTTCTGACGGTGTTCCTGTTTGTAGATCTGAAGTATATCTTCATTATCGAGACAACTCATTTGCCATTATGTTGACCTGCATGACACAGACTCGTTACCATCCCAAAGAAATTTCCATTTTGTCAGACACAAACTGTTCTAGTGTGCTTCAAGCATCACAACATAACAAAACATGGAACGTTGTTTCTGCCTTCTATGATGCATCTTGTTGGGAGTCAAATTTTTCTTGTGTGAGTACATCTCAGAGTATGGCATACTTTGTTCCAAAGAAAATGTGCTTTTTCGAGAAAGTGGTGCATCCGGTTTCAGATCATCCTAACAATAACTCTAAATGGAAAGGAATTGCCGTTGCCTTAATTATCGGTGGTGGTGTTGTATTAAATATTGTTTGTTACTGGTATTTTCGGAAAAGCCATAGGTGTGGAATATTTGTCGCTGACCAGGTTACAAAAATTACAAATTTCAGGACCAACCACTCCTCGTCAAATACAGAGCAAGACACGAATACGGACCATGAAATTGTACGTTATGAAGAGGACTTTCCAAGTGTACATGATGCTAAGATTAAACATACTTATTCAAGTCCGACATATTTTGCGGTGAATTAAAACATCGTTGACCATTTTGTGGTATTTCATGGTTCCAGTAGCAACTTGTCAGGTTACGGTAGTATTTGGCGCATCTCCAGCCCCAAGAGAATGGGGAAAAGGGGAAAATTTCTTCCAGCTTAAACACGATACAAATAGTTAATTGGAATAAAAAGTTCAACAGACGTAGTAACGGACACATCTGTTTTACAATACTTAATAATAATTATACCTAATTGACCTTAGGCGTTTAGATTTATTCTCTATTTCATTGATGTAATCTACAGTCTTATAATTGTTCTCTCTTTGGTAAAATACACGTCTTATATATAAAAAGAGCTGTGCTGTCATGAAAGGTTTTCGTTGATGTAATTGCTTCAGATTCTGTCTGAAGAAACTTCGTTTGGGATTAAATTGGTATTTATGGAAATGAATATGTATAGTAAGCACATTTCTGCTTATCTCTTATTACCGAGTCGAAGGTTAGTAATATTGGGATAGCTCACTTTGTGTTGACGTTTTCGGTTAACTGGCATTTTTTTTTTAAAACATCTACCCAAAATTGATTTAAATCATCTATTACTTTGAATTGTTTTCAATACGAATTCGATATTTCCTTTAAAACTTTTTAAATTATCAACCGTCTAGGAGGAACTCTGTCGGGACACAAAGTAAGTATCATGTTGTCTACAGTATGCATGTTTCACTATAGACAAATCCGATCGAAGTTTGTGCTTAGTGACTGTAGGCAGCCATTAGTGGGGTCCATCAGCCCTTAATGGTCTCCATTTATTGTGTACATGAATGTCAAACCGTCATATTTAGTGAAATTGAAGGAATCAGGATACATTTATTGTACAAGGAACCATGATACAGGTTAGAAAGGAAATTGAAAGATTAAAAGGTATTGGACCTCACTTTTGTCCGACTAAAATCAGAGCTTCACTTGACCGGATTCGTATATAACTAACCTTATGGACATAACTAACCTTATGGACATGCAATGACATTAGAATGTAGAACCAGGAGTAGTTTGCCTACATTTTCATTGTTATTTTTTCTAAAAAGCAGATCACTGCTCCCGTAGGATGGTAGAAGCAATATAGGTCTATTAAAAAAATTGGCATTTCCGAGAATTACACTCACAAAATATATAAGAAGGTCCTTGCAAAATGAAGAAATCGTTTGTAAGTAGATCTGTAGCATATCTTTTTATAGGATAGAGAATATATTGGCGTTTTGCTTCAGAAACTGCTTTTTAACCTCGTCCTCAGTGGAGAAGTTTTCTCACTTAAGTTTTGCAAAGATTGCAACGGGAAACCAAATACTCCTCTATAGCCACTGTTGGGAATAACTGGTATTTATGTATTTCTGTGTTATTCCTTTGAACTGCTAGCATTCTTGCATTGACATACATAGTGACAGAAATCTCCTGAACTACTCACAAAGAAAACCACCAAATCCTATCTCATTCTTTTACTAGCCTTTTCAGCCGTTATTCTTTCGATCGTTTACATACATACATACATACATACATACATAGATACATACATACATACATACATACATACATACATACATACATACATACATACATACATACATACATACATACATACATACATACATACATACATACATACATACATACATACATACATACATACATACATACATACATACATACATACATACATACATACATACAAATATTTATATAACGCTAACTCCAAATGATCAAAGCGCTTAAAAACAGAAAGAGAACGGTAAAGTACAGTGCAGTTAGAAAAAGTGAGACTTTAGGAGCTTTTTAAAAGTAGTGACTGATTGAGCTTCCCTGATATTACGCGGGAGTGTGTTCCAAAGTGAGGGGCCAGCTACGGAGAAAGCCTTGTCGGCAATGTGTTTCTTTCTAGACGGAACTGTTAATAGAGTGGTATCAGTAGCGGACCTCGTTACCGGGCCTTGTGAGATAAACTGGTCCGCAGTTATTTAGGCATTTGTAAACGTAAAGACATATTTTAAATTTAATTCGTTTTTCGATAGGAAGCCAGTGAAGTTTTTTCATTAAAGGTAAAGGACTATCCAGACGAGAGGCAGAAAAAATCAATTTAGCCGCTCTGTTTTGCAACAACTGTAGACGTTTGAGGTCTCGAGCATTCGCACCATAGAGGAGGGCATTACCATAGTCTAATCTAGAAAGGACAAGTGCACGTACAATGAGATGTCGTGTATCCTGATCAAGATAACGACAAATGCGACAGATGTTACGGAGCTGGAAATTTCCAGCTGATATGAGACTATTAATTTGTTTGGTCATAGTTCTTAAGTTCTTAGTATACAGAACACAACTTATACCTCACAAATCGTCTCATCTAGAACATCAACCTAACTTCATTTGATGCAAGTGTTCTTTTCATTGAGCAATTGTTCAGAAAATGTCGGTACAATTTCAAAATCTTATGCTAACATTCTTTAGCTCTAGTGTGAAATTCTGAAGCGGCATTTAAAAATTTTCACCCATAAAGTGACGGAAATATGCGTGCAACTGTTTCCAGCATGAAATCTCCATATGTCAGGTATTTGAGGTTAACACGCTTGAAGAATTTTGAAGCTATTAATGCAATATACACAGCGGACTATTCTTTAAAACTGAATTCCAGGCACAATTTAACATTAAGTTTGGAACATTAAGTTTGGGATTTCATTAAACACTTCAAAATTTCTATTTCTTGCCAAAAAAATAACAAAGAATTGAGGTAGGTCTAGCCTCGTTTTTAATATTTTATCAACTCTCCTGTTGATTATTCTTCTCTTAAGTTAACTTCCTGTTAAAAGCAGTGCAAGTTAATTGGCACCGTTGACGGCTTTCGCCGGCTTAAATCTATTTTAAACATGTATCTTGGCAACCAAAGTGATTTTCAAAGAAGGTAACGTGTTTCGTAAACCTAAGATGAATATCACATCCTTATTCGTGTACTCTAAAAGTACAGAGTAAAGTTCATTTTTGTCCTTAGTTCTATTCATATATGTCATTATGTTACAGATGTGTTTTCAAATGTTTCCTTGAGTAACTTGCCCATCCCAAGACCACGGCAATCTCTGCAGAGAGGAAAAGAGTGATTAACATCATGAAGTTTGTTTCTTTATGTTTGTACGTTTTAGAACTCCTCAGCCTATCCAAAAATGGACACACTGTGTATGGTTGTGCTCATGATTGCAAAAATTCAATAAATAGTATCAATACCGAGTGTTGGACAAAAACAAGTTGTAATGTGTCTTTTCCTGTACGCACATTCACATGTGCAGGACCACCATGCAACTTAAAAATGAATGTTTACTTTTCACCGTTAAATCATGACGACGAACAAACTGAACGCAGCATCCGGGATAGGTTCGACACATCAATAACTTTATTTGAATCTGAAAATAAAAATTTAACAATGTTTCACTTTATGAATTTCCGCGTTGAATTTTGGAGCTTTGTCACAACACAAAGGGTTGACACTTTAAAGAAGTACCAGTTTGTTCTTGGTTTAAATAGTGTCCAACCGGAAGATGCCGGAGAGTTTGTGGTAACTCTGTTTGATAAGTTCCTATATGAAGAAGTCCTCAATATCCCTGTTCTGCTTTATGTTGTTTACAATCCTTCCTATCCTCCTCGATGCGATAACAGCATCTCCTCTCATCTGGTGCCACAAACCCAGGGACGTTAAATTTTTGGTATGTTCGACTGAAAATGGTTATCGTCCAGTTGATGTCGAAATTATATCAAAAACTATTTGCTTTTTCATTGAGACAGCCTCTTCCAATCATTCTCATCAGGTGAAAACCCTTTTCTTACCTTATTGCAATTAGGAAGCTTCATTCGCTTGCGTGGTAACATCATCAGACTCCAAAGTGTACTCCTTTCATCAGCCTTTCATCGACAACTGTACCTTCAAATCAGTGCCACGTCAGCGTACCTATTGGGAGAAAAATTACAGTTTGAAAATATCGGTGGCTATATGTTAGAAATAGTCACAGTAGTATACGTTACTGTATGGTCTGCCGTTTGCATCGTCATCTTTATCATATGTGCTAGGAAGAAAACACAGGCATTACCAGTTACCTCTTATCAACGCATTGCTATGAGCGACACCCCAGATGTTTCTTTTGAACAAACTTTGAAAACTGCTAAAGGCGAAAGTGTACACAACGAACCCGAAAATAATCATGAAGATTGTAGGGAAAGCCAATATGACGTTCATATAGGTACAGCAGAATGCTAAGGGCATAAATTTGACTTAACTCAGTTGTATTTGTCTAGTTTCACAAGTACTCTAACTGCACTTAATAATTGTAATAAGTTGTTTCCAAACTTTACAGAGAACGACTGGCGTAGATTTTTCAATTACTGTCTTCGATGATAAGATTTATTATTTTTCAGTTTTACCCTTCACTCCGGATTATTCCTTATAATAAATTGTTGTTGTCTATGAAGAAATATAACTCAGCTACATGTTCATTTTGCGTATTGCTACCGAAAAAATGAACATTTTAGGAGTGTAGTTTTACAGCTAGTTTTAGATAAGACGTAGAACCCTTCATTCTAAAAAACAGTCTTACTTCTCGAAGCAAGATATTTTTGGCTATCATACAAAAGTTATATCATGCTTATAACTGTCTCATTATGCACATAAAGTGTCTTATCCACAGATGAAAAAAAGAATTCTCATCCTCCTACACTGAAGGAATGTATTTTTAGTAATAAATTCTCAATGACCGTTGAGTTTTTATGTACTTCAAAAGTTTAACTCAAATTGGAAAACAAAATGAACTGCAACGATTTACCAAAAGCTTTTCAGATTGTTCCCAGCAATTTTTTCGGTGATGCGTTGTATGTTTTATGTAAGGGTTACATTTCTTTTCCTCATTCTTTGTTGTAAGGATCCTCGATAATGTTCATCTTTGATACTTGACTGTATGAGTTTTGAATCTTAAAAACGTTTCTAACGCTTCTTACTATTTGTTTTGTAAGAAATAATTTTCCGCAATTTGTTTACCTTTTCCAAAATACTAAGCTTTGACCAAGTAATGATCTACAATTTTGAATACAAGAACAAGCCCTCACTTTTGTTGAAACTTCGCCAAATTTTAGTTTCATCGTCTCATTGTTTTTTAGTATGAAAAAACTATGTTTTGTGTGTGTGTTTGTGTTGGTAGAGCCAGTACTATTAATCCTAATTTTTAATTTCTAACAAAGTAAGCGTATATTACACATAAGTTGTTTTAAAAAGATATTTGAATGGATTTTTCAAAGAAGGGGCTTGTGACATATTACGGCACATACTGACGAATAGTTTTGTTTGTGTGAATTTAGACGGAAATTTCTAACAAAATGCAAATATGAATGGAATAGGTGTATTACATTGTTTTCTTTTTGTCTTGCATTTGACATGAAACTTTCATTGTGTCGGATATTTATTAACTTTCTCAATTTTATACTTAAAAATAACACGTGACTAACGTGTCGCAAATGTGTAGGTTCCCCTAAACACAGACTTTCTTGTTAAGAAAAACTAATTGATAAATTCTATCCATATGTATGAAAACCATACCAAAATTTTAAGCTTTACATGGAAGAAGCCTCCCACAAGAGCAAAACCAATGACGCACAAGGGCCGCGTGCCGGGAAATGTGAATTTGTGGTTCCGGTATAAGCCTTGCTCACCTTCTTTTTGAGTGCGTAAGCGAACCTGTACGAATTCATGTTTTTACAAAAGTATGGAGGCATATTGCTGCAAATGAACGCGGTCAAGCAGAATCTGCAAAGATCCACTGTGAGTGAACTTTGGGAACTCTGATATCACACAGGTTTCACACTACGACGGTGAGTCAGAATGTCATATGACACTAAGCTATTAGGATTTCATAGTTTAAGGGTTAGAGTTAGAGTAAGGATGAGCGTTACATTAGGATTAAGGATCAGAATAAGTGGTCCTAACATTCTGAAACACCTTGGCCCTTTCTTTAAGCCCACTGCGAGTATTAAAATGTAGATCATATTCAACGGCCATTTATAAACGGGATCTGGTCATTTATACTGTCTTACCTACAAACATTAAGAAAATTTGGTTAATAGGCCTTTGAAGTTTGCCTTAAAGTCACAGCTATAATTTTTCATGGATGTAGCTTATGCAGTTGTCACAGTTTGCAAAAGCAAGGCCCAACTTGCTTCCAGGCGGAATCTTGTAATATTCCGCTTGGCCCGGGTTCATATACAACAACATGCACAATGCTATTACAAAAATCATCGGTGTGTATAATTGCTTTCACTACACTTTACCCTAGGTTGCGCAGGTCTTTAACTCGCTCGTTTCGATTGGCTTGCTCCTTTCAGCTGTAGCCTAGGATATATGGTCTCATTGACAATGACGTCACCGGGCATTTAAAGCGTCTAATGTTTTACCAACGGAAGCCATCAGCACTAAGGACTTATGAGTGTTGTTAATTCAATTCGTCTCTATAGCCATGTTGGTTCAGGGGCTCTCCAGTCCTTACTATAAGGCTGGAGTTCAAGAAAAGTCCCCCGATGAAGTACACCTTGTGCGTAAAGCGCAATTTGCTAGTTCTAGAGTTAAGACTTACTTTACACGCTCGTGGCAAGTGCTGTTCAAGTACAACGTAAAAACTCCACAATTTCATCTATATAGGTAACTATGTTTTTCAAATTCCTATGTACTAGGTAATTTTCCCCTTTTCCATATTAAACTTAGTTAACTTTAGACGTTCATAATACAAGTGGCTGTCATTCTCCTTGTTCAATTAAGTAAGCGCATTCAAAATACCATGATATCTTCACTCGAGCCGGTCGTCCAGGCAGTAATGTGAAGCAAGAATTTTGCAAATACATTTCTTCAAGCTTCGAAGAAAGTTACTAAAGACATACCTGAGATACAACCAATTTATACGTAAGGCTTAACACTTCATTAATTTCTCCTTTGACTTACACACTGAATTAACTCTATCCGGAGACCCTCTGCAGCCTTGACTAAGTTGAAAGTTTCTTCAAGATACTCACTCACCTACTCGCGTGAAAGATGGGAAGCTGATTCTGAAATCATGGCATAGCAGTTGTCTGTATTATGACCGTTTAGATTCCCGGCCTTACTTACGAAGTAACAACTTTTGATAATGTGCACCCACTGACCCTACGTCACATAATAGAAATCTATGCAACAGGAATTTTAAAAACAGTCTAGATCTGCTCTGGTCAACCCCAGATCCACATCTACATTTTAAGGATCTCTTTGAGACTTATCGAGGTCGATTCACAATGCGTTTGTACATTATACTCGGGTAAACCATGAACATCTATTGGCGGCCATACACTTTAAGGAAAGACACCATCACATTTTTACCCAAACACTTTATGAAGGAAGTGGCTCCTTCATATCTGAATGCAGATTGATGTTAGTTAGACGAACATTACCCTTAACTCATTACCATTCTGCCCAATATCTTAAGCAGTATTTCCATATAGAGTTTGCAAGGAATGTCTTATGTGAGGTGCAAGGTCATAAGTATCAACGTTACTTAGTTTGTCCAGCATAATGTTTAAAGATATGAACCCCCGTTTTATTCGTTGTGAAAAGGGGACATGCGGTAGCCTAAAGTATCTCAAGGAAGTCTTAGGTTGTTACATTCTTTAATATTAAAATTTAGATTTTATAAAGACTTTTGGAATTCCAAAACCTTGAATTTTTAGAAACTCGTGACTTTGGTGGTCTCCTAGTTTGCATTAAAAAACACGCCACAGCTCAAGTTTATGGCGCGTAAATGTTAGGGAATAAAGCCACACGAAATCTTCACAATTTGAGACAAGGCGCAATCAATTATTACTTCCTTAATTTCTATCAAATCCAAACGTGTTCTGTTTCAAAATAAAGGTGAGGAAATATGAATTTTCCTGGTTGAAACTTTATCGAGCGAATAGATGACTTTTGAAAATATTTATGGAAATTTCGAGAATGTTCGAAACTTTTGTATGACCAGTACTTTCAATTGGTCTGGTACGCTTGATATCTTAGCGGCAAGGGTTGCTACCGACGAACGTGTACTTTCAATTAAAGGTCCATTCTGAATGTAGGCTACTGGCTGATGCTTCTCTTTCCAAAATTATTATACATTGGGCTAGCATGAATTTCTGGTTGCCTGTACATAATTATTTAGGCAGTTAACCCTTTGACAAGTGGTTAGAGCATCTGAGTTGGCAGAGAGTCGGGAGATCCGGAGTTCAAATCCTGGCTGGGTTATACTGAATACTTTAAAAATAGAACCTTACGCCATTGTTCTTGGTGCTACGCATAAGCAAAAGAGTATGGAAAACAAGCCAGTAAGCCACAGCTAGGAAAGCCCAACTCCCTACATCTCTAATTAACTTAATGACCAACCAAGATGAAACATTTGGAACAACCTTTAAAATGGGCCTCCTTAAGTACCTCTGATAATTTGGTACACAACAGATGGTCAGACCTATTTAATACGAGTGGTACATCTATTTTAGTTCGACAAGAGGGTTTGTCCCAAAAGACTTAGAACTTGAGCAATTGAATTTTTCGCTCAATTATAAGTAAAAGAAACACTTAAACCTTTCTTTACTGTCTGGTATCTCCTTAGATTATTTACAAGACTCTAGTCTCTGTCAAGTGGGAGACCCTTAAGCTATAGAATCAGCGAAAGTGACAGTTGTTTGATCTTCCGCCTTTATTAGATTATTCATAATTTTTGTCTGTAATTCGGAGACAAATATATCCTGTGTAAAAGCCTCGTGATCACTTATGCAAAATTCCATCCATTTCCTTGTTATATTCTTGTTCCATAGCAATTTTGTCAAAAAAAAAAGGAACTATTTTTTACCTAATTCATAATTAATTTCCTCCATCAATCCAAGGAGACTGCATCAAAACTGAGTTCATATTTTTATGTATCTCGTAATATATGGTGATCAAAGTTTTCATGTTGTACAGGTTATAGAGCATTACGTTGAACTTGTTTTTAATTGTGTGGATGTAACGTTCTAAGTGACCAACAAGAATATTCTGATATCAACACTGCGATCAACAAGGGTAATTGAATGGACGTATATGTAGCAGCTTTCATCAAATGCGATAACCGTTGCATTATTTGTGAAAATATTTTTGAGTAAGACCAGGTGCCACGAAAGATGAAATTTGCGTGCAGTTTTATCATTCTCTTCTTATCTGTTCCAACGCATGACTGTATTGCTGAAATGTGTGAACAAGCATGCAACGAAACCTCATCGGGTAATTTATCAATTTGTTGGACCCAAAGAGGATGTAACTTGATAATTCCTGCAGACGTACTCCTATGTCATGGTCCGCCCTGTACACTGAACGTTGATGTTACGTTTTTGCAGCAAGGCAATCACCCTAACAAAACTATAAATTATGAATCAGAACTAAACTTAACTGTAGACAACGTTGTGTTCAAAATCATACAATTTCAACTGTATTTTTATATCGATATTTTGAATGAATCAAGCTACGCACTCTACAAATACAATGTCTCTCTGAGATTCCAAAACCTCACAAATAACAAAGCCGGGAACTATTCAGTGACAATAAGGGACAAATTTATCTCCGACACTGTTTACCAAGAAACCTTTGTGATACATGTTGTTCACCTTTCTCATGCTCCTGAGTGTAGTACTGCTTTGGTAACGGAAATATCAGCGTCGTCCTATTGGGGATACATACTAGAATGTTCAGTTGCATGGAGTAATGACCCCGTGCAAATAAACATTTTATCGAACACGGAATGTTTTAACTTCCACACCACTATATCGAACGGCTCTCACAAGATAAAAACTTCATTTTTCCCCTTTTGTCGAAACTTGAGTTCCGTTGTTTGTTTTACAAATGTAACGAATGACGACGACATTTTAACAGACAAGACGTATTTTAAAAGTTGCACGTTTGATATCAAAAATGACCAAAGGCAAAATAGTGGCAATATTTTATCGTCTGCAGAAGCACTTTTTGATTTAATTATCATAAGTTTAATCGTATTTTTAACAATGGCTTGTCTTAGTTTATGCATATATGTCAAAAAGATGACCCGAACTCCTACTTCCCATCTAGTCCAAGACGAAACTGTTCCAGATGAGATTCCCACTGTAGCTGAGGAAAAAACATCAAAAGTCACAACCTTGAGAATAAGCTCAGTAATCTCCAGTGAAGAAGATTATGAGGATTGTGACGATGCTGGTGCTACGGTAGCCGAGATTTTAGAAGATAAGGCACACTATCTCAACGTGAGGGCTAAAGTCATGTAAAAGTGTTATTGAAAGAATTACTCTCTCTAGTAAACCACGAAATTTCGAGTAAAAGTAAATGAGACGTTTTAGGCAACACTGGAAGTCTTCTCACGCGTCTGACACAATAAATTGTTTCAAGTTTAAACATACATTGACTCATACCCAATGGATATGATTTTAGAATTTTTCTGTGTACCTATCACTGTCCTTTCATTAATGTGATTATGGTGAAAGAAGAAACAAATTACATCTGTCAAAATCTATGAGAAGAGAAGTCTTCCGTTTTGAAGAAGAACAGTTTTAACATCCGCTGAAGAGAAGTTAAATGTAAATCGAATAAATTTCAAGTAATCTTACGTGTTTCGTAGAAAGTAATATGCCGCCCTGTAGGTAGTAAACCTTTTTTTCTTTTGTTGAGGATTATCAGTATTACCAATACTCCTGATTTTTTTTTTCCTTTCCTAATATGTAAAGTAGTATTAATGCATGTGTTGTTTACCTGTTATTTACACATGAATGTAGACCCAGTATGATAAACGTGGAGAATTGGCCTGCACTTGATACTCCTATCTTGTTATATTACATACAGTAAATGAATGTCTAACCACTTACCACAAAAATCCTGAAACTTTATAAAGAATATCAGCAAGCATTAATGGACTTTAAGACTTTCTCCTGTCACCTGAAACATTATTTTAAATTTGAAAATCTATAGAAAAACGGTTTATAAAGTAGAAATAGTTTTCGACATATTATTGAAATATCAGGTGGTAATCTTTGATGAAAATATATTTCTTCAAGCTAGGTTAGCCTTAAACACGCTCTGCACTTTACAAGGAATATGACTTTCATGACGGTATTTCGTTTCTTAATAATTTGTGTGAATTAAGCGCAGCATATCACTGCATAAAGAATGGCCAAAAGAAATTACGGTAACTGTTCCTTTTTGTATTTTTTGTATTTAAATTAATTATTAATTATTTTTATAATTATTATGTTAATAATTTTTAGTTTAAAGCCTCAAGGCAGTCGTTTTACATAGGAAATTACCTTTTTAAATGACAAATTTAAGTAATTAATTCATGTAAACCATTCATTTGTCAGCTTCATAATTAAGGGGTAAAAGGCAGTAAATACATCATGTATAAAAAATAACCAGAAAGCGTCCGCCGTTGTCACAAAGACATTTCTTTTACACTATGGCCTGCTTGACATTTCAACTTCGCATTAAGTTTGTACATTTCTCGAATAGTTTCTTTTTACTTTTCATGGTTGCTTACTAACTTCTTTTCCTTATTATCGAATGCTAGCTTTAATTTTAGTAATATGGATCATTGTGCAAGTTATTACTTTAAAATACAAATTTAGAATGAAATTACAAACAACTTATTTAAAATCATCTTACGTTTTTTACCGCTTGTAAAACGAGGATTTTTGGAGTGAACCGAAGGACAATCTCACTGTGTAACGGATATGAAAAGCAAGTGGAATCAATTCCCCAGAAATTTTGAAACTAAGACGTTATTGATAATAAATTTATCAATGAAAACGCGAATGTAAACGTTGTTACGAAAGGGTTCTCAAAGTGCTACGCAATAGATCTAACGTAAAAAATCAGCACGGAAGATGAGGGATAGGAATGAAACACCAACTGTATAAATCCTGTAATGCTACGTCATCAATGTTTATTGGGCATGGGTCGGGTTTTAGTTGAGACAGAGATGTAGCAGCTCCGGCTTTCTGGTTGACACTACTGGTTGAACGAAACCTAATTATCGCATATCTTTATTGCAATACCCCAAGAGTTTTGTGCGATATTTCCGTTGACTACAGATCTCCTAGTCAACATCTCCTACGCCTATCATTATGCAGTACGCTGGAACTTAGAGTAAATGGAAATTTGCTTACCCAGTCTTTTTCATATTTTATTGCATTTTGAAGATAATGTGTTGTGGTTTCATAGATTTCAATAGTTATGGGAGGATATTAGCACGGTGTTCATCTGCGTTGAGAAATAGTTTTCCGTTTACCACGCAAGAGGTGTAAGGGGTAAAATCATTAACAGAGTTCGATCAGTCAAAGAAAATTTCATCAATTCAGCGGATCTTTAATTTAGCAAAGATAGTTGGATAGTTTTGTAAACAAAGCTAAAACTGAATATTTAGATTCTCTTTACAAGCATGAATTCGTAATTTTTGGACATCTGAGGGGTCTGATTTTTCGAAATTCTTTCTTCGCTCCGCGCCAAACAAAGGTGGCCCTTCGCTTCATCTTTTGAACAAAATTACATTTTGGCCGTTAAAGAAGCTCTTAACTCTCTGATCACTTTGCAGTTTGCGAACATATTTTGAAGTGAACATTTCATTGCAAACAACAAAAAAGATAGTGACGTTAGAATCTTCGTAAAAGTCTAAAAAAGCTATCTCCGGCCATCTGAGGGGTCTGATTTTCCGAAATTTACTTTACGATCCTCACCAACAAATGGTGGCGCTCCGCTTATTTAATTTTCTTGGCAGAATTACGTCTTGTGACTAACAAAAACCGAAATTAAAACCCTTTTGCCTTTACATCGATCGATGCTCTTTTATTTTGAACAAGTTTTACTTCAAAAGATAGCGTAAATGGCATAAGAATGCACGGAAAGACACAAAAGGTTCCGTTTTATCCTGATGAACAACCACAACTCAACTTTTAACACTGTTCCTGTCAAAGTCGAAAATCTTGCACCAATTTGCATCTACGGCTCCTTAAAAACACCAAAAAATTTAAAGGGGAGGGCTGTCACCCCCCCCCCCCGGCTAAGACCCCTCGCCCAGAGTGACGATCACTCAAGATACTGCATGCCCCCTCCCCCTTCAGAGAAATCCTGTGTATGCCACTGCACCAATAAACCAGATATTGTTTTTAATATTCGAAGTTCTTATTTCTCATTGCTCAATGTTAAACTTCAAGATTAAAATACAGATAATATTATATAATGACATAATAATGTTGTTGTACTTGTAAATTTGCATATTTTATATGAAATGCATACACATTGACCGGAAAAAAATTTTGGGAAATTTCATACTTTTGCACCCTCTGGAAAATAGCCTAGCTACGCCACTGACTGGGTTGTTGTTACATGTTGTCATCTATGCGGTCTCAGACTCCCCACAGCATTGAAAGTACTTTCAAAACTTTGTTAACTACTGTATATTTGAAAATCAAGACCTTATATTAGAGAAAACTTGGGATTTATAAACGTAAATGGTAGGGGTGTTCCTCATTTTTCAGATCTGTTATATATCCGATTTTTTCATTCCCAGAATTCCCAAGGAGAGTGTCCGAACTTTGATTTGTCTTTAAGTTTTGTTATATCCGTAAAAGCGGCTGTAAAATACGTAAGTCGTAAGTCGCGCCAAAAATTTTGCTTCCCTGAAAGAACTATTTAAAAATATGCTTGTATTGGAGAGAATACGGAATTTTATGAAAGAAAACTCGGTGAAATCGCAATGAATGTTGTCATGTGTAACTTGATGACATCAGCGTAAATCCTGGGGGGTGGAGGATATTACGTTCAAGCTCTCTAGATTTGCTTTAAATCAACCAACCCACCCCTAAAAGTTGAAAAAAAATCATGTTTGTTGTTCTGTTGTAACACATATAGCTTAGTGGTACAAGTGATATCCATGGCAGCGTTAATAGAATCGAGTGGACGGATAAGTCATCTACTGGCAGTTAAGAACGAGTCATCGTTTATATTGGCAATCGGCAGTTCCCCTTAGTTAGATAAACATCAGTTCAGGCGTTTTTCCTATGAATTCCGGTGAACAGGACCTGTTGCTCGTAATCTCTCATTAATGTTAAATACATTTTCCTGATAAAAGTGTCTGAGCTTAGCGGTGGATATAGACCCACATGGTGTATTTATTATCATGGTCTTCCGCCTGTCGACGATGATTTTCATATTTAATTTAGAACACAAGGTCTAGAGCCGCGCCTTCGGGGAATTGCCCGTGCTCCGAGTCATTTTTTGTTCACCAACCCTTGGTTCCTGTTTACAGTTATCAAAGTTGTGCCCGAAAAATGGCAGCTGTACTTTTAGCATATTTTGGAATTTTCTGAGCATTGTGCAATCTCAACATTGTTTATTGAACAGCCATACCCCCCCCCCCCCAAAAAAAAAAAAAGTTCAAGATCATTGTTTACTTACCACTTTAAAATCTGGAGAATCCCATGCCTGTTTAAGGGGTATTTCAACCTGATGGTGGGGATTTCTTTGTTTCTTTTCGGGCACGATTACAGTTTTTTACCGCCTTACAAGAAAACATACCTTTTTCGACCTGATTAAAGTATGAATGCAAACTAATTTAAACGTTCTTTTGAAGACCACAAGTTCATAAATCAAGAGTTCGTATAAACTTTGTTGGAATTTGTTACAAAACTTCAAGTCTCCTTACCTTGGGATTTGCATTTTTATGTTTCGTAGAGACATGGGTATTAAGCTACTAGGTCTAAAAGGAAAGAAAAGGTGGGTAACATGTCTCTTTTTCTCTCTACTCTATTTGGATTGACCAGACAGGGGAAAATTTTGAGTGATATCGTAAGCTTTCAGCAACACGTTGATACATCTGTCAATTGTTCCACCTAACAATGAAACTAGCCAACAGATTCAGGTGACATCGGGTAATGAATAACTACGGCCTTGTTAATCTCGCTAAAATATAGCCCAACCTGCTTAAAGGAAAGACGTTTTGGTTACCAAGCAAAGTTTCGATTTGTTTCTAAACAAAAGGTGTTATTAAAAGCTGTTAAGGAATTTCTGATAAAAGTTTGTTTCAACAAAGGAACGTGGCACTAGGAACTTTCTTCAAAGAAAAAAGAAGAAAAAACTCAACAAGCTTTTTTGGATTTGTGCATTTGTTGCTAGCCCTTAAGATGTTGGATGTTTCCGTAAGGTCGTTTTTTATCTTGCCATAAATAGATGTCAGTATACCAAGTGTTATGGATATAACGACAAACATTAAAACGAGAACACAATTCGAAGTTTTCCTTTCACTGATCTAAAACATTAAAGGACAACTCTTCAGACCAAGTCCATTCAGTTGGAATGCAACGCGTCTTAAATTATTTCGACAAAGTAAGATGTCTTCCTTTTAAGTAGACATTAAGTTATGTATTAATAGAATCGAGACAAGAGTTTTGCATTTCTGACGAAGGCATTCTTATTTCTTAGGGGCAATTTTCGCCAAGCTTTTAATTGTCAGGTAATCCGCTTTCTTGCTTTAAAATTATCACTGCTTTATCTTTGCTGTGGTCTTGTTTCGAAAATTAAGGAGACGTTTAATCTGGTCGGGAAAATGAATCATCTGTATTGCATTTTTATGTTAAACCTTTTATTTGGAAGGGCAGTTTATGTATCTACTACAAACGGCTGTGTTCAATCTTGTGATGAAAGAGGGGGAAAGAACTCATCTTGCTGGGTCCACCACGGTTGCAACATCTCATTTCCAGCTTCTTGAGATTTAAGTGTGCTGGACCACCTTTGTAATATTAGGACTTACGATTGCATTCACTAGTGTAAAAACGCTAGAAAACACATACAACGATGTCGAAACGGAAGCATAGGCCTTTACGATCTTACCAAAAATGTAACTGTGATCAAGTACTTTCAA